>CM072079.1:3194084-3822945 GCA_036785405.1 Coenonympha arcania | reverse complement strand
AATTTTGAAAAAATCATTTTTAGCATATTTGAAAAGGAACTAGAATATGATGTGACATCAACACTTCATAATCAGGACTTAAAAAATTTCGATGAACTTTTTTATCGCATAAAATTAATCGCAAACAAGTACGATGCAAATTTATAATAATTTATAATTTATAATTTATTTATTTACTTTAAGTTACAAGTTACAAAGTATTTAGACAGTTAACTTATAATTATATGTAAACTTACTTATATTAAATGAACCGAATGAGGCCACGACCTCGAGGCCACGACTCCCGAAACTCGAACTTTTTTCTTTTAATGGTAATTATTAAGATTTTACAACATTTTATGAAACGTTTTGTTCTTTAGTGCATCATCAGACTAACATACCTAAAATAGACAAATTTCATTATTTACTCTCATGTACGAAGGGTCCTGCGCTAAACATTGTCAAAAGTGTCCCTATCTCTGCGAGTAATTACGATGTAGTTTGGAAAAGTCTTCTAAATAAATATCAAGACAAAAGAATGTTAGTTGGCAAATATTTAGATAAAATGTTAAACTTTACTCCACTAACAAAGGAATCTTCTGCGCATTTAAATACCTTTATAGAAAATTTCGAGCACTCTTATAAGGCGATTGAAGCGTTAAAAATTGATAATTTGGGAAGCTATATTCTTTGCCACATTGCATTGAGAGCCCTGGATCCAAACAGTCGAAAGTTATTTGAACAACAGTTGGATCAGAGTTCCATCCCTGACTTCCAAGACTTAACATCGTTCATTCACAATCACATTAAGGTCCTGGATCATTCTACGTCATTTCAAACTGAAAATAAAAAACAGTTCAATAATAAAACTGCAAAGCCGCAACCTAGGGTTGAGCAGAGTACATTAAAAAATTACTCCCATGCTTCTAGTTCCAATTCAAAAAAGCTTGTTTGTGTGCACTGTGGGGAAAACCATATGATTTATCGGTGTAGTCAGTTTCGTAAACTGACTAGTTCTGAACGCGTCAGCCGTGCAGCCAGCCTAGGGCTGTGCAAATCGTGCCTAAAAACACATCGCGAAAACGCTTGTAAAAGTGAGTTTGTCTGCGCCGTGTGCTCAAAGCCCGACCACCATTTTCTTTTACACGTCGACTCAGCAATCGAACCTGTTGCCGCGTCAGTTGCCAACGCCGCGACTACGACTGAGCCGCCGCGAGCCGCCTCGAATCCCGACAACACCGCGCGCACAAATCATGCGTCATCGAACGGCAGTTGTACTTCAGTCGTACTGGGTACTGCTGTTGTTCGAGTGAAGGACTCGCACGGGTGTTATCAACACTGTCGCGTACTCGTCGATGGCGGTGCGCAGTCAAATTTTGTATCAATGGCATGCGTGCAGCGGTTAGGGTTGTCACAAAGAAAATGTCCGTTTAGTATTTTTGGTCTCGCCGGCGATCGAGTAAAAAATTATGGCATGACATCATTTAATATAAGGCCGCGTCACCAAGACCATCCAAATTTTGATATTGATGGCGTGGTGCTTAATAAATTAACTTCGGCACTACCCACTGTTGCAATCCCGCAAAATATCGTAAAAAATTATAATGATTTATTTTTAGCAGATCCGCAGTTTTATAAATCGTCGGAAATCGATATAATATTAGGCGGAGAAATATTTCCACATATTTATGATGGAAAAAAAATGATATTCGATCGCGATGTTCCAGCCGCGTTAAGTAGCATATTTGGATTTATTATAACTGGAAAATTAGAGGTTCAACCCTCAAGTAACAATGTTGTAACGTTTACAACATCACTCGTGTCGTACAGTTGTGAACATGATCACCTCGATGACACTCTCAAGACGTTCTGGGAGGTGGAGTCAGCGCCGTGTGTGACTCATATGAGTCCATCCGAGGAGATCGCTGAAAAAATGTTCGTCGATAAACATTATCGCGATGAGACTGGCCGTTATGTTTCACCAATGTTAATTAATCCTAACCACGAACTTTTAGGAGATTCGTATGATACAGCTTTGAAGCGTCTCGAGCAAATGGAGCGTAGATTGTCGCGCTCGCCCGAGTTGCGGACTGCGTACGTGGATTTTATGCGAGAGTATGAATCATTAGGACACATGGAATTATATGTAGGTACGGAACCCTCTAAATATCTCATCCCCCATCATTTCGTTCTGCGTCCTTCTTCAAGAAGCACGCCCCTTCGTGTGGTTTTTAATGGTTCAAGTAACACGACCAGCTCTGTCAGCTTAAATGACATTCTTTTGACAGGTCCTAAACTGCATACTGACATATCAAAGATTGTTTTAAACTTTAGACTTTATGACGTATGCTTCACAGCCGACGTGTCTAAGATGTACCGTGCGGTTCTTATTCTTCCTTCGGAACGATGTTATCAACACATACTGTGGCGTGATAATCCGTCGGAACCGGTGCGCATTTATGAATTACGAACGAATACCTACGGTCTTAGAAGCGCACCGTTTGTAGCCGTGCGCACTTTACATCAACTCGCATTCGATAACCCGCAATCTCGCGCGTCTGCTATACTTACAAAAGGATTCTATGTCGATGATTTGTTATGGTCGTGCCAAACAATCACCGAAGCTTGCAGTCTACGCGACGAACTCATGTCTCTCCTTCAGAGTGGAGGTTTTGAATTGAAAAAATGGGCCAGTAATAATCCAGAATTCATTCAGAACATGAATGATGAACAAATTTCAAAAATTGATTTTGAAGACGATACGTTATCGAATTCATTAAAGGTTTTAGGATTGACTTGGTTGCCATCTGCCGATTGCTTTGCCTTTAATTACAATTTGACCGACATTAAACAAACGAAACGATCAGTATTGAGCTTATTGGCAACTATCTTTGACCCGGTCGGATTTTTGTCGCCTTGTTCTTTTATAGCAAAATGCATTATGCAAGATCTGTGGAAATTAGGTCTAGGCTGGGATGATTCTTTACCTGTCGAGATTTATGAAAAATGGAATAAATTCATTAGTGAGCTGTCAACCCTAGCAGACTTACGGATCGAACGGCATTTATTAATACCTAATTTCTCGAAGGTAGATGTGATAGGCTTTTGCGATGGATCGTCCCGTGGATACGGCGTAGTCGTTTATTTGCGCAGTGAAGATAATGAAGGCAACGTAAAAGTTAGATTATTGACTAGCAAAACCAAAGTTGCTCCATTAAAACCAATTCTGTCAATTCCTAGGCTTGAATTAATGGCAGCCGTGCTGCTAGCAAAGGTTTTACGATTCGTAATCAAAAACCTTACTGATTTTAAATTTTCAATAATCGCTCTAAGCGACTCCAGTGTTGTTCTTTCATGGCTTCAAACGCCACCGTATCAGTTAAAAATTTTTGTCGCGAACAGAGTCAGTGAAATTATTGACGTAATTCCGCCAAACCGTTGGTTTCACGTGAGCAGCGAGAATAATGCTGCTGATTTATGTTCACGTGGTGCCTTACCCAGCCAGTTTCTCGCCGTCGAGAAGAGCTGGTTTCATGGCCCCCAGTGGTTATTGCAGGACCCCACTGATTGGCCTACTAGCACATTTTTTATAAAGAATGAAAATATTCCTGAGTTAAAGTCTAACGTAGATACGTTCTCATTCACTTCAAATGAAAGTAAGACTTTAACCAACGACCTTGAAGAAACTTTCAATAAATTTTCGTCATTTAATAGATTGCAACGAGTTATAGGTTGGTGTCATCGGTTCATAAGCAACTTAAAGTCTCGATCAAACCGAACCTCCGGTCCCTTGAATTCTTCTGAGTTAAAACAAAGCCGTGACGCCATTGTACGCGTAATTCAATCAAACCATTTTAGTTCAGAAATAGAAATTTTGAACAAAAAGGGCTATGTAGCATCATTACGTAAACTCACACCCTTTGTTGACCCCGGTGGTTTTGTCAGGGTGGGGGGTAGAATCTCGCTTTCTGATCTACCCTATAATACGAAGCACCCGTTGTTGCTTCCTAAAAAATGTCACACTGTCAATTTATTAATTGAATATTTTCATAAAGTGTACTTACACTCAGGTCCGCGCACATTACAAGGAATTCTATGCAAAACATACTGGATTATAAATGCTCGTAGCACTATCCGGTCAGTTCTTTCAAAATGCGCTAATTGCTTTAGATTTAATCCCAGTATTGTGCAACCCTTAATGGGTAATTTACCAGCTTCTCGTCTAAAACCCGGGAAAGTTTTTGATCAAGTAGGATGCGACATTGGGGGGCCTTTCTATGTCAAAGAGAGCCAGCGTCGCAATGCTAAAAGCAGTAAGGCTTATTTGTGTCTCTTCGTTTGTTTTGCCACCAAAGCTGTGCATTTGGAGGTATTAACAGACCTTACATGCGACTGCTTTCTTGCAGCTGTAGACCGCCTAGTTTCGAGAAGAGGTTTAATTAGTTGCCTATACTCTGATCATGGTCGAAATTTAATCGCAGCAGCCAAGCATTTAAAGGAAGTAGGCAATTTCTTCCGCAATGAAGCAATTTGTACTCACATCTTTGACAGCCTAGCGTCGCGTTCTATTAACTGGAAGACAATTTCACCAGCAGCGCCATCTATGGGTGGACTTTGGGAGGCTGGAATTAAGTCAGCTAAGTACCATCTGTACCGGACAATCGGAAATCGCATCCTCACATTCGAAGAATTGAATACTATATTTTGTAAAATCGAGGCAATGATGAATTCACGTCCGCTGTGCTCCTTATCAAACAATCCTACTGAATTTGAAGTGCTTACCGCAGGACATTTTTTAATTGGCCAAAACCTATTGGCTGTCCCCGAGTACAATGTTGAGGACGTTCCTTTACACAGATTGTCTCGTTGGCAGGCAATACAAAAGATTACTCAGTCCTTTTGGAAGCGTTGGTCTGATGAATATATTCATACACTTCAGCAAAGGGAGAAGTGGTTCTCATCAAAACCTAACGTTAACGTTGGAGATCTAGTGCTACTGAAATCAGATCTTACTAAACCATTACTATGGCCTTTAGGTAGGATAATAGAGATTCACCCGGGTGCTGATAAAATCGTTCGTGTGGTCACTGTTCGCACGAAGACTGGAACCTACAAAAGACCAGTTAGTAAAATTTGTCCTTTGCCTTATGCAAATTAATTAAATTTAATCTATAATTTAGTTCATAGGGTATTAGGCTAGCTTTATTGTATTTTATTTGTTCACTTAAATTTTATTTAATTAACTCTACATTGTTTCACTATCGTATAGCAAATTTTTATACTTCACATCAGTTAAAGAAATCATCACGCTGATTTCGGTGAGGGGTATGTTGAATCTTTGCCTAAGATCTGTGAGTCATTGATAACAAATGCACTAATACTTTATTAAACTCGTTTTAAATTTGTTATTAGTCTAGTCAGTCGTCTCTTAGACGTGCTCCACTTAAGACGCAACTACCCTGCGCGTATGTCCGTGGCATACTCCCTGGTTCGCGTACATATAAGTGAATAGTGCTTCAACAACGTTTGCTGAACCTATCGAATCCAGAAGTGAGAAGAGACTGTGCCAGCTGCAGAATTCAAGAAGCTGACGACACGGCCGTGTTGGTGACAAGTTTCGAGCGAGGTCGGTGAAGGTTGGTGCAATTCAATTTCTCATTGCCTGGGCAAGGATTCGATACTCATATCCATATTCTACAGTCCATTTAAATAATAATTAAAAATTTAACCAGCGTGCATTGAAAATTGTGAAAAAACCACACATGGGGAATAGGGCCAAGTTTTATCAGTTATCTTTCTATTAAACAGAATTTTTACAGAACAACGATAAGAACCCTCAGGATATGGGCATCCGAACGATTTACGTAAACCTTTTTCGTACAAGCACACAGTAGCATCTGTTAAAATTATATAGGTGGCTGCTGAGCGAACTACATCGTGACCTTGCTGTTGGTTTCAAATGACGCATTTTTGGCACCGATAAACTGGCGATTTTATGGCGACATAGCACAGAATGTCGAGAAACTTAATATACTCCTACACAGAGCAGGTTATGAGGCTACTCCACCTAACAAAGAAACCCAAACTAGGACACAACTCTACCTAAAACTTATCAGAGATCAAGTACGACGTAACCTAAGGAAAACCTGGCACCACAGAAGATATCCAAGTGATAAAAAGGCGTTTAATGATTCCTCTCGGAATCTTAAAAACCTAATCAAAACGCATACAAATGATGGCCTACAAAATTACCTATCGGGACTAACACCTACAATAAGCACCGACTATTCTTTATGGAAAGCCACCAGGAAATTGAAGGGTCCTAGTTCTCATATCCCGCCAATCAAAAAGCAAAACGGAACATGGGCCACATGTGATCTGCAAAAAGCCACAGAGTACGTAAACTACCTGGAAACTGCATTCAAATCTCATGACAGTCTCGACATAGACCACTATAACGAAGTGCACTCATATCTCCAAACTCCTCTTCAGATGTGTGTTCTCTGAATAGCTGTTCTCCAAAATAAGTTTCTAAAGCAATAAAATACCTTTAAGGAAAGAAAGCACCTGGTTATGATTAAATAGATGATTAATTATTAAAGAAACTGCCACCTAAGGGACTAATGCTGTAGTGGTTATAGTCTTGTTACAATATGTTCTGTAATAAACGGACCTTCGGTTACATCAGACGTGTATCATTTACTCAACGCCTAACCTCCGAACCGTACACACATCACCAAATGGCGACCCTGCCAGCGCGCGACGCGTAGTTTGCGCTGGCAGAGGCACCCGATCGCGCGTCACTATGATATTATAGTAACTGCAAAAATGGGCACGAAATGTTCCAAATGCATTTGTGAAAATAAGGAAGCCGTTTCAAAAAGCGGCGACTCGACAATGGAGCACCCAACTTACACCAACAATATAATGTTAGCAGCAATTTAGGCGATATGCAGCGCGGCACTCCTTTGTGTGGATTAAAAGCATAATTTGTGTTTAAAATACAACTTTGAAGTTGACGTGAAAATAAACTGTAACGTGTGTTAATACATGAACTCCAATGCGTATCTAAATAAAGTAACTTGAGACAATACTTATTATATACTTATTATATATTATAATATTACTTAGATGTCTTTCCATTAATTTCTAAAGTCTATACTTTAGAAATTAATGGAAAGATAAATTAATAATGTAATATTGTCTCCCTGCTAATTTACTTTTATGCATTTAGGTATGAAAGATTTTATCTGCTCTCGTCTTAATCAGGTTTATTTATAAAGTTCGTGGTATTGTGCTTACGCATAATAATTTGACGTATATATAATTGGCAAACTGTTAGGACTTTGCAATCTTTATATAGGTCTATTGTAGGATATCTAAAAGGTCTGTTAGTCATTACTTTTAAGATTGACCTTTGTGCCCTCTCTAAGAGCAACATCAGTGTTTTATTGCTTCCACCCCAGATAGCCTAATAACCTGATAAACCAATCTGGACATACGCCATACGGTATACAACTCTGGGGTACAGCCAGCACAAGCAATATTGAGATTCTAGAAATATTCCAAAATAAGGCCATGAGAACCATATTCAACATCCCGCCCCATATAAGTAACAAAAACATTCAAAAAGAACTCAACATAAGAACTGTTAGGCAAGAAATAGAATTACACAGTGGGAAATATCAGAAGCGACTCGCGGCTCACATAAATAGCTTGGCAAGCAGACTGGAGGGAGAGGGCAGTCTCCGCTTCTGTAGATGAAAGGAATAGTGTCTCCGATCTGTCCCACAGATTCTACAGCCCATAGGAAACTCCGTCAAGGGACGGATACCTTGCTCGAAGCAAGCAATGACTGCTACCAACAACCGCACGGCCCAATGTCCAACGATGACAGATTGCCGAGATACAGATTTGAAAAAGAAAAAAAAATTATACTTTATAAAAGTTTATAAGTTTAATCTTGTTACCCGCGTGAGTCCGCATGTGACTCACTAAGTTATTCCTCTGTGTACATTTATAACTACATAATATTATCTTTGCAAGTAAAAAGCAGTCTTCGTATGTCTTACTAAACTAGAACTATTTATAAATGTATAACATATCGTACAAGTATTTAAGGCTTTTCACCAGTGTGTGTTCTTGTATGCCTCGTCAAAGCACTTTTATCTGCAGATTTATAATTACAAAACTTACAAGCATAAGGCTTTTCACCAGTGTGAGTCCTCATATGACTCACTAAATGACTGTTCTTTGCACACTTGTAACTACATAACTTACAAGCATAAGGCTTTTCACCAGTGTGAGTCCTCATATGACTCACTAAATGACTGTTCATTGCACACTTGTAACTACATAACTTACAAGAGAAAGGCTTTTCACCAGTGTGAGTCCTCATATGACTCACTAAATGACTGTTCATTGCACACTTGTAACTACATAACTTACAAGCATAAGGCTTTACACCAGTGTGAGTCCTCATGTGACTCACTAAACTACTGTTCTTTGAACACTTGTAACTACATAACTTACAGGAATAAGGCTTTTCACCAGTGTGAGTCCTCATGTGACTCACTAAATGACTTTTCCGTGAAAACTTGTAACTACATAACATACAAGCATAAGGCTTTTCACCAGTGTGAGTCCTAATATGAGACACTAAATCACTTTTAAGTGCACACTTGTAACTACATAACTTACAAGCATAAGGTTTTTCACCAGTGTGAGTCGTCATGTGCCTCATTAAATTACTTTTATCTGAACACTTGTAACTACATAACTTACAAGCATAAGGCTTCTCACCAGTGTGAGTCCTCATGTGACTCACTAAACTACTGTTCAATGCACACTTGTAACTACATAACTTACAGGAATAAGGTTTCCTGTGAGTCTGGATGTGATATACGAGGGCTCTCTTTCGTGCAAACATACGTTGACAAACGTCACAGATAAAAGATTTGTTCTGAGAGTGTATGTGATGTCTGTTTCCTGATGAAGATGGCTCAGCTTCACTCAGTTCTGATGCAGCAGGCTCGTTGTGTGAGGCAGCGACTTCACTCTCACTAGCTGCGCGATGCTGGGCGTCTTCAGAAGCAGTACAAGTATTCAGAGTATCACAAGAACCGACAGCTTGTCGTGTGTGCGTCGGTGATCTATCTCGTATTGATACAAGCGAATCAGGATTTTTGAAGATGTCATACAACTTGACCACGCAATGTCTGATGATTGTTTCTGGTTCGTCGTCGCTGTCGGATGGTCGGTTGTGTGACGCGCTCCTGTGCACGAGTGCTCGTTCCCTTCGCTGGGTTGTGTCGGCTTCTTCAGTCACGCGCGCTTTGTTTTCTATTTTGGTCACAAGTCCTGCGGACAAAGGAGCGACTGAAACAAAACATTTCTCTCATTCAACAATAAACGTCCTCAGTAACTACTCGTTATTATGCAGCCATGTAAACTTATATTGGGACTTCTCAGTTCAGTAATTCAGACTTGAATATTTCAATACCAGCCAAAAACTAAAATTGCTCATATGTAATGCATGTTTGTTTGTTCATCATCTTCACACAATTGCTTTATTTCAATTGTTTCACTAATATTTATGTAGATTGTTAAACAATTCTGAGATTTACTAAGGTTTTTTTAATTTACTGGAACAATCGTCCAAAGGAGGTTTTCTTCTTGTGTGCCTCGTCAAAGTACTTGCATCTGCACTTTTATAATTACAAAACTTACAACAACAAGGCTTTTCACTGTGTCATGTGACTCACTCAGTTAGTGTTCCTTGCATTGTTGTAAGTAGGTACATATGTTACAAGAGTAAGGCTTCGGCGTCTATTTATCGAGGAAGGCTATAGGCTATATAACATCACGCTATGACAATAGGAGCGAATCACCACTGAGAATGTTGCATTGCACGGTTCCATTAAAAGTTGTATGCACGTGTAAATGTTTGCACGTGGAGTCGTTATAACGGGACTCGTACAAACAGCAACAGGTAGCAAAGTACTCACTAATGAACAAACGATTTGTCACTCACCTACACTCTGCGCGCAGTCCTGGCGACGAGCCAGCTCGCGGGTGTCCTCCCTGTGGACAACATCACCACATCATACTTGACAGTGTGAACTAGCTGCAGCCCTCGGCTCAGAGATCTCTCTCTCGGCTCAGCTGTGCACAGCAGCAACACCCTTCCAGCTTCCGTGTTCCCAGCCGAGACTGAATAGGCATTGTCTAGGCGAGCGCGCTCCACCCCAGACCTCATCATTGCCGTCCATCAGGCACGATTGTAACGAACGCGCTTCCCCGTCGCACCGTCGCACGGAGCGAGTGTAATGACAAGCGATAGAGAGCCACGATCGGCCTAAGCGTTCGTTGTGACGCAGCTATCTCTTTATGACGTCATCGGAAACATATGATCCCCACGACGCTCGAGTGACTACCGAAAGCCCACTCGGGCTCCCCTACTATTACTATTATTACTGACGTGTCTCCTCCGTGTTCACTCTTGAGCTCGTCCAGCGCTAGGGCTTCGGTCCCGGGGGCCGCGGCCTCGTCCAGCAGCCTGGCCTGCAGCGCGATGCTGCGGTCGGAGCAGTCCGCGGCTAGCAGCGACTCCTTGCCGTCCTCAGCCGCCTCTGCAGCGACACGACAGTTACTGGTTGTAAGACTCTTCTCGCGAAGTTCGTCCGGGTAGGTGCCAGCGCGGCGTCAGTTATTGTACCGCGAAGCAGTCACGTACTGCTGTGTTTCAGTTTGTAGCCAACGAGATAACTGGCCAAAATGAGACCTAACAACTGATGTCTCATGGTGATGAGCAGTGCAGTGTGTCCTATGATACTGCAATGCTCAATTATGGTATGCACTGCATTTTACATGGCACGCGACACTTTAACATCAGGTGAACATCTTGTTCATCTCATTATTCTTTTGCGTCACAGATTATAATGATCTTTAACCTCCAACACAAAAACAACAGCTAAAACTCTCACTAGTGTTTGAAATTTTTGTTTTCTTGTCTTTATGTGAAAATAGGTTGTTAGCTATTTTTCATACCCTAATCATCTACTAAAATAATGTAAGATTAAAACAATTCCTCACCTTCAGAGTACAACATTTCCATCTCTTCATCGAACTCTGTTTTAACTACAACATCATTCTCCTCTGATGTTGTCTGTTTGTCATCAACACATGACGTCACAAAGTCACAGGGGTCTGAAGTCTCTGGTGACGTCACAAAGTCCCTTTCAAGTTGCTTCTGTTCACGGTTGATGAGCTCCACATGCCTCATTGTTATCTGAAACAGGTTCTCTGTTGAATCAAGCATCAAACACACAGAGCAACAGAAACAGGAACGAGAAATTTAGGATTCCCGTGGGATTTGTGGAGCCTCAGGTAGAGTGAGTATAAATTAAGTCAGAGTAAAAAAATAATTTTTTTAAAACAAGATTTTCTACATATTAATATTCTTCAGTTCCTTTCATTTGATACCCATATTGTAGAAGTGCATAAAAATAACTAGTCTGCTATCTTGAGTGTTCTGCCATGTTGAATTACATAATTTCAGCTCAATCGGATGGAGATATCTGCTTCAAAAACGGCTTGTAAGATTTCACCCGAACAAACAAACTTGTACATTGCAAGCTAAATAAAAGCTTGTAATAAATAAGTACTCACTGCTCCGTGTTGCTGCAGCAAGCCCATCATCAGGGAGCGAGCTCTCAAGCTCTGCTCTCTGAATCTACTGAAGCTCCTCAGTGTGCGAGCGCACCGCACGCAGACTGTCGCCTGCAGGTTTCCATCACACGGCTGAAACAAGCAACTTTTCATAGCATGCATGTTATGGAGACTTGAAATTCAAGTATTGAACTGAGAAACTCAATCACTAATCAGGTATTCTAACGCTAAGCAGTAATGTATTGTTGTGTTTCAGTGTGCAGGCCACTGTAGCCAATCAGTTCACTGGGCAAAATGAGACCTAAGAACTGATGCCTCTGGCTGATGAGTGCAATGCAATGCTTCATATGATACTGCAATGCAAAATTATGAAACATACTGCATTAAATGTATGTACACTCTCTACATAAGGTTAACATCATTCTAACATATATAACACACCTGTGAATGATGTCATGAACTTATAAACTTACAAGTTCTCCTGTCAGTGTGACGTACGCCTCTCGCAGGTCCTGTCTGCTCATTAGCAGCAGCTCCGCGCGGGTGTGCAGGCACGTCATGCAGACCTGCAAGAGTGCTGTTAGTTACTGCACCTTGTCAATTGTAACAATTAAATAAATAAATAAATAAATAATCTGATCTCTGTGGAGATTTTCACAGCTGCTGGACACATGCTGCAAAAATGTGTGCAAACACAGGTGCACGATAGAGGAATAGAGATATTATTGCTCTGTCTCATAATCCGATGGGACCACAGCTCCGACGCGACCAGAGAGACATCGGGCGCATGACCAGCAGGTTAGTGATCTGCAGTCAAACATGCCCACACCTAGACCAATGATACAGTCACAACAACAACAGCTTATAAGTAAGATGACAATATGAACAAGTTACCAGCACTGGTGAAGGAACAGCGCCCGCGCGGAGTTGCCTGGAGCCACTTTCAGTCACAGACATGTGGTCAGCACAGAAGTGCCACGAGCAGACCACTGCAGAGTCTGGCAGGCTAATGTCTGGCAGGCCGACGGCTGCGAGCCAAGCCGTGCGCAGACGCTCTTCACTGGGGAACCTGCACATTACCACAACATGCTATATTATGCAATAAAATAAATAGTACACAACAATTATTATTATAGGGCGAATTAATATGAAAACATAAATAAATATGGAATCGAACACGAACCTCACAAAGCAGAAGGCGGGACCGCTACCTATTACGACAATCAGCAAAGCACTTCCATTCACCATTTTTGACCTTTAGAACCAAAAACAATGATATAGAAAATCTCATCATGTAGATGTTGTGGCCAGATCTTAGAATTGACCATTTTGTATTAATTGTTTTTTCTTGGTCTCAATATTTGGCCTTTGGCCTCTTTACTTAAGGCAGTCAAAACTATGGCCCCGCCCTACAAACAGCAGGCCACTGGTCAAAACTCAAATAACGTACTCAGTACTCACTCGTGGAAAGATACATCGGGTTCTTCTGCTGAGGACGCTGCGCGGGAACTGTTACTGCACGAGGGCACGCTGCACGTCTTGCGCATGCTTGTTTGTTTGTCTTAGCTCCCCTGTAGCTTAGCGTTAAGTGGTTTTAAGGTATTTATTATTTGCCAAATCAATGATTGCTACTTGCGATCATCAACGAAATGATTGGAGTCTGGACTTCTGGAGACGGGAAAACGAAGCGAAAATTGAAAAACAAAACAATCAATTCCCAAAATATGTACGTACGTAGAGAGTATTGTGTTCTGTGGTACGTACTTAGACTCTATACAAATCATCAATGAACCATTACCAACCTACTCTATGCCAGCAACCGCCGCTGAGGGTTTTCTAATTTCTATGGTTGACTGCTTTGTGGTCTGTGGAGCCAACAGCCACAGACCACATAGCCACCCTCAGATGAATGACCACAGCCATGAGCCACCAGCTTAGTTTAAGGGCCCTACTCAAAGCACTACCTGCTGGGCCCTGCTTGCAGTGCCACTGCCGATCGTATTGTATGTATGCAAGCAGGGCCGATATTTTAATTGTTCACTCAGTCGCAGGGCTGCAGTGTCATTCTGCCAGCCCGACACACGATCTCCCCACTCCATAAACTGCAATCAGGGACATGTGTAACTCGGTCGGGCCGATTTAGGCCGTTAGTTTGTATAAGTACATTGCGACATTTACAAATTGATCTGTGGTTTGTCTTGTCAGTGGTTGACGGTTGTCAATTCAGTTTTTTGGGGCGATGATGTTGGTTTTATTCGGTTTCAAAATCTGTTTTCATCAGAAAAATGAGTCAACGTTAACAAGATGTGTGGAGGGACATATTTGAACTGTATCTTGATTTGTCATGTCTTTGGAAAACTAACCACGACCATTATCTTAACAAAGATATGCGGTCGCAGGCCATGTCGCTTTTACATGAAAAATATAAAACTTTTGATGAAGACGCTACATTAGCCGTTTTAAAAAAAACCCATTAGTAACCATTTTTACACGTGCTTCCTTTTTTTCTTTTGAACGCTATAAGTACTCAATACAGTCAAACCCAATGCTATTTTTTGGTGTTTGAATAATGTAGGCGCCATTTATAAAAACTAACGAATTTAGGCAAGAACACAACAACGTAGGCCGCGTAAATGACTTGCAGTGCTTTGTGGAGCAACATTCTCTGCGGCAGTAACTGCAAGCAGGCTCTGCAGGCAGTGCTTTGAGTAGGGCCTTTTAGTGGTACAGAGCAAGGAGTATATAGTAATTGTTTTGTGGTCTGTGCAGCAGTGTGACCGTTTCGAAATTGGCGAATCTGCCAAACACTGGCACAAAAATCAGGCAACTCAATTCTGAACTGTATAAGTACTGTACAAGTGCAGTTATTGTACAAGCAGTGATAGCCTAGATTTTGACGATTTTGACGTCGCGTCGGAATATCCCTGTTCCATCGACACAAGACAAAAGTGCCAGCTTATTATGTAACATTTCCAACTAACTAAATCATACTTAAATAAGTAAACATACATAAAATCATGAGTTTTTTCGTTTTGTTTCAAAGATAATAAGAATTTTCTTGAAAATCGGCCACTTTCTTGCTATTCGGCCATGCTGAGTTGAGGCCTATTTCAGGGTGCGCCACACGCGACAAGCGGTGTCTGGTGCTTCCGTCCCTTGGGTAATTTTATTGGTTTCAATTGCCCGAGTGGGGGAAGCTTCAGGCATCGTTCTAGTACATAAACGTTTACGTTATGTGGTGTGTGGTATACCTACTATGAAATAAATACTTTCTTTCTCACTTTCTTAAATCGTCGGCTTATTATTTTCTATAAATTTTATATATTGAAAAACACCCAGACACTGGGGAAAACATTCATGCTCATCACACAAACATTTATCAGAAGTGGGAATCGAACCCACGACCTCCGACGCAGACGGCAGGTTCGCTGCCGCTACGCCATTCGTTCGTCAAATAAAAGTCGGGCAGTTGTGAAACAAAAACAACAACAGTCATGCTTATATTTTATTTAAATACAAAGGCACTAACATCGGTTCAGCTTATTAAAACTGTTCCCAAACATAAGGCAACGTATTGTTAATATAACCACAGTAAAGAACGAGAGAAAACCATAGATTATACCCTTACCTCAGAACAGACTGCGATCTCACCTGATGGTGAGTGATGATGCTGCCTATGATGTTATCGTACTAACTTGGGGTAAGTAAATTTATCCCAACGGTTTTATAAGCATCGCACTGGAACGATAAATCGCTTGGCGGTGCGTGTTTGTTGGTAGGGTGGTAACTAGCCATGGCCGAAGCCTCCCATCAGACCAGACCTGAGCTAATTTAGAAATTATAAAATTCCAATTCATGCCCGTGGCGGGAATCGAACTCGCGACCTCCCACTAGATTCCGAGCGCGCCACCACTGCGCCAGGGAGGTGCGTAAATGAATTCTTGTGTTATTTTATAGATCGTCTAAAATCTAAAATTGAACGCCCCTCCACGCCTTCATACGCGTTGCAAGAGTAATGTAATGGATGGTTCATTTTTAAATTAGATGATCTTTACACTAATTGGGTATTTGACTCCAATTTATTTATCACTTTATTATGAACTAGGATGAAAATAATGACGAACACGGAAAAAACTAATAAAATCGATCAAATGACAAAAAAGTTATATGCATTTAAATATTTCTGATTAGACAGTTAGCGATATTAAATTGTGACGTCACACCTCACGAATGCCATAGTAGCTTCCTGAGGCTTCATACAAATTTTCGTTTTGCGAGAAAGGGATAGAAGACCCTCCCACCCCAAAATTAGAATGCCTGTAACTTTGCAAATATTTGTTGTATTTTTTTTTAGCATACGTCATTATTTTTATCCTAGTTTATATTAAAGTAATAATTATTTATCAAATTCAAAAGAAGAAAATACCCAATGACGATGTTTGAAAAAGAGTACATATTTTTTACATTTTAGAAAACTCTCGCTCTTTCACTTAGAAAAGAAAAATGTAGCCATTATAAAATTGTCATGTTGTTTTGCTTAGAATAAAAACAAATTTACAATCTAACACCAAATAAGGCTGCCTTTTTCAGGGTAGAGCAAGATTTGTGCGGAATAGGGCCAAGTTTTATCAGTTATCTTTATAATAAACAGCATTTTTACAGAACAACGATAAGAACCCTCAGGATATGGGCATCCGAACGATTTACGTAAACCTTTTTCGTACAAGCACACAGTAGCGCCATCTGTTAAAATTATATAGGTGGCTGCAGAGCGAACTACATCGTGACCTTGCTGTTCAAATGAAGCATTTTTGGCACCGATAAACTGGCGACTTTATGGCGAAATAGAACAGAATGTCGAGAAACTTAATTTAGTCCTACACAGAGCAGTTTAAGAGGCTACTCCACCTAACAAAGAAACCCAAACTAGGACACAACTCTACCCAAAACATATCAGAGATCAAGTACGCCGTAATCTAAGGAAAACCTGGCACCACAGAAGATATCCAAGTGATAAAAAGGCGTTTAATGGTTGCTCTCGGAATCTTACAAACCTAATCAAAACGAAAGAAAGAAAGCACCTGGCTTTGATCAAATAGATGATTCATTATTAAAGAAACTGCCACATAAGGGACTTATGCTCCTGGTCGTAATTTTTAACGCCTGTATCAGACTAGGGCATTTCCCAAGTCAGTGGAAAATAGCACAAGTTGTTATGGTCCCAAAGCCTGGGAAACCGCCACCAGAAACATCCTCATACAGGCCAATAAGTCTGCTGCTACCAGTAATTGGAAAAGTCTTCGAAAGAATCCTACTCAACCGGTTTTCACCCCATCGTCAAGAGGTGATACCAACTCACCAATTCGATTTTCGCTCTAGACATAATACCGTGGAGCAAATACTCCGGCTAGTAGACGAAATCAGCAAAGCATTACAAAACAAACAGTACTGCTCGGCTGTATTTTTAGATATCGGACAGGCTTTTGATAAGGTTTGGCATGAGGGTTTACTCTACAAAACCAAAAAACACGTGCCACACTCTCTTTACCTACTTCTTAAGTCATACTTACATAAAAGGCTACCAAGTTAAATGCAATGAAGTGACATCCACTTTATTTGAAATAAAATCTGGAGTTCCTCTGGGAAGTATTCTGGGACCTGTTCTGTACCTCTTGTTCACTGCAGACCTTATCCTACATAAAATGCACAACAACTGCCACACATTGATTTAACATTGTAGACCTCAAATCTGATTATGGTCAAAAGACTGATCTCAGATATAAAAATAGAGAAAAAAAAAAAAAAACTGCCACATATACTGACGACAGTGCTATATTTTCTGTCCATTAAAACCCAGATACAGCCTCGTTGAACCTACAAAAACATCTTACAAAGTGGCGTATCAAAGCAAATCAGAGCAAGTCAATGCACGTAACGTTTACCCTCTGCCAACAGACTTGTCCATCCGTTAAACTCTACAATAAAGAACTGCCACAAGCGGAGGACGCACATCTCGACAGACGGCTAACGTGGCGTAAACACATCTGGACCAAGCGCAAACAGCTCGACATGAAGTTACGAAGTCTGTACTGGCTCATTGGCAACAAATCTCAACTAACTCCCACCAGCAAGATGGCTATTTATAAAGCTATAATTAAACCTATCTGGACATACGGTATACAACTCTGGGGTACAGCCAGCACAAGCAATATTGATATCCTAGAAATATTCCAGAATAAGGCCATGAGAACCATATTCAACATCCCGCCCTATATAAGTAACAAAAACATTCAAAAAGACCTCAACATAAGAACTGTTAGGCAAAAAATAGAATTACACAGTGGGAAATATCAGAAGCGACTCGCGGCTCACATAAATAGATTAAAAAGGAATAGTTTCTCCGATCTGTCGCACAGATTCTACAGCCCATAGGAAACTCCGTCAAGGGACGGATACCTTGCTCGAAGCAAGAAATGACTGCTACCAACAACCGCACGGCCCAATGTCCAACGATGACAGATTGCAGAGATTTGACGACCTCCTTGGCGCAGTGGCGGCGCGCTCGGATTCGAGTGGGAGGTCGCGGGTTCGATTCCCGCCACGGGCCAATTTGGGATTTTATAATTGCTAAATTGGCTCAGGTCTGGTCTGGTGGGAGGCTTCGGCCGTGGCTAGTTACCACCCTACAAGCAAAGACGCACCGCCAAGCGATTTAGCGTTCCGATGCGATGCTGTGTAGAAACCGTGGAGTAAATTTACTTACCCTTCCAAGTTAGTACGCTAACATCTTAGGCTGCATCATCACTTACCATCAGGTGAGATCGCAGTCAAGTACTAACTTGTATGGACAAAAAAAGATACAGATTTGAAAAAGAAAAAAAATTATGCTTTATATAAGTTTATAACTTATTATTTTTATGTAAATTATTTTTTGTATGTCTTACTAAACTAGAACTATTTATAAATGTATGCTTACATATCGTATAAGTATTTAAGGCTTTTCACCAGTGTGTGTTCTTGTATGCTTCGTCAAAGCACTTCTATTTGCACATTTATAATTACAAAACTTACAAGCATAAGGCTTTTCACCAGTGTGAGACCTCATATGACTCACTAAATTACTGTTCTGTGCACACTTGTAACTACATAACTTACAAGCATGAGGCTTTTCACCAGTGTGAGTCATCATGTGCCTCACTAAATGACTGTTCCGTGCACACTTGTAACTACATAACTTACAAGAGTAAGGCTTTTCACCAGTGTGAGTCCTCATATGACTCACTAAATGACTGTTCATTGCAAACTTGTAACTACATAACTTACAAGCATAAGGCTTTTCACCAGTGTGAGTCCTCATGTGACTCACTAAATCACTTTTCTGTGCACACTTGTAACTACAAAACTTACAAGAGTAAGGCTTTTCACCAGTGTGAGTCCTCATGTGACGCACTAAACTACTGTTCAATGCACACTTGTAACTACATAACTTACAGGAATAAGGTTTCCTGTGAGTCTGGATGTGATATACGAGGGCTCTCTTTCGTGCAAACATACGTTGACAAACGTCACAGATAAAAGATTTGTTCTGAGAGTGTATGTGATGTCTGTTTCCTGATGAAGATGGCTCAGCTTCACTCAGTTCTGATGCAGCAGGCTCGTTGTGTGAGGCAGCGACTTCACTCTCACTAGCTGCGCGATGCTGGGCGTCTTCAGAAGCAGTACAAGTATTCAGAGTATCACAAGAACCGACAGCTTGTCGTGTGTGCGTCGGTGATCTATCTCGTATTGATACAAGCGAATCAGGATTTTTGAAGATGTCATACAACTTGACCACGCAATGTCTGATGATTGTTTCTGGTTCGTCGTCGCTGTCGGATGGTCGGTTGTGTGACGCGCTCCTGTGCACGAGTGCTCGTTCCCTTCGCTGGGTTGTGTCGGCTTCTTCAGTCACGCGCGCTTTGTTTTCTATTTTGGTCACAAGTCCTGCGGACAAAGGAGCGACTGAAACAAAACATTTCTCTCATTCAACAATAAACGTCCTCAGTAACTACTCGTTATTATGCAGCCATGTAAACTTATATTGGGACTTCTCAGTTCAGTAATTCAGACTTGAATATTTCAATACCAGCCAAAAACTAAAATTGCTCATATGTAATGCATGTTTGTTTGTTCATCATCTTCACACAATTGCTTTATTTCAATTGTTTCACTAATATTTATGTAGATTGTTAAACAATTCTGAGATTTACTAAGGTTTTTTTAATTTACTGGAACAATCGTCCAAAGGAGGTTTTCTTCTTGTGTGCCTCGTCAAAGTACTTGCATCTGCACTTTTATAATTACAAAACTTACAACAACAAGGCTTTTCACTGTGTCATGTGACTCACTCAGTTAGTGTTCCTTGCATTGTTGTAAGTAGGTACATATGTTACAAGAGTAAGGCTTCGGCGTCTATTTATCGAGGAAGGCTATAGGCTATATAACATCACGCTATGACAATAGGAGCGAATCACCACTGAGAATGTTGCATTGCACGGTTCCATTAAAAGTTGTATGCACGTGTAAATGTTTGCACGTGGAGTCGTTATAACGGGACTCGTACAAACAGCAACAGGTAGCAAAGTACTCACTAATGAACAAACGATTTGTCACTCACCTACACTCTGCGCGCAGTCCTGGCGACGAGCCAGCTCGCGGGTGTCCTCCCTGTGGACAACATCACCACATCATACTTGACAGTGTGAACTAGCTGCAGCCCTCGGCTCAGAGATCTCTCTCTCGGCTCAGCTGTGCACAGCAGCAACACCCTTCCAGCTTCCGTGTTCCCAGCCGAGACTGAATAGGCATTGTCTAGGCGAGCGCGCTCCACCCCAGACCTCATCATTGCCGTCCATCAGGCACGATTGTAACGAACGCGCTTCCCCGTCGCACCGTCGCACGGAGCGAGTGTAATGACAAGCGATAGAGAGCCACGATCGGCCTAAGCGTTCGTTGTGACGCAGCTATCTCTTTATGACGTCATCGGAAACATATGATCCCCACGACGCTCGAGTGACTACCGAAAGCCCACTCGGGCTCCCCTACTATTACTATTATTACTGACGTGTCTCCTCCGTGTTCACTCTTGAGCTCGTCCAGCGCTAGGGCTTCGGTCCCGGGGGCCGCGGCCTCGTCCAGCAGCCTGGCCTGCAGCGCGATGCTGCGGTCGGAGCAGTCCGCGGCTAGCAGCGACTCCTTGCCGTCCTCAGCCGCCTCTGCAGCGACACGACAGTTACTGGTTGTAAGACTCTTCTCGCGAAGTTCGTCCGGGTAGGTGCCAGCGCGGCGTCAGTTATTGTACCGCGAAGCAGTCACGTACTGCTGTGTTTCAGTTTGTAGCCAACGAGATAACTGGCCAAAATGAGACCTAACAACTGATGTCTCATGGTGATGAGCAGTGCAGTGTGTCCTATGATACTGCAATGCTCAATTATGGTATGCACTGCATTTTACATGGCACGCGACACTTTAACATCAGGTGAACATCTTGTTCATCTCATTATTCTTTTGCGTCACAGATTATAATGATCTTTAACCTCCAACACAAAAACAACAGCTAAAACTCTCACTAGTGTTTGAAATTTTTGTTTTCTTGTCTTTATGTGAAAATAGGTTGTTAGCTATTTTTCATACCCTAATCATCTACTAAAATAATGTAAGATTAAAACAATTCCTCACCTTCAGAGTACAACATTTCCATCTCTTCATCGAACTCTGTTTTAACTACAACATCATTCTCCTCTGATGTTGTCTGTTTGTCATCAACACATGACGTCACAAAGTCACAGGGGTCTGAAGTCTCTGGTGACGTCACAAAGTCCCTTTCAAGTTGCTTCTGTTCACGGTTGATGAGCTCCACATGCCTCATTGTTATCTGAAACAGGTTCTCTGTTGAATCAAGCATCAAACACACAGAGCAACAGAAACAGGAACGAGAAATTTAGGATTCCCGTGGGATTTGTGGAGCCTCAGGTAGAGTGAGTATAAATTAAGTCAGAGTAAAAAAATAATTTTTTTAAAACAAGATTTTCTACATATTAATATTCTTCAGTTCCTTTCATTTGATACCCATATTGTAGAAGTGCATAAAAATAACTAGTCTGCTATCTTGAGTGTTCTGCCATGTTGAATTACATAATTTCAGCTCAATCGGATGGAGATATCTGCTTCAAAAACGGCTTGTAAGATTTCACCCGAACAAACAAACTTGTACATTGCAAGCTAAATAAAAGCTTGTAATAAATAAGTACTCACTGCTCCGTGTTGCTGCAGCAAGCCCATCATCAGGGAGCGAGCTCTCAAGCTCTGCTCTCTGAATCTACTGAAGCTCCTCAGTGTGCGAGCGCACCGCACGCAGACTGTCGCCTGCAGGTTTCCATCACACGGCTGAAACAAGCAACTTTTCATAGCATGCATGTTATGGAGACTTGAAATTCAAGTATTGAACTGAGAAACTCAATCACTAATCAGGTATTCTAACGCTAAGCAGTAATGTATTGTTGTGTTTCAGTGTGCAGGCCACTGTAGCCAATCAGTTCACTGGGCAAAATGAGACCTAAGAACTGATGCCTCTGGCTGATGAGTGCAATGCAATGCTTCATATGATACTGCAATGCAAAATTATGAAACATACTGCATTAAATGTATGTACACTCTCTACATAAGGTTAACATCATTCTAACATATATAACACACCTGTGAATGATGTCATGAACTTATAAACTTACAAGTTCTCCTGTCAGTGTGACGTACGCCTCTCGCAGGTCCTGTCTGCTCATTAGCAGCAGCTCCGCGCGGGTGTGCAGGCACGTCATGCAGACCTGCAAGAGTGCTGTTAGTTACTGCACCTTGTCAATTGTAACAATTAAATAAATAAATAAATAAATAATCTGATCTCTGTGGAGATTTTCACAGCTGCTGGACACATGCTGCAAAAATGTGTGCAAACACAGGTGCACGATAGAGGAATAGAGATATTATTGCTCTGTCTCATAATCCGATGGGACCACAGCTCCGACGCGACCAGAGAGACATCGGGCGCATGACCAGCAGGTTAGTGATCTGCAGTCAAACATGCCCACACCTAGACCAATGATACAGTCACAACAACAACAGCTTATAAGTAAGATGACAATATGAACAAGTTACCAGCACTGGTGAAGGAACAGCGCCCGCGCGGAGTTGCCTGGAGCCACTTTCAGTCACAGACATGTGGTCAGCACAGAAGTGCCACGAGCAGACCACTGCAGAGTCTGGCAGGCTAATGTCTGGCAGGCCGACGGCTGCGAGCCAAGCCGTGCGCAGACGCTCTTCACTGGGGAACCTGCACATTACCACAACATGCTATATTATGCAATAAAATAAATAGTACACAACAATTATTATTATAGGGCGAATTAATATGAAAACATAAATAAATATGGAATCGAACACGAACCTCACAAAGCAGAAGGCGGGACCGCTACCTATTACGACAATCAGCAAAGCACTTCCATTCACCATTTTTGACCTTTAGAACCAAAAACAATGATATAGAAAATCTCATCATGTAGATGTTGTGGCCAGATCTTAGAATTGACCATTTTGTATTAATTGTTTTTTCTTGGTCTCAATATTTGGCCTTTGGCCTCTTTACTTAAGGCAGTCAAAACTATGGCCCCGCCCTACAAACAGCAGGCCACTGGTCAAAACTCAAATAACGTACTCAGTACTCACTCGTGGAAAGATACATCGGGTTCTTCTGCTGAGGACGCTGCGCGGGAACTGTTACTGCACGAGGGCACGCTGCACGTCTTGCGCATGCTTGTTTGTTTGTCTTAGCTCCCCTGTAGCTTAGCGTTAAGTGGTTTTAAGGTATTTATTATTTGCCAAATCAATGATTGCTACTTGCGATCATCAACGAAATGATTGGAGTCTGGACTTCTGGAGACGGGAAAACGAAGCGAAAATTGAAAAACAAAACAATCAATTCCCAAAATATGTACGTACGTAGAGAGTATTGTGTTCTGTGGTACGTACTTAGACTCTATACAAATCATCAATGAACCATTACCAACCTACTCTATGCCAGCAACCGCCGCTGAGGGTTTTCTAATTTCTATGGTTGACTGCTTTGTGGTCTGTGGAGCCAACAGCCACAGACCACATAGCCACCCTCAGATGAATGACCACAGCCATGAGCCACCAGCTTAGTTTAAGGGCCCTACTCAAAGCACTACCTGCTGGGCCCTGCTTGCAGTGCCACTGCCGATCGTATTGTATGTATGCAAGCAGGGCCGATATTTTAATTGTTCACTCAGTCGCAGGGCTGCAGTGTCATTCTGCCAGCCCGACACACGATCTCCCCACTCCATAAACTGCAATCAGGGACATGTGTAACTCGGTCGGGCCGATTTAGGCCGTTAGTTTGTATAAGTACATTGCGACATTTACAAATTGATCTGTGGTTTGTCTTGTCAGTGGTTGACGGTTGTCAATTCAGTTTTTTGGGGCGATGATGTTGGTTTTATTCGGTTTCAAAATCTGTTTTCATCAGAAAAATGAGTCAACGTTAACAAGATGTGTGGAGGGACATATTTGAACTGTATCTTGATTTGTCATGTCTTTGGAAAACTAACCACGACCATTATCTTAACAAAGATATGCGGTCGCAGGCCATGTCGCTTTTACATGAAAAATATAAAACTTTTGATGAAGACGCTACATTAGCCGTTTTAAAAAAAACCCATTAGTAACCATTTTTACACGTGCTTCCTTTTTTTCTTTTGAACGCTATAAGTACTCAATACAGTCAAACCCAATGCTATTTTTTGGTGTTTGAATAATGTAGGCGCCATTTATAAAAACTAACGAATTTAGGCAAGAACACAACAACGTAGGCCGCGTAAATGACTTGCAGTGCTTTGTGGAGCAACATTCTCTGCGGCAGTAACTGCAAGCAGGCTCTGCAGGCAGTGCTTTGAGTAGGGCCTTTTAGTGGTACAGAGCAAGGAGTATATAGTAATTGTTTTGTGGTCTGTGCAGCAGTGTGACCGTTTCGAAATTGGCGAATCTGCCAAACACTGGCACAAAAATCAGGCAACTCAATTCTGAACTGTATAAGTACTGTACAAGTGCAGTTATTGTACAAGCAGTGATAGCCTAGATTTTGACGATTTTGACGTCGCGTCGGAATATCCCTGTTCCATCGACACAAGACAAAAGTGCCAGCTTATTATGTAACATTTCCAACTAACTAAATCATACTTAAATAAGTAAACATACATAAAATCATGAGTTTTTTCGTTTTGTTTCAAAGATAATAAGAATTTTCTTGAAAATCGGCCACTTTCTTGCTATTCGGCCATGCTGAGTTGAGGCCTATTTCAGGGTGCGCCACACGCGACAAGCGGTGTCTGGTGCTTCCGTCCCTTGGGTAATTTTATTGGTTTCAATTGCCCGAGTGGGGGAAGCTTCAGGCATCGTTCTAGTACATAAACGTTTACGTTATGTGGTGTGTGGTATACCTACTATGAAATAAATACTTTCTTTCTCACTTTCTTAAATCGTCGGCTTATTATTTTCTATAAATTTTATATATTGAAAAACACCCAGACACTGGGGAAAACATTCATGCTCATCACACAAACATTTATCAGAAGTGGGAATCGAACCCACGACCTCCGACGCAGACGGCAGGTTCGCTGCCGCTACGCCATTCGTTCGTCAAATAAAAGTCGGGCAGTTGTGAAACAAAAACAACAACAGTCATGCTTATATTTTATTTAAATACAAAGGCACTAACATCGGTTCAGCTTATTAAAACTGTTCCCAAACATAAGGCAACGTATTGTTAATATAACCACAGTAAAGAACGAGAGAAAACCATAGATTATACCCTTACCTCAGAACAGACTGCGATCTCACCTGATGGTGAGTGATGATGCTGCCTATGATGTTATCGTACTAACTTGGGGTAAGTAAATTTATCCCAACGGTTTTATAAGCATCGCACTGGAACGATAAATCGCTTGGCGGTGCGTGTTTGTTGGTAGGGTGGTAACTAGCCATGGCCGAAGCCTCCCATCAGACCAGACCTGAGCTAATTTAGAAATTATAAAATTCCAATTCATGCCCGTGGCGGGAATCGAACTCGCGACCTCCCACTAGATTCCGAGCGCGCCACCACTGCGCCAGGGAGGTGCGTAAATGAATTCTTGTGTTATTTTATAGATCGTCTAAAATCTAAAATTGAACGCCCCTCCACGCCTTCATACGCGTTGCAAGAGTAATGTAATGGATGGTTCATTTTTAAATTAGATGATCTTTACACTAATTGGGTATTTGACTCCAATTTATTTATCACTTTATTATGAACTAGGATGAAAATAATGACGAACACGGAAAAAACTAATAAAATCGATCAAATGACAAAAAAGTTATATGCATTTAAATATTTCTGATTAGACAGTTAGCGATATTAAATTGTGACGTCACACCTCACGAATGCCATAGTAGCTTCCTGAGGCTTCATACAAATTTTCGTTTTGCGAGAAAGGGATAGAAGACCCTCCCACCCCAAAATTAGAATGCCTGTAACTTTGCAAATATTTGTTGTATTTTTTTTTAGCATACGTCATTATTTTTATCCTAGTTTATATTAAAGTAATAATTATTTATCAAATTCAAAAGAAGAAAATACCCAATGACGATGTTTGAAAAAGAGTACATATTTTTTACATTTTAGAAAACTCTCGCTCTTTCACTTAGAAAAGAAAAATGTAGCCATTATAAAATTGTCATGTTGTTTTGCTTAGAATAAAAACAAATTTACAATCTAACACCAAATAAGGCTGCCTTTTTCAGGGTAGAGCAAGATTTGTGCGGAATAGGGCCAAGTTTTATCAGTTATCTTTATAATAAACAGCATTTTTACAGAACAACGATAAGAACCCTCAGGATATGGGCATCCGAACGATTTACGTAAACCTTTTTCGTACAAGCACACAGTAGCGCCATCTGTTAAAATTATATAGGTGGCTGCAGAGCGAACTACATCGTGACCTTGCTGTTCAAATGAAGCATTTTTGGCACCGATAAACTGGCGACTTTATGGCGAAATAGAACAGAATGTCGAGAAACTTAATTTAGTCCTACACAGAGCAGTTTAAGAGGCTACTCCACCTAACAAAGAAACCCAAACTAGGACACAACTCTACCCAAAACATATCAGAGATCAAGTACGCCGTAATCTAAGGAAAACCTGGCACCACAGAAGATATCCAAGTGATAAAAAGGCGTTTAATGGTTGCTCTCGGAATCTTACAAACCTAATCAAAACGAAAGAAAGAAAGCACCTGGCTTTGATCAAATAGATGATTCATTATTAAAGAAACTGCCACATAAGGGACTTATGCTCCTGGTCGTAATTTTTAACGCCTGTATCAGACTAGGGCATTTCCCAAGTCAGTGGAAAATAGCACAAGTTGTTATGGTCCCAAAGCCTGGGAAACCGCCACCAGAAACATCCTCATACAGGCCAATAAGTCTGCTGCTACCAGTAATTGGAAAAGTCTTCGAAAGAATCCTACTCAACCGGTTTTCACCCCATCGTCAAGAGGTGATACCAACTCACCAATTCGATTTTCGCTCTAGACATAATACCGTGGAGCAAATACTCCGGCTAGTAGACGAAATCAGCAAAGCATTACAAAACAAACAGTACTGCTCGGCTGTATTTTTAGATATCGGACAGGCTTTTGATAAGGTTTGGCATGAGGGTTTACTCTACAAAACCAAAAAACACGTGCCACACTCTCTTTACCTACTTCTTAAGTCATACTTACATAAAAGGCTACCAAGTTAAATGCAATGAAGTGACATCCACTTTATTTGAAATAAAATCTGGAGTTCCTCTGGGAAGTATTCTGGGACCTGTTCTGTACCTCTTGTTCACTGCAGACCTTATCCTACATAAAATGCACAACAACTGCCACACATTGATTTAACATTGTAGACCTCAAATCTGATTATGGTCAAAAGACTGATCTCAGATATAAAA
Organism: Coenonympha arcania; assembly: GCA_036785405.1. Classification (NCBI taxonomy): domain Eukaryota; kingdom Metazoa; phylum Arthropoda; class Insecta; order Lepidoptera; family Nymphalidae; genus Coenonympha; species Coenonympha arcania. Next base: position 3,795,218 of record CM072079.1, on the reverse strand, counting down.
ATAGAGAAAAAAAAAAAAAAACTGCCACATATACTGACGACAGTGCTATATTTTCTGTCCATTAAAACCCAGATACAGCCTCGTTGAACCTACAAAAACATCTTACAAAGTGGCGTATCAAAGCAAATCAGAGCAAGTCAATGCACGTAACGTTTACCCTCTGCCAACAGACTTGTCCATCCGTTAAACTCTACAATAAAGAACTGCCACAAGCGGAGGACGCACATCTCGACAGACGGCTAACGTGGCGTAAACACATCTGGACCAAGCGCAAACAGCTCGACATGAAGTTACGAAGTCTGTACTGGCTCATTGGCAACAAATCTCAACTAACTCCCACCAGCAAGATGGCTATTTATAAAGCTATAATTAAACCTATCTGGACATACGGTATACAACTCTGGGGTACAGCCAGCACAAGCAATATTGATATCCTAGAAATATTCCAGAATAAGGCCATGAGAACCATATTCAACATCCCGCCCTATATAAGTAACAAAAACATTCAAAAAGACCTCAACATAAGAACTGTTAGGCAAAAAATAGAATTACACAGTGGGAAATATCAGAAGCGACTCGCGGCTCACATAAATAGATTAAAAAGGAATAGTTTCTCCGATCTGTCGCACAGATTCTACAGCCCATAGGAAACTCCGTCAAGGGACGGATACCTTGCTCGAAGCAAGAAATGACTGCTACCAACAACCGCACGGCCCAATGTCCAACGATGACAGATTGCAGAGATTTGACGACCTCCTTGGCGCAGTGGCGGCGCGCTCGGATTCGAGTGGGAGGTCGCGGGTTCGATTCCCGCCACGGGCCAATTTGGGATTTTATAATTGCTAAATTGGCTCAGGTCTGGTCTGGTGGGAGGCTTCGGCCGTGGCTAGTTACCACCCTACAAGCAAAGACGCACCGCCAAGCGATTTAGCGTTCCGATGCGATGCTGTGTAGAAACCGTGGAGTAAATTTACTTACCCTTCCAAGTTAGTACGCTAACATCTTAGGCTGCATCATCACTTACCATCAGGTGAGATCGCAGTCAAGTACTAACTTGTATGGACAAAAAAAGATACAGATTTGAAAAAGAAAAAAAATTATGCTTTATATAAGTTTATAACTTATTATTTTTATGTAAATTATTTTTTGTATGTCTTACTAAACTAGAACTATTTATAAATGTATGCTTACATATCGTATAAGTATTTAAGGCTTTTCACCAGTGTGTGTTCTTGTATGCTTCGTCAAAGCACTTCTATTTGCACATTTATAATTACAAAACTTACAAGCATAAGGCTTTTCACCAGTGTGAGACCTCATATGACTCACTAAATTACTGTTCTGTGCACACTTGTAACTACATAACTTACAAGCATGAGGCTTTTCACCAGTGTGAGTCATCATGTGCCTCACTAAATGACTGTTCCGTGCACACTTGTAACTACATAACTTACAAGAGTAAGGCTTTTCACCAGTGTGAGTCCTCATATGACTCACTAAATGACTGTTCATTGCAAACTTGTAACTACATAACTTACAAGCATAAGGCTTTTCACCAGTGTGAGTCCTCATGTGACTCACTAAATCACTTTTCTGTGCACACTTGTAACTACAAAACTTACAAGAGTAAGGCTTTTCACCAGTGTGAGTCCTCATGTGACGCACTAAACTACTGTTCAATGCACACTTGTAACTACATAACTTACAGGAATAAGGTTTCCTGTGAGTCTGGATGTGATATACGAGGGCTCTCTTTCGTGCAAACATACGTTGACAAACGTCACAGATAAAAGATTTGTTCTGAGAGTGTATGTGATGTCTGTTTCCTGATGAAGATGGCTCAGCTTCACTCAGTTCTGATGCAGCAGGCTCGTTGTGTGAGGCAGCGACTTCACTCTCACTAGCTGCGCGATGCTGGGCGTCTTCAGAAGCAGTACAAGTATTCAGAGTATCACAAGAACCGACAGCTTGTCGTGTGTGCGTCGGTGATCTATCTCGTATTGATACAAGCGAATCAGGATTTTTGAAGATGTCATACAACTTGACCACGCAATGTCTGATGATTGTTTCTGGTTCGTCGTCGCTGTCGGATGGTCGGTTGTGTGACGCGCTCCTGTGCACGAGTGCTCGTTCCCTTCGCTGGGTTGTGTCGGCTTCTTCAGTCACGCGCGCTTTGTTTTCTATTTTGGTCACAAGTCCTGCGGACAAAGGAGCGACTGAAACAAAACATTTCTCTCATTCAACAATAAACGTCCTCAGTAACTACTCGTTATTATGCAGCCATGTAAACTTATATTGGGACTTCTCAATGTGCACTATAAATTGCGAGAATCGTTCAGTAATTCAGACTTGAATATTTCAATACCAGCCAAAAACTAAAATTGCTCATATGTAATGCATGTTTGTTTGTTCATCATCTTCACACAATTGCTTTATTTCAATTGTTTCACAGGAACTAGTATTTATGTAGACTGTTAAACAATAATTCTGAGATTTACAAAGGTTTTTTTAATTTACTGGAACAGTCGTTCAAAGGAGGTTTTCTTCTTGTGTGCCTCGTCAAAGTACTTGCATCTGCACTTTTATAATTACAAAACTTACAACAACAAGGCTTTTCACTGTGTCATGTGACTCACTCAGTTAGTGTTCCTTGCATTGTTGTAAGTAGGTACATATGTTACAAGAGTAAGGCTTCGGCGTCTATTTATCGAGGAAGGCTATAGGCTATATAACATCACGCTATGACAATAGGAGCGAATCACCACTGAGAATGTTGCATTGCACGGTTCCATTAAAAGTTGTATGCACGTGTAAATGTTTGCACGTGGAGTCGTTATAACGGGACTCGTACAAACAGCAACAGGTAGCAAAGTACTCACTAATGAACAAACGATTTGTCACTCACCTACACTCTGCGCGCAGTCCTGGCGACGAGCCAGCTCGCGGGTGTCCTCCCTGTGGACAACATCACCACATCATACTTGACAGTGTGAACTAGCTGCAGCCCTCGGCTCAGAGATCTCTCTCTCGGCTCAGCTGTGCACAGCAGCAACACCCTTCCAGCTTCCGTGTTCCCAGCCGAGACTGAATAGGCATTGTCTAGGCGAGCGCGCTCCACCCCAGACCTCATCATTGCCGTCCATCAGGCACGATTGTAACGAACGCGCTTCCCCGTCGCACCGTCGCACGGAGCGAGTGTAATGACAAGCGATAGAGAGCCACGATCGGCCTAAGCGTTCGTTGTGACGCAGCTATCTCTTTATGACGTCATCGGAAACATATGATCCCCACGACGCTCGAGTGACTACCGAAAGCCCACTCGGGCTCCCCTACTATTACTATTATTACTGACGTGTCTCCTCCGTGTTCACTCTTGAGCTCGTCCAGCGCTAGGGCTTCGGTCCCGGGGGCCGCGGCCTCGTCCAGCAGCCTGGCCTGCAGCGCGATGCTGCGGTCGGAGCAGTCCGCGGCTAGCAGCGACTCCTTGCCGTCCTCAGCCGCCTCTGCAGCGACACGACAGTTACTGGTTGTAAGACTCTTCTCGCGAAGTTCGTCCGGGTAGGTGCCAGCGCGGCGTCAGTTATTGTACCGCGAAGCAGTCACGTACTGCTGTGTTTCAGTTTGTAGCCAACGAGATAACTGGCCAAAATGAGACCTAACAACTGATGTCTCATGGTGATGAGCAGTGCAGTGTGTCCTATGATACTGCAATGCTCAATTATGGTATGCACTGCATTTTACATGGCACGCGACACTTTAACATCAGGTGAACATCTTGTTCATCTCATTATTCTTTTGCGTCACAGATTATAATGATCTTTAACCTCCAACACAAAAACAACAGCTAAAACTCTCACTAGTGTTTGAAATTTTTGTTTTCTTGTCTTTATGTGAAAATAGGTTGTTAGCTATTTTTCATACCCTAATCATCTACTAAAATAATGTAAGATTAAAACAATTCCTCACCTTCAGAGTACAACATTTCCATCTCTTCATCGAACTCTGTTTTAACTACAACATCATTCTCCTCTGATGTTGTCTGTTTGTCATCAACACATGACGTCACAAAGTCACAGGGGTCTGAAGTCTCTGGTGACGTCACAAAGTCCCTTTCAAGTTGCTTCTGTTCACGGTTGATGAGCTCCACATGCCTCATTGTTATCTGAAACAGGTTCTCTGTTGAATCAAGCATCAAACACACAGAGCAACAGAAACAGGAACGAGAAATTTAGGATTCCCGTGGGATTTGTGGAGCCTCAGGTAGAGTGAGTATAAATTAAGTCAGAGTAAAAAAATAATTTTTTTAAAACAAGATTTTCTACATATTAATATTCTTCAGTTCCTTTCATTTGATACCCATATTGTAGAAGTGCATAAAAATAACTAGTCTGCTATCTTGAGTGTTCTGCCATGTTGAATTACATAATTTCAGCTCAATCGGATGGAGATATCTGCTTCAAAAACGGCTTGTAAGATTTCACCCGAACAAACAAACTTGTACATTGCAAGCTAAATAAAAGCTTGTAATAAATAAGTACTCACTGCTCCGTGTTGCTGCAGCAAGCCCATCATCAGGGAGCGAGCTCTCAAGCTCTGCTCTCTGAATCTACTGAAGCTCCTCAGTGTGCGAGCGCACCGCACGCAGACTGTCGCCTGCAGGTTTCCATCACACGGCTGAAACAAGCAACTTTTCATAGCATGCATGTTATGGAGACTTGAAATTCAAGTATTGAACTGAGAAACTCAATCACTAATCAGGTATTCTAACGCTAAGCAGTAATGTATTGTTGTGTTTCAGTGTGCAGGCCACTGTAGCCAATCAGTTCACTGGGCAAAATGAGACCTAAGAACTGATGCCTCTGGCTGATGAGTGCAATGCAATGCTTCATATGATACTGCAATGCAAAATTATGAAACATACTGCATTAAATGTATGTACACTCTCTACATAAGGTTAACATCATTCTAACATATATAACACACCTGTGAATGATGTCATGAACTTATAAACTTACAAGTTCTCCTGTCAGTGTGACGTACGCCTCTCGCAGGTCCTGTCTGCTCATTAGCAGCAGCTCCGCGCGGGTGTGCAGGCACGTCATGCAGACCTGCAAGAGTGCTGTTAGTTACTGCACCTTGTCAATTGTAACAATTAAATAAATAAATAAATAAATAATCTGATCTCTGTGGAGATTTTCACAGCTGCTGGACACATGCTGCAAAAATGTGTGCAAACACAGGTGCACGATAGAGGAATAGAGATATTATTGCTCTGTCTCATAATCCGATGGGACCACAGCTCCGACGCGACCAGAGAGACATCGGGCGCATGACCAGCAGGTTAGTGATCTGCAGTCAAACATGCCCACACCTAGACCAATGATACAGTCACAACAACAACAGCTTATAAGTAAGATGACAATATGAACAAGTTACCAGCACTGGTGAAGGAACAGCGCCCGCGCGGAGTTGCCTGGAGCCACTTTCAGTCACAGACATGTGGTCAGCACAGAAGTGCCACGAGCAGACCACTGCAGAGTCTGGCAGGCTAATGTCTGGCAGGCCGACGGCTGCGAGCCAAGCCGTGCGCAGACGCTCTTCACTGGGGAACCTGCACATTACCACAACATGCTATATTATGCAATAAAATAAATAGTACACAACAATTATTATTATAGGGCGAATTAATATGAAAACATAAATAAATATGGAATCGAACACGAACCTCACAAAGCAGAAGGCGGGACCGCTACCTATTACGACAATCAGCAAAGCACTTCCATTCACCATTTTTGACCTTTAGAACCAAAAACAATGATATAGAAAATCTCATCATGTAGATGTTGTGGCCAGATCTTAGAATTGACCATTTTGTATTAATTGTTTTTTCTTGGTCTCAATATTTGGCCTTTGGCCTCTTTACTTAAGGCAGTCAAAACTATGGCCCCGCCCTACAAACAGCAGGCCACTGGTCAAAACTCAAATAACGTACTCAGTACTCACTCGTGGAAAGATACATCGGGTTCTTCTGCTGAGGACGCTGCGCGGGAACTGTTACTGCACGAGGGCACGCTGCACGTCTTGCGCATGCTTGTTTGTTTGTCTTAGCTCCCCTGTAGCTTAGCGTTAAGTGGTTTTAAGGTATTTATTATTTGCCAAATCAATGATTGCTACTTGCGATCATCAACGAAATGATTGGAGTCTGGACTTCTGGAGACGGGAAAACGAAGCGAAAATTGAAAAACAAAACAATCAATTCCCAAAATATGTACGTACGTAGAGAGTATTGTGTTCTGTGGTACGTACTTAGACTCTATACAAATCATCAATGAACCATTACCAACCTACTCTATGCCAGCAACCGCCGCTGAGGGTTTTCTAATTTCTATGGTTGACTGCTTTGTGGTCTGTGGAGCCAACAGCCACAGACCACATAGCCACCCTCAGATGAATGACCACAGCCATGAGCCACCAGCTTAGTTTAAGGGCCCTACTCAAAGCACTACCTGCTGGGCCCTGCTTGCAGTGCCACTGCCGATCGTATTGTATGTATGCAAGCAGGGCCGATATTTTAATTGTTCACTCAGTCGCAGGGCTGCAGTGTCATTCTGCCAGCCCGACACACGATCTCCCCACTCCATAAACTGCAATCAGGGACATGTGTAACTCGGTCGGGCCGATTTAGGCCGTTAGTTTGTATAAGTACATTGCGACATTTACAAATTGATCTGTGGTTTGTCTTGTCAGTGGTTGACGGTTGTCAATTCAGTTTTTTGGGGCGATGATGTTGGTTTTATTCGGTTTCAAAATCTGTTTTCATCAGAAAAATGAGTCAACGTTAACAAGATGTGTGGAGGGACATATTTGAACTGTATCTTGATTTGTCATGTCTTTGGAAAACTAACCACGACCATTATCTTAACAAAGATATGCGGTCGCAGGCCATGTCGCTTTTACATGAAAAATATAAAACTTTTGATGAAGACGCTACATTAGCCGTTTTAAAAAAAACCCATTAGTAACCATTTTTACACGTGCTTCCTTTTTTTCTTTTGAACGCTATAAGTACTCAATACAGTCAAACCCAATGCTATTTTTTGGTGTTTGAATAATGTAGGCGCCATTTATAAAAACTAACGAATTTAGGCAAGAACACAACAACGTAGGCCGCGTAAATGACTTGCAGTGCTTTGTGGAGCAACATTCTCTGCGGCAGTAACTGCAAGCAGGCTCTGCAGGCAGTGCTTTGAGTAGGGCCTTTTAGTGGTACAGAGCAAGGAGTATATAGTAATTGTTTTGTGGTCTGTGCAGCAGTGTGACCGTTTCGAAATTGGCGAATCTGCCAAACACTGGCACAAAAATCAGGCAACTCAATTCTGAACTGTATAAGTACTGTACAAGTGCAGTTATTGTACAAGCAGTGATAGCCTAGATTTTGACGATTTTGACGTCGCGTCGGAATATCCCTGTTCCATCGACACAAGACAAAAGTGCCAGCTTATTATGTAACATTTCCAACTAACTAAATCATACTTAAATAAGTAAACATACATAAAATCATGAGTTTTTTCGTTTTGTTTCAAAGATAATAAGAATTTTCTTGAAAATCGGCCACTTTCTTGCTATTCGGCCATGCTGAGTTGAGGCCTATTTCAGGGTGCGCCACACGCGACAAGCGGTGTCTGGTGCTTCCGTCCCTTGGGTAATTTTATTGGTTTCAATTGCCCGAGTGGGGGAAGCTTCAGGCATCGTTCTAGTACATAAACGTTTACGTTATGTGGTGTGTGGTATACCTACTATGAAATAAATACTTTCTTTCTCACTTTCTTAAATCGTCGGCTTATTATTTTCTATAAATTTTATATATTGAAAAACACCCAGACACTGGGGAAAACATTCATGCTCATCACACAAACATTTATCAGAAGTGGGAATCGAACCCACGACCTCCGACGCAGACGGCAGGTTCGCTGCCGCTACGCCATTCGTTCGTCAAATAAAAGTCGGGCAGTTGTGAAACAAAAACAACAACAGTCATGCTTATATTTTATTTAAATACAAAGGCACTAACATCGGTTCAGCTTATTAAAACTGTTCCCAAACATAAGGCAACGTATTGTTAATATAACCACAGTAAAGAACGAGAGAAAACCATAGATTATACCCTTACCTCAGAACAGACTGCGATCTCACCTGATGGTGAGTGATGATGCTGCCTATGATGTTATCGTACTAACTTGGGGTAAGTAAATTTATCCCAACGGTTTTATAAGCATCGCACTGGAACGATAAATCGCTTGGCGGTGCGTGTTTGTTGGTAGGGTGGTAACTAGCCATGGCCGAAGCCTCCCATCAGACCAGACCTGAGCTAATTTAGAAATTATAAAATTCCAATTCATGCCCGTGGCGGGAATCGAACTCGCGACCTCCCACTAGATTCCGAGCGCGCCACCACTGCGCCAGGGAGGTGCGTAAATGAATTCTTGTGTTATTTTATAGATCGTCTAAAATCTAAAATTGAACGCCCCTCCACGCCTTCATACGCGTTGCAAGAGTAATGTAATGGATGGTTCATTTTTAAATTAGATGATCTTTACACTAATTGGGTATTTGACTCCAATTTATTTATCACTTTATTATGAACTAGGATGAAAATAATGACGAACACGGAAAAAACTAATAAAATCGATCAAATGACAAAAAAGTTATATGCATTTAAATATTTCTGATTAGACAGTTAGCGATATTAAATTGTGACGTCACACCTCACGAATGCCATAGTAGCTTCCTGAGGCTTCATACAAATTTTCGTTTTGCGAGAAAGGGATAGAAGACCCTCCCACCCCAAAATTAGAATGCCTGTAACTTTGCAAATATTTGTTGTATTTTTTTTTAGCATACGTCATTATTTTTATCCTAGTTTATATTAAAGTAATAATTATTTATCAAATTCAAAAGAAGAAAATACCCAATGACGATGTTTGAAAAAGAGTACATATTTTTTACATTTTAGAAAACTCTCGCTCTTTCACTTAGAAAAGAAAAATGTAGCCATTATAAAATTGTCATGTTGTTTTGCTTAGAATAAAAACAAATTTACAATCTAACACCAAATAAGGCTGCCTTTTTCAGGGTAGAGCAAGATTTGTGCGGAATAGGGCCAAGTTTTATCAGTTATCTTTATAATAAACAGCATTTTTACAGAACAACGATAAGAACCCTCAGGATATGGGCATCCGAACGATTTACGTAAACCTTTTTCGTACAAGCACACAGTAGCGCCATCTGTTAAAATTATATAGGTGGCTGCAGAGCGAACTACATCGTGACCTTGCTGTTCAAATGAAGCATTTTTGGCACCGATAAACTGGCGACTTTATGGCGAAATAGAACAGAATGTCGAGAAACTTAATTTAGTCCTACACAGAGCAGTTTAAGAGGCTACTCCACCTAACAAAGAAACCCAAACTAGGACACAACTCTACCCAAAACATATCAGAGATCAAGTACGCCGTAATCTAAGGAAAACCTGGCACCACAGAAGATATCCAAGTGATAAAAAGGCGTTTAATGGTTGCTCTCGGAATCTTACAAACCTAATCAAAACGAAAGAAAGAAAGCACCTGGCTTTGATCAAATAGATGATTCATTATTAAAGAAACTGCCACATAAGGGACTTATGCTCCTGGTCGTAATTTTTAACGCCTGTATCAGACTAGGGCATTTCCCAAGTCAGTGGAAAATAGCACAAGTTGTTATGGTCCCAAAGCCTGGGAAACCGCCACCAGAAACATCCTCATACAGGCCAATAAGTCTGCTGCTACCAGTAATTGGAAAAGTCTTCGAAAGAATCCTACTCAACCGGTTTTCACCCCATCGTCAAGAGGTGATACCAACTCACCAATTCGATTTTCGCTCTAGACATAATACCGTGGAGCAAATACTCCGGCTAGTAGACGAAATCAGCAAAGCATTACAAAACAAACAGTACTGCTCGGCTGTATTTTTAGATATCGGACAGGCTTTTGATAAGGTTTGGCATGAGGGTTTACTCTACAAAACCAAAAAACACGTGCCACACTCTCTTTACCTACTTCTTAAGTCATACTTACATAAAAGGCTACCAAGTTAAATGCAATGAAGTGACATCCACTTTATTTGAAATAAAATCTGGAGTTCCTCTGGGAAGTATTCTGGGACCTGTTCTGTACCTCTTGTTCACTGCAGACCTTATCCTACATAAAATGCACAACAACTGCCACACATTGATTTAACATTGTAGACCTCAAATCTGATTATGGTCAAAAGACTGATCTCAGATATAAAAATAGAGAAAAAAAAAAAAAAACTGCCACATATACTGACGACAGTGCTATATTTTCTGTCCATTAAAACCCAGATACAGCCTCGTTGAACCTACAAAAACATCTTACAAAGTGGCGTATCAAAGCAAATCAGAGCAAGTCAATGCACGTAACGTTTACCCTCTGCCAACAGACTTGTCCATCCGTTAAACTCTACAATAAAGAACTGCCACAAGCGGAGGACGCACATCTCGACAGACGGCTAACGTGGCGTAAACACATCTGGACCAAGCGCAAACAGCTCGACATGAAGTTACGAAGTCTGTACTGGCTCATTGGCAACAAATCTCAACTAACTCCCACCAGCAAGATGGCTATTTATAAAGCTATAATTAAACCTATCTGGACATACGGTATACAACTCTGGGGTACAGCCAGCACAAGCAATATTGATATCCTAGAAATATTCCAGAATAAGGCCATGAGAACCATATTCAACATCCCGCCCTATATAAGTAACAAAAACATTCAAAAAGACCTCAACATAAGAACTGTTAGGCAAAAAATAGAATTACACAGTGGGAAATATCAGAAGCGACTCGCGGCTCACATAAATAGATTAAAAAGGAATAGTTTCTCCGATCTGTCGCACAGATTCTACAGCCCATAGGAAACTCCGTCAAGGGACGGATACCTTGCTCGAAGCAAGAAATGACTGCTACCAACAACCGCACGGCCCAATGTCCAACGATGACAGATTGCAGAGATTTGACGACCTCCTTGGCGCAGTGGCGGCGCGCTCGGATTCGAGTGGGAGGTCGCGGGTTCGATTCCCGCCACGGGCCAATTTGGGATTTTATAATTGCTAAATTGGCTCAGGTCTGGTCTGGTGGGAGGCTTCGGCCGTGGCTAGTTACCACCCTACAAGCAAAGACGCACCGCCAAGCGATTTAGCGTTCCGATGCGATGCTGTGTAGAAACCGTGGAGTAAATTTACTTACCCTTCCAAGTTAGTACGCTAACATCTTAGGCTGCATCATCACTTACCATCAGGTGAGATCGCAGTCAAGTACTAACTTGTATGGACAAAAAAAGATACAGATTTGAAAAAGAAAAAAAATTATGCTTTATATAAGTTTATAACTTATTATTTTTATGTAAATTATTTTTTGTATGTCTTACTAAACTAGAACTATTTATAAATGTATGCTTACATATCGTATAAGTATTTAAGGCTTTTCACCAGTGTGTGTTCTTGTATGCTTCGTCAAAGCACTTCTATTTGCACATTTATAATTACAAAACTTACAAGCATAAGGCTTTTCACCAGTGTGAGACCTCATATGACTCACTAAATTACTGTTCTGTGCACACTTGTAACTACATAACTTACAAGCATGAGGCTTTTCACCAGTGTGAGTCATCATGTGCCTCACTAAATGACTGTTCCGTGCACACTTGTAACTACATAACTTACAAGAGTAAGGCTTTTCACCAGTGTGAGTCCTCATATGACTCACTAAATGACTGTTCATTGCAAACTTGTAACTACATAACTTACAAGCATAAGGCTTTTCACCAGTGTGAGTCCTCATGTGACTCACTAAATCACTTTTCTGTGCACACTTGTAACTACAAAACTTACAAGAGTAAGGCTTTTCACCAGTGTGAGTCCTCATGTGACGCACTAAACTACTGTTCAATGCACACTTGTAACTACATAACTTACAGGAATAAGGTTTCCTGTGAGTCTGGATGTGATATACGAGGGCTCTCTTTCGTGCAAACATACGTTGACAAACGTCACAGATAAAAGATTTGTTCTGAGAGTGTATGTGATGTCTGTTTCCTGATGAAGATGGCTCAGCTTCACTCAGTTCTGATGCAGCAGGCTCGTTGTGTGAGGCAGCGACTTCACTCTCACTAGCTGCGCGATGCTGGGCGTCTTCAGAAGCAGTACAAGTATTCAGAGTATCACAAGAACCGACAGCTTGTCGTGTGTGCGTCGGTGATCTATCTCGTATTGATACAAGCGAATCAGGATTTTTGAAGATGTCATACAACTTGACCACGCAATGTCTGATGATTGTTTCTGGTTCGTCGTCGCTGTCGGATGGTCGGTTGTGTGACGCGCTCCTGTGCACGAGTGCTCGTTCCCTTCGCTGGGTTGTGTCGGCTTCTTCAGTCACGCGCGCTTTGTTTTCTATTTTGGTCACAAGTCCTGCGGACAAAGGAGCGACTGAAACAAAACATTTCTCTCATTCAACAATAAACGTCCTCAGTAACTACTCGTTATTATGCAGCCATGTAAACTTATATTGGGACTTCTCAATGTGCACTATAAATTGCGAGAATCGTTCAGTAATTCAGACTTGAATATTTCAATACCAGCCAAAAACTAAAATTGCTCATATGTAATGCATGTTTGTTTGTTCATCGTCTTCACACAATTGCTTTATTTCAATTGTTTCACAGGAACTAGTATTTATGTAGATTGTTAAACAATTCTGAGATTTACTAAGGTTTTTTTAAATTACTGGAACAATCGTTCAAAGGAGGTTTTCTTGTTGTGTGCCTCGTCAAAGTACTTGCATCTGCACTTTTATAATTACAAAACTTACAACAACAAGGCTTTTCACTGTGTCATGTGACTCACTCAGTTAGTGTTCCTTGCATTGTTGTAAGTAGGTACATATGTTACAAGAGTAAGGCTTCGGCGTCTATTTATCGAGGAAGGCTATAGGCTATATAACATCACGCTATGACAATAGGAGCGAATCACCACTGAGAATGTTGCATTGCACGGTTCCATTAAAAGTTGTATGCACGTGTAAATGTTTGCACGTGGAGTCGTTATAACGGGACTCGTACAAACAGCAACAGGTAGCAAAGTACTCACTAATGAACAAACGATTTGTCACTCACCTACACTCTGCGCGCAGTCCTGGCGACGAGCCAGCTCGCGGGTGTCCTCCCTGTGGACAACATCACCACATCATACTTGACAGTGTGAACTAGCTGCAGCCCTCGGCTCAGAGATCTCTCTCTCGGCTCAGCTGTGCACAGCAGCAACACCCTTCCAGCTTCCGTGTTCCCAGCCGAGACTGAATAGGCATTGTCTAGGCGAGCGCGCTCCACCCCAGACCTCATCATTGCCGTCCATCAGGCACGATTGTAACGAACGCGCTTCCCCGTCGCACCGTCGCACGGAGCGAGTGTAATGACAAGCGATAGAGAGCCACGATCGGCCTAAGCGTTCGTTGTGACGCAGCTATCTCTTTATGACGTCATCGGAAACATATGATCCCCACGACGCTCGAGTGACTACCGAAAGCCCACTCGGGCTCCCCTACTATTACTATTATTACTGACGTGTCTCCTCCGTGTTCACTCTTGAGCTCGTCCAGCGCTAGGGCTTCGGTCCCGGGGGCCGCGGCCTCGTCCAGCAGCCTGGCCTGCAGCGCGATGCTGCGGTCGGAGCAGTCCGCGGCTAGCAGCGACTCCTTGCCGTCCTCAGCCGCCTCTGCAGCGACACGACAGTTACTGGTTGTAAGACTCTTCTCGCGAAGTTCGTCCGGGTAGGTGCCAGCGCGGCGTCAGTTATTGTACCGCGAAGCAGTCACGTACTGCTGTGTTTCAGTTTGTAGCCAACGAGATAACTGGCCAAAATGAGACCTAACAACTGATGTCTCATGGTGATGAGCAGTGCAGTGTGTCCTATGATACTGCAATGCTCAATTATGGTATGCACTGCATTTTACATGGCACGCGACACTTTAACATCAGGTGAACATCTTGTTCATCTCATTATTCTTTTGTGTCACAGATTATAATGATCTTTAACCTCCAACACAAAAACAACGGATAAAACTCTCGCTAGTGTTTGAATTTTTTTTGTTTTCTTGTCTTTGTCATTCTTTGTTCTGAAAATAGGTTGTTAGCTATTTTTCATACCATAAATAGCAAAAAAACGTTTGCTGAGTCATCTAATAAAATTATGTAAGATTAAAACAATTCCTCACCTTCAGAGTACAACATTTCTCTCTTCATGGAACTCTGTTTTAACTACAACATCATTCTCCTCTGATGTTGTCTGTTTGTCATCAACACATGACGTCACAAAGTCACAGGGGTCTGAAGTCTCTGGTGACGTCACAAAGTCCCTTTCAAGTTGCTTCTGTTCACGGTTGATGAGCTCCACATGCCTCATTGTTATCTGAAACAGGTTCTCTGTTGAATCAAGCATCAAACACACAGAGCAACAGAAACAGGAACGAGAAATTTAGGATTCCCTTGGAATTGGTGGAGCCTCAGGTAGAATGTAAAGTATAAATAAATAAGTCAGTGTTTAAAATCATTTTTTTATAAAACAAGCTTTTATACATATTGATATTCTTCTGATCCTTTCATTTGTATACACATATGCTATGCCAATCCAACAGGATTGGTGACACAAGTACCCATGCATTGTCATCCAAACTAAACGTGAATACGTAGATTTCAGCTCAATCGGTTGAAGATATCTGCTTTAAGGTTGGGTTGTAAGATTCCACCAGAACAAACAAACTCGTGCAGTGCAAGTTAAATAAAAGCTTGTAATAAATAAGTACTCACTGCTCCGTGTTGCTGCAGCAAGCCCATCATCAGGGAGCGAGCTCTCAAGCTCTGCTCTCTGAATCTACTGAAGCTCCTCAGTGTGCGAGCGCACCGCACGCAGACTGTCGCCTGCAGGTTTCCATCACACGGCTGAAACAAGCAACTTTTCATAGCATGCATGTTATGGAGACTTGGAAACTCAGTCACTAATCAGGTATTCTAACGCTAAGCAGTAATGTATTGTTGTGTTTCAGTGTGCAGGCCACTGTAGCCAATCAGTTCACTGGGCAAAATGAGACCTAAGAACTGATGTCTCTGGCTGATGAGTGCAATGAAAATCTTTATTTCAGAATCAGAGTTACATAAACATATTACAGTGGTTTGGGGCCAACCCAATAAGTACCTAGTTAAAACTAGAACTTGTGGCAGGCAGCCCCGCTCTTCAATGTGCAATGCAATGCTTCATATTATGATACTGCAATGCAAAATTATGAAACATACTGCATTAAATGTAAGTACACTCTCTACATAAGGTTAACATCATTCTAACATATATAACACACCTGTGAATGATGTCATGAACTTATAAACTTACAGGTTGTCCTGTCAGTGTGACGTACGCCTCTCGCAGGTCCTGTCTGCTCATCAGCAGCAGCTCCGCGCGGGTGTGCAGGCACGTCATGCAGACCTGCAAGAGTGCTGCTAGTTACTGCACCTTGTCAATTGTAATAATAAGAAAAAGAATCTGATCTCTCTGGAGATTTTCCACAGCTGCTAGACATATACTAGTGTGTGCGCAAACAGGTGCACTCTCTATTCCATCTCATAATCTGATAGGACCACAGCTCCGACATGACCAGAGAGACATCGTGCGCATGACCAGCGGATTGAAGATCTCTTGTGATCTGCAGTCAAACATGTCTACCACTAGACCAATGAGACAGTTACAACAACAACAGCCAATAAGGAAGAGGACAATATGAGCAAGTTACCAGCACTGGTGAAGGAACAGCGCCCGCGCGGAGTTGCCTGGAGCCACTTTCAGTCACAGACATGTGGTCAGCACAGAAGTGCCACGAGCAGACCACTGCAGAGTCTGGCAGGCTAATGTCTGGCAGGCCGAGGGCTGCGAGCCAAGCCGTGCGCAGACGCTCTTCACTGGGGAACCTGGACATTACCACAACATGCTATAATATGATGTAATAAAATAAATAGCACACAAAAATTATTATTGAGCGAATTAATATAAACCTAAATAAATAGGGAATCGAACACTCAACTCACAAAGCAGAAGGCGGGACCGCTACCAATTTCGCCAATCAGCAAAACACTTCCATTCAAAAACAAAAAACAATGATGTAGAAAATCTAATCATGTAGATGTTGTGGCCAGATCTTAGAATTTACCATTTTGTATTCATTGTTTTTTCTTGGTCTCAATATTTGGCCTTTGGCCTCTTTTCTCAAGGCAGTCAAAACAATGGCCCCGCCCTACAAACAGCAGGCCACTGGTCAAAACTCAAATAACGTACTCAGTACTCACTCGTGGAAAGATACATCGGATTCTTCTGCTGAGGACGCTGCGCGGGAACTGTTACTGCACGAGGGCACGCTGCACGTCTTGAGCATGCTTGTTTGTTTGTCTAAGCTCCCCTCAGGTGCGAAGTTAGCTTAACGTTATATGGTTTTCAGATATTTGCCAAATCAATGATTGCTACTTGCGATCATCAACGAAATGATTGGAGTCTGGACTTCTGGAGACGGGAAAACTAAGCGAAAATTGAAAAACAAAACAATCAATCCCCAAAAATGATTTTTTTTTTTAATAACTGGCTTTACGGCTCTGGGTTCCAGCCCTTCTGAGTCCCCAAAAATGAAACCAGCAGCCACCATAGACTTATAACACTATGCAGCCACCACAAAGACCACAAAGCAGTGTTGCCAGAGTATACTCAGCCCTGAGCCCGCTGCCCGGTTGCCATATTTTGTACTTTTGTCATGGACTTAATATTATTAGGTCCATGACTTTTGTAGGTTCAAATGTTGCCATCTGAAACCAAATGTTGCCATTAGGAAAAAAAACCTGTAAAAAAACGTTCTGTGCCTTTTATTAATATAAGAATATTTATACCTACCTATTGAGTACTCTTTTATTGCTCTGCATTTTGGTTGATAAAAATTTAAATCGAAAAAAATCATGTTTCAAAAAATGTTAATCCTTTTGGTTGATAAATAATTGATTCCAAAAATTTTTTTTTCCTCATAGGTACAGGAGTTGTCCAAAAATGGTTTTTTAAATTTGAATTTAATGAACACGGATGATTTTAATATATTTGGATAGAGATCCAAAAAGGCTTCCTGTTTTTCAAATAGGTCTATAGGTAGCTTCTCCGATTAAAACAATAAAGAGGACTTACCAATAGATTTAAAAACAAAAGTATTAGAAAACCACGAAAAAATTTCCTTTGCATCGCACTACACAGTGCACACAGTCACACACAAAGAATTTATTTAAAACACTACGTATTAATTATCTGCTCTGTGGTCACAAAGTTTAGGCTCAGAAGAGCTGGAACCCAGAGCCGTAAAGCCAGTTATTAAAAAAAAAATCCATTTTTGTTTTCATAAAATTACTTTTATCTCTAGCTTCACCAAAATAGACCTTTTGCGAATAGAAATATGGGTACAATTTGTTTGTCTAATAAATGAGTATTGTTTTCATTTGGGAATAAAAATGCCTTCGATCATATACTCTATAGATAGGTACCGTAGGTACCGCGCCACGTAATAAGCGATGCATCAAAAAGTGGCCAGTATTTATGATATAGTATAGCCTATGTCTTACGTCAGCGCCATTTGCATTTGGGAGTTACCAGCTAATGTATCTATCCCTACAAAATGGGGAAAATCTGTAAAATGATTTCATAATTTTAATAAAATCATCATAAATTATAATTTCATTTGAACTTGTATTGTCTGCTACACAGCATCGTATTGAAACGCTGAAACTGCTTTGAAGACGGTAACTTCTTTCGGCGCTGAGTGACGGTCTTTGCATCGTTATTCATTAGGATAGAAAATTTTCGAACATTTGCAGAAAGCATAGAGTATTGAACGTGTTCAAAATTTAACAATTGGCCGCCATTTTGAATTTTTTTGTTAATCGACCGAATTCTTTCAAATTCGATATATGGGGTTCCCTATGATCATAAAAAAGGAAACTGATGTCAAAATAAAAATAATGGGCGCCATCTTGAATTTTTAAAATTGGACTTTTTTATGCTGTCTACAATGTTCAGATATCGATTTTACAATAATTCTAGTAACAAAAAAGTTACGTGGCACCCATTTACAGAATTTGAAAGAATTCGGTACATTAACAAAAAAATTCAAAATGGCGTCCATTTACTTTTATTTTGACATCAGTTTCCTTTTTTATGACCATAGAGAACCCCATATATCGAATTTGAAAGAATTCGGTCCATTAACAAAAAAAATTCAAAATGGCGTCTTTTTATTTTTATTTTGACATCAGTTTCCTTTTTTATGATCTTAAGGAACCCCTATATCGAATTTGAAAGAATTCGGTCCATCAACAAAAAAATTCAAAATGGCGTCTCTTTGTTTTTATTTTGACATCAGTTTCGTTTTGGAAACATACCCCATACATACCTCAGTTGTCCCTATTCACCCCTTGGTTCCTATTCACCCCGTTTTATGGTAGTACCTTGATCAGCTTTAAAAATACAATATACTATTGCACCATACGGGAAAATTCGCAATCCTAAATTCGGGTAAATGGCAACACCTTAACACGACGCATCGGTTAAGTGGAAAAAATATATCGTTATAATTATTTTTGTTTTTGTTTATTACTATTTGTTTTGAGTTACTTACATACCGATGGTAAGATATTTTATTAATTGTTCGTAAGCGTCCTCTGTAGTTTCTACAGATTATTGCACAACTTGCCATTTTAATGCCAAAATAAGTCAAATCAAAAGTAAAGCCGTGCGTGCGTGTCTCTTGAAGTGAGAATCTACACTGAGGAGCGGCGAGCACTTTAGGCGTGAACAGTTCTCGCCTATTTTTTTCGACGCTTTTGTGCCCCGAATGCTCCATCTATAGACTATATAATCAAAGAAAAATGCGTTCAAGATTTTGATTTTGTTCAACTCGATGAGTTAAGTTCATCTGCGAAATATATTCGATATTTTTTTACCGATGATCAACACAAAACAAGTCGAAAACAAGATGACAAGTCGAAAAGTTGCCAAAAAGTTGCCATTTGACCTCGGTTGCCATTTGGTTGCCACGAAGGGTCAAATGTTGCCAAAATGGCAACCAAAGTTGCCAAATGGCAACGCTGCCACAAAGATGAGCCACCAGTCCACGACCATGTGGTCTGTGGCCACCATAGCCATGAGCCACCAGCAGCCGGCAGAAGCTAGTTTGTGGCATAGAGTATATCACAGAGCAAGGAGTAGGTAGGTATATAAAAATTGTTTTGTGGTCTGTGCAGCAGTGTGACCGTTTCGAAATTGGCGAATCTGCCAAACACTGGCACAAAAATCTGCCAACTCAATTCTGAACTGTTTAAGTACTGTACAAGTGCAGTTATTGTATCTACAAGCAGTGATCTGTGATAGCCTGATTTTGAGGTCGCGTCGGAATATCCCTGTTCCATCGAAACAAGGCAAAAGTGCCACATTTCCAAATAACTTAATCATAACTAAAATAAGTAAACACACATAAAATCATGAGATTTTACGTTTTGTTTTGAGGGGTTAGGTTCCAGGCAATTACAAAACACTGAAACTGAGACACAGTTTATTCACGACACAACTTACAGTTTTGCATTTACAATAATATTATCGCGGATTATCACTCTTTTAATTAGATAGGTATTTAGTCCGGTCAAATTAGATTAAAACGAGAAAAAGCGCTCGCGATCGCGCGAGCAAGGTAGGTACGTCACACAAGTCCGACGGTCGTCGAGCGCGGTGTGCGGCTGCGCGCGTGAATGGCTTCCGAGCGCGCGGCCGACTAGCGTGCAGCGGCGAGTGCATGATCTTATCGGCTGTACTGTACCTAACGCGGCAACGCGTTTCCTTTGTTCCCGTACGGGGCGATTGCCGTATACCATTATCGTGTATTATTATTATTATTTCCATATTTAATTTAACTCTCACACCCGGCACATGATAAATATATATAAAAACCACAGACATATAATATACTTACATAAATACGCCAAAATTTTTATAAACATACATAAACGTTACACACATACATATATGTACCGGGCGGAGGACTACACCCCGGCAGGGGAGACCAAACGGCCGGGGGTCAGGGCGACAGGCTAAGAAACCGACGGACTATCCTAGCCGAGTCGAGCACCACCGCCCTCTGCATCTTGGCCGCAAGTGAACTGCCACGGAAACCCAGCCGCCGCAGATGGTGAGCGAGGCTGACTGGTATTAAACCATTGGCAGATACCACGATGGGGATGATTTCAGTGGACTCCACGTGCCACATGGCGGTAACCTCGGCTGCTTGGTTGTGCCTGTGCAAATACTCAGTGTTGGCAAGCGCCGAACAGCCTGAAAGCACATGTCTGAGTGTTTCCCCAAAGAGGTCACCGAAACGCAGCCACTGCACGGACGCTTTTCTATCCACGTGGGGCTCATGAAGAGCCTTAAAAAAGCGTCCGTGCAGCTCCTTCTCCTTCCATACGAACTCCCGGTCAGAGGTGCTAAGCACAACCGGTCCCTGCCACTCGGCGTTGGCCAAAGATAGGGGGGTCAGTCCTTTATCACATTCTATGACTTCCCGATGCACCGGAGACTCCCTTTTCGCCCTAAAGTAAGTTCTGAGACTGGATATCTCCCGGTTGTGCATGGTCTTGATGCTGAGCATGCCTCGACCACCACACTTCTGGGGGACATACAGTCTCATCACAGAAGACTTCGGGTGGTGCATACGATGGGTAGTCATAGTTGTGCGGACTTTCCTATCCAGGGCATCTAGCTCGGTTTGAGTCCATCTGAGCACGCCAAAGGTGTACATGAGGACGGGCATGACCCAGCCGTTATTGGCTCGGACTTTATTGGCACCCGACAAATAACTCTTACAGATCTTTGCCAGGCGCCTAAAAAAGACCTCGCAAACTGACTGTTTCATGTCCGCCTCCTGAACCCCTAAAGATTGTGACATGCCCAGATACCGGTATGACTCAGCCTCGGAGAGGGTCTTGATGCTCGAAGGCTCGAGACTGATGTCGGCCGAGCGAGCGACCTGTCCCCTCTCCACATGCAGGACCGCACACTTGTCCACCCCAAGTTCCATTCTGATGGAATTGCTGAACTCAGTGGTTATGTTCAGCAATTCCTGCAGACGGGAAGCGCTGGGTGCCATCAGCTTGAGGTCATCCATGTAGAGAAGGTAAGGCACCTTCGGCCCCCCTCTCTGAAACTGAAAGCCTGTCCCGGAACCCTCCAGCAATGTGCTAAGGGGGTTCAAAGCCAGGCAAAACCAAAGTGGACTCAAACAATCGCCCTGAAAGATACCCCGCCTTATCCTGATTCGGTCATCCGCAGCCGCCAGCCGCTCGCCATGGAGACAAAGGATCGTGCTCCATTGCCCCATACATTCTCCGAGGAAGTCTCGAACTGCACAATCAACTTTATACAGCTCGAGGACCCTCAGGAGCCATGAATGAAGCACCGAGTCGAACGCCTTTTTATAGTCAATCCAGGCGGCGGAAAAGTTCCAGCGGCTGCGTTTGACCTAATGGCCTGCGACGGAGTCGATGAGAAGGAGCTCCTTAGTACCGCGACTACCACCCCTACACCCGTTCTGAGCCCCAGACATGATCCCGTGGCTGTCGACATGACCGGTAATTTTGGAGCTCAGAACAGATGTAAGTGTTTTATAGATGGTAGTAAGACACGTAATGGGGCGGTACTTAGACGGGTCAGCGGTATCTGTGGTCTTTGGAGCTAAATGAGTGATCCCGGTGGTGAAAAGGTTTGGGAGCGCCCTTTGCTCAAGAGCGCCTTGAAATTGTCGAGCCAAGGTCGCATGGCAAGCCGAGAAACCCTTTAGCCAGTAGTGATGCAGTCCGTCAGGCCCCGGACTTTTCCAGTTCGGGGCCCGCCCCACCGCGCCAGCTACATCCTCCGCGGAGATGGCAACCGGGTTCATCGGCTCTATCGAGGCACATGCTTCCTCTACCGCCGCAATCCAAGGGCCCTCTTCATGCTCCACCTCTGTCGACCAGACACTGCGCCAGAAAGCGACTAGGTCAGCCGTGTCCGGTCGCTGAGGGGCGGGGCAGACCGCTGGGCACTCCAGCTTTTTGTAGAACCTTTTCTGATCACTCACGAAGAGGCGATTTTGCTGAAATCGCTCAACTCTTTCCGAGTACCGCCGAATGCGGTTCCCCCATGCAGCGATTTTTTGCTTCAGGTCGTCGATGCGCTCCGTTAGATTTTGAGTTATGTCGGGCTGGTCTAGGTGAACCCCCAGTCCGTTAAAAGCTATTCTAACGGAGCGCACAATCCTTGGCCTCGTGTTGCCCGACCTGAAGCTTTGCAGTCTGCCAATGAGGCCTCTGGCGAACGTGATACGTCGTTCTATTCTCTTCTTCCAGGCAGGTTCTGCACTGGATCTAGCGGCACACCGTCCAGGTTTCTTGGCTTTGACGCCAATAAACCGATGGACGGCTAAGGCTGCGCCGAAGAGAATAGAAGCCGTATCATCCAGACCAGTGCTGCTCTCTAGATGTTGTGGCAGCATTTGGTTAATGGCCTCAATGACATCCCGCGTCGCTACATTTAGCGAGAGCCGGGAGAGCCGCGGACGTTCCTCTAGAGGAGCAACTCGGATTTCAGCAATCGTCTCTTCTAAAATCCTTCTCATCCGCTCTAAATCCAGGGAGACTGTTTCCTCCGTGGTCTCCTCCACGGGCAAATCTTGAGACACGGTCACGGTCTCGGTCTCTTCGCGGCTAGGTGGCGCAGGAGACACGATTTGCGGCGCGGTTGAGGTTGTCACGTCGGGAACAGCCTCACGTTGTAACCGTTCGAGCTCGGCTGCGTTAAAGATGTTGGGCGCAGAATATACCGAGCCCGATCTGCCAGGTTTTGTTCCGTGACAGCTACGTGCGGCTCGAGAAGCAGAAACTCACTTATTATTATTATTATTAAGCCTTTATTGCCAACACAATACACATAATTCATTCATATCATTTGGTAGTTAAAATTAAACATGTAAATCAAAAAAAAAATATAACTTAACATTATATTGATTATTAACATTATGGAATTACTATAACCTATTATTAATATCACTGTCAATTTGTCACTGTCACTTTGTTATTTATTATGTATGTTAATTTAGTTAAAATTATTATAGTTAAGTATGTTGTTGTTATCAGGCGTCGCGTTGGCGTGTCATTGCGACACAATAAGGCCTCCTCCAGCTTTCTCCATTCTGCTCTTGTTTCAGTTGTTCTGTGCCATAATGGGCCCGCATGCTTTCTCAAGTCATCAGACCAACGTTTTCTTTGTCTTCCTCGTTTTCTTTTTGTTTGGTATCTAGGGGTCCATTCTGTTATATCTTTCGTCCATTTATTTCTATTCTCTCTCATCATGTGGCCTACCCACCTCCATTTGAGTTTTCTAGTTTTCACTACTACATCTTCAATTTTGGTAATTTGTCTTAGATCTACAGCTCTCTTTCTGTCCCTTTTTGTGTAACCCAGTATACTCCTCTCCATGGCTCTTTGGCATGTAGTCAGTGTTTGGTTTTGTTTTCGTGTGTTTGCCCAGGTCTGGCACCCATAGGTGAGGATTGGTAATATGCATGTATTGTATACTTTTCTTTTCATTGCAATATTATATTGATTGCCTTTTAGCACTTCTTTGAGGGACCCGGACAGGCTTTTGATAAGGTTTGGCATGAGGGTTTACTCTACAAAACCAAAAAACACGTGCCACACTCTCTTTACCTACTTCTTAAGTCATACTTACATAAAAGGCTACCAAGTAAAATGCAATGAAGGACATCCCCTTTATTTGAAATAAAATATGGAGTTCCTCAGGGAAGTATTCTGGGGCCTGTTCTGTACCTCTTGTTCACTGCGGACCTTCCTACAAATAAATGCACAACAACTGCCACATATACTGACGACACGGCTATATTGTCTGTCCATAAAAACCCAGATACAACCTCGTTGAACCTACAAAAACATTTTACAAATTGGCGTATCAAAGCAAATCAGAGCAAGTCAATGCACGTAACGTTTACCCTCTGCCAACAGACTTGTCCATCCGTTAAACTCTACAATAAAGAACTGCCACAAGCGGAGGACGCAAAGTACTTGGGCATGCATCTCGACAGACGGCTAACGTGGCGTAAACACATCGGGACCAAGCGCAAACAGCTCGACATGAAGTTACGAAGTCTGTACTGGCTCATTGGCAACAAATCTCAACTAACTCCCACCAGCAAGATGGCTATTTATAAAGCTATAATTAAACCTATCTGGACATACGGTATACAACTGGGGTACAGCCAGCACAAGCAATATTGAGATTCTAGAAATATTCCAAAATAAGGCCATGAGAACCATATTCAACATCCCGCACTATATAAGTAACAAAAACATTCAAAAAGACCTCAACATAGAACTGTTAGGCAAGAAATAGAATTACACAGTGGGAAATATATACAGGGTTATATAAAAAATACCGAAATGCTCTCGGCCTGTAATTGTTTACATTAACACTAACAACTTTGGTTCTGCGACTTTTCAAAATTCAGTATTAATTTATATCATACAAAAAAATGTTATTTCTGTAAAGTGACATTACACTGTTGCGGTTTCGCGCCGCGAGCTCGCGCACCGGCCGCCGCGCCGATGTTACATTACAGAGTAGGAACGAGTAGAGTATCTCTGTAAAATATTGAGTATTGGATATTTCTTAAAATATCGAGTAAAAAGAAAAGTCGTAGAACAAAAGTTGTTAGTTTTAATGTAAACAAATACAGGCCGAGAGCGTTTTGGTATTTTTTATATAACCCTGTATATATGACGGAAAGGTGTGGGCTTTCATTGTCTGTTGACTCTTCTTCCAGTGCAAATATCAGAAATAAGACTCGGTTTACATTCGATGGGTATAATTATCGCAAATCAAGTAACACTCGTTATTAACAATACACAAGATGCTGAGATGCGAGCAGATTACATTCGGAACGCGGCGAAGTCGGATCCAGATTGGCTTAACGCAGTTTCCCCGGCGACGTCCATCCAAGAAGTCCTTTACTTTTTCTCACGTGACAATCAACTGCCAACTCTTTATTCTTAAATCAACGACTCTTGACTGCCAATGACCCGCCATTGGCCATCTATGTCTATGCCGTTCATAGACAACTAACTCTAAGACTCTCTAGAGTCACCACAGGTATTTCACCACCACAGACGTCGCCTAACGTTGCCAATCTCAGTCACCGAATACGCCCAAGAAAACTATGCCTTGACGTTCCGTTCTGCCTCAGATGAAGGATATTGGTCTGAGGTTCTTCCTCTCCGACACGGCCATCATGACACGTCACACGTCCTCGTGTGATACTCCTGTAAAAGAGAGAACCAACCGCAGTATCAAAATGTCTCCTCTCGGCTTTTCCTGACTTATCATTAGTTGATGGGCTCATGGGCTAAACACGATCTTTATCAACATCATGCCGTTTTAGTTCAATTGGACACCAAATTAACTATCTCATCAATGAACAGCATCTAAACAGTGAATAGTATCCCAATATCTCTTATTCAGAAAAAATGTCGTTGCTATCACCTAACGAGCAATAGCAACTCATGACGTCTCTCTCGATCGACGATAACCAAGGGTCGTTATTATCACCTACCGGGCAATAGCAACTCATGCCACCTCTCTCAAGCGACGCTAGCCAAGTCGTTACTATCACCTAACGGGCCAATAGTAACTCATGCCGCTTCTCTCAGACGACGATAACCAAGTGTCGTTACTATCACCTAACGGGCAATAGTAACTCATGCCACCTCCAAGTGACGATAACCAAGGGTCGTTACTACCACCTAACGGGCAGTAGCAACTCATGCCACCTCCAAGTTACGATAACCATGCCACCTCCAAGTGACGATAACCATGCCAGGTCCAAGTGACGATAACCATGTTACCTCCAAGTGACGATAACCATGTTACCTCCAAGTGACGATAACCATGTCATCTCCAAATGACGATAACCATGCCACCTCCAAGTGACGATAACCATGTCACCTCCAAGTGACGATAACCATGTCATCTCCAAATGACGATAACCATGTCACCTCCAAGTGACGATATCCTCCATCGAGCAATACAGCGAATACATCATCACCTAAACCGAGCGATGTATTCCAATACCAAATTCAATTAAATGACACCGAGATTACTGTTCATCAATCTGATAGAATAGCTCTTACAGCCATTCAGTCACATTGTGGTTAATGGAGTCTACATTACTTTTAGCAAAGAAACTATTATTGCTGGACACGTCTTTAACGGCCTACAAGCCGTATTTAGGTGATTTTGAATGAAGTTTTATGCAAAAACTATAAAGACAATTACTTTCAAATTTACACGTCATGTATTTCGGGTTTTTAATCTAAAATCGCTTAGAAGCAGAAACACGATTGGATAAAATTTTCTCGATAGAAAGTTCTCCCAAAAGTTGCTCCAGAATCTCAGTTTTTCTATGTTTTATCGAAAACTACAATGGATGTAATTGTAATTTTTGTTTTAATGTATCGGTAATAATAATATCCTAAAACGCTTACAACAGATTTTTGATAACTGGCTTAGTTTTTGAGTAATTAGGTAAAACGCCGTTTTTCCGCTATATTCTTCCGCGACGCTGCATGTCGCACCTACCAAATCTCCGTGAGAGTGAGAAAGACAAAAATAAATTCAATAAATCCCCTGAAGCTAAAGCTTTCAAAACAAACCGATTATTATCCAACAGTAGTGTTGGATAACACTGTAACATTGTAGAATAACTTTATAGAGTCCTCCTCCTCCTCCCGTATTTAGAATCAAGTGTCATTTGATTTAGCTCCTAGTTCTAAGTAAAACAAAATTACCGAAAGAATGACTTTGGCCTCTGTCCTGTCAAACCGTGTCTCGTCATCTTTACATCTATACCCAATACTAGGATCTGACGGCAAATGACAATATCACAATGCAGTTACCAAATATTTAGCACAACAACATTGTTTAACTGTTTTCTTAAACAATTTACAAGCTGTATAGATTCTCTGATCCACGAGCACTAAGCTCCAAGTCGTTAGTAAAATGAAACTGTTAACCGGCATGTCGCAGCATCTTCTCAGATCTGTGTTAGCAGCGCATACGTTGGCACGCTTCTCTTGCGTCGGTCCGGCCACGCTGCCGGAGCCGCCCTGTATGGCTCTCGAGACCGCCGTCAAAGCACGTTACCGAAGAGGCTGGAGAGGTAGTCCTAGATGCGACGTCAGCAACCGTAATTTCTGTACCTCATCCTGGCAATACAAAACACAAAATGATTTTGTATCTTCTTTTATTATTATTACTTGATCTTGGTTTAGTCAATTGGTCAATTTGATTTAGTTAAAACTGTACTGGTTCAGAATGGCTACAAAGTAAGTAATTTCTAAACTGATAACATCAGCTGAAGCTTAACTCCAAACACTGATCAAAAAAAAATTAAACTTAAGTCATAATTAAATCGCATGTGATCTAACTCATTGAATGATACTCAAATTTCTTACAAAACGCCAACCGTAACATTAAAGTTTAATGCTTTGATTTCCTCACTATCATATTATCTCTACACTGTAGCTACCACCTTGAAACTGTCACTACACTACTAACTGTACACTAGTTCCGATGGCATAACTTACTACTAACTTAGCAAGTAAGTAAACAACAAATAAGGTGTTTGTTTCGTTTCGTTAGATAAGATTACTACTTTAGATACTCAAGTTAAACCGCCTGCGTTCCGATCCAGTGAGACCCGCTGGACAGATTCTTTAACCAAGTGGAATGGTGGACCACGGCTGGTGGACGCTGTTTGTAGATCAATTCAACCGCTGGTCTTCTTTGATCTTTTTAACCGCCTAGTCACCTGAGGTACACAGGAACTCGCACGCAGATACATACGCGCAGCAGAGCAACTGTTAACATAGAAAAATCGAAAAAGCATCTGATCAGGTAATAAATAAAGCAACTGTATGGAAGATCTGAATGTATGGAGAGTCTGCTCAGGCATATCCAAATTAAAACTGTCCAGAATAGAAATGTTAACAATGGAAAGTAAGGATCTAATGACAATTAAGAATTTCAAATTAATCTTCAATTAGCTTGGCTGCAGAGCACCTCATCTGCCTAAGATCAATCATCAGCGACAGTAAGTCGTATGAGGTTGAAATTCGAAGGCACATCGGAATCTCCAAGACTTCGCGAGACTTGACGATAGACACTTTCAGGGTGTGGTGTTGGAGAAGGATGCTGAATTCTATGGACAATGCACAAAATCAACTCAATTTTATAATATTGAGACATTGCAAAATACCGAAAAAGTTATCCAGGACCTATCTGCAGAGGATTCTTGTTAACTTCAGTCACATCTCCCTAATGTAGGATGATAAATAGAGATGATTGTTATCACTCGCAAGGTAGAAGTAAAAGACCTCAAGAGCAGAGCCCGATGATGATCAATGGTGATAACGATGGAGGTCGTATCAAATCTGCACCACACTCAATATCAAAGTCCACGATTCACCTAAAGTGCACGCAACTAATTACAGCAACACATGACACAAAATCTTCCAGAAGAAATTCGTCAGTAATGAGGAAGAAACGCAAAAAGAGAGAGTTTAACTTTCAAAGGCCTTCAATATCACATAAAACTCATGGACGTAACTTTTAACTCTAACTTAGAAACACAACGCCTGCCCAATTTATTATGGGACACATCGATTATTATTTACAACGTGAGTAGGAAACTTTCACAAAATCTTAGACGTTTTTGACAAATTCAAATCAATCTGCCAAATTCGAAAATGAAGTAATTTTAGTACGTTACTAAATAAAAACTCATCTGATCAAATAATGTCATAATTTGTGATGTCAATAATTCTGACAACCAGCTTTTAAACTAAATGAACACACTGTCTGGGTGTAACGCTCAGGATCACAATATTTGCTACGACTACAAGTCAAGTAAGACTTGGAACAAATACATCTCACCGGGGCGCCATTCGATTGATGACGTCCTACATCCGACATGTGATGTCAAGTCCTGCCTTACGCTGAGCTCGTTTGTACAGTTGCAAACGCGCATGCACTCAATGTACGTCGAAACATGGGAGGTAGCGCGCAGATACGCTCGTAGTACAGGCTACAGCACGGCGTGCAGACACACATGGCGTAGCACGCTTAGCAACACGAAAACACACAACGCGTAGCAGTTGCACATGAAACATAAAAACAAAACAATTAAATTATTGTTTTTACACTAGTCAAATTGAAACGATCATACGTTACCAAAGCTTCTTATTAATTGTCCACGTCATTCCATGAAATGATAGTTATGACAGCTACGACGAACGACTCGACTCAAACCCATTAAGAAGCTTTTCAAAAATCAGAATCCGCATTTTTAATGCAAAATATGTCCGCGGTCGTAACCCATGCGCGAGCATCCACATTGTCCTTATCCGGATTAATCATTTAACTCGGTACCCGGATATCTTTCTTAGCAGATGATGCTTTCATCGCTTCAATCCATATTGCAAATTTACAATTTAGCTGCTCGATGAGTAATCATCATTTTGCAAGATCATTCATCTTTGCCGATTGATTTGTACTGACTGCCATCATGGTTACATCCCAACTTCTGATGACGGAAAGGTGTGGGCTTTCATTGTCTGTTGACTCTTCTTCCAGCGCAAATATCAGAAATAAGACTCGGTTTACATTCGATGGGTATAATTATCGCAAATCAAGTAACACTCGTTATTAACAATACACAAGATGCTGAGATGCGAGCAGATTACATTCGGAACGCGGCGAAGTCGGATCCAGATTGGCTCAGGGTCTTATCACTTAGTGTATTTATGCTCCCATAAAAAATGGGAATGGAAATATGGTTAGGGAAGTTCGCACGAGATGGCGCTGTTAAAAAAATTGTAAATAATTTATTATCTGTCGAACCTGGAATCTACTCTTTTAAGGCTTTACATTGATGTCATTGAGGGTTGCCAGATTAGGTGAATTATCGCCATTTAGGCTACTTTAAGGGTCAAATAACAACCAATTGGCTTCCAAACTATCAGTAGCCATTTAGGCTCATTTAGGGTGACTAAAGTATCATCCAAAAAATATTTAATTATTTCTTGATATCGAATGTTTACTCAGGTTCTTTTTTTCCACACTGCTTGCTTTGTTCTACACATTGCATCCACTGTTATAGGAGAGATAGAGATACATAAAATAAATGCGTTATACAAATAGCAAAAAATAATACATTTAAGGTGATTCAGCCAAATTGGCCCGCGTATTTCAATTTTTTTACACGACTGCCTAAAAAACAGGAGTGTATGTACTGGGGCTAACGGGCCTGTGCTGAGGAACACCTTCTATTATAAGAGGTCCCCTCGAATGACATATGAATTTATCTGTTCAAGTAAAAGAAACTTGTTTTTTACTTTTTAGTCCGATTTATATCAAAGCAGTCGTTTTTAATTTTTAATTTTAGTTTTTTGCTAATATTACACTAAGTACACATTGTACGTTTACGGCAATGAATTTGGCGGGCATAATATTTACACATCTGCATGTTTTTAATAGAAAGTTCGCTCGAAAATTTCCACTCACCTCTGGTGCCCGAAAGATAATTTATGCAGTTTCCCAGATTTCTAGCTATCGGGAACAAACATGAAGTAAATAAGTATTGTTGAGCAGTGTTTTTATTAAAAACATGTAGATGCATAAATGTTGTGCCCGCAAAACCCAATGCCATGCCATAACCCTATGATGTATTAATAGCCCACTTTATGCGAAAAACTAAATAAAATTTGAATTTTCGCGCCCGGATGGTACGCATCTCCCTAAAGCTCTTGGCTCAAAATGTTAGGCGAAATAAGCTACTAGTGCAAATAAAATATTATGTTAGGCTACTCGGTAGGCAAAATTAGGCGAATTCAGTTAGCTGATATCTGGCAACCCTGGATGTAAATGACATTTGACATTTGTGTTAGTTGTCTAAACTGTTTTTACTATTTATATTACTACGTTTTTTTCTGAATTTCTTTGGAATTCTCAATTCTTTGAACTTGAAGTGCTTAGTGGGTTTTTTTAATTTTCCCGGACAACTTGGTTTCATTACATGGACTTGGATTCTTATAATGTGTTGATACTGATTTGCTTGGACTCTGACGACCCTGTTTTATGATCCCGGCTTCGTGGACTACGATTTTGTGTCATGAAGAAACAAAAACTTTTGTGTTGTGATGTTGAAGTGATGTATTTTAACAAGAAAATAAATGATTTCAACGATCTCATTTGTTTCATTGACCGTAATTAGAAGTAGACTCCTTAACTTTAATTTAATATTAGATACCTATTGAGTATTGATCTGTATGTATCAGTGAGTGTAACTGCGTGTGTGGCTGTGTGTGTGTGAAACTGTATGTAAAACCGTGTAGTTCGGGCAGTCCGCACCAGGCGTCGCTAGCAAAAAAAAGAGACTGATGACTCTATACCCCTATATTCAATATACTCTATGGATTGGCTTAACGCAGTTTCCCCGGCGACGTCCATCCAAGAAGTCCTTTACTTTTTCTCACGTGACAATCAACTGCTAACATTACTCTTTATTCTTAAATCAACGACTCTTGACTGCCAATGACCCGCCATTGGTCATCGATGTCTATGCCGTTCATAGACAACTAACTCTAAGACTCTCTAGAGTCACCACAGATATTTCACCACCACAGACGTCGCCTAACGTTGCCAATCTCAGTCACCGAATACGCCCAAGACAACTATGCCTTGACGTTCCGTTCTGCCCTCAGATTAAGGATATTGGTCTGAGGTTCTTCCTCTCCGACATATACTTTAAATATAATTTTACAACTTATTATTTATGCAGCCGAGTTATTTAATTTTTTTTAATTAACCTTGTTACCCGCGTGAGTCCGCATGTGACTCACTAAGTTATTCCTGTGTGTACATTTATAACTACATATTATCTTTGCAAGTAAAAGGCAGTCTTCGTATGTCTTACTAAACTAGAACTATTTATAAATGTATGCTTACATATCGTACAAGTATTTAAGGCTTTTCACCAGTGTGAGTCCTCATGTGACTCACTAAACTACTGTTCTGTGAACACTTGTAACTACATAACTAACAAAAGTAAGGCTTTTCACCAGTGTGAGTCCTCATGTGACTCACTAAATCACTTTTACGTGAACACTTGTAACTACATAACTCACAAGAGTAAGGTTTTTCACCAGTGCGAGTCCTCATATGACTCACTAAATTACTTTTCGCCGAAAACTTGTAACTACATAACTTACAAGCATAAGGCTTTTCACCAGTGTGAGTCCTCATGTGACTCACTAAACTACTGTTCTGTGCACACTTGTAACTACATAACTTACAAGAGTAAGGCTTTTCACCAGTGTGAGACCTCATGTGACTCACTAAATCACTTTTACGTGAACACTTGTAACAACATAACTCACAAGAGTAAGGCTTTTCACCAGTGTGAGTCCTCATATGACTCACTAAACTACTGTTCTGTGTACACTTGTAACTACATAACTTACAAGCATAAGGCTTTTCACCAGTGTGAGTCTTCATATGTCTGACTAAATGACTGTTATGTGCACACTTGTAACTACATAACTTACAAGAGAAAGGCTTTTCACCAGTGTGAGTCCTCATGTGACTCACTAAATGACTGTTCAATGCACACTTATAACTACATAACTTACAAGCATAAGGCTTTTCACCAGTGTGAGTCGTCATGTGTCTGACTAAATGACTGTTCTGTGCACACTTGTAACTACATAACTTACAAGCATAAGGCTTTTCACCAGTGTGAGTCGTCATGTGACTCACTAAATGACTGTTCTGTGCACACTTGTAACTACATAACTTACAAGAGTAAGGCTTTTCACCAGTGTGAGTTCTTTTATGCCTCGTCAAAGTACCTTTATCTGCAAATTTATAACTACATAACTTACAAGCATAAGGCTTTTCACCAGTGTGAGTCCTCATGTGACTCACTAAATGACTGTTCTGTGCACACTTGTAACTACATAACTTACAAGAGTAAGGCTTTTCACCAGTGTGAGTTCTTTTATGCCTCGTCAAAGTACCTTTATCTGCAAATTTATAACTACATAACTTACAAGCATAAGGCTTTTCACCAGTGTGAGTCGTCATGTGCCTCACTAAACTACTGTTCTGTGCACACTTGTAACTACATAACTTACAGGAATAAGGTTTCCTGTGAGTCTGAATGTGATATACGAGGGCTCTCTTTCGTGCAAACATACGTTGACAAACGTCACAGATAAAAGATTTGTTCTGAGAGTGTATGTGATGTCTGTTTCCTGATGAAGATGGCTCAGCTTCACTCAGTTCTGATGCAGCAGGCTCGTTGTGTGAGGCAGCGACTTCACTCTCACTAGCTGCGCGATGCTGGGCGTCTTCAGAAGCAGTACAAGTATTCAGAGTATCACAAGAACCGACAGCTTGTCGTGTGTGCGTCGGTGATCTATCTCGTATTGATACAAGCGAATCAGGATTTTTGAAGATGTCATACAACTTGACCACGCAATGTCTGATGATTGTTTCTGGTTCGTCGTCGCTGTCGGATGGTCGGTTGTGTGACGCGCTCCTGTGCACGAGTGCTCGTTCCCTTCGCTGGGTTGTGTCGGCTTCTTCAGTCACGCGCGCTTTGTTTTCTATTTTGGTCACAAGTCCTGCGGACAAAGGAGCGACTGAAACAAAACATTTCTCTCATTCAACAATAAACGTCCTCAGTAACTACTCGTTATTATGCAGCCATGTAAACTTATATCGGGACTTCTCAATGTGCACTATAAATTGCGAGAATCGTTCAGTAATTCAGACTTGAATATTTCAATACCAGCCAAAAACTAAAATTGCTCATATGTAATGCATGTTTGTTTGTTCATCATCTTCACACAATTGCTTTATTTATGCTGAGATTTACTACGGTTTTTTTAATTTACTATAACAATCGTTCAAAGGAGGTTTTCTTGTTGTGTGCCTCGTTAAAGTACTTGCATCTGCACTTTTATAATTACAAAACTTACAACAACAAGGCTTTTCACTGTGTCATGTGACTCACTCAGTTAGTGTTCCTTGCATTGTTGTAAGTAGGTACATATGTTACAAGAGTAAGGCTTCGGCGTCTATTTATCGAGGAAGGCTATAGGCTATATAACATCACGCTATGACAATAGGAGCGAATCACCACTGAGAATGTTGCATTGCACGGTTCCATTAAAAGTTGTATGCACGTGTAAATGTTTGCACGTGGAGTCGTTATAACGGGACTCGTACAAACAGCAACAGGTAGCAAAGTACTCACTAATGAACAAACGATTTGTCACTCACCTACACTCTGCGCGCAGTCCTGGCGACGAGCCAGCTCGCGGGTGTCCTCCCTGTGGACAACATCACCACATCATACTTGACAGTGTGAACTAGCTGCAGCCCTCGGCTCAGAGATCTCTCTCTCGGCTCAGCTGTGCACAGCAGCAACACCCTTCCAGCTTCCGTGTTCCCAGCCGAGACTGAATAGGCATTGTCTAGGCGAGCGCGCTCCACCCCAGACCTCATCATTGCCGTCCATCAGGCACGATTGTAACGAACGCGCTTCCCCGTCGCACCGTCGCACGGAGCGAGTGTAATGACAAGCGATAGAGAGCCACGATCGGCCTAAGCGTTCGTTGTGACGCAGCTATCTCTTTATGACGTCATCGGAAACATATGATCCCCACGACGCTCGAGTGACTACCGAAAGCCCACTCGGGCTCCCCTACTATTACTATTATTACTGACGTGTCTCCTCCGTGTTCACTCTTGAGCTCGTCCAGCGCTAGGGCTTCGGTCCCGGGGGCCGCGGCCTCGTCCAGCAGCCTGGCCTGCAGCGCGATGCTGCGGTCGGAGCAGTCCGCGGCTAGCAGCGACTCCTTGCCGTCCTCAGCCGCCTCTGCAGCGACACGACAGTTACTGGTTGTAAGACTCTTCTCGCGAAGTTCGTCCGGGTAGGTGCCAGCGCGGCGTCAGTTATTGTACCGCGAAGCAGTCACGTACTGCTGTGTTTCAGTTTGTAGCCAACGAGATAACTGGCCAAAATGAGACCTAACAACTGATGTCTCATGGTGATGAGCAGTGCAGTGTGTCCTATGATACTGCAATGCTCAATTATGGTATGCACTGCATTTTACATGGCACGCGACACTTTAACATCAGGTGAACATCTTGTTCATCTCATTATTCTTTTGTGTCACAGATTATAATGATCTTTAACCTCCAACACAAAAACAACAGCTAAAACTCTCGCTAGTGTTTGAAATTTTTTTGTTTTCTTGTCTGTCATTCATTGGGTCTGAAAATAGGTTGTAAGCTATTTTTTATACCCTAATCATCTTCTAAAATAATGTAAGATTAAAACAATTCCTCACCTTCAGAATACAACATTTCCATCTCTTCATCGAACTCTGTTTTAACTACAACATCATTCTCCTCTGATGTTGTCTGTTTGTCATCAACACATGACGTCACAAAGTCACAGGGGTCTGAAGTCTCTGGTGACGTCACAAAGTCCCTTTCAAGTTGCTTCTGTTCACGGTTGATGAGCTCCACATGCCTCATTGTTATCTGAAACAGGTTCTCTGTTGAATCAAGCATCAAACACACACTGAGCAACAGAAACAGGAACGAGAAATTTAGGATTCCCTTGGGATTTGTGGAGCCTCAGGTAGAATGTAAAGTAAATAAGTCAGCGGTTAAAATCATTTTTATAAAACCAGCTTTTATACATATTGATATACTTCTGATCCTTTCATTTGTATACCCATATGCTCTGCCAATCCAACAGGATTTAGAATGATGTCACACAAGTACCCATGCATTGTCATCTAAACTTAATGTGAATAAAAAATTTCAGCTCAATCGGATGGAGATATCTGCTTCTAAATTGAGTTGCAAGATTCCACCCGAACAAACAAACTCGTGCATTGCAAGTTAAATAAAAGCTTGTAATAAATAAGTACTCACTGCTCCGTGTTGCTGCAGCAAGCCCATCATCAGGGAGCGAGCTCTCAAGCTCTGCTCTCTGAATCTACTGAAGCTCCTCAGTGTGCGAGCGCACCGCACGCAGACTGTCGCCTGCAGGTTTCCATCACACGGCTGAAACAAGCAACTTTTCATAGCATGCATGGAGGATGAAATTCAAGTATTGAATCACTAATCAGGTATTCTAACGGCAAGCAGTAATGTATTGTTGTGTTTCAGTGTGCAGGCCACTGTAGCCAATCAGTTCACTGGGCAAAATGAGACCTAAGAACTGATGTCTCTGGCTGATGAGTGCAATGCAATGCTTCATATGATACTGTAATGCAAAATTATGAAACATACTGCATTAAATGTATGTACACTCTCTACATAAGGTTAACATCATTCTAACATATATAACACACCTGTGAATGATGTCATGAACTTATAAACTTACAGGTTGTCCTGTCAGTGTGACGTACGCCTCTCGCAGGTCCTGTCTGCTCATCAGCAGCAGCTCCGCGCGGGTGTGCAGGCACGTCATGCAGACCTGCAAGAGTGCTGCTAGTTACTGCACCTTGTCAATTGTAATAATAAGAAAAAGAATCTGATCTCTCTGGAGATTTTCCACAGCTGCTAGACATATGTGTGTGCGCAAACAGGTGCACTCTCTATTCCATCTCATAATCTGATAGGACCACAGCTCCGACATGACCAGAGAGACATCGTGCGCATGACCAGCGGATTGAAGATCTCTTGTGATCTGCAGTCAAACATGTCTACCACTAGACCAATGAGACAGTTACAACAACAACAGCCAATAAGGAAGAGGACAATATGAACAAGTTACCAGCACTGGTGAAGGAACAGCGCCCGCGC
Organism: Coenonympha arcania; assembly: GCA_036785405.1. Taxonomy (NCBI): domain Eukaryota; kingdom Metazoa; phylum Arthropoda; class Insecta; order Lepidoptera; family Nymphalidae; genus Coenonympha; species Coenonympha arcania. Next base: position 3,758,054 of record CM072079.1, on the reverse strand, counting down.
GGAGTTGCCTGGAGCCACTTTCAGTCACAGACATGTGGTCAGCACAGAAGTGCCACGAGCAGACCACTGCAGAGTCTGGCAGGCTAATGTCTGGCAGGCCGAGGGCTGCGAGCCAAGCCGTGCGCAGACGCTCTTCACTGGGGAACCTGCACATTACCACAACATGCTATATTATGCAATAAAATAAATAGTACGCAACAATTATTATTATAGGGCGAATTTATATAAAAACATAAATAAATATGGAATCGAACACAAACCTCACAAAGCAGAAGGCGGGGCCGCTACCTATTACGACAATCAGCAAAACTTTTCCATTCACAATTTTTGACCTTTAGAACCAAAAACAATGATATAGAAAATCTCATCATGTAGATGTTATGGCCAGATCTTAGAATTGACCATTTTGTATTAATTGTTTTTTCTTGGTCTCAATATTTGGCCTTTGGCCTCTTTACTTAGGGCAGTCAAAACCATGGCCCCGCCCTACAAACAGCAGGCCACTGGTCAAAACTCAAATAACGTACTCAGTACTCACTCGTGGAAAGATACATCGTCTTCTGCTGAGGACGCTGCGCGGGAACTGTTACTGCACGAGGGCACGCTGCACGTCTTGAGCATGCTTGTTTGTTCGTCTTAGCTCCCCTCAGGTACAAGTTAGCTTAGCGTTATATGTGGTTTTAAGATATTTGCCAAATCAATTGAAATCAATGATTGCTACTTGCAATCATCCACGAAATGATTGGAGAATGGAGTTTGGAGATGGAGTCAGCTGGACTTCGCAGAGAGCATTTTTTTTTAATAACTGGCTTTACGGCTCTGGGTTCCAGCCCTTCTGAGACCCCCAGCAGAGAGCATTTTTTTTTTATAACTGGCTTTACGGCTCTGGGTTCCAGCCCCAGCAGAGAGCAACCACTACAAAGACAAAACACTATACTCTCTAGTCAAGCGAGAAAGATGAGCCAACAGCCACAGATCACACAGCCACTACGTGGTCTGTGGCTACCACAGCCACCAGCAGCTTGGCAGAAGCTAAATAGGTAAAACTACCTACCTACCCACATTTTTTTTTTAATAACTGGCTTTACGGCTCTGGGTTCCAGCCCTTCTGAGCCTTACCTACCTACAATAATTGTAGGTAGGTAAGGCTCAGAAGGGCTAAGTAGGATTGAGGCGTATTTATCGTAACAGGTAAAAACAACAGGTATGATAAAAAAGCATTCTGTACCTGTGACTAGATATCTGAAAAAACAGTTCCAGTTCCAAGCGATACCAAAATGCCTATTATTACAGTCACAAGCTTTTCTCTATTCATGCTTATGACAGTAACCATTGATAGAATGAGATAAAAACTGTTATTTGTATTGTGGCACCCTGTTATATTTGTCACAAGCTCTTTCCTTTTCTCGCAAACGTTCAATACATAAGCTAGAAAGAGAAGTACCAATATGGCAAAATGGGCTGTTACTACGATCGGATACACATACATCTTTATAAAGACGATGTGACAACGTATTTATTAGAGGAAAGTTAATTAAATCTACCTCATTTACTGCGAATAAAAGAAAGGTGTTTTGATTATGTATGTGGGATTAGCTAATATAAACTAAAATTACGTTTATCATTGCGTATATATTATTTTTTTACTATTTTGACCAACTCTCATGCAATCAGTGTATCCGAACATTTTTTTAGGTAATACGGGCTGTTACTGCGATCGGATACACATAATAATACATAATATACCTTATAAAGACAATATTGGAATACTTTTTAAAACATATTTAATCTAGAATAATTTTATCTTATTCGTTAACTGCGAATAAAAGAACGATGTTTTGATTACGCGTATACGATTTATCAATGTAAACTAATGAATATATTTATTTAATAAGTACACATGTATTTTTGTACTACCTATCGTGACGAGTCTAATGCGATCAAGTATCCGAACTTTTTCTCCAATGTTGTTGTTTGTTGTGACAGTGACACTGACAGTCTGAGTAGTCTGACACAACTTCGTTCAGCTTTAAATACCTAGTGTTTACTGTTTTTTATTGTTGTTTTTGATGTTTATTCATCTTAATTAAACCGTGTAAATATATCGTGTAAATAGTTATATGTAAATATATCATATTTTTATTTTACCATCAAGCTATGATTGTAAAATGCTAATAAAGAACCGAGTTTTATACCTACTGCATGGGGGGCTATCGCCAAGCAACCTCCACGAGTGCCCGAGTGCTACGGTGCCTCTCTGTAGCGCACGGGCCGGTGCTCCCTGGTAACGTCGGTTAATAACCGACGGCGAATAGCTTGGCCCGGTGGATAGGTGACGTTTCTTCGCGTGTCCCTCTGGGCCCCAGCAGAGGGCACAGTGTCGAAACGTCTACACCTACCCCGGAGGAGGAAGAAAACCTCATTAAAAAATTACAGGCGGGGCGGAAACGCCCACAAGTCCCTTCGGGGCACTACGAGGAAGACAACCTCGTAAAAAAATCACCGAAGTGGGCGGGAACGCTCGTCGAGAGGGACCATTACTGTGGCACATCCCTCTCGCAGGAGACGCACCGGTTGCTGGAGGACGAACACCTTTCTTCGGCTTCCGGGTGCGCCGGCCTGCGGGTGACGGACGTAAGGGGCTATGGCGTCCGTTACCCGAACTACATCAACAGGCCGAGGAGGTGGCGCGCCCTGTTCAGGACGCGCCTCCCAGGAGGAGCCGGCGGCTCAGCGTGCCGGCAGCAGCGACTGGACCTGCCGCTCAGGTGGCGGGTCGGGGCCTGGCGGGAGCGCGGTGAATACGCAAGTGAATCCCGTACTCCCGCCAACGAGGTCCGTCGTGGCAAGGGACAGGTTTTAGTGGGTGCAAGCCCCACATAACCCCTCCGTTTCCCCTGACGGAGGGGTATGCGTTAGGCATTTCCTGTCGATAAAAAAAAAAAAAAAAAAAAAATACCTACTGCATGTTAAATCGTGGGTAAAATGTTTGTATCTGTGATACCAGAGTACACACAATGACTAAACTTGCTACCGGTATGAAATAACAGACTAGTATTTTGTAACAGGTATTTGGAACAGGTATTTATGTATAACAGGAACAGACGTAACAGATACGCGATTTTACCTGTTACAACCCACTCCTGGGGCTAAGTGATATACTAATATTATATTACTCTGTGGTGATATACTAATTATTAGTATATCACCACAGAGCAAGGAGTATATAGTAATTGTTTTGTGGTCTGTACAGCACTGTGACCGTTTCGAAATTGGCGAATGTGCCAAATACTGGCACAAATGTGTACAAGCAGTGCTAGTGATTTTGACGTCGCGTCGGAATATCCCTGAGAGAGTACCTACCTATATGTGTTCTGTGTCCCTGTTCCATCGACACAAGACAAAAGTTAGTTGCGATCAAACGGACAAAACAACATCGTTCTCAAGCCTACTCAACTGGGTTTTGGGAATAGAGTACATTGATTATAGGTTTTGGGGTCAAAGGTGGATGCGAAGCTGCGGTGCACGCTGCTAGCACAGTGCTAGGACATATATATACTCTTGAGATTACGATTTGTTTGTGAAAATCGACTTTGTCAATATAAAAGTCATTCCTTGCTCTGTGTTCGTAACGCTTTTAATTCGATCGACAGAGGAGCCATGTTAGCTCAAATTCAAAAAGAATCTCCTGAAATATTCGGTTATTTTAAATGACAATGTTACGGCTTTTCTTTAAAATTAATGTTCGGAGAAACTGTCCTAGAATCTGCAGTCGGTTGCCAACAGGGAGATCCTCTTGGTCCTGCTCTTTTTAGTTTGGCAATAAATCCCATAATTTCGACCCTAAATTCTAAATTTAATATATGGTACTTAGATGATGGCTCTTTAGGAGGAGATGCGTCAACAGTTTTACAAGACCTGCACGCAATAGTTCAAAAATTCTCAGAAATTGGCTTAAAGATATTTTTTTTCAAATTGCGAAGTTTTCTTTCCGGTTTCGATTTCGACGGAGTTGAAAATTAATATTCAAAATACTTTAAGTGTAATATTTCCAGAAATTACTTTAGTTTCAAAACAAAATTGAACTCTCCTGGGTGCTTCAATTTTCGAAGAAGCATTTCCTTCTTTTTTAAATTCTAAATTACAAAATTTTGATAAATTTTCACAACTTTTATTGGACATAAAGCCATTTACATTTTACGTTTGTGCCTTTTTGCTCCTAAATTCATGTACTTCTTGAGGTGCAGTCCCATTTGGAAATACCCCTCTTTGATTTCTAAATTGGACTTGTCACTTAAAGAATGTTTAATCAAAATTTTAATTTTAATGACCGCGCTTGGACCCAAGCATGTCTCCCTGTGAAATACGGGGGATTAGGCACACGGTCTTTCTCTTGCACTCCCGGCTTTCTTGTCCTCTGCTTCTGGCTCTACCGCCCTCGTTGGTCAGATCCTTAATCTGTTAAACCAGATCAATGTATGAGCCTGTCAGAGGCGAGATTGGCCTGGAGTGCATCTTGTCCTGGCGAGAGTTTTCCAACAGCTGTGGAATGTCAGGTCCTCTGGGACAAACCACGTATTATCGCGACTCACGCGGATCTCGTAGCGCAGTGTACCTCAATTACGGATAAAGCTCGAATTTTAGCTGTTTCCGAAAAATAATCTGGTCACTGGCTACATGCCCTGCCATCCCACAGCCTGGGGACGATGCTCGACAGAACAGCACTTCGTGTTGTCGTGTGTCTACGCTTGGGTATCATTTGTTAACCTCATATCCGTCCCTGTGGCAGTCGCGTGGATCAACTTGGTTACCATGATCTCAGCTGCACCAGAAGTGCAGGCCGCCTTTATCACCACGGTACTATCAATGATTTAGTACGCCGCGCTCTGGCCACTGCTTCTATCAGGACATTACACACATCGCAACCTAGCCCCAAAGTAAGCGACAGCTTGTGTTATGGGTACTAGATAACTGATAAATATATATATTTACATACTAATATACTTAAATATTATATATTGAAAAACACTCAGACACTGGAAAACATTCATGCTCATCACACAAACAGTCACCAGTAGTGGGAATCGAACCCACGACCTCCACCGCAGACGGCAGGTTCGCTACCGCTACGCCATTCGGTCGTCAAAAAAATGTCGTTGTCGGGCAGTTGTGAAACAAAAACTACAAAAGTCATGCTTATATTTAATTTAAATACAAAGGCACTGTAACATCGGTTCAGCTTATTAATACTGTTGCCAAACATAAGACAACGTATAATATTACCTACTAAGTATATCAGCAAGATGGCTATTTATAAAGCTATAATTAAACCTATCTGGACATACGGTATACAAGTCTCGGGTACAGCCAGCAAAGTATCTAGAAATATTCCAAAATAAGGCCATGGGAAGCATATTCAACATCCCGCCCTATATAAGTAACAAAAGCATTCAAAAAGACCTCAACATAAGAACTGTTAGGCAAGAAATAGAATTACACAGTGGGAAATATTAGAAGCGACTCGCGGCTCACATAAATAGCTTGGCAAGCAGACTGGAGGGAGAGGGCAGTCTCCGCTTCTGTAGATTAAAAAGGAATAGTGTCTCCGATCCATCCCACAGATTCTACAGCCCATAGGAAACTCCGTCAAGGGACGGATACCTTGCTCGAAGCAAGAAATGACTGCTACCAACAACCGCACGGCCCAATGTCCAACAATGACAGATTGCCGAGATACAGATTTGAAAACGAAAAAAAAAAAATATATATATATATATATATATATACATATACTAAGTTTATAACTTATTATTTTTGCAGTCGAGCTTTTTAATTTTTTTTAAATTAATCTTGTTACCCGCGTGAGTCCGCATGTGACTCACTAAGTTATTCCTCTGTGTACATTTATAACTACATATTATCTTAGCAAGTAAATGGCAGTCTTCGTATGTCTTACTAAACTAGAACTATTTATAAATGTATACTTACATATCGTACAAGTATTTAAGCCTTTTCACCAGTGTGTGTTCTTGTATGCCTCGTCAAATCACTTCTATATGCACATTTATAATTACAAAACTTACAAGCATAAGGCTTTTCTCCAGTGTGAGTCCTCATGTGACTCACTAAATCACTTTTCCGTGAACATTTGTAACTACATAACTTACAAGAGAAAGGCTTTTCACCAGTGTGAGTTCTTGTATGCTTCGTCAAAGAACTTTTATCTGCACATTTATAATTACAAAACTTACAAGCATAAGGCTTTTCACCAGTATGAGTCCTCATGTGAGTCACTAAATTACTTTTCCGTGAACACTTGTAACTACATGTCTTACAAGAGTAAGGGTTTTCACCAGTGTGAGTCCTCATGTGACTCACTAAATGACTTTTCTGTGAAAACTTGTAACTACATAACTTACAAGCATAAGGCTTTTCACCAGTGTGAGTCCTCATGTGCCTCACTAAATGACTGTTCAATACACACTTGTAACTACATAACTTACAAGAGTAAGGCTTTTCACCAGTGTGAGTCCTGATGTGAATCACTAAATCACTTTTCTGTGCACACTTGTAACTACATAACTTACAAGAGTAAGGCTTTTCACCAGTGTGAGTCCTCATGTGACTCACTAAATGACTGTTCAATGCACACTTGTAACTACATAACTTACAAGAGTAAGGCTTTTCACCAGTGTGAGTCGTCATGTGACTCACTAAATTACTGTTCTGTGCACATTTGTAACTACATAACTTACAAGCATAAGGCTTTTCACCAGTGTGAGTCCTCATGTGACTCACTAAACTACTGTTCAATGCACACTTGTAACTACATAACTTACAGGAATAAGGTTTCCTGTGAGTCTGGATGTGATATACGAGGGCTCTCTTTCGTGCAAACATACGTTGACAAACGTCACAGATAAAAGATTTGTTCTGAGAGTGTATGTGATGTCTGTTTCCTGATGAAGATGGCTCAGCTTCACTCAGTTCTGATGCAGCAGGCTCGTTGTGTGAGGCAGCGACTTCACTCTCACTAGCTGCGCGATGCTGGGCGTCTTCAGAAGCAGTACAAGTATTCAGAGTATCACAAGAACCGACAGCTTGTCGTGTGTGCGTCGGTGATCTATCTCGTATTGATACAAGCGAATCAGGATTTTTGAAGATGTCATACAACTTGACCACGCAATGTCTGATGATTGTTTCTGGTTCGTCGTCGCTGTCGGATGGTCGGTTGTGTGACGCGCTCCTGTGCACGAGTGCTCGTTCCCTTCGCTGGGTTGTGTCGGCTTCTTCAGTCACGCGCGCTTTGTTTTCTATTTTGGTCACAAGTCCTGCGGACAAAGGAGCGACTGAAACAAAACATTTCTCTCATTCAACAATAAACGTCCTCAGTAACTACTCGTTATTATGCAGCCATGTAAACTTATATTGGGACTTCTCAATGTGCACTATAAATTGCGAGAATCGTTCAGTAATTCAGACTTGAATATTTCAATACCAGCCAAAAACTAAAATTGCTCATATGTAATGCATGTTTGTTTGTTCATCATCTTCACACAATTGCTTTATTTCAATTGTTTCACAGGAACTAGTATTTATGTAGATTGTTAAACAATTCTGAGATTTACTAAGGTTTTTTTAAATTACTGGAACAATCGTTCAAAGGAGGTTTTCTTGTTGTGTGCCTTGTCAAAGTACTTGCATCTGCACTTTTATAATTACAAAACTTACAACAACAAGGCTTTTCACTGTGTCATGTGACTCACTCAGTTAGTGTTCCTTGCATTGTTGTAAGTAGGTACATATGTTACAAGAGTAAGGCTTCGGCGTCTATTTATCGAGGAAGGCTATAGGCTATATAACATCACGCTATGACAATAGGAGCGAATCACCACTGAGAATGTTGCATTGCACGGTTCCATTAAAAGTTGTATGCACGTGTAAATGTTTGCACGTGGAGTCGTTATAACGGGACTCGTACAAACAGCAACAGGTAGCAAAGTACTCACTAATGAACAAACGATTTGTCACTCACCTACACTCTGGGCGCAGTCCTGGCGACGAGCCAGCTCGCGGGTGTCCTCCCTGTGGACAACATCACCACATCATACTTGACAGTGTGAACTAGCTGCAGCCCTCGGCTCAGAGATCTCTCTCTCGGCTCAGCTGTGCACAGCAGCAACACCCTTCCAGCTTCCGTGTTCCCAGCCGAGACTGAATAGGCATTGTCTAGGCGAGCGCGCTCCACCCCAGACCTCATCATTGCCGTCCATCAGGCACGATTGTAACGAACGCGCTTCCCCGTCGCACCGTCGCACGGAGCGAGTGTAATGACAAGCGATAGAGAGCCACGATCGGCCTAAGCGTTCGTTGTGACGCAGCTATCTCTTTATGACGTCATCGGAAACATATGATCCCCACGACGCTCGAGTGACTACCGAAAGCCCACTCGGGCTCCCCTACTATTACTATTATTACTGACGTGTCTCCTCCGTGTTCACTCTTGAGCTCGTCCAGCGCTAGGGCTTCGGTCCCGGGGGCCGCGGCCTCGTCCAGCAGCCTGGCCTGCAGCGCGATGCTGCGGTCGGAGCAGTCCGCGGCTAGCAGCGACTCCTTGCCGTCCTCAGCCGCCTCTGCAGCGACACGACAGTTACTGGTTGTAAGACTCTTCTCGCGAAGTTCGTCCGGGTAGGTGCCAGCGCGGCGTCAGTTATTGTACCGCGAAGCAGTCACGTACTGCTGTGTTTCAGTTTGTAGCCAACGAGATAACTGGCCAAAATGAGACCTAACAACTGATGTCTCATGGTGATGAGCAGTGCAGTGTGTCCTATGATACTGCAATGCTAAATTATGGTATGCACTGCATTTTACATGGCACGCAACACTTTAACATCAGGTGAACATCTTGTTCATCTCATTATTCTTTTGTGTCACAGATTATAATGATCTTTAACCTCCAACACAAAAACAACGGCTAAAACTCTCGCTAGTGTTTGAAATTTTTTTGTTTTCTTGTCTGTCATTCATTGGGTCTGAAAATAGGTTGTAAGCTATTTTTTATACCCTAATCATCTTCTAAAATAATGTAAGATTAAAACAATTCCTCACCTTCAGAATACAACATTTCCATCTCTTCATCGAACTCTGTTTTAACTACATCATTCTCCTCTGATGTTGTCTGTTTGTCATCAACACATGACGTCACAAAGTCACAGGGGTCTGAAGTCTCTGGTGACGTCACAAAGTCCCTTTCAAGTTGCTTCTGTTCACGGTTGATGAGCTCCACATGCCTCATTGTTATCTGAAACAGGTTCTCTGTTGAATCAAGCATCAAACACACAGAGCAACAGAAACAGGAACGAGAAATTTAGGATTCCCTTGGAATTGGTGGAGCCTCAGGTAGAATGTAAAGTATAAATAAATAAGTCAGTGTTTAAAATCATTTTTTATAAAACAAGCTTTTATACATATTGATATTTGTTGCGTATATGTGACGGAGATGAGTTAAACACGGACAACGTAATAACGTATATATTTGTGGCATATTAGCTAAACCACGGGGGCACCATCTCATACATCGAAAATTGTAGTACTAGAGTATGTTCATAGAGGGCATTAGGGGTAGCAATTTGAAATTTATTTCATGAAATTATTAATTAGCGTCAGCTCACTAGCGACAAGCGATAATAATTTGAACTACATTGCAAGATGTGGTACGATACGGTCAGCTAGGCACATCAGCGCCAATAGATGGCGTTTATTTTGTAATTAGACTATTTTATTTTTTTATGAATGAAAATGTGCATATTTTTTTATAATAATATGGTTCCCGGTTATAGCACTATATTTATAAAGTATCCAACTACAGTTCAGATGTATTTTAATTGTCAAAATACTTTCATTTGTACCGACAATTACGAGGTGGTAGCAGCAGAAATTTTCACACACACATTCAAAGGTTTGTTGGTTACGAAGCTGTTTACTAATTTCGTTGTTATTGACAAATACTCACTGGCCTATTGGTACAAACACTAGCTACAATGACTACGTATACAGGGTTCTATTCACTGACTCGAAATCCTTTTTTTATTTTTTTATTGTTTAAAATTATTATTATATATTAAATATAAAAATGAATTTTTGTCTTGTCTGTGTGTATGTCCTTTATAGAATCGTAAACTATGCATTGATCATGGTGATCTTCAGCAAAAGTGTTGTGCATCAGCCCACGAAGGTTTCAGAGTTAGTACGGGTTGGCGGGCTTCACACACCCCTATCATTCCAATATTTTAGTTAGTGGCGTAGAAACGCGCGCAGGGTAGGTACAACTAGTATGTAATATAATATTTTTATACCTAAACTAGTTTTTCGCGTGGGGGCGCGGCCCGCTCAAGCGGACCGCGTAACTGCTTGTAGCTAAATCCGAGTATGAGCGACCACGTAAATTGCTACAAGCAGTTATGCGGGCCGCGCCCCCACGCGAAAAACTAGTTATTACTATATATATATAGCTGCTCGTGCTGATTGGCCACTGACTGACTGACTGACTCATTGATCACCTCTCCTGAACAATTTTATATGAAAATTTTTTTTTTCATGGATGGGGTCGTATAGAAAAGAAAAATTCATTAAGAACAAAAATATGGAGAGAGCTGATGATTGAGGATTTGGGAGACGGGTGAAGAGCACAGCCAGGGTATTGAAGATAGGTGGGGGGTGCTCGACCAAATGTCATTTGAAACGTCATCCAATTGGCAATGAGCTGAAAAAAATTTCAAAATGGCGGATTCAAAATGGCCGCCATTTGAATTTCGTCGTTATCTCGGAAAGTATAAAAGATGGAAGAACGGTTTCTTGACAAGAGTTAATCAGCACTCGAAGGTCTATTCGATGGATAGAAAAAAAAATCAAAATGGCGGATATTTTTTTTTCATAGAAAAATGTATGGAAATATTGAAGAGGCTGGAAGATGGAAGTCAAATAGGGCGGAAGACGGCACGCGGGCCACATGTGGCCCGCGCCTCCACGCGCCCTACTAGTTAATATATATATAGCTACTCGTGCTGATTGGCCACTGACTGACTCACTGACTGATTGATCACCTCTCCTGAACAATTTTGTATGAAAAATTTTTTTTTCATGGATGAGGTCGTATAGAAGAAAAAAATTCATTCGGAGGAAAAATACGGAGATAGCTGATGATTGAGGATTTGGGAGACGGGTGAAGAGCACGGCCAGGGTATCGAAGATAGGTGGGGGGTGCTCGACCAAATGTCATTTGAAACGTCATCCAATTGGCAGTGAGCTGAAAAAAAATTCAAAATGGCGGATTCAAAATGGCCGGCATTCGAATTTCGTCGATATCTCAGAAAGTATAAAAGATGGAAGAACGGTTTCTTGACAAAAGTTGATCAGGATCCGAAGGTCTATACGATGGATAGAAAAAAAAAATTCAAAATGGCTGACTTTATTTTTTTCATAGAAAATGTATTGGGAATTTTGTAGGGGTTTTTATGGGCGGGAATACAGCACGCGGGCCACATGTGGCCCGCGCACCCACGCATCCTACTAGTTAATATATATATAGCTACTCGTGCTGATTGGCCACTGACTGATTAATCACCTCTCCTGAACAATTTTGTATGAAAATTTTTTTTTTCAGTAACCATTTCGTATAGAAAGGAAAAAATCATTAAGAACAAAAATATGGAGAGAGCTGATGATTGAGGATTTTGAAGACGGGTGAAGAGCACGGCCAGGGTATTGAAGATAAGTGGGAGGTGCTCGACCAAATGTCATTCGAAACGTCATCCAATTGCCAGTGAGCAAAAAAAAAAATTCAAAATGGCGGATTCAAAATGGCCGCCATTCGAATTTCGTCGATATCTCGGAAAGTATAAAAGATGGAAGAACGGTTTCTTGACAAGAAGTGGTAAGGACCCAAAAAATTCGACGGACAGAAAAAAAATTCAAAATGGCGGAAAAAATTTTTACCATAGAAAATGTATGGCGGATGTTGAAGTGACTAAAAGTTGGAAGGCAAATAGGGGGAAGACAGCACGCGGGCCACATGTGGCCCGCGCCTCCACGCGACCTACTAGTTAATATATATATAGCTACTCGTGCTGATTCACTGATTGACTGACTGACTCACTCATTGATCACCTCTCCTGAACAATTTTGTATGAAAAATTTTTTTTTCGTGAATGAGGTCGTATAGAAGAAAAAAATTCATTCGGAGGAAAAATACGGAGAGAGCTGATGATTGAGGATTTCGAAGACGGGTGAAGAGCACGGCTAGGGTATCAAAGCTAGGTAGGGGGTGCTCGACCAAATGTCATTCGAAATGTCATCCAATTGGCAGTGAGCTGAAAAAAATTTCAAAATGGCGGATTCAAAATGGCCGCCAAACGAATTTCGTCGATATCTCGGAAATTATAAAAGATGGAAGAACGGTTTCTTTACAAGAAGTGATCAGGACTCGAAGGTATATTCCATGGACAGAAAAAAAAACAAAATGGCGGAATTTATTTTTTTCCATACAAAATGTAAGGGGAATTTTAAAGGGATTTTTTTAAAGGCGGGAAGACAGCACGCGGGCCACATGTGGCCCGCGCCCTCACGCGACCTACTAGTACTATATATAGCTCAATTACCACTCACTCACTCACTCACTCACTGATTGATACAATTGTTCTCCCAGAAGGAGACTGAAAACGATATAATGATGTATGGGGGATGTGTTCGGGTGGGGGATTCAAGTATGGGAAAAATCTGACATTTCCGAAAAACAAGATGGCGGCCGACGTAATTTCTGTAACTTTTTTGTTTTCCGACCGATTTCGTTCAAACTCGCAACGATTGTAGATATTAGTAAACGATTAATAGAAAAAATGGAAAATTTTGGAAAAACAAGATGGCGGCCGAGATTTTCGCAAAATTTTTTCCTGTAAAATTTTGTATGAAAACATTTTTTTTCACAAACACTTTCGTAAAGAGGAGACCTATTTCTTTCGGGGACAGTATGGAGAGAGCTGATGATTGAGGATCTTGGAGACGGGTGAAGAGCACGCTAAAGGTATTGGAGATAGGTGGGGGGTGCTCGACCAAATGTCATTTGAAACCTCGTCCAATTACCAATGAGCTGAAAAAAAATTCAAAATGGCGGAAAAAACATGGCCGCCATACAAATTTTGTTGGTCTCTATCTCGGAGGGTATGACAGTTGGAAAAGTGGTTTCATAGCAAAAGATGATCGAAATGGGGATATCTATTTAGTGACAAGAAAAAAGACAAGAACTAAATAGTAACGGGGTTGCCGCCTCTAAATATTTTTACCTAAACATATAATAATATTTCGGGGTGCGCCATATAGCCCGAGTCCATAAAACGTGTAATTATTTTATTAGCTATGATTCATTTTCAATACCTAAGTATACCTAATTTTAAGTCTGCATTAATAAAATAATGAGTAATATTCATCAGTTGACGTAATATTTGATTTTGGTAAAACCGATCAAAAACTACTACTATAGGCAAATAAAAGAAAGTATATTTATTTATCATAATCATCATCCTCGCAATAGCCGTGGAATAGGTACCTACCACCTGTATAATAGGTAGTCCGTTTTGTCTTTGTTTGTCAACACTAATTTGACATTCGAAGGAAAAAGAATAAACAGAGTATAACTATTTCACAGCTATTTCACATTTATGAATAAGGGGGTTAGTATAATACTGCGATATAGTTCATGTTTTCAAAAGAATTTTTCCCTAATTTCTTCCGAAAATTCATACAGTTGGCAATACCTGACCAACGCAACGCGAACGTCGAAAACAAAGTTTTAATTTTGTATCAAATGCATACAACGAAGAGCGGCAACATCGCTTGCTGTCTTATTTTATCAGCGAACTGGCAACGCAGCATTTACTTTCACGCAATCCAGCTGATTCGCACACTACTAAACGAATGATAGCGTACGACACTGTTGCCGTCTACTCATACATTGACAAAAATTAGTAAAAATTTCGATCTCATTTAGTTATTATTTTATAGTTTTCTTCATATAAGAAAACGCGGCGTGGCGCGCGGCGTGGCGGGTAGCGTGATCGCAACCGCTCGCCCTTGTCCGCTTGTCGCCCGCGATCAGCTGACGCGCCGCGCCTGCGAGCGGCCGACGGACGTTGACCTCTTATTACGATTTTTGCTGTTTGCATTGTAATGAGAGTTTTAAGCAAATAAATGATTTTTGATTTCTTTCTTTCTTTTTTTTGCAAAACCTGTTCTATTTCCCCGATGCTAGTGGAGATTCTCGTGTGGTCCCATTTCAATTGGATTAAAAACAAGTTTAACTGTTTTTAACCCGTAATACAACGTGATACGCTTGATGCGAGTAAGGTATAATATAATATTAGAGTAGGTATTAGGCAATTAAATAATATAATAAGTGATGTACCATCAGTCATCAGCAGATATTCGTGGTTCGGTAGGTAGAATGTAGATGCCATGCCAAAGCAACGTCATCTATCGGGGTTCGATCAAACTGTTCCGTAGAGTAGCGCCACCTATTTTTAAACTTATTATCTGCTATGAAGCTACTCGCAGTAACAGCGCCATTATTTCCAGTTTTATCCGTCGGGTGGCCCACCCCAAGAAATTAAGCTTGTCGCATTTCTTTCTTCGTGATGGGGCATCTGTACTAGTATAGTATTATATTATCTGTGGCTAAACTATTTACACAGCTTATATACTATCTTAAAAGTATGCGCTTATACAATCGATCACGTCGGGCACGGAATATGCTGACACATACAACGTGATCGCGTGCAATTATATATATATAAAAATTATCAAAATGTCTGTCGGTATGGAAAGTATTTTGGCTTTACCATAACGCCAAAGTACTTCCCCCTTTGAGAAAAATGACAACATATAATAAATAAGTCTAAAATTACAACATGCCTTATTCTTATAAAGTAGCGAGTAATTATTCTAAATTATACAGCTAATTATTTCTAAGGGTCCTTAATTCGGTCATGCGCATGCCTCTAAACCCTATGTAAAGATTGTAAAGCTATTAACCCATAGTCAACTGTAACTGCTGTATGTAGAGGACGATGATGGTCTGATGGTGATGTGATAGTTTACCTTCTATACCAAGGCAAACCGGACAGGCGGACGCGATATGCGCCCCGAACGTGTAATTTTGGGTTGATCTAATCTCCCTTTATCAATCTCCTGATTAGCCGTGCTCACATTCTTTGTCTGACAATCATCCTCGTCTAATATAAACGCAGGTTTAACACGATCGATTGATACGTTAACTTCCTTTCCGTCACGTTCGATCGTAAAAACCTTCTCGTTTCTTCGAATAACTCTAAAGGGGCCTTCATATGGAGGAACTAAAGACGGCCGTAATCTGTCCCATCTTAGAAACACGTGCGAACAGTCCGACAACCTTGGGTGTACGAAAACATTCCGATCTGTACTCTCTCTCTGTGGAATATTTGTAACACGGCTAATATTTTCCTTGATTTCTTTAATAAATTCAGGATATGTGACTTCCGGGGCAGTCTCGAAGAAACTTGCACCGTAACTTCATTGTTGAACCGTACACGAGCTCAGCGGCGCTATACCCAGTGTCTTGCCGATAACTGGCGCGCAGTCCTAAAAGAACTGTTGGTAACTCCTTCGTCCAGTTCATGGTGTTCGCTCGAGCCATCAAAGAAGCTTTTATCGTTCTGTGGAGTCTCTCCACCTTAGAATTAGACTGAGGATGGTATGGTGTTGTCTGAATTTTCTCGATTCCCATAAGTCTCGCAAGATTTCTAAAAACATCTGATTGGAATTGCATCCCCCTATCGGTCGTTAGATAATCCATTACCCCAAACCGACAAATCCATTGCTCATAAACTAACTTGGCAATTGATTCTGCAGTAATATCTGATACTGGAAAAGCTTCAGGCCACGATGTACATCGATCGATCATGGTCACCAAATATCTTTTATTCTGAGAAGTCCTTAACGGCCCAACAATGTCAAGATGCACGTGTGAAAAACGCTGAGCTGGCATAAATTTGCCCAGCGGTGATACCGTATGTCTCTGAACTTTAACACGCTGACATTGCACACAGGTCTCACACCACTTATTAATTTGCGTATTCATGCTAGGCCAAATATAATTTCTTCCGATAAGCTTCCTTGTAGTATTCTTGCCTGGATGACTGAGGTTATGATAACTGTCAAAAATTGTTCTCCTCAGCTGCTGCGGAATATACGGTCGAGCAATTCCCGTAGAAATATCACAATATATTTTACGGCTTGAATTCGGAAGTTGAATACGCGTTATATGCAATGACTTGTTTTGCTTGAGTTGTTGGAATTCCGGATCCTCCTCTTGTTTCCTCTCTAAGTCGGAAAAATCGATGACGGTGGGTAATGAAATTGTTTCAATGACGCGAGACAGAGCGTCAGCCACCACGTTGTCTTCTCCTTTCACATGACGAATATCAGTACTGAACTGCGATATGTAATCCAGATATCTTATCCTTCTCGGAGTCTCATCAACGGATGGTTTCTTGTCAAAAGCATATACCAATGGCTTGTGGTCGGTATAAATTATAAAATCACGGCCTTCAATTAATCGCCGAAAATGTTTTACTGCCATATAAACACCCAAAAGCTCACGGTCAAATGTCGCGTATTTAGATTGTGCTGACGATAGAGCTTTACTGTAAAAAGCAATAGGTCTCCATTCCTGTTCGACCTTTTCCTGAAGTACGGCGCCCACGCACTTGACGCTTGCGTCACACATAATTGAGATCTCTGCGTTTGTACGCGGAAACGCCAAGGTTGTGATGTCACATAAATCTTTCTTACATTCTTCAAAAGCACGTTCAGCTTCCTTATTCCATAATATCGGTGAATTATCGTTTTTCTTAGAATGATGTAAAAACACATTTAATGGAAGCTGATGTTCGGCAGCTTGCCTAATTGAACTCCTGTAGAAGTTGACCATACCAAGGAAACGACGAAGCTCCTTGATTGTTTTGGGTTTAGGGTACTGGATGATTGCTTGAATCTTCTCTTGTGTTGGTTTCATTCCTTGGCTCGTTAAATGATAACCAAGAAAATCTAACTCTTCCTTGACGAACTCGCACTTATTCATATTGATCGTTATCCCGTTATCTTGCAGCCTACTGAAAATAACTTCTAAATGCTTGTAGTGCTGCTCTACAGACTCGCTAGCAACTAGTATGTCATCTACAAAAACAAAAATGTAATCCAGATCTCGGAATAGTGAATCCATAAATCTCTGGAACGTTTGCCCGGCATTCCGTAAACCGAATGGCATCCTCGGAAACTCGAAAAGCCCAAATGGTGTTATAATAGCGGTTTTTTCGGGTTCCGCTACGGCTATAGTATGATAAGCCTTCCGAACATCTATCTTGCTAAAAATTCTTTTACCGCTCGCAACATAGGTAAAATCTAACAACCTCGGCAACGGATACCGATCCGGTACTGTAATATTATTTAATGCGCGGTAATCACCGCACGGCCTCCATTCGCCATTCTTCTTTTTCACCATGTGCAAAGGGCTGGCCCAGGGACTACTGGAAGGTCTGCATATACCCATATCCATCATCTCTTGAAACTCTTTCTTGGCGGCTTTATATTTGTCTGGCGGAAGTGGACGAGCTCGCGCACATACTGGAAATCCCTCTGTGATTATGTGATGTTGAACCTTGTGCTTCGTCGGTGCTTTCATTGACGTCGGCCTGGTAATACTTTCGTATTTTTCCAACAACTGCTTGAGTGACTCGGACAACCCGAAATCGATGGAGCGAACTGACGGCATATTTAATGTTGCAGAAACTGCGGGCGTTTTAAGCTCCGTAGTTTTGTCTATTAATGCCTTTCCATGAATATCTACCAATAACCGGTAATGTTCCAAAAAATCTGCTCCTAATATAGGCATCTTGACGTCGGCGATGATAAAGGTCCAAACGAACGGTCGACGCAAACCCAAATTTAGCGTCAAAGTCTTCTCACCGTATGTGTTGATTACGGTTCCGTTTGCGGCGTATAACTTGAAATCGCCTGCGTTCCCAGATTTAAGTGCTGACTTGTGCAGAATAGAGCAATTAGCTCCGCTATCGACAAGAAAATTATAGCCAGAATTCCTATCCAGGATAGTGAGGCGGTTTGCAGGACGAATAGCACAGAGGTCCGCCTTATTCCGTGCTGATCCTAGTTTTCCGACGGCTGTCCCCAGGAACAAGGTTTCATGCATTTGTGGAATCGCCGATGCTCACTCTCTTCATAGCAGCTGATCAGCCTCTCCTTAATGCACAAATATCTATCCTCCGCTGGTGGATTTGTGATTATATCGCTGACCTGCTGTACGACGTCCTTGGGTAATTTCGACACCACATGATTGTATTTATACTCGTCTCCCTGCTTCTGTGAGGCGACAATAGCTTCAAACTGCGAAAACCAAAGTCGCGGCGAGTCGGTCCAAAATTGCGGTATTCTTTCGGCTACTGTGATTGATGCCACCAGGTCCGTGTCGGTGTCGGGTGGGTTCTCTAACCCACTGCTTGCGCCGGTACTCTTAAAAACTGGACGTGCCATGATGACAATATTTCCAAAATAACTCACTCAATGCGAAGTCCGGCGAGTGCAATTGAAGCAGAATTTCCTCGTAGCCGATATTTCACCGTTAGATTCAAACGCGGGGTCACCACTGTTGCGTATATGTGACGGAGATGAGTTAAACACGGACAACGTAATAACGTATATATTTGTGGCATATTAGCTAAACTATTTACACAGCTTATATACTATCTTAAAAGTATGCGCTTATACAATCGATCACGTCGGGCACGGAATATGCTGACACATACAACGTGATCGCGTGCAATTATATATATATAAAAATTATCAAAATGTCTGTCGGTATGGAAAGTATTTTGGCTTTACCATAACGCCAAAATATTCTTCTGATCCTTTCATTTGTATACACATATGCTATGCCAATCCAACAGGATTGGTGACACAAGTACCCATGCATTGTCATCCAAACTAAATGTGAATACGTAGATTTCAGCTCAATCGGTTGACGATATCTGCTTTAAGGTTGGGTTGTAAGATTCCACCAGAACAAACAAACTTGTACATTGCAAGTTAAATAAAAGCTTGTAATAAATAAGTACTCACTGCTCCGTGTTGCTGCAGCAAGCCCATCATCAGGGAGCGAGCTCTCAAGCTCTGCTCTCTGAATCTACTGAAGCTCCTCAGTGTGCGAGCGCACCGCACGCAGACTGTCGCCTGCAGGTTTCCATCACACGGCTGAAACAAGCAACTTTTCATAGCATGCATGTTATGGAGACTTGGAAACTCAGTCACTAATCAGGTATTCTAACGCTAAGCAGTGTTGTGTTTCAGTGTGCAGGCCACTGTAGCCAATCAGTTCACTGGGCAAAATGAGACCTAAGAACTGATGTCTCTGGCTGATGAGTGCAATGAAAATCTTTATTTCAGAATCAGAGTTACATAAACATATTACAGTGGTTTGGGGCCAACCCAATAAGTACCTAGTTAAAACTAGAACTTGTGGCAGGCAGCCCCGCTCTTCAATGTGCAATGCAATGCTTCATATTATGATACTGCAATGCAAAATTATGAAACATACTGCATTAAATGTAAGTACACTCTCTACATAAGGTTAACATCATTCTAACATATATAACACACCTGTGAATGATGTCATGAACTTATAAACTTACAGGTTGTCCTGTCAGTGTGACGTACGCCTCTCGCAGGTCCTGTCTGCTCATCAGCAGCAGCTCCGCGCGGGTGTGCAGGCACGTCATGCAGACCTGCAAGAGTGCTGCTAGTTACTGCACCTTGTCAATTGTAATAATAAGAAAAAGAATCTGATCTCTCTGGAGATTTTCCACAGCTGCTAGACATATACTAGTGTGTGCGCAAACAGGTGCACTCTCTATTCCATCTCATAATCTGTTAGGACCACAGCTCCGACATGACCAGAGAGACATCGTGCGCATGACCAGTGGATTGAAGATCTCTTGTGATCTGCAGTCAAACATGTCTACCACTAGACCAATGAGACAGTTACAACAACAACAGCCAATAAGGAAGAGGACAATATGAGCAAGTTACCAGCACTGGTGAAGGAACAGCGCCCGTGCGGAGTTGCCTGGAGCCACTTTCAGTCACAGACATGTGGTCAGCACAGAAGTGCCACGAGCAGACCACTGCAGAGTCTGGCAGGCTAATGTCTGGCAGGCCGAGGGCTGCGAGCCAAGCCGTGCGCAGACGCTCTTCACTGGGGAACCTGCACATTACCACAACATGCTATAATATGATGTAATAAAATAAATAGCACACAAAAATTATTATTGAGCGAATTAATATAATAAAAATAAAAAATAAAAAAGCCTTTATTACTGCTACCAATTTTGCGTTTTTTTAGTTATCTCTTCTTTGCATGCATTAATATAAACCTTAAATTACAAAAATAATAATAAAATAACTATGCTATCTGGTCTATATGGTAGAAGTCGCCGTAGGCCTCCCCCAATTTCTTCCATGCCTCCCTATCTCTTGCTACCGTCATCCAGTTTGGTCCCACAATTTGATTGAAGATATCTCTCCATCTTCTCCTTTGTCTTCCTTTCTTCCTTTTTCTGTTTCTTGGAATCCATTCTGTAAGACGTTTAGCCCATCTTATATCTTCCATCCTACATAGATGTCCTGCCCACTTCCATTTTAATAACCTTGTTCTTTTTGTTATGTCGTATAATTTTGTCTTTTCTCTTATGTCACAGTTTCTGACTCTATCTTTCAGTTTTATTCCTAATATACTTCTTTCCATTTTCCTTTGGCATATTGCTATATTAGCCTCGTCTTCTTTTTTAATAGACCATGTTTGACATCCATATGTTAGCGATGGCATAATTGCCGTCTCATAGAGTTTCTTCTTGATGTCAATTAATATAAACCTGAGCGTATAAACCTAAATAAATAGGGAATCGAACACTCAACTCACAAAGCAGAAGGCGGGACCGCTACCAATTTCGCCAATCAGCAAAACACTTCCATTCAAAAACAAAAAACAATGATGTAGAAAATCTAATCATGTAGATGTTGTGGCCAGATCTTAGAATTTACCATTTTGTATTCATTGTTTTTTCTTGGTCTCAATATTTGGCCTTTGGCCTCTTTTCTCAAGGCAGTCAAAACAATGGCCCCGCCCTACAAACAGCAGGCCACTGGTCAAAACTCAAATAACGTACTCAGTACTCACTCGTGGAAAGATACATCGGATTCTTCTGCTGAGGACGCTGCGCGGGAACTGTTACTGCACGAGGGCACGCTGCACGTCTTGAGCATGCTTGTTTGTTTGTCTAAGCTCCCCTCAGGTGCGAAGTTAGCTTAACGTTATATGGTTTTCAGATATTTGCCAAATCAATGATTGCTACTTGCGATCATAAACGAAATGATTGGAGTCTGGACTTCTGGAGACGGGAAAACGAAGCGAAAATTGAAAAACAAAACAATCAATCCCCAAAAATGAAACCAGCAGCCACCACAAAGACCACAAAGCAGTGTTGCCAGAGTATACTCAGCCCTGAGCCCGCTGCCCGGTTGCCATATTTTGTACTTTTGTCATGGACTTAATAATATTAGGTCCATGACTTTTGTACTCAGATTAATGATTTGTAGGTTCAAATGTTGCCATCTGAAACCAAATGTTGCCATTAGGAAAAAAAACCTGTAAAAAAACCTTCTGTGCCTTTTAGTAATATAAGAATATTTATACCTACCTATTGAGTACTCTTTTATTGCTCTGCATTTTGGTTGATAAAAATTTAAATCGAAAAAAATCATGTTTCAAAAAATGTTAATCCTTTTGGTTGATAAATAATTGATTCCAAAAATTTTTTTTTCCTCATAGGTACAGGAGTTGTCCAAAAATGGTTTTTTAAATTTGAATTTAATGAACACGGATGATTTTAATATATTTGGATAGAGATCCAAAAAGGCTTCCTGTTTTTCAAATAGGTCTATAGGTAGCTTCTCCGATTAAAACAATAAAGAGGACTTACCAATAGATTTAAAAACAAAAGTATTAGAAAACCACGAAAAAATTTCCTTTGCATCGCACTACACAGTGCACACAGTCACACACAAAGAATTTATTTAAAACACTACGTATTAATTATCTGCTATGTGGTCACAAAGTTTAGGCTCAGAAGAGCTGGAACCCAGAGCCGTAAAGCCAGTTATTAAAAAAAAAATCCATTTTTGTTTTCATAAAATTACTTTTATCTCTAGCTTCACCAAAATAGACCTTTTGCGAATAGAAATATGGGTACAATTTGTTTGTCTAATAAATGAGTATTGTTTTCATTTGGGAATAAAAATGCCTTCGATCATATACTCTATAGATAGGTACCGTAGGTACCGCGCCACGTAATAAGCGATGCATCAAAAAGTGGCCAGTATTTATGATATAGTATAGCCTATGTCTTACGTCAGCGCCATTTGCATTTGGGAGTTACCAGCTAATGTATCTATCCCTACAAAATGGGGAAAATCTGTAAAATGATTTCATAATTTTAATAAAATCATCATAAATTATAATTTCATTTGAACTTGTATTGTCTGCTACACAGCATCGTATCGAAACGCTGAAACTGCTTTGAAGACGGTAACTTCTTTCGGCGCTGAGTGACGGTCTTTGCATCGTTATTCATTAGGATAGAAAATTTTCGAACATTTGCAGAAAGCATAGAGTATTGAACGTGTTCAAAATTTAACAATTGGCCGCCATTTTGAATTTTTTTGTTAATCGACCGAATTCTTTCAAATTCGATATATGGGGTTCCCTATGATCATAAAAAAGGAAACTGATGTCAAAATAAAAATAATGGGCGCCATCTTGAATTTTTAAAATTGGACTTTTTTATGCTGTCTACAATGTTCAGATATCGATTTTACAATAATTCTAGTAACAAAAAAGTTACGTGGCACCCATTTACAGAATTTGAAAGAATTCGGTACATTAACAAAAAAATTCAAAATGGCGTCCATTTACTTTTATTTTGACATCAGTTTCCTTTTTTATGACCATAGAGAACCCCTTAAATCGAATTTGAAAGAATTCGGTCCATTAACAAAAAAAATTCAAAATGGCGTCTTTTTATTTTTATTTTGACATCAGTTTCCTTTTTTATGATCTTAAGGAACCCCTATATCGAATTTGAAAGAATTCGGTCCATCAACAAAAAAATTCAAAATGGCGTCTCTTTGTTTTTATTTTGACATCAGTTTCGTTTTGGAAACATACCCCATACATACCTCAGTTGTCCCTATTCACCCCTTGGTTCCTATTCACCCCGTTTTATGGTAGTACCTTGATCAGCTTTAAAAATACAATATACTATTGCACCATACGGGAAAATTCGCAATCCTAAATTCGGGTAAATGGCAACACCTTAACACGACGCATCAGTTAAGTGGAAAAAATATATCGTTATAATTATTTTTGTTTTTGTTTATTACTATTTGTTTTGAGTTACTTACATACCGATGGTAAGATATTTTATTAATTGTTCGTAAGCGTCCTCTGTAGTTTCTACAGATTTTTATTGCACAACTTGCCATTTTAATGCCAAAATAAGTCAAATCAAAAGTAAAGCCGTGCGTGCGTGTCTCTTGAAGTGAGAATCTACACTGAGGAGCGGCGAGCACTTTAGGCGTGAACAGTTCTCGCCTATTTTTTTCGACGCTTTTGTGCCCCGAATGCTCCATCTATAGACTATATAATCAAAGAAAAATGCGTTCAAGATTTTGATTTTGTTCAACTCGATGAGTTAAGTTCATCTGCGAAATATATTCGATATTTTTTTACCGATGATCAACACAAAACAAGTCGAAAACAAGATGACAAGTCGAAAAGTTGCCAAAAAGTTGCCATTTGACCTCGGTTGCCATTTGGTTGCCACGAAGGGTCAAATGTTGCCAAAATGGCAACCAAAGTTGCCAAATGGCAACGCTGCCACAAAGATGAGCCACCAGTCCACGACCATGTGGTCTGTGGCCACCATAGCCATGAGCCACCAGCAGCCGGCAGAAGCTAGTTTGTGGCATAGAGTATATCACAGAGCAAGGAGTAGGTAGGTATATAAAAATTGTTTTGTGGTCTGTGCAGCAGTGTGACCGTTTCGAAATTGGCGAATCTGCCAAACACTGGCACAAAAATCTGCCAACTCAATTGTGAACTGTTTAAGTACTGTACAAGTGCAGTTATTGTACCTACAAGCAGTGATCTGTGATAGCCTGATTTTGAGGTCGCGTCGGAATATCCCTGTTCCATCGAAACAAGGCAAAAGTGCCACATTTCCAAATAACTTAATCATAACTAAAATAAGTAAAAACACATAAAATCATGAGATTTTACGTTTTGTTTTGAGGGGTTAGGTTCCAGGCAATTACAAAACACTGAAACTGAGACACAGTTTATTCACGACACAACTTACAGTTTTGCATTTACAATAATATTATCGCGGATTATCACTCTTTTAATTAGATAGGTATTTAGTCCGGTCAAATTAGATTAAAACGAGAAAAAGCGCTCGCGATCGCGCGAGCAAGGTAGGTACGTCACACAAGTCCGACGGTCGTCGAGCGCGGTGTGCGGCTGCGCGCGTGAATGGCTTCCGAGCGCGCGGCCGACTAGCGTGCAGCGGCGAGTGCATGATCTTATCGGCTGTACTGTACCTAACGCGGCAACGCGTTTCCTTTGTTCCCGTACGGGGCGATTGCCGTATACCATTATCGTGTATGTAATGTAGGCCACAGTTGCAAAGATACTTAATTAAGAATTTCCTTGAAAATCTGCCACATTCGGACACTTCCTTAAATCGTCGGCTTATTATATTCTTCAATTATATTGAAAAACACCCAGACATTGAAAAACATTCATGCTCATCACACAAACATTTATCAGAAGTGGGAATCGAACCCACGACCTCCGACGCAGACGGCAGGTTCGCTACCGCTAAGCCATTCGGTCGTCAAGAAAATGTCGGGCAGTTGTGAAACAAAAACAACAAAAGTCATGCTTATATTTTATTTAAATACAAAGGCACTGTAACATCGGTTCAGCTTATTAATACTGTTCCCAAACATAAGACAATGTATTGTTAATATTACCACAGTAAAGAACGAGAGAAAACAATAGATTATATATAATCTATGGAGAAAACACCGACTGAGAGACGCGAGTTTAGACACATACCCACAAACAACATGGCAACAACAAACAAATTAGCGCGACTATTTTTAATCTGTAAAGTGGCGCATAAGAGGGAGTCACCTAGGGTACGTCACTCGGTACATAAACGAACATTTGACATCAAATCTTGGCGCTTATCATGGCGCCGCATGTCACGCAAGGCTAATCTAGTTTTGTTATCTCTATGAGACAGAGATGAACGAATGGGGCGTCTCCATATCCTGAGGTTTATTATCGGTGGTTCCGAGAGTATTTTATGAACTAAATATTAAGTTTACCTACAAATGTAGGTATACCCTTACCTCAGAACAGACTGCGATCTCACCTGATGGTGAGTGATGATGCTGACTATGATGTTATCGTACTAACTTGGAGGGGTAAGTAAATTTATCCCAACGGTTTTACAAGCATCGCGCTGGAACGATAAATCGCTTGGCGGTGCATCTTTGTTGGTAGGCTGGTAACTAGCCATGGCCGAAGCCTCCCACCAGACCAGACTTGAGCTAATTTAGAAATTATAAAATTACAAAGTGGCCAGTTGCGGGAATCGAACTCGCGACCTCCCACTAGATTCCGAGCGCGCCACCACTGCGCCAGGGAGGTGCGTAAATGAATTCTTGTGTTATTTTATAGATCGTCTAAAATCTAAAAATGAACGCCCCTCCACGCCTTCATACGCGTTGCAAGAGTAATGTAATGGATGGTTCATTTTTAGATTAGATGATCTTTACACTAATTGGGTATTTGACTCCAATTTATTTATCACTTTATTATAAACTAGGATAAAAATAATGACGAACACGGAAAAACTAATTAAGTCGATCAAATGACAAAAAAGTTATAAGCATTTAAACATTTCTGATTAGACAGTTAGCGATATTAAATTGTGACGTCACACCTCACGAATGCCATAGTAGCTTCCTGAGGCTTCATACAAATTTTCGTTTTGCGAGAAAGGGATAGAAGACCCTCCCACCCCAAAATTAGAATGCCTGTAACTTTGCAAATATTTGTTGTATTTTTTTTTAGCATACGTCATTATTTTTATCCTAGTTTATATTAAAGTAATAATTATTTATCAAATTCAAAAGAAGAAAATACCCAATGACGATGTTTGAAAAAGAGTACATATTTTTTACATTTTAGAAAACTCTCGCTCTTTCACTTAGAAAGGAAAAATGTAGCCATTATAAAATTGTCATGTTGTTTTGCTTAGAATAAAAACAAATTTACAATCTTACACCAAATAAGGCTGCCTTTTTCAGAGTAAAGCAAGATTTGTGCGGAATAGGGCCAAGTTTTATCAGTTATCTTTATAATAAACAGAATTTTTACAGAACAACGATAAGAACCCTCAGGATATGGGCATCCGAACGATTTACGTAAACCTTTTTCGTACAAGCACACAGTAGCGCCATCTGTTAAAATTATATAAGTGGCTGCAGAGCGAACTACATCGTGACCTTGCTGTTCAAATGAAGCATTTTTGGCACCGATAAACTGGCGACTTCATGGCGATATACACACAGTAGTTTGTGTTAAGAAACATGGCAAATATCTTGCATCTGCGTAGAGCGTCGACCGCTATTTTAGCAAACAGCCTATACAAAAGTGAGAAAGTTATACACATATTTTAAAATATTTTTGAGCCAAGTTCTAGATTATGAAATGCAAAATATGAATTCAATTATCTAATCTATGATTGAACACATAACTATTTTATGTTCCTTCGAAAATCGTAAATTTTGACTCAAGCATAATACTAACGCGTGAACAGTCTTAAGTTATTCTAATTTCCTACTAAGTCCTAGATTTTATGTGCACATAAACTCCACGGATCCCATCCGCTTATCGTTTTGATAAAGGGTAACCTGTCCTACATAAGGATTCAATTATCACACCAGTAAATCAGTCCTGTATCAAACTATACTTGAGGTACCTTGGTCGGAATCCGTGGCACGCAACGCCTGCTCCCGTCGCACCGTCGGCCGACTGAACCTTGCCGACGGCCTCAGCAACTCAGCACCCAGCAGTTTACGTGCCTAGCCGAATATTCTCGACGAGCAGATCAGCCCTCCTTCAGAGTAATGGATTGACAGCAGGTGGAGGAACGTCACCACAGTTGGCAGCGCCTTCTGATTTACCGGGGCATTTAACCCGGGGCAACGAGTCATACGGAGTTTATTGACTCATATAGAACGTTACTTGGACATCTCTCGTCTAATTGCTATTTTTGTCAACAATTAAATTTCCCACATCGATCTGTAAAGAATAACCTAACGTTAACCTCTCTGGTAAAAAAAGGACACCCAAGCAAACTCCTAACAAAGAAAATAACACTGTACGTACCAGCTATACTGATGATTTCCCACTCCTCACCTCACAACGAGAAACTAATTACTATGGTTTGACCACCACTACAGTTTTCATGTTGAACCGGAAAATTTACTAATTAACTTAACATAACTCCTGCCACAGGAGTGTGCTTAAGAATTTTTGCAGATCAGAGAATGTGCCCCGATTTCTGTGCGCAGGGTTTTGAATGGCTCGCAGAGCCGGCAACAGATTACGTTGGAATAATCCAGAAAATTCTAATACCTTCGCGAAAACGGAACAAAAAGGACTGCCACCGCCGTCTAGCGGTGTCGGGAGAAACTCAATCGACGTAAGATCGGAACTTCTGAAATAGTTCGGATGTACCCGACAGATGTCGCCTGACTATTTCGACTTTATACCTCAAAAAAAATAGAAATAAACGTTGAACTATATTCTAAAGTTTCCACCAAGACATGAAATATTTTTCTTATTTTAAGGAGAGTACTTTCAATACTTTTCCTGCAAACTTTGCGAGACTCGATGATGAAATCATCTCCGTACAGACAACGCGAACGCCGGAAAGAAACAAGTTGAAGAAGCTACGCTAGTTCCTCAGAGATGGCACTAAGGTAAAGACCCCAGTCTTGGACAACACCCCAGTAATGGACATTTAAAATAATAAACTTTGAAAATAAGAGCAGAAATTTATTTTTTCGCGCTGCCAACATTAAACCATAGATTTCTGATTATCCACTTGTTAGTAGTTTGACGTTTGAACTGATTCGACCATTTTTTTCAAAATGGCGAAATGACAACTTCGCCGCGACCCGCTCAGTTAGTGAAAATCCAAATTTATAACAAGAATCCTTAAGGAAGTAAGTACAGAATTTTGTAATTAAATGTTTGTTAACTAACTCCATTTAAATTGTGTGTTATTTTATGGATTGATAAGCTAATTTACTGGTAATTTGTGATAATTCGATGCAGCTAGGTTAGTATTTTTTCTTACAATTGTATTTGTTCATTACTGGATATTGTTTTGTGCAAAATGCCAGTTATGGACAAATGTCGATAATAGTTTTTTTTATGGTATAGTCCAGTTTACGGTACCCGGTTGCATTTTGTTTTGCTGTTTAAAAATATGCTACTCACGTCAAACTTTAACAATTCGTTCCAATAATGGACACATGTGTCCATGATTGGGGATTCCATAGTATCCAGTGATGGACAATAGGATCATCTAAATTTTTATAATTTTTCACAGGTATGGCACCAAAAAAGGAATATACACCCCTTCAAATGTCTAATGCGATTGAAGCAGTTAAAAATGGTGAAAAAGTGGCCAAAGCTGCCAAGAGATTTGGTGTCCCGCGTATCACACTGTATAATAAGGTATCGGGTAAAAGTCCAGTTGTGTGCCCTATGGGTCCATCTACTTTTCTTACATATGATGAGGAGAAAATCCTTGAGCATTGGATCATTGATATGAACAACAAGCATATACCGGTGACCAAAGAAGAACTTTTAGATAGTGTGCAACGCATTATCACAGATAAGGGCCGAACTACCCTTTTCACTGAAAATAGACCGGGAAAGAAATGGTACAGTCTATTTTTAAAAAGGCACCCCATTATAGCTGAAAGAACTGCGCAAAATTTAACAACAGCACGTGACAACGTTAAAGAAGAAGACATCAATAGGTGGTTTGAAGAAGTAGAAGGTTATTTGCAGGAGAAAGGTCTTATGGAAGTAATAAAAGAGCCGGAGAGAATCTTCAACACTGATGAGAGCGCGTTTTTTCTTTCACCGAAAGCTGGAAAGGTTCTGGCAAAAAGAGGTGAAAAACATATCTATCAGACATCAGGCGATGAGAAAGATAATCTCACCGTCTTGATAACGGGAAATGCTGCAGGTCTTCTAGCGCCTCCGATGGTAGTCTTTAACTACGAACGAGTTCCTTCCTCAATTTCATCAAATTTTCCTGAAGATTGGGCAATCGGGCGTTCGGCTAGCGGTTGGATGTGTGGAAGCACGTTTTATGAGTATATCGCAAACATTTTCCATCCTTGGTTGCTCCAGCAAAACATAAAAAAACCCGTGCTGTTTTTTTTGGATGGACATCGATCCCATTTAACGCTACATTTATCAGATTTTTGCTGTGCCAATGGCATAGAGATTGTAGCACTAAACCCGAACAGTACCCATATTTTGCAGCCCATGGATCTTGCGATCTTTAGACCACTAAAGGCATACTGGAAAAAAGCTGTAAATAAATGGAAATTGGAGCATTTGGGTCAAAACTTGAAGAAGGAACATTTTGCTCCAGTTCTTAAGACTGCTTTGGAATCTATTTCTGAAGAATGTATTAAGAATGGTTTCCGAGGTGGAGGATTATATCTGTTTAGGCGTCAGCGAGCTGGAGGTGGGTCCGAAGAAAAAAAACTGTACTTGATACTCGATATCCATGCAAAAATGTATTAACAATTTAAATTTTACAAAGTTCAGCCGTTCATAACTCGTTCAAAATTCAAAAGCCTCAGACCACCGAGTCCTTTAACATATACGGGCACCAACACTTGTCAAGTCACAGAGTCACAACACCGAGCGGTCGCTCACCGTCGACCACAGACTATATAGCACCACTTTGGCCGCAACATGCCCGCGCGCGTTGAAAGCCTGCTTTCAACTAGACTCTTCTCGCAGCGGACAAATTCTGCTGAAGGATCTGCGCAGCACTCCGCCAGCTGTCCGGATGTCTGCTACCCTCGTTACTCCATCAGCACCAGGATAAATGGCAACAACTCGTCCCAGCTTCCACTTCAGTGGGGGAAGACCTTCTTCCTTCACCACCACCAGCTCATCGACTTTCAACGGAGATTGGGCTGTGCGCCACTTGGATCTGCTTTGCAGTTCGCTGATGTACTCTTTATTCCATCTAGTCCAAAAGTGCTGCCTCAGTCGCTCTATGCGCTGGAATTTGGTTAGCCTGTACTCGGCACTGTTTTCATAGTTAGGCCCTGGTAGGGAGGTCAACGGTCGACCAATTAGAAAATGTCCCGGCGTCAGTGCGTGAAGGTCGGCCGGATCCGATGATAGCGGTGTTAGCGGTCGAGAGTTTAATATTCCTTCAATTTGCACGAGCACTGTATACAACTGTTCATACGTCAGATTACAATTTCCCAATACTCGCCGCAAATGATGCTTTACAGACTTTACTCCTGCCTCCCAAAGACCGCCCACATGAGGAGAATACGGTGGTATAAAATGAAACGCTATTCCCTCACTGGCTGCAGCTTCAGCAACCGAGCTCCCGCTACGCTCCAGAAACTTGCCAATCTCTTTATATGCACCAACAAACGTCGTACTATTGTCACAATATACATTTCTGGGCTTACCTCTCCGAGAAATGAAGCGGCGTAGAGCCGACAAGAAATTATCACTCGTTAGGTCCCCTACAAGTTCGATGTGTATCGCCTTAATCGTGAAACACACAAAAATAGCAATATAAACTTTAAGAAGGCGACACCCACGACCTTGTCTACTCGCACTCATAATAGGACCCGCGTAATCTACTCCTACAGACTCGAACGGGTAACCGCCAGGCATGACTCGAGTGGCAGGTAAGTTACCCATAAGGGGCGCAACCACTTTCCCTTTCATACGCTTACATAACATGCATTTATGGTAACATGATCTGGCCAAATTACGTCCGCCAATAGGCCAATAAGTTTCCCGAATAGACGCGAGAAGCAACTGCGGTCCTGCATGAAATAATCTCCTGTGCTCATAATCAAACAAAAGCTTCGTAAATCTATGTGTGGACTGTATTAAAATGGGATGTTTTTTATCATAAGCAAACAGGGAATTTTCTAACCGACCGCCTACGCGCATGATATTCTCATCGTCCAAGAAAACATTAAACTTTAAAAGTTGACTTTTGGGAGATAATTTTCGCTTCCTGACCAACATGTCATATTCAGGGAATGACTCCCGTTGAGATATTCTAATAATCACATTCAATGCATGTCGCAGCTCATCCTCTGATATAAATTGAGTATTAATACTTTGTTTTCTGCATGCCTTAATAAATCTTAACACGTAAACCATGCAACGCCTTAACCTAAGGAAATTCGAAAATCTATCGAAATCAATAATATTCCCACTATGATTATTAGTATTAATAGATCCATGCAAAGAAACCTCTGCCCGAAGATCTGGCAGAGCCTCAGCAACAATATTATTAGATGGCCATTGTGACACATCTTTTGTCAAAAAACTTGGCCCTGACCACCACAACTCAAGAGTCGGGATAGAAGCTATGTCAACCCCTCGCGACAAATGATCAGCTGGATTATGTTCAGTCGGAACGTGCCTCCAAGAGCAATCCTTCCCTGTCCTTTCCAGAATATCTCCTACTCTATTACGAACAAAGGTAGTGAGTCTGTTAGGTACCATTTTAAGCCAGCCTAGTTCTAGGCTGTTCGACAATTGTTCAATTGTCGAATCTGTCCAGAATGTGGTGTGCCTAATTTTAACTCTCAAAGACGACTTAACTTTCTCATAAAGTACTCCTACTACAGCACCACAGAGCTCAAGTTGTGGAATGGTCTTTGGTTTCAACGGAGCTACCTTGCTCTTAGCAACTAATAATCTGACACAGACATTATTTGCCTCATCAACACTTCTGACATACAGACAAGCACCATACGCACCCTCCGAGGCGTCTGAGAATACATGCAAATCTACAGTAATATAAAAGTCACCCAGAACACGACGAGGGATACGTAGGTTTTTCAAAGACGGCAGATTTTTCAACACTGAACTCCAAGTTCCAACAATATCCAATGGCAAGGGTTCGTCCCACGCCAACTTATGCAACCAAAGTTTCTGCAACAACATTTTCATTGTGATAATACAAGGAGACAATAGCCCTTGTTGAACTTGGCTAGGGTCACACTCAGACATGTGACCTAGTGTGATGTACTCGGACATAAAGTCAACATATCTCTTTCTAAACAACGGCTGCGTTTTAAATCGACGCTCTATTGCAAAGAGACACCGTTTAGCACGTTCAAATGAATCACCCAGCATGTCACGTGACTTCTTTAACTGAAGTCTGACGCAAAATCGCCCGTCCTCCATACGTGACATGTTGTTAACAAAGTGCTCCTCGGCCGCCTTCTCCTCCGCAGAGTATGATGACTGGACGCTCACCTCCTCTAACTGCCAAAATCTGCATAGGAGTGCTTGAATGTCCTCATTGAGAATAGCTGAAACCTCAGAATCACCTGTAGACAAATAGCTAGCCTGAGATACATGATTAGTTGACTTATGCCTATTTAACAATCGTCCACCTACTAACCGACCTAGTCTGGATTCCCACAAGACAGGTTTAGCATAGCCTTGTCTAAAGCTCCGCGTGCCTAACAAATCCCAAAAAATATCTGACCCCAAACATAGGTCAACCTCATCAGGTATATGAAATTGGGGATCTGCTAGAACCACATCATTCGGAATAAACAAATTAGAGATATCAATCTCACGACAAGGCACAACATCAGTAATAGTAGGCAGAACATAACACACTAAATCAGTAGAATAACGTTCATTAATAGACTTCATAAATGCACGACACAGCTTGGATGCCAGGGAACAAGAATTATTTATACCAAAGATAGGCTCATGTACATTCAAGAAAGGCAAATCAAGAGAATTACACACCCTCTCTGTAATATAAGATGATGTACTACCCGGGTCAAGCAGACCTCGCACTATCTTCTCACGACCCTGACTATCATAAATTTTCACAAGAGCTGTTGATAAAAAGACATCTTTCCCATATTTAGACTCTTTACTCAAGTCTTGATCACGTGATGTCAATCGTCATAAGGTAGGACTCGACTGCACCTGCACATGGGGTGCAGCTCTGGTGACAACCCTATCATTATCAGCTGGTACCTGCACATCGGATGGAGTTGCTGAATGTTCACCTGTACATAACAGACCGTGATGCTTGCCCCGGCACCTTCTGCACCTTGGTCCTCGGCACTGGGGTACCCGGTGACCAGGTCTGAAGCACAAAAAACAGATCTTGTACTGTGGTATTATCCTGCGACGTTCCTGAACACTCATGGCTCGAAACTGCTCACAATTCTGAAGAAAATGATCACGGTGACAGGCTGGACAAGACTTTGACTTAGGATCATTACTACGGTTCATATTAACATTACTATTTTCAACAACAGGTTCTGACTTTGACAGCAAAGCTCTATGTTTGACAGTGGACTTGGAGACCTCAATAGTTTGCAGCAAATCTGCTCGATTGCGCAAGAATTTCATGAACAAATCTAAATTAATATCTTGATCTGATTTACCCCTAAACTCTTCCCACTCACGGAAAGTTTTTGAATCAAGCCTCTTGCTAAGAATATGAATAAGTAGAGTATCCCAATGTGAAGTGGGTTCCCCTAGGGACTCTAAAGCCCGCAGATTTTTATTCACTGCATCTATCATACCTTTTATATTATCTGAAGATTCCCTATGTAAAGGCTCAATTTCTAATAACGCAGTAACATGGTTTTGAATCAGCATTCTTTTATTATCGAATCTTTCACACAGTAGACCCCAAGCTATAGAATAATTCTTCGCACTCAATTCAATTGACTGAATAACAATCGCTGCCGTGCCCTCTAAGGATGCCCGGAGGTAATGGAATTTATTTATGTCACTAAGATCCACATTCGAGTCCACAAGAGAAGAAAACGTGTCACGGTAAGCCAACCAATCCTTCCACGAACCCGAAAACTTAGGCAGAGAAATAGTTGGAAGCTTAACGGATTGGCTGCCATGTCTTGACGAGCATCGCTCACTACATAAGCCCTCATTTTGTTTCTCAGAATTCTGAGAGATAATATCGTGTGCCCTCGCGAGAACTTTAAAATATACAGATTCAAATTCATTTCTCTCGGGGAGTGCCACATTAATATCATCTACAAGGCACTCAATTCTTAATTGGACCTCGTCGAATTGTTGGTACAAATGGTCAAGCTTACCAGTACGCAGTTGAAGCTCAGTCACCTGCACCGGAGTTAGCGAGTCTCCCAATCCATTCAGGTAGTTGGAGAATGCTGTGAGACGCCCCTTGAAGCTAGCACGGGTCTTAATAAGCTCTTTTTCTGTTTTCTCACTCATGTTGGCTGTCCTGGGGTTGCACGAGCAGGCCTGGAATTGATAC
This sequence comes from Coenonympha arcania, assembly GCA_036785405.1. Lineage (NCBI taxonomy): Eukaryota > Metazoa > Arthropoda > Insecta > Lepidoptera > Nymphalidae > Coenonympha > Coenonympha arcania. The sequence continues at coordinate 3,723,177 of CM072079.1, read as the reverse complement.
AATATTCTATGTTACTATGATATAATTACAATGATTATTACAATTGTTAGGTCTGCTAAATCAAGATAAATGTTGCTTTAATATCATGAACTATCAATTTACAATATCTGGGTCAACCAAGTCACTTTCCTTTATGATTTAAGAATAATTCTATATCAAATCAAACTAATAATGTCAGAACACATAAAAGAACAAATTGTATTGAATATTAATGCAATAAAATAGTGTCAAATCGTTTAATAATTGGAATTAAATGTAAAATAAACATTAGATTCACATTTGACAAACCGTTATTTATTCAAACGTATATATCAAAGAATCGTTATGAAAATCATTATTTTAGTCCAAATTCATTAGAAATAATCCGTAAAACAATACAAAATATGAAATAAATGTCAAATTACATAAAAAAAAAGTCAAATAAATCAGTAAATACTGTTGGCCTATACCTACAGATCACTGACCTCTATGAACGGCCTTTCTGTTATTATTCATATGTTTTTGTCATAAATACAACCAAAATTACTTTGCAAATACGTTCAATAGCTAGTAGTTTAATCGAGTAATGGGTAAAAATAAGTAAAACACATACAGTCTTTATCCAGGATCACAATTTCTTCATCAAACCCTCACAACCGCTAACCGCTTTTTTCAATGTTGCGCCGGTTTTGTCTTTCCAATTTCTGCGTAGAATCCGGCTCGAAGGACCATGTTTAGGCGTCAGCGAGCTGGAGGTGGGTCCGAAGAAAAAAAACTGTACTTGATACTCGATATCCATGCAAAAATGTATTAACAATTTAAATTTTACAAAGTTCAGCCGTTCATAACTCGTTCAAAATTCAAAAGCCTCAGACCACCGAGTCCTTTAACATATACGGGCACCAACACTTGTCAAGTCACAGAGTCACAACACCGAGCGGTCGCTCACCGTCGACCACAGACTATATAGCACCACTTTGGCCGCAACAATATCCTTTTGGGCCGAGTTATGTAGATTTATCTAAAATCAAATCGAGGCAAAAATCAACAGTGGATCAAACTGCTCAAAAACAATTTCTACGCTGGCTTGAAAATGAAATAGTTTCCAAATTCAGATCCGAAAAGTTGCAGTTGTTCAATGAACTCTTTTACAAAGGCAGAGAAGAATTGGATTCTCGCTTACCCGAAGAAGACACGTCATTGTACGTACTATGGGCCAGTAATAAACAAGCATTTGAAGATTCATGTCAGGACAGTGAGGCGTTTAAATCGACTCAAACACTAGACCAAGACGTGAATGAAGCTCCTTCGACAAGCACTAAATCTGGTAATGATTCACCTGTTAGTATTATTAACATAAACACTGACCCGAGTACACAAAACTTTTCAAGTAACAAAAATAAGATTGCACAGCAAGAGAAAAGCTCGCAAAATAAAGAAATTGAGCCCAAACAGATAGGCTATCCGAAAGCTACGATCTCTTTAATCTCAAAAAATGATAAAACTCCACAGAAAGAGAAATTCCCACGAAACGAAGCATCTGAAACAAAAAAGACTGACCATCCAGCAGCTTCAATCCTTCCTGTTCAAGAAGATCTGTGGCATGGATTATCATCCAATGACCACGACCACGTGGAAAATTCCACACCTTCAGTGGCATTGGTGACTGTGAACAACCCGTACCAAATTCAGATGACCGAAAATGAATCTTCGACATTAACAGACACATGCAAGGAATTATTGACTGACTTTATACCTAGCAGTTCCAAGCAACTACAATACACAGAAGCCACACAATCTACTTCCGGAACCTTACACCAACATGATGATGTCATAGAAAGCCTGCCTGTTGCACAAAAAACACCTGCCAAGGAGACACAGAATCCCCATATCTTTAAGACAAAACCAACAGCAAATTTATTTATACCATCGCCATTTAAAAGAAATTTATTTTGGCCAGGAGATGACGAAAATTTAAAAGGGAAGAAAAGAAAACTGAGAGAAAAAATACCGTCAGTTATCACGAGCCAAAAGTGGAGAGAATATCATCAAAAAAAGGAAAAAGAAAAGGAACAAAAAGAAATAGAAAAAGAAAGAAAAGCAAAGGAAAGAGCAGAGAAAAAGTTGTTAAAAGAGAACCTAACCAAACATAAGGAGCAAAATAAAAAGAAGAAAACAAAATTAAATAAACGTATGCCAGTCTCGTCTTCTGATGACACGGAAACTGAAGTGCCCTATGCGGAAAGCGGTGACAGTGATTATAGTACATATGCAGAAGAGATACTTAAAAAAACGGTTTCTGAGCGAGCTGAAGGTTCCAGTTACTCTGGATCTGAAGATGAGCCATTGAGAAAGATTTCTAAAAGAGGAAAAAAATATACCAAAGGCAATTACGTTATAATAAAATACGAGGGCGAATATTTCCCTGGTAAGATAGAGAATGTTCATGAAAACAGTTTTGAAATAAAAACCATGACCTTCTCCGTTGGAAACACATTCCGATGGCCTGAAAAGCCAGACCAGATCTGGTACCATGAGCAGGATATAGTTCAGAAGATAAGAGAACCAGTACTGACAAATAAAAGAGGCTTTTATTCTGTCGCAGAGATGTCTAAATACCTTCCTTTTATTATGTAGAAATTTTAATATTATTAAAGCTTTCTTCTTTCTTTAAGTAACTCTAGCTAAGTAGCTAGTAGCTACTCATGTGGATTATTAGGTATTATTAAGTGAACTATTAAGAATTAAATTGACGATACTGCGATTTTGTCATTAAGTATAAAATATTAGAAGGCTGTTTTTAAGTGATTTTGATTGTATTAGAAATAGAAAATAATTACTGATGCCAAATAAAAAAAATTCAAAAATCAATGTTTGTAGGTTATTTATGTATTTAGCAAAAGCATTTAGCCACTTGAGTAAAGGGGTAACACATTCATAAAAACATTAGCTGTCCATAAATGGAAGTTTATAACTGGATCATGTCTGACACTAGGGGTCCATAACTGGATCATGTTCATTATAGGGTGTCAATCACTGGAATTTGGTTGTCCATTAATAGGTCAAAAAAAGGCTTTTTCTTTTTGTCAATATTTTTGTTTTTTATGCATACATGGGTAATTTTAACGAAGAACATAATAAAACAAATATTGAACCAAAATAAAAACCGAAGCAACCTCTGAAAAGTTACCAAACAAAAAAAATATTCTAAAAATGTACGTTTTCTGTCCTTAAAGTGTCCATAACTGGGGTCTTTACCTTAAATTCGTGCTGGAGAAATTTTCATATCCCCGGGCCCCGGGGATATGAAAATATCCCCGGTTGTAGTATGTTGTAGTATGAAATATCTAGCGGTTGGTGGCTGTAGCACAGCTTCCATACGCTTAGAAACCTGGACCGGAAATTACATACTGTACTTCAGAAATATCGAGAGGTTACGGTCAATACTATGGAACTGAACATTTCCTAAAAATGTCTACAATACTAGCCGTTTTTAGAATTTCCTAAAAACGCTACGTCTCACCTTAAAACAGTAAATAGCATTAGTTTCAAAATATTACTATGTAATATTGCACTCCGTATACTGACTGGCCGAGTTTTTATTACCGACGGCCAGGGATTTTGTTTTCAAATTCTATATGCACTTGTGTTGTGACCCTGACCGTGCTCCGTGCAGTATAACGCGCTCGCGAGCACGAGGAGGACTGATCGCGGGAGTGAGTTGTTGTGTGCCTTGTTCATTGTTCTATATCTGAACAACTGTAATCACAGCTTACAAGATAAACGATTTCCACCAGTGTGAGTCGCCATGTGCCTCACTAAATTACTGTTCCGTGAACACTTGTAACTACATAACTTACAAGCATAAGGTTTTTCACCAGTGTGAGTCCTCATGTGACTCACTAAATTACTGTTCTGTGAACACTTGTAACTACATAACTTACAAGCATAAGGCTTCTCACCAGTGTGAGTCGTCATGTGCCTCACTAAATGACTGTTCTGTGCACACTTGTAACTACATAAGTTACAAAAGTAAGGCTTTTCACCAGTGTGAGTCGTCATGTGCCTCACTAAATGACTGTTCTGTGCACACTTGTAACTACATAAGTTACAAAAGTAAGGCTTTCCACCAGTGTGAGTTCTTTTATGCCTCATCAAAGTACTTTTATTTGCAGATTTATAACTACAAAACATACAAGCATAAGGCTTTTCACCAGTGTGAGTCGTCATGTGTCTGACTAAATGACTGTTCTGTGCACACTTGTAACTACATAACTTACAAGCATAAGGCTTTTCACCAGTGTGAGTCGTCATGTGACTCACTAAATGACTGTTCTGTGCACACTTGTAACTACATAACTTACAAGAGTAAGGCTTTTCACCAGTGTGAGTTCTTTTATGCCTCGTCAAAGTACCTTTATCTGCAAATTTATAACTACATAACTTACAAGCATAAGGCTTTTCACCAGTGTGAGTCCTCATGTGACTCACTAAATGACTGTTCAATGCACACTTGTAACTACATAACTTACAGGAATAAGGTTTCCTGTGAGTCTGGATGTGATATACGAGGGCTCTCTTTCGTGCAAACATACGTTGACAAACGTCACAGATAAAAGATTTGTTCTGAGAGTGTATGTGATGTCTGTTTCCTGATGAAGATGGCTCAGCTTCACTCAGTTCTGATGCAGCAGGCTCGTTGTGTGAGGCAGCGACTTCACTCTCACTAGCTGCGCGATGCTGGGCGTCTTCAGAAGCAGTACAAGTATTCAGAGTATCACAAGAACCGACAGCTTGTCGTGTGTGCGTCGGTGATCTATCTCGTATTGATACAAGCGAATCAGGATTTTTGAAGATGTCATACAACTTGACCACGCAATGTCTGATGATTGTTTCTGGTTCGTCGTCGCTGTCGGATGGTCGGTTGTGTGACGCGCTCCTGTGCACGAGTGCTCGTTCCCTTCGCTGGGTTGTGTCGGCTTCTTCAGTCACGCGCGCTTTGTTTTCTATTTTGGTCACAAGTCCTGCGGACAAAGGAGCGACTGAAACAAAACATTTCTCTCATTCAACAATAAACGTCCTCAGTAACTACTCGTTATTATGCAGCCATGTAAACTTATATTGGGACTTCTCAATGTGCACTATAAATTGCGAGAATCGTTCAGTAATTCAGACTTGAATATTTCAATACCAGCCAAAAACTAAAATTGCTCATATGTAATGCATGTTTGTTTGTTCATCATCTTCACACAATTGCTTTATTTATGCTGAGATTTACTAAGGTTTTTTTAATTTACTGGAACAATCGTTCAAAGGAGGTTTTCTTCTTGTGTGCCTCGTCAAAGTACTTGCATCTGCACTTTTATAATTACAAAACTTACAACAACAAGGCTTTTCACTGTGTCATGTGACTCACTCAGTTAGTGTTCCTTGCATTGTTGTAAGTAGGTACATATGTTACAAGAGTAAGGCTTCGGCGTCTATTTATCGAGGAAGGCTATAGGCTATATAACATCACGCTATGACAATAGGAGCGAATCACCACTGAGAATGTTGCATTGCACGGTTCCATTAAAAGTTGTATGCACGTGTAAATGTTTGCACGTGGAGTCGTTATAACGGGACTCGTACAAACAGCAACAGGTAGCAAAGTACTCACTAATGAACAAACGATTTGTCACTCACCTACACTCTGCGCGCAGTCCTGGCGACGAGCCAGCTCGCGGGTGTCCTCCCTGTGGACAACATCACCACATCATACTTGACAGTGTGAACTAGCTGCAGCCCTCGGCTCAGAGATCTCTCTCTCGGCTCAGCTGTGCACAGCAGCAACACCCTTCCAGCTTCCGTGTTCCCAGCCGAGACTGAATAGGCATTGTCTAGGCGAGCGCGCTCCACCCCAGACCTCATCATTGCCGTCCATCAGGCACGATTGTAACGAACGCGCTTCCCCGTCGCACCGTCGCACGGAGCGAGTGTAATGACAAGCGATAGAGAGCCACGATCGGCCTAAGCGTTCGTTGTGACGCAGCTATCTCTTTATGACGTCATCGGAAACATATGATCCCCACGACGCTCGAGTGACTACCGAAAGCCCACTCGGGCTCCCCTACTATTACTATTATTACTGACGTGTCTCCTCCGTGTTCACTCTTGAGCTCGTCCAGCGCTAGGGCTTCGGTCCCGGGGGCCGCGGCCTCGTCCAGCAGCCTGGCCTGCAGCGCGATGCTGCGGTCGGAGCAGTCCGCGGCTAGCAGCGACTCCTTGCCGTCCTCAGCCGCCTCTGCAGCGACACGACAGTTACTGGTTGTAAGACTCTTCTCGCGAAGTTCGTCCGGGTAGGTGCCAGCGCGGCGTCAGTTATTGTACCGCGAAGCAGTCACGTACTGCTGTGTTTCAGTTTGTAGCCAACGAGATAACTGGCCAAAATGAGACCTAACAACTGATGTCTCATGGTGATGAGCAGTGCAGTGTGTCCTATGATACTGCAATGCTAAATTATGGTATGCACTGCATTTTACATGGCACGCGACACTTTAACATCAGGTGAACATCTTGTTCATCTCATTATTCTTTTGTGTCACAGATTATAATGATCTTTAACCTCCAACACAAAAACAACAGCTCGCTAGTGTTTGAAATTTTTTTGTTTTCTTGTCTTTATGTGAAAATAGGTTGTTAGCTATTTTTCATACCCTAATCATCTACTAAAATAATGTAAGATTAAAACAATTCCTTACCTTCAGAGTACAACATTTCCATCTCTTCATCGAACTCTGTTTTAACTACAACATCATTCTCCTCTGATGTTGTCTGTTTGTCATCAACACATGACGTCACAAAGTCACAGGGGTCTGAAGTCTCTGGTGACGTCACAAAGTTCCTTTCAAGTTGCTTCTGTTCACGGTTGATGAGCTCCACATGCCTCATTGTTATCTGAAACAGGTTCTCTGTTGAATCAAGCATCAAACACACAGAGCAACAGAAACACGAACGAGAAATTTAGGATTCCCCATTTACCCCATTTTATAAAACAAGCTTCTATACATATTGATATTCTTCTGATCCTTTCATTTGTATACCCATATGCTCTGCCAATCCAACAGGATTTAGAATGACGTCACACATGTACCCATGCATTGTCATCTAAACTGAACATAAATAAAAAATTTCAGCTCAATCGGATGGAGATATCTGCTTCAAAATTCAGTTGCAAGATTCCACCCGAACAAACAAACTCGTACATTGCAAGTTAAATAAAAGCTTGTAATAAATATAAGTACTCACTGCTCCGTGTTGCTGCAGCAAGCCCATCATCAGGGAGCGAGCTCTCAAGCTCTGCTCTCTGAATCTACTGAAGCTCCTCAGTGTGCGAGCGCACCGCACGCAGACTGTCGCCTGCAGGTTTCCATCACACGGCTGAAACAAGCAACTTTTCATATCATGCACGTTATGGAGACATGGAATTCAAGTATTGACCAAGAAACCCCATCACAAATATGCTACAGCTAAGCAGTTATATATTGTTGTCACTGGGCAAAATTAGACCTAAGAACTGATTTCTCTGGCTGATAAGTGCAATGCAATGCTTCATATGATACTGCAATGCAAGATTATCAAACATACTGCATTTAATGTATGTACACTCTCTACATAAGGTTAACATCATTCTTATATATATAACACACCTGTGAATGATGTCATGGACTTATAAACTTACAGGTTGTCCTGTCAGTGTGACGTACGCCTCTCGCAGGTCCTGTCTGCTCATCAGCAGCAGCTCCGTGCGGGTGTGCAGGCACGTCATGCAGACCTGCAAGAGTGCTGCTAGTTACTGCACCTTGTCAATTGTAACAATAAAATTAATAAATAAATGATCTGATCTCTGTAGAGATTTTCACAGCCACTGGACACAGGCTGAAAAAATGTGTGCACAAACACAGGTGCACGATAGAGGAATAGAGATATTATTCCTCTGCCTCATAATCCGATGAGACCACAGCTCTGACACGATCAGAGAGACATCGGGCACATGACCAGCGGGTTAATGATCTCTTGTGATCTGCAGTCAAACATGCCCACACCTAGACCAATGATACAGTAACAAACAACAACACAACAGCTTATATGTAAGATGACAATATGAACAAGTTACCAGCACTGGTGAAGGAACAGCGCCCGCGCGGAGTTGCCTGGAGCCACTTTCAGTCACAGACATGTGGTCAGCACAGAAGTGCCACGCGCAGACCACTGCAGAGTCTGGCAGGCTAATGTCTGGCAGGCCGAGGGCTGTGAGCCAAGCTGTGCGCAGACGCTCTTCACTGGGGAACCTGCACATTACCACAACATGCTTTATTATGTAAGTAATAAAATAAATAGCACACAAAAATTATTATTGAGCGAATTATTATAGAAACTTAAATAATCCCTATTTATTCGAACACACAACTCACAAAGCAGAAGGCGGGACCGCTACCAATTGCGCCAATCAGCAAAACACTTCCATTCAAAAACAAAAAACAATGATGTAGAAAATCTAATCATGTAGATGTTGTAGCCAGATCTTAGAATTATCCATTTTGTATTCATTGTTTTTTCTTGGTCTCTTTACTCAAGGCGGTCAGAACCATGGTCCCGCCCTACAAACAGCAGGCCACAGGTCAAAACTCAAATAACGTACTCAGTACTCACTCGTGGAAAGATACATCTAGTTCTTCTGCTGAGGACGCTGCGCGGGAACTGTTACTGCACGAGGGCACGCTGCACATCTTGAGCATGCTTGTTTGTTTGTCTTAGCTCCCCTCAGGTGCGAAGTTAGCTTAGCGATATGTGGTAAGATATTTGCCAAATCAATGATTGCTACTTGCGATCATCAACGAAATGATTGGAGTCTGGGCTTCTGGAGACGGGAAAAAGAAGCGAAAATTAAAAACAAAACAATCAATCCCCAAAATATTATCATAGATAATACACATAGATAATACATATATACTTGGGAATAGATGCGCCACTGACGAATCAGCGATTTTTTTTAGACGTCCTCTCCGCTAGATGGCGCTACCACGCATGTTATATATACCTACCTATAGTAGTATCTATAGTAGGTAATACTCTATAATTAAAGTAGTTAATATCTCGCTGCAGACTTGGTCATAAATCATTCGAGTGTTTTGCTTTTGTTGTTCTTTGTTGAGTTTGCATTGCATAACTCAACAAAGAACAACAAAAGCGAAACACTCGAATGATTTATGACCGAGTCTGCAGCGAGATAATAACACTACTGTAAGCTGTTTCGTTGGTATGGTTATAAGCAAAACACAGAAGAAAGTTCTTTTTAAACGTTTATTTACTTTTACAATTTAAGAACTATACATTATTTTGAAAGAGTAGGAATGCTTCTTTTTATGCGTAGGTAATAATAAGTAGGTTAAAATTTTGGTTTTAAATAGTTAGTTTTCAGGACTGTTTTATTAAATATTGCAATGCGGGATTTCAACTGTCATTACGGGACGGTCCCGCAGAATGCGGGACGGTTGGCCACCTTAAAATCATCCCACTATACTACATATACAGCATGTGGAGTCCCATGCATACTAAAGTAAGATTTTACAATTATAAAATAAGTGTCATTAACCTCTAACTGAATGTCATTAAGCTACATGAGTTAATAATGTACCAAAATATGTTAATGGATCTTATTTTGCAATTTGAATGTATTTCACAGTAATCACCAACCTGTATTTAATTTTCGCTTTAAAGGATTTTTTCAACTCTGCAGGAACTGACATAATTTTCAGCATCAATGAAGCTGTTCCTGGAGCTGACAAAGAACTTAGTTCCGTCGAAACCAATGGTGTCATTTCCGCTTGAGGAGAGGAGAATGTACCTATAATAGAGAACAGAAAAATTCTTTGTTTATTATCTGGCAGCAAATTATTTTCATCGTTCTTAGAAGTTGAAACTACTGTAATAACCCCCTTTACAAAAATGATGTATTCCGGACAAAACCGCGTTAAGAGAAATCACTGAGAAATAGTCAATTAATGTTTGCAATTTTGCTAAGTTTTTCCTAGCAAATAACAAACTAGTTTTGTACAGCTTGAAATTCTTATTCAAAATATCTTTATTAAACATAGGCCTAATGTACAGGCTCTTGCAAAACGTCGATATGATATTTGTTGCATATTATGTATGGTGATAACCACAAGTCGACTTGAAACTAAGTTTTAGTAGAGGGCTTAAACGCGCCCTGCACTGAGAAGAAGCCCTCAACAAACTCAGCCGGGTTTTGTTTTCTGGTATATAATAGTTCAGCTAGTATAATTACAGAAGTTAATTCACTCCCAAGGATTTAATTCATGTAAATAATATTCATAAGCTTCGTTTTACAGCCACTTTGAACTTAAAATTAATAGTATTGAAAAAATTTCAATGTCAGTCTGAATTCTCTTGCATTCTTGTAAAGCAGGGTAAATTAGTGCGATTTTAAAAATCGTGTTATAACAATTTTGCACTATACGGTGTCATGTAAAACAGAGTAGTAATGAATCAGCTTTTTTTATAAAATTAGTTCAAAAAGTATTGTTTTAAACCACCCCTCAATACAATCATCATAACACCCATCAATAGTAGCTCAGTGGCTTGGAAGTTATGGTGCAACATACAAAGATTGCTAAAATCATAACTGTTCCTTTTTTGCTGTAGTTAGGTAAATGGTAATGATGGTCAGGAACATCAAACATATAGTGCCTTAGCTTATTGTAGGCTACTGTCTTTAGCAAAACCATAAATTACAGTCTTACCATCTTTTACATATAGAGTTGGATCTGCATTTCTTGTTAATATGCGGCTTGGCGATTTATAACAATTTTCAAAATGTTTATCACATAGTCTCAGTTGGTTAAAAATATACTCATTTCCTTTAGCTTTTGTTTCAATGTCTAACACTCCTTTCCAGACATCAAATCTCTCCAAATCGCTATGAGGCTTAGGAAAATGATGAAGCGGACCTAAAATTAAACCATTCGAAATATTAGATCCCGTTAGCCAAGTTGAGTTTGAGATGATAATATAAAGTATGATTTGAATTCTAAGTGTTTACCTCCTTCATCACATCCGAAATAACAGTTGAAGCGAGGATTTTTTGGTATCCTCGCCATCGGTAAACCATTAAACGTAGCCAAAGTCTTCAAATCCAATAACAAAGCCAGGGTAAATCAGTTATGGACTATGAATCAGTGTCCGTATGAAATAGCCGAAAGAAATTAAAATAAGCACTATCAGGGTCCGGAAAACACTTCAAGTCAATAGAAATAAATGAAAACCAAATCGAAAAGGAAAATAAACCCACTACGAACTCACAAGAAAAGTTTTAAAAACAAACCCTATATATAATTGTTGTTCTGTTAATCCATTCGTCCCTTTCGGGACAGGCAAAAACCATAAATTCCATTCGTCCCTTTCGGGACCAAACCATAAATTTTTTCCTCGCGAGATATGTCAGTTCAAATTTTCTGCTCTATGGTTTTAGTAATAAAATAATTCAAATAAATAATTCAATATTTTGTTCTATGTTATTATTTTAATTATTTCCTTTTTTTCTACTTAAAAAAGTAATATAAAAATTTAATTTACTAATATACAATTAAAACAGCTAGCGACATCTAATGACAATTTTGTGCATACAGAAAATACAGAATGGTACGTCCTCCTTAATAGATGGCACTGCTTTCCATACAAAATGAAAGTACGGGTCTGTCACCCCCATGATATTATTGTGCTCTTTTTTTTTTTTTTAATAACTGGCTTTACGGCTGTGGGTTCCAGCCTTTCTGAGCCTATTAATGTACTCTCTTTTTTTTTTTTTTTTTTTTAATAACTGGCTTTACGGCTCTGGGGACCAGCCCTTCTGAGCCTCTAGTTAAAAAGTCACAAAATTACAAAACATTATGTCCAAAATGACAAACACAACAAGCTTCTCTTGACAGTGACATATCACACAATCAGTAAGTACAGATTTTTGAAGGTTATGTTAACACTGTTGATATTATTACACTTTTCTTCATTCTTGGTTTATAACATTTTTATATATCTTGAGCACCAGAAATAAAGGAATATATTGGTCTGAAGAATTTTTCATTAGCTAATAGACTTTGAAGAGTATCAGGAACTTTATCATCATTGATATCTTGAATGGAATTAATTAGGAGCAATCTATTTATACCGAATTGACGACATTGAAAAACAAGATGATCTAAGTCTCCATTCGTTTCACCACAGTGTTCACAATCACTATTTTCTTTCATTCCCAAGCGATGTAGGTGGGTGGCTATTCTGCTATGTCCAAATCTCATTCGATTTATAGTCGTAATGAATTTTCTATTATTAATCCCTTTTTTGTTATACCAAGGAGTGGCTGGCGGGGTTTTTTGTATTTCATAATACCAAATTCCTTTGGACTTACTTATTTCTTCCCAGTATGACTTCCATATGGATCTCAAGTTATTGCTTATCAAGGCATATATATCGGTAAATGGTATTTCCAGCATTGAGGAGTGATCTGAGCATGTTGATGTGTATATATTTCTAGTAGCAATGTCTGCTTCCTCGTTTCCAGTTATCCCAGAGTGTGATGGGACCCATATAAAGGTAACAGTTTTTTTTCTATTATTAAGATTGCTTAGTAAGTTTCTTATATTATATACAATGTAATTTTTTTTGTAATCTATTTTGTTAGATTCAATAGCTAGTATAGCACTTTTTGAATCAGTTACAATTAAAAACTGTGAATTTACAATATTATTTATGTACAATAAAGATAAGTAGATTGCATAACACTCAGCTGTAAAAATAGAACATAAATTGTCAATTTTAAAAGTTTTAGATATTTTCTTTTGGGAATCATAAAATGCTGAAGTGGTATGCTCTTCAGATTTTGATCCATCTGTATAAATTGTATAGAAATGATTATCAGCTAAGTATCTTAACATTTCTACTTGAGAATTCACTTTTTCTTGACATATAGAAACATTAACATTCATTAAAGCATCATATTCTATTTTATATAAGGGCCATGGTTTGCTTTTATACATATTTTTCGTTTGGGTCTGTGAGTATAAAACAATCCTTAGTATGTCTGGTAATCGACCAGATAAAAGCATATTTACATCTATATATGAGCTAATATCAAAGTCAGGTACGTCATAGGGAAGTATTTTCTTTAAAACTAAATTATTATTTGAACTGATTAATTTAACACAAAACCGTTCAGCAATTTGTAGCCTTCTTAGTATAAGTGGAGGAATACAACTTTCTACTTCCATTACATGGATTGGTGTAGAACACATAGCCCCAGTTACTATACGCAATGCTTTATTCTGAATTATATCTAATTTCTTTAAAAACAATTTATTTGCATTTAAGTATGCTAATGTGCTGTAATCAAAATGACTTCGAACTATACTTTTATAAAGCATTGATAATAACTTTGGGTCAGCTCCCCAATGTACACCTGCTAACGATTTTAAAACATTGAGACCCATACAGGCATTTTTACATAGATTATTTACATGTTCTTGGAAAGTTAACTTCTGATCAAGCAGTATTCCTAAAAATTTTTTTTTCAATAACCAAGGCAATGGTGAGTTATTATATTTTACAAAACTATCACATGAATAATTTTTTTTGGAAAAAACTATAGCTCCACTTTTACTAGGACTAATGTTTAACTTTAACTTATTTGAATAAAACTCATGGACTTGTTCTAATGCTAAATTTAAATTATTTATAGCTATATTTACATCTTTATTTACAGTATATACAAGAAGATCATCAGCGAATTGCAAAAAGTTTATATTTCCATCTGTAATATATTTATTTATTAAACCTGTATATATATTATATAACAAAGGAGATATAGTAGCACCTTGCATGGTGCCTTTATATACATTTCTAGGGCCATGTAAAATGTTATTAAATTTAACATACATAGTGCGGTCATATAAAAAATTAAAAATCCATTTACAAACTTTTCCAGGAATACCAATCTCACACAGGATGTCAACCAATATGGAAGGATCTACATTATCAAATGCACCTTGTATATCAATAAATGCACAAACTGTGGTCGCATGGCTGGTAAATGAATGAGTTATATCTGATATCAAAGAGGTAAAACTCTCTGCTGCACTTTTTCCTTTCCGGAAACCAAATTGCTGTTCAGGTAAGATATTATTTGCTTCTATGTAATAGTCTAGTCTGTTTTTTAACATGTATTCAAATAATTTTCCTACACAAGAGGAAAGAGAAATTGGCCTGTAGGAGTTGAAGTCATGTTCTGGTTTATCAGGTTTCAAAATCGGTATCACACATTGCGTTTTCCAAGACTGTGGGATACATTGAGTGTCCCAAAGCAAATTAAAGATTTTTAAAAGAGTTTTTTGTCCATTAACATGCATGTTACTAATTAGTTTGTATGGAATATCATCCAATCCCGGAGTGGAATCTCTCCTTGATTTTATGGCTGCAATAAATTCATTCCAAGTAAATGCTTTCAGGAGAAAAGAGCTACTGTCACTACCTATCTTATTAAATATTGAATTTTTTAAAATATCAATTTCTTTTTCAGATGGTGCTATTGTGGGTGCATATTTATCTAAGAAAGAAGGAATCCATTCATCATTTTTTGGTGGCTTATATACAGGTACCCTCTTAAATCTCCTAATATAATTCCAGATATAACTAATTGGAGTATATCTATTAAATGAATCACAAATTCGTTTCCAACTTGCTTTCTTTTTTTCACTAATTAACCTCTTTTTATAGGCATCAATTTTTTTATATTCTATGTAACTTTCTATTGTAGGATTTAATTTATAAAATCTTAAAGCATTTTTACTTTTCTTTACAGCTTCCAAACAGTCTGCATCCCACCAAGGAACTGGTTTTCTCATAACAAACACATTGGGTTTGGAAATTATAGGTACACAATCTCGCCTTATTTCTAGAAGTGAGGCGCAGAAGTTTTCATAAGTAGCAATCAGATTAGACATATCTATTGTGAAGTTTTTAAATTTTTTTTCTGTTTCAGCCTGGAACTTTGACCAGTCAGCTTTTTTATAGTTGAAACGTTCACAAGGTTCTCCTATATCATATTTTACAACACAAGTATGTAAGTCGACTATAGTTGGATAATGATAACTACCCATAGGATCGTCATGTACATGCCAGTCACATAAAGGAGCTAAAGAAGGACTAACACATGAAATGTCAATAGAAGATTGATTGAAATTAATGCTTCCTACTGTAGTTGGAGAACCATTATTTAATATACAAAGATCACATTCATCTAACATGTTATAGATATCAGTACCTCTAGTTTTTGTTGTGAGACATCCAAAAGCAATATGATGAGCATTTAAATCACCTGAAAGGAGAACTGGTGTAGGTAGACTGTTAATAATTTGTTTTAATCTTCTGACCTTAAAGCGACCCCCACTGGGTGGAGCATAAACACATAAAATGGACATATTACCTAGACTTGTAGTAAGGGTTATGGCTACTGACTGCATATAATCATAAAAGGGTGTAGGGACAACGAAATATTTGAAACTATTTTTAATTAAAATTGCTACTCCACCACGTCCATTTTTTCCATTCTGATTAATGAAATTGTAGTTAGGAATGTTGATAGCTCTATTTTCTCGCAGCCATGTTTCATTTAATAAGCAAATATCTATATCTTTCTGGACTAGATAATTAATAAGTAAAGGTTTTTTATTATTAATAGATTGTATATTAAATTGTGAAATTCTAATAAATTGTTTATCCATTGTTTTTGAGATTAGTAATAAGCATTTCTTTTATACTTGATGTAGTAAGTTTACGGCCTGAGTTACCCATGGCCACCAATGCTCCAATAAGTGCTTTAATAATGTTGTCATTTGTTATAATTTGGTCAATAAGTGTTTCATTATTATTATTTGGGGTATTAGTTAGGGGAGTTTCCGTCTTTGATTTCTGTACTTTAGGAGTGTCTTTAGGTTTAGGTGTTTGTGGTTGATCCACTGTTATTGAATCCATAGTTGTTTTTATAGGCATTGAGGGGAAATTTTCATTATAATTGTTAAATAAATTTTGAGTTTGTTTTGTTTGTAAAACTTTTGCATAAGTAGACCTATTAAACTTTTCATCCATTTTTTGTTTTTTTATTGGACATTCTCTAGAAATAGCGATATGAGGGCCACTACAATTTATGCATTTAACTACCGCATTTTCCACGCATTCAGTGAAGCGATGCTCCCCTGCACAAATTGAGCATCGTTGCACTGATTTACAAATTCTTGCTCCGTGATTAAACTTAAAGCATTTAAAACATTGCAATAGCGGAGCAACATACTGATGCACCCTATATTGGAATAAGTCCAGATGTACATAATCGGGTAAGTTGGTCGACAAAAATGTAATAAGTACTCACAGAACTAAAGGGTTTGATCTGTCCATTGACTTATGCTGATGGGAACATACCTGAGTACCCCAATTGTTTCCACTGCCCTTGCTGGAATAAATGCCTTGTAGTCATACTTTTCTAAGAAGTTTTCATTTTTCAGAAAGTCATTAGCGTTGATCGCCCGCGAAAACACCACTCCTACTTTAGATGCGTTAATTCGTCTTATATTGATGACTCCTTTGATTTCGTTTTTAAAAACTCCCGCCAACATTAAGGGATTCGTATTGCCGAGTTTAATTTCTTCTTTACGACTCTCAACAAAAACCGTGTATTCAGCCATTCCTATTGATTCAGGGAAAATTCTTTTATAGTTCAATTTGTAGAATGGCTTATAAAAATCGTCATTTTCCTGGTGCAGGTCTTGGCTACGCTTTGGCGGTTTTCTTTTCCCGCCTGCATCGTCATTTTCCTTGTGCAGTTCTTGGCTACGCTTTGGCGGTTTTCTTTTCCCGCCCGCGTCATGATCCGTGCCTGTATCTATGCCGTCACTATCGGACGGCATTTTTCTTTATTTTTTAAGAAAAATTTGCGTAATTTACTTCAGATTTAATTGGATAATTAAAATTTTAATTGAAAATACGCGCTTCTTGTTTCCCGCCAAAAACAAGAATCTAATGTACTCTCAAACACACAGAACCACAGAACACAATACTCTCTACCGAGAGCACAGAACACAATACTCTACTCAAACATTAATCAACAACAAGAGTATTGTGTTCTGTGATCAACAATGAAACCAGCAACCACCACAAAGATGACTAGGTATAGGTATGCATGGACCAACACAGACTACGTAGACAACCCCAGACAGACTACATGTCTATGATAATTGATGACTAGATACCACAGTTGACTGCTTTGTGGTCTGTGGAGCCAACAGCCACCACGTGGTCTGTGGCCACCACAGCCATGAGCCACCAGCAGCCGGCAGAAGCATTGATTGTACCTAATTCTTTCATCATTGGGCATATTACACTATACTATATATAGGATCCTATATCTATGACTACTAGAAATATGATAGTGTAATGGCCCAAATTCTTGATGATCATTTATCTAGGATACTATCTGTCAACATGTTGTTAAATAGGATCATATTTGAGAACACAGACAAGGACAACTATTTTCAATAATTGAGTAACTAAGATGGATTGCTTGTTTGATGATAAGGCGAGCAATTTTTGTAAGAATGTAGTTTTATGCAGATTCTTCCATGCGCAAATAGGTTCTGTAACCAAATAGCAAATAGGTTGTTTGTTTTATCATCAAATCGAAGTTCCTCGAGTAAGTTTGAATGGTTCCCTTTTGATAGCCGCCGTGAGACCCAAGAGCGAATCCAATTTTTTTACTCCGGTTTTGCTTTTTTTTTTTTCTTTTCATAAGTAAAGAGAGTAAGAAGCAGTAAAAGTAGTTGCAGCAATAATTGCACTCTTATGAGCTTCCATTGTAATTTATTTTCTTTTGAAACAGGTAATTCATAGTTAGGCCATTGCACCACAGACCAACCACAGACCACAAACATTGCACTCAGATATGAGAAACTTGAACCCTATAGTGTAACACATTCATAGTACCTATCAAGTAGATCATAGGTATTTCTAGGATGACGATCTGTGGTGCCAGATAGGATCCTATATTGGCTGGGTGCATAGGGCATGGTGGGGGACACAAAAGTGATGTCAGCGCCCGCTGCGGACAATACAGAACTTGCGGGTGGCTCTATAATAACTATGTCCATAACAATAACACGTGTGTCAGTTTAATTCATTAAATAAAATGGGTCATCAAAGTTGTTGTATAGTCGATTGCAAAAATACTAGTAGGAATAGTAATTGTAAATTATTTGTTTCGTGACAATATCCGGAATCCATCTTGAGTCAAGCCTCGCATTTTCTTGCCGGAAGCCAGCAATTTTACCTCACCTCTCCGTGTGCAGCGCCCCCTAGTGCTACCTATGTAGCTTGTTTAAGCACCGATGAACTCTCGTCATTATAGCGTCGTTTTTCGCACCGGTCATAAGTCAGCAAGTCTTAATATTCCTTTGCGAAAAACTTATATACAGTTTTGTAATAATAATAGTTATAGTTATTATTATAATTACTTTAAAAATTAGTATTTATATTGTTTAGCCTCTCCGTAAATGGAGAACCGAAGTGTATTCTAGGAAGTGAATCCTAAAAATATGTGTGCGTTCCCCCTTAACCGAGTTCCAGTGGTGGAGGTAAGTGTTGCAGTGGAAGAAAGGGTACAACGAGGGATTCCCGGAACGTGAGTTACGTATATTTCAAATTCTTATTTTATCCGATAACCGTCATTATGTTTAATCAATCTCATCACGAAACATAAAGAAACGGTACATATATATTCAAATTTACATAATGAATACATTTTTACTTAGCGGCCAACTTGACAGTACTTTACGAAACGATAAACGCGTTTGATTATTAATTAACCAGTTATTGCTGGTATGTGGCAAGAAATCTGATCCGATCATTTTAGGCTGTAAAGTTATTTCACATGATGACTGGGAATTTTCATCGAAGTGAATTTTCATGTTAAATATAAAATACCTAAGTACTTTGCAATCTGTTTGGTTGAATCCATTCAAAGCTTTTGTCAACGGAGGAGGGGGCGAGGGCAGCCAAAGTATCTTCTTCATTTTTTGCGCTCAGGCCCTTGAAACTCGTAACTAAACCTTTTTTCTACTCTAACCTTAAACCTTTTACTAGTGAACGCTCCCCTGTAAACATTTTCAAGTTCAAAGCAATGCGTATCGGACATTTTACGGCGGATGCTTTATAAACAAAGCAAATTTTTTTGACCAATTCTAGTGCACTTTAAAAACGTATCAAAATTTTGTGAACAAGGCGCGCATTCCATTTATCAAAATTAGTTAGTAGTGATAGACACTAAAACTACTCGCGATGTGTCTTTACACATTGAACAAGATGCTGGAGGCAGCAATACTGGAGCAAGAGAAACACATCCCCAGTTACCTCTCAACGTCCTCTCTGGTGCCCAATCTTTAAACCTAAGGCAATTTAAAAAACTATAATATGAAAGCTGTTTCGTTTCTTTAGTCACTTTCGTGTACGTACTGAGCTTTCTTTAAAACTACTTATGGCGAATACAGATTGGAGTCAACCCTATTTTCACGTACATTTATATCGCTCTGTATCGCCAATTCTAGACAGCTAACATCGAAGTTCGCACAAACATCGGCTAGTTCGGAGGACCTATTTTACCGTTCGATCTTTCACCAACGTCCAAGACGGTTCCGTCATTATCAATTTGGTTTTTTAGCTAGCATCTGCAATGCGGTTCTTGGTCTGAATAATCACAAGTCTATGCTGACTCCGACGCAATGCCTCGAGTGTCTCGGTATTGTCTGGGATGCAAAACGCAAACGCAATGTCCCTGTTGGAGCCGAAGTGCCAAAACGCTATCGCAAGGCATTTCAGCAGCAGCTACGCATCGCAACAGTGGTCTCTAAAGCAGCATCAATCTCTAATGGTGAGACTAAACTTGGCAAAGTTCGTAATTTGAAGAGATAGGCTTCACCGTCGGGCACTGCAATACTACAGGCGACAGCTTCCGAATGATCTCTACTACATTCCAGCACAATCAACTCAAAAGCAACAAATACGAGATTACTTTCATTATCAAGGCTGCGGTTATTGGGCTGAACAATCACACGTCTGTGCTGGCTCCGACGCAATGCCTCGAGTTTCTTGGCATTGCCTGGGACCCAAAACGCAAACGCAATGTCCCTGTCGGAGCCGAAGTGCCAAAACGCTATCGCAAGGCATTTCAGCAACAGCTACGCATTGTAACAATGGTCTCTAAAGCAACATCAATCCCTAATTATGAGACTAAACTTTGCGACGCTCGTAACTTGAGTTCTCTGTCAAGCCCTGCAGTGCTACAGCTGACAGCTGCTGATTGATCATTATTATTTATTACGACATTCCGGCCATTGGCAGACTAGTCATTACACTACTAGCGCTCTCAGAATTAGTGTAGTGGTTCGAGCCCATAGACGGATGCATATTGACCACGAAGGCTTTCAATATCGTTTGGAAAGAACAGTTCAGTGACACACAGATTTCACATAGATCCTGGACAGTACGCAGCGATACTGCACTAGCAACATCAGCTGCGGAATGCTCAGATACTCTTCTTCACGCAGACGACCGCATTGTCTTCGCGTAAAATTCTCCAGCAAATACATCAACTTTTATCGCTTCTGGACAAACCAAACGTGCATCTAATAGCTCAATACTTCCAAGCACAGAAACAAAACTGAAGTGGACACTCTGTCTCAGCAGAAGGTTTACACTACAGCAGCTACAGCAATCATATATCAGAAAAGTCCTCATAGATAGACCTCTTTGCATCGAAAACTTCTGACAAGGTACCAAGGTACGTCGCAATGGATGTACAAGATCAAAACGTTCAACACGATTTCGCATTTTGCTACCAGTAGCGCTACATGGTCACGTTTTCGTCACCAAGCCATGTTCACCAGAGTACTCAGCTACATGGACAGCGGAAGTTACATATTAATTGCTCCGAGATGAAACAGTGTTTCAGAAAGCGATGTTCAAAACAGATTCTTACAAACCCCGTATACGATTGTGAATCCTGAACGCATAGAACTGAACTGAACTGGAGCAAGAGCTGTTAATGTCAA
Organism: Coenonympha arcania; assembly: GCA_036785405.1. NCBI lineage: Eukaryota > Metazoa > Arthropoda > Insecta > Lepidoptera > Nymphalidae > Coenonympha > Coenonympha arcania. The sequence continues at coordinate 3,701,998 of CM072079.1, read as the reverse complement.
ACTGGCGAGGAACTGCAACCAAATTGCACGCTATCTGTCACAGCTTCACAAAACATCGTTCTCGTTGATAAAATTTGACACGTAATGCTGAATCATCATCAAAATTCTTAACTTAACCATGTTCTAATAAAAGCAATCTCTCTCTCTACAATAACTTACCTATACAATTATTAGGTATACTTATTCAGCTACGCATCGCAACAGACAACAGTAGTCTCTCAAGCAACTTCAATCTCTAATGGTGAGGTCAAGACTGCGGCTATTGGGCGGAACAATCACAGGTCTGTACTAGCTGCAACGCAATGCCTCGAATTTCTCGGTATTGCCTGGGACGTAAAACGCAAACGCAATGTCCCTGTTGGAACCGAAGTGCCAAAACGCTATCGCAAGGCATTTCAGCAACAGCTACGCATCGCAACAGTGGTCTCTAAAGCAGCATCAATCTCTAATGGTGAGACTAAACTTCGCGACGTTCGTGACTTGAAGAGGTAGCCTTCACTGTCGGTGTTGTTACGGTTCTTCAGGTCATAAGATGACCTCATATTCATATATTGATCTTAAACTCTTACAAAATAATATTACATGATCAGTCATACCTTTACTTTAATTTGTAATCATGTCGGACTTTAATTTTAGTCGGTAATGCATTAAAATTGAACATTTATATTATTCTGTCTCTTAAATGCTACAGTAAAGAGTATTTTATCTTTTGTCCCGTTATCTCAGCTTGACAACTTATAGAAAGTTTACTTGTGTCGGAGCTAAAAAGATGTGTCATCTTTTTAGCTCCGACACAAAGTCCTTGTTGAAGCTTTAGTGCCATGCATAACGCAAGACATTTCAGCAACAGCTATAACATTGCAAAATTTCAAATCAAAGATTGAACTTGACAGTTAATCATCGACACGTCTGTGCAGGCTCCGACGCAATGCCTCAAGTTTCTTGCAAAGTTGCATGCATAGCATGGGACGTAAAACCGTAGTGTTTTATGCCCATGCAGTAGCCGAAGTGCTAAACGATATCGCAGAATCAGCTCAAAATGGTCTCTCAAGCAATATCAATTTTTAATGGGGACACAAAATTTGGTGAAATTTGTAGCTTGAAGAGCTGTTGGTTTTTCAATGCAATATTACAACCGACAGCTGCCGAAGGATCATCCCTCTTGCACCACACTCTAGATTATGTCTATTATCAATTTGGTAACCTTATTGGTTTCGCCTTTAATTATATGTTTTGGGAATCAATTCGATACCCCTAATTTAATGGTGACTATTTTTATTTAGTCATATTATTGTTTTCTTCTCAAAGATTTCAATGCTGTATTAAACAGCTATATCTACTTAATAATATTATTATTAGTACTTAATGATATTTTACTGATAATCATTACTTCATTCTTATTTAAAACACATTATAGCGCCCGCTTCGCAGCACCAGGTGATAACAAACACATCACTCAAGATGGATTCCGGATATTGTCACGAAACAAATAATAGAGAGTTTTAGCTACCAATAAAACTTACCTATTATTTTTTCAAACAATATCCGGAATCCAGGTAAGGTCTACCTGGTGCATCTCGAGTTCTATAATGACGAGAGTTCACCGGTGCTTAAACAAGCTACATAGGTTGCACTAGGGGGCGCTGCACACGAAGAGGTGAGGTAAAATTGCTGGCTTCCGGCAAGAAAATGCGAGGCTTGACTCAAGATGGATTCCGGATATTGTTTGAAAAAATAATAGGTAAGTTTTATTGGTAGTTAAAACTCTCTATTTTATAAGTTTCCGGTTGTCAAGTGGAAATTAAATCAGCGAAAAAAATGGATAACTGCTGTTAAAATGCAAAAGTCAGTATTACTATAACCTACAACCGTATTCTATAGAATAATGTCATATACATGTGTATGTCGTGTAAGAAAACGGAGTAATAATTATTTAATTAATATTTTTTTGTAAAGTATTAATGGATCGTTATGGTCTCCAAAACCTATGGATGTTATATGCAGTGAATACTTTATTGGCGGTGAAAAATCAGATGTTGAATCAAGTCCTAATTACGCTCCAACTATTTTTCCATCAGTTTATTGAAGACGTAAAGTCAACGAATCCGCAGTTTTGAGTAGGTACGTAAAAGAATTAAGTTTTGATTAAAATATGTATTAAGATTAATAGAAATAATCGACTAAAAAATGTAGACATATTATTTTATAGGTAGATGAACGATTTGTGCAAAATTAAAAAAACGTGGATGACGACAAAAGAACGGGCGTATCTTCTCTCTAACTACCTACCTTAATAGTAAACAAGTATGAAGTTGGGGCGAGCGGTGCGGCGGGCGACGTGAATATAGCCGCGGCGTTGACAGCGCCATATGAGCGTACGCAGCCTGCAAGCGGCGGCCGCGGGAAACTTCTCGTTCGCGTTGCCCGGCGACCGGCGTTAAATTCATGACCAACCGGTATCACCCGGTTTTGCTTGTGTGATTTTTGTGATTTTGTAAGTGATGTTTGTATGTTGAAATACTGTAAGTAACTGTTTTTGTGTCGGGTGGCCCACAATTTGATATAGTTAATGATTTAGCAATACTTGACAGATGTCTTAACCTAATTCACTTATTGAGACTTGTTTTAGTTGTTGTATTTATTTTACTTACTGTTTTTAGCTGACCCACGGAATTTTTTTTTTTATTTATTTATTTTATTTTATTATTCTTACAGAAAATCTACAGCGTTACAGAAAGTAATAATTTATACCTTATATAATACCTTAAAATTATGGCCAATAACAGATTTTCCCACTAAGTACAAAAAAAAAAAGTATATCATTCTGTTGTCATTCTGAGATAGATAACCAGGAAGCTAATATTTGCATGACGTGAGCGTGTGTGAGTGTGTGTGTGTGTTTTGTGTGTGTGTATGTGTGTGTGTGTGTGTGTGTGTGTTCGTGTGCTAGTGCGTATGTGTGTGTGTGTGAATTTATCTGTTAAACTTTCTGAGTTGTCGCCTAAATGAAGCTCTGGAGTTACAGAAAAGGTCGATATCTGAAAATTGTTTGTTATATGTGCGTGTAAGTCTTGTGATTGCCGAGTTTTGTGTATATATTTTTCTTTTGAAGGGTACTGAAAACAAAACTGTGTGGCGGGTCCGCTTAGGGGGAACCAAAAATTTAATTTTAGAAAGGAGATGTGAGCTATCCATATGTCCATTTACAATGTCATATAATAATTGTCATATAATAATGTCATATTTTAATTTAATATTCACTCTGTGTAGTTAATATATCACATTTCACATTGAAAAAAAATTTGTTTTCAAGTTGATTTTATTTTTTCAATAACTATTTGACATCCAATACATGTTTATTTTCTCAAACGAGCCACCGACGTTGTATCGTTAGATGGCGCTGGGGTCCACGCACCCAGCGGATATAGTACAGTGTAATATCATGGTAATATCGGCCTAATGGTAGGTATATCACAGAGCAAGGAGTATATAGTAATTGTTTTGTGGTCTGTGCAGCAGTGTGACCGTTTCGGAATTGGCGAATCTGCCAAACACTGGCACAAAAATCTGCCAACTCCATTCTGAACTGTATGTACTGTACAAGTGCAGTTATTGTACAATCAGTGATAGCCTAGTGATTTAGACGTCGGAATATCCCTGTTCCATCGACACAAGACAAAAGTGCCAGCTTTAGAAAATAACAAGGTTGGAAACTTTCGTTTTAGGCACTTAATCTATGCCAAAAATCTTAAATTAATACAACAACAACATAATGGACATTAAAAATGCACATTATAATAATTTTTAAAACATGTTTACCAACGTGGCTGAATGCAAGCCACGCCTTTGTCTAAAAAAAAATTACCCCCGACGATGCGACGATGCTTGAATTAAAAAATATTTGAACGTACTTAATATTATATTGTGACGATAATAATTATTATAATAGGTTTAAAATATTATTTGTTACTTTTTATATTTTATTTTTTGTCGGGGGTTTTTAAAATTTGTAATTTTAGTTTTATTTTGTCCTTTTTAAAGTAGGTAATAAGGTATTAAATATAGGGAAGGAATTTCGAAACGATAGGACATATGGAAGGTAGTCAGATCCCCTCATCAACTATTAAAGAGCTGATGATCTTCAAAAGGCAAATCAGGACATGGTTACCTTACCATATACTTTCAATATCATTGAAGTAACACGGTACCAAATTTCGAATCGATAGGATATATGGAAGGTAGTCAGATCCCCTCATCAACTATTAAAGAGCTGATCTTCTTCAAACGGCTGATCAGGTCATGATTACCTTACCATACGCTTTAAATATCATTGAAATAACACGGTACCAAGTTTCGAAACGATACGACATATGGAAGGTAGTCAGATCCCCTCATCAACTATTAAAGAGCTGATTGTCATTCTATAAATATTATATACTTATTGAAAAACACCTAGACACTGGAAAACATTCATGCTCATCAAACAAACATTTATCAGAAGTGGGAATCGAACCCACGACCTCCGACGCAGACGGCAGGTTTGCTCGCTGCCGCTACGCCATTCGGTCGTCAAATAAAAGTCGGGCAGTTGTGAAACAAAAACAACAAAATTCATGCTTATATTTTATTTAAATACAAAGGCACTAACATCGGTTCAGCTTATTAATACTGTTCCCAAACATAAGACAACGTATTGTTAATATAACCAAAGTAAAGAACGAGAAAACCATAGATTCATTTATGGAGAAAACACTGACTGAGAGACGGAGTTTAGACACATACCCACAAACAACATGGACAGGCCACGTCTACAAAATTACCGCGACTATTTTTAATCTGTAAAGTGGCGCATAAGAGGGAGTCACCTAGGGTACGTCACTCGGTACACGAACATTGGACATCAAATCTTGGCGCTTATCATGGCGCCGCATGTCACGCAAGGCTAATCTAGTTTTGTTATCTCTATGAGACAGAGATGAACGAATGGGGCGTCTCCATATCCTGAGGTTTATTATCGGTGGTTCTGTACTTCTGACCGCATTTTATGAATTAAATATTAAATTTGTTTTTTACTACAAATGTAGGTATACCCTTGTACCTTACCTCAGAACAGACTGCGATCTCACCTGATGGTAAGTGATGATGCTGCCTAAGATGTTATCGTACTAACTTGGAGGGGTAAGTAAAATCCCAACGGTTTCTACAAGCATCGCACTGGAACGATAAATGGCTTGGCGGTGCGTCTTTGTTGGTAGGGTGGTAACTAGCCACGGCCGAAGCCTCCCACCAGACCAGACCTGAGCTAATTTAGAAATTATAAAATTCCAATTCATACCCGTGGCGGGAGGCGAACCCGCGACCTCCCACTAGATTCCGAGCGCGCCACCACTGCGCCAGGCAGGTGCGGAAATGAAATAAGTTCGAATTATGAAATCAAAATGTGTCACATAATGACCTACTTTATTCACAGACTTCTATAATTATTAAAAAGTTATTCATAATAACATCGCTCTATTATGGAAATATTCAAAGAAAGTTGTTTAATTTCCATAACGATACACGGCTCTGGGTTCCTGTATTTGTATCTGGGGTAATATTTTTTAAGTGAATCCACAGACAACATATAGTTGGTAGTCATTGCCGAGAGTATGGATGGGCCATGATTGACCATAGACAACAACAAAATGTCTAACGTTCCGCGTAACGTTCCACCTGGGCCTGTGATTATGATTACGATTACGATTATGACGTTATCTCGTAAATCTATGCGACGATGCGACGATGCTTGAATTAAAAAATATTTGAACGTACTTAATATTATATTGTGACGATAATAATTATTATAATAGGTTTAAAATATTATTTGTTACTTTTTATATTTTATTTTTTGTCGGGGGTTTTTAAAATTTGTAATTTTAGTTTTATTTTGTCCTTTTTAAAGTAGGTAATAAGGTATTAAATATAGGGAAGGAATTTCGAAACGATAGGACATATGGAAGGTAGTCAGATCCCCTCATCAACTATTAAAGAGCTGATGATCTTCAAAAGGCAAATCAGGACATGGTTACCTTACCATATACTTTCAATATCATTGAAGTAACACGGTACCAAATTTCGAATCGATAGGATATATGGAAGGTAGTCAGATCCCCTCATCAACTATTAAAGAGCTGATCTTCTTCAAACGGCTGATCAGGTCATGATTACCTTACCATACGCTTTAAATATCATTGAAATAACACGGTACCAAGTTTCGAAACGATACGACATATGGAAGGTAGTCAGATCCCCTCATCAACTATTAAAGAGCTGATTGTCATTCTATAAATATTATATACTTATTGAAAAACACCTAGACACTGGAAAACATTCATGCTCATCAAACAAACATTTATCAGAAGTGGGAATCGAACCCACGACCTCCGACGCAGACGGCAGGTTTGCTCGCTGCCGCTACGCCATTCGGTCGTCAAATAAAAGTCGGGCAGTTGTGAAACAAAAACAACAAAATTCATGCTTATATTTTATTTAAATACAAAGGCACTAACATCGGTTCAGCTTATTAATACTGTTCCCAAACATAAGACAACGTATTGTTAATATAACCAAAGTAAAGAACGAGAAAACCATAGATTCATTTATGGAGAAAACACTGACTGAGAGACGGAGTTTAGACACATACCCACAAACAACATGGACAGGCCACGTCTACAAAATTACCGCGACTATTTTTAATCTGTAAAGTGGCGCATAAGAGGGAGTCACCTAGGGTACGTCACTCGGTACACGAACATTGGACATCAAATCTTGGCGCTTATCATGGCGCCGCATGTCACGCAAGGCTAATCTAGTTTTGTTATCTCTATGAGACAGAGATGAACGAATGGGGCGTCTCCATATCCTGAGGTTTATTATCGGTGGTTCTGTACTTCTGACCGCATTTTATGAATTAAATATTAAATTTGTTTTTTACTACAAATGTAGGTATACCCTTGTACCTTACCTCAGAACAGACTGCGATCTCACCTGATGGTAAGTGATGATGCTGCCTAAGATGTTATCGTACTAACTTGGAGGGGTAAGTAAAATCCCAACGGTTTCTACAAGCATCGCACTGGAACGATAAATGGCTTGGCGGTGCGTCTTTGTTGGTAGGGTGGTAACTAGCCACGGCCGAAGCCTCCCACCAGACCAGACCTGAGCTAATTTAGAAATTATAAAATTCCAATTCATACCCGTGGCGGGAGGCAAACCCGCGACCTCCCACTAGATTCCGAGCGCGCCACCACTGCGCCAGGCAGGTGCGGAAATGAAATAAGTTCGAATTATGAAATCAAAATGTGTCACATAATGACCTACTTTATTCACAGACTTCTATAATTATTAAAAAGTTATTCATAATAACATCGCTCTATTATGGAAATATTCAAAGAAAGTTGTTTGATTTCCATAACGATACACGGCTCTGGGTTCCTGTATTTGTATCTGGGGTAATATTTTTTAAGTGAATCCACAGACAACATATAGTTGGTAGTCATTGCCGAGAGTATGGATGGGCCATGATTGACCATAGACAACAACAAAATGTCTAACGTTCCGCGTAACGTTCCACCTGGGCCTGTGATTATGATTACGATTACGATTATGACGTTATCTCGTAAATCTATGCGACGATGCGACGATGCTTGAATTAAAAAATATTTGAACGTACTTAATATTATATTGTGACGATAATAATTATTATAATAGGTTTAAAATATTATTTGTTACTTTTTATATTTTATTTTTTGTCGGGGGTTTTTAAAATTTGTAATTTTAGTTTTATTTTGTCCTTTTTAAAGTAGGTAATAAGGTATTAAATATAGGGAAGGAATTTCGAAACGATAGGACATATGGAAGGTAGTCAGACCCCCTCATCAACTATTAAAGAGCTGATGATCTTCAAAAGGCAAATCAGGACATGGTTACCTTACCATATACTTTCAATATCATTGAAGTAACACGGTACCAAATTTCGAATCGATAGGATATATGGAAGGTAGTCAGATCCCCTCATCAACTATTAAAGAGCTGATCTTCTTCAAACGGCTGATCAGATCATGATTACCTTACCATACGCTTTAAATATCATTGAAATAACACGGTACCAAGTTTCGAAACGATACGACATATGGAAGGTAGTCAGATCCCCTCATCAACTATTAAAGAGCTGATTGTCATTCTATAAATATTATATACTTATTGAAAAACACCTAGACACTGGAAAACATTCATGCTCATCAAACAAACATTTATCAGAAGTGGGAATCGAACCCACGACCTCCGACGCAGACGGCAGGTTTGCTCGCTGCCGCTACGCCATTCGGTCGTCAAATAAAAGTCGGGCAGTTGTGAAACAAAAACAACAAAATTCATGCTTATATTTTATTTAAATACAAAGGCACTAACATCGGTTCAGCTTATTAATACTGTTCCCAAACATAAGACAACGTATTGTTAATATAACCAAAGTAAAGAACGAGAAAACCATAGATTCATTTATGGAGAAAACACTGACTGAGAGACGGAGTTTAGACACATACCCACAAACAACATGGACAGGCCACGTCTACAAAATTACCGCGACTATTTTTAATCTGTAAAGTGGCGCATAAGAGGGAGTCACCTAGGGTACGTCACTCGGTACACGAACATTGGACATCAAATCTTGGCGCTTATCATGGCGCCGCATGTCACGCAAGGCTAATCTAGTTTTGTTATCTCTATGAGACAGAGATGAACGAATGGGGCGTCTCCATATCCTGAGGTTTATTATCGGTGGTTCTGTACTTCTGACCGCATTTTATGAATTAAATATTAAATTTGTTTTTTACTACAAATGTAGGTATACCCTTGTACCTTACCTCAGAACAGACTGCGATCTCACCTGATGGTAAGTGATGATGCTGCCTAAGATGTTATCGTACTAACTTGGAGGGGTAAGTAAAATCCCAACGGTTTCTACAAGCATCGCACTGGAACGATAAATGGCTTGGCGGTGCGTCTTTGTTGGTAGGGTGGTAACTAGCCACGGCCGAAGCCTCCCACCAGACCAGACCTGAGCTAATTTAGAAATTATAAAATTCCAATTCATACCCGTGGCGGGAGGCGAACCCGCGACCTCCCACTAGATTCCGAGCGCGCCACCACTGCGCCAGGCAGGTGCGGAAATGAAATAAGTTCGAATTATGAAATCAAAATGTGTCACATAATGACCTACTTTATTCACAGACTTCTATAATTATTAAAAAGTTATTCATAATAACATCGCTCTATTATGGAAATATTTAAAGAAAGTTGTTTAATTTCCATAACGATACACGGCTCTGGGTTCCTGTATTTGTATCTGGGGTAATATTTTTTAAGTGAATCCACAGACAACATATAGTTGGTAGTCATTGCCGAGAGTATGGATGGGCCATGATTGACCATAGACAACAACAAAATGTCTAACGTTCCGCGTAACGTTCCACCTGGGCCTGTGATTATGATTACGATTACGATTATGACGTTATCTCGTAAATCTATGGTTCGTAAACCGACTTTACAGACAACCAATTTTTTTTCTTACTTAGTCAAAACTTTGCGCTGAAAAATGTCTAGCAGTGAAACCTAATAAAGAAAATTTCACTCCACCTGACATCTTAGTAGTTGCAATGATTTACGACAAACGTTAGCAAGATTTTACGGTTTGGATTTACGATAATAATATGAGCGTAGATAAAGTAGTGTATGGAACTGTACATAATTAGGTATTAAAACACTCGTGTGATACTATTAAAAAACTCGCCTGCAGCTCGTTTTTTAAACTCACACTCGTGTTTTAATACCCCCCATTATGTAACCGTTACATAAACTACTATTATCCTAGCTTATAATAAAGTAAGACAATTTTTATCAAATTCAAAAGAAGAAAATACCCAATTACAATGTTTGAAAAAGAGTACATATTTTTTACATTTTAGAAAACTCTCGCTCTTTCATTTAGAAAAGAAAAATGTAGCCATTATAAAATTGTGATGTTGTTTTGCTTAGAATAAAAACAAATTTACATTCTAACACCAAATAAGGCTGCCTTTTCACCGGGGTAGAGCAAGATTTGTGCGGAATAGGGCCAAGTTTTATCAGCTATCTTTATAATAAACAGAACTTTCACAGAACAACGATAAGAACCCTCAGGATATGGGCATCCGAACGATTTACGTAAACCTTTTTCGTACAAGCACACAGTAGCGCCATCTGTTAAAATTATATAGGTGGCTGACTGGCTGCTGAGTGATCAGCGTGAGCTTGCTGTTGGTGACAAATCAAGCATTTTTGGCACCGGCGACATTTTTTCGCGCCGTCCGCCGTGTCCAGGGTCTATTGCTCAGAACCGTTAAGTATTATTAACGTGATTTGATAAAAAATATTTAAATTTTCCATAAATACCCACAATAAAATAATGACTCGACTTAAGCTTTTATGTAGTCCATTTACTTAAGCAAAAATGACTGTAATTGTAATAAATTTTTGCTCAAACTGATTCACTCAAGAATCATCTTTATTATTTTGACAAATTTATTAATTTATTTCATTAAAATAAGGTCCATTCAGCGCTAATGTATGAATAGACATATCCGACTGACAAATTGATCCCTTTATCCCTTGACTTGTCGAAGACAACTGTATTCTCAAACCTATATTTTTAACCGACTTCAAAAAAAAGGAGGTTCTCAATTCGGCGGAATCTTTTTTTTATTTTAGTTTCGTTCCATATTTAAAGTTAGTAATAGTGAAATCATATGCCTAGCTAATCATAAGCCCTAAGTTGTCAATCCCCTAAACTAAATAGCCATCCCTGGACAGGATCGGCGGCGAGAAAAAATTTCGCCAGCTTATCGGTGCCAAACGATTTAAATCGTTGGTGCCAAAAATGCTCATTTTGCCACCAACAGTAAGGCCACGCTGTATTTCGCTCAGCGGCCACCTATAAAATTTTGACAGATGGCGCTACTGTGTGCTTGTACGAAAAAGGTTTACGTAAATCGTTCGGATGCCCGTATCCTGAGTTTTCTTATCAGTGATTCCGAACAAATATCTTTTCGGTTTTGCGTTGTTTTTTTTCTGACACCTATTACAAGCTAGTACACACAATGTAAAAAGGCAGTCTTATGCTGCCCTCTAAACTATTTTTCGCTTTAAAAATCTGAGATTGTATATTTCTACACGTATGGTAGGGCAGTGTTTGCCAAGTAATAGTAAAATAATAAATAAAATCAACTAACCTAACAACAGCGACGTTATGATATAATTCTAGGGCCTTAAAACGGTAACTTTTTTTAAACCAAAGACAGTGTTGATTATATAGGGTCGTATAAAAAATACCAAATCGCTCTCGGTTTGTAATTGTTTACATTAAAAATAACTACTTTTGTTCTACGACTTTTCAAAATTCAGTATTAATTTATTTCATATAAAAAAATTTAATAAAGTGACATTACACTGTGAAACTAGTTGCCGCGTAATTCACGCGCCGCCGCCGTCCCACGTAATATTACAGAGTAGTAACAATTAGAGTGTCTCTGTCAAATATTGCATATTTGATATTTCTCAAAATATCGAGTTAAAAAAAAGTCGTAGAACAAAATTTGTTACTTTTATTGTAAACAACTGCAGGCCGAGAGCGATATTTTTCATATAATCCTGTATTAACAAAATTGATATGCATGTGTGAAAAGAATAAAGTTAGTCTATGACGGATCTCTGCCATTTCAGGTTATGGGCCAAAGCGTGTGACGGACGTATGGGGCTCTGGCGTCCGTCAGCCACCGACATGCCGAGACCTGTTCGGGACGCGCCTCCTAGAAGGTCTGGTGCGGGTCAAGGCTTGGCGGGAGCGCAGCGAATACACCAGTGAATCCCGTACTCCCGCCAATGTGGCAAAGCGCAGGTTATAGTGGGTGCAAGCCCCATATAACCCCTCCGTTTCCCGTGAGTCCCCATTCCCGTTTCCCGGGAGTATGCGTCAGTCAATTTATGTGGGTAAAAACAAAAGGTTATGGGCCCAGTACGCTTCCAGTGCGGTTTCATTATAAATTGTAATTAGTAGGTTAAAAAAGAGATAACACTCGTGGTAAATCGGGGCGGGTGCCAAGTATCGAAGGTGACCTAAATAGTAAATTGTACCCACGATTAAGAGCGTTCATGCGTTGAAATTATGCTCGAGTCAAATTGACAATTTCCGACGTAACATAAAAGTGTTCAATTTTTGATTAGATTATTGCCATCATATTATTTGGCATTTCATAATCTAGTTTTTGTCTGAAAAATATTTGAAAATATGTGTAAAACTTTCGCATTAGAAAGGTTCTTGTAAAGGCTTATTACTCACTTAGCGGTGGAAGCTCTATGCAGATGCAAGATATTTGCCAAGTTCTTAACACAAACTTATAACAATGACATATTTAGAAAATTAATAACATTTACTAAAAAGTGTCTCAAAAAAACACGATTTTCCTAGATTTTTATTCAAAAACCATAAACCGAAAAGTGTCATTTTAAGCATTTTTCGATAAATTAAACGTATTATTTTAGGATAAAATCCAAGATATTTTGTTATTTCTGAATTATTGTAATTTAATTCAATTAATATTCAATGTCACTGGTTATTTACTATTTTAATAAGTTGTATAAATTTTTTTGTAACACCATTATCGGTGCAAAATTGCGTCAGCGCCAACGAATACCAATTTAGTATGGTACGAAACGCGAGGCGCGCCGTTTTGCATGAACGCTCTTAATGGTTAGTGATTGCGATAACAATAATTGCGATTCCTAATGATCATATTATCAGTATAACGAAAAAATCCATCACATTCGGTGATCGATTTAACGATTGTGACGGCTAGTATTATATTATGACGTCACTGCTAGTATGTGCTGTAATGTAACTAACAATAAAAATAATAAGCAGTTTTATTATAATATTTAAGAAAAAAAAACAATTAAATAACTAATTGGCAAATTTACAATTATATAGTGATATTATTATATTTCTTTTTACTGATATAAATGTAAAAGAAGAATTATAATTGTCTAGTCAACTTTTTGTAGAAAAGATACAAAAAAGAAAGATAAAAAGATCTTTTTGTGAAAAATGTAATAAAATCGATTTGTAGATAATTCTTCTTTTATATTATAAAACAAAATTAAAAATGCATTTAATTACGACGGAATGTGTGCTAAATGGAATTTAAAATGATGTGTCGATAAAATTGTTTATTATGCTTACTTTCGTACACTTTTTTTTATTTTTATTTTTTAGTAAAAAAGTTACTTTGGAAAAATAATACATTAATATAAAAATATGGTATCACACCATAACATGTATATTTTAATCATTAATATCTAAAATTTATATTTATTTATTTACATTATGTAAAAAATATTGCGACCTGTTTCAAGTGTGACCAGGTACAAAAATTATAAATTATGATGCAATTTTTTTTTTATTGTTACACGAAATGTGACTTATTATTATGAATTATGAAAAAAAATTAAGTAGCTACTTAAATACAATTTCTGTAATATTACAAGTATAGATACGCAAAATGAAAGCATAACTAACATTAGTATATAGTAATTTAATTTGGAATCATAATAACTTTTCGCCCATCACTAGTGACAAGCAATTTTAAAGTAGAATAGTACATTTCAATATAAGTGCGGAAAGTTTGTCATTTCTTTACTAGTCCCGGTTTGTTGACCCAAACCGAAATCACGGGTCAACTATAGGGACGAGTAGAAATGACAATTCCGCACGTACATTGAACAACGTTTTTAATACATTTGCGAAAAAAAAATCGGTTTTACGTGTTTGCGTGCCGTGCTCGTGTTCGTGCGCGTCCGTGCACCCGCTCTAGTGCCGCGCAGGAGGAAAACAAAAAAGCACTAGTGTTGAAAAGAATAACTTTCCGCACGCAAAAGACACATGGAAATGTCAACTTTTTGAGCAAATGTATTAAATTTTTTTTAAAGTTATAGTATAAAATATTGGAATGAACGAAAGAAATGCGAATGTATTTTTGTCTGGTTTGCGTTTGCAAGATAGTTTAGTCTACTCTAAAAAATACAATACTGTATAAGAATTAGTTATAGTCAAGTTTTAGTAAATACATATAAATACATGTATTATAAGAATAATATAAATAGGCGTCACATTTCTATTTATTTCTCTTATAATGTTTTTAGTTTTTTACATTAGACAAAAATTGATGATGTCATTATATCTAAATATATAAAAGAAGATACTGACTGATTCACTCATTCACTCATTCACTCATTCACTGACATATCAACGCACAGCCCAAACCGCTGGGTCTAGAGACTTCAAATTTGGCACACACGTTTCTTATGAGGTCTAGGGGTGCACTAAGAAAGGATTTTTCAAAATTCCCCCCCTAAAGGGGTGAAACGGGGCTCCAAAGTTCATATTTTACCAAGCTTCAATACTCCTTCACGCCGCAACTACTGATCCGATTTGGCTCAAATTTGGGATGGAGATGAATTGCATCTTGAGTTAACACATAAGCTACTTTTCATCCCGGGAAAATCCATGGTTCCCGTGGGATTAGTTAAAAACCGAAATTCGCGCGGAAAAAAATCTTCACGCCGCAAGTACAAGACCGATTTGGCTGAAATTTGGAATGGTGATAGATGATATCGTGGGTTAATAACAAGGCTACTTTTTATCCCGGAAAAATCCGTGGTTTTTGCGGGAAAACTGAAAAATTGATATTCACGCGCGAAAAATACTACTTTACGCTGCACTTACTGAACTGATATGACTGAAATTCGGAAAGGAGATAGATTTTATAATGGATTAATACATAGGCTACTTTTCATCCCGGAAAATTTCATGGTATATCAAAGAAGATACTGACTCACTCACTCATTGACATATCAACGCACAGCCCAAACCGCTGGGTCTAGAGACTTCAAATTTGGCACACAGGTTCCTTATCAGGTCTAAGGGTGCACTAAGAAAGGATTTTTCAAAATTCCCCCCTTAAGGGGTGAAACGGGGCTCCAAAGTTCGTATTTTACCAAGCTTCGATACTCCTTCACGCCGCAACTACAGAACCGATTTGGCTCAAATTTGGAATGGAGATAAATTGCATCTTGGGTTAACACATAAGCTACTTTTCATCCCGGGAAAATCCATGGTTCCCGTGGGATTAGTTAAAAACCGAAATTCACGCGGAAAAAAATCTTCACGCCGCAAGTACAAGACCGATTTAGCTGAAATTTGGAATGGACATAGTTGATATCCTGGGTTAATAAAAAGGGTACTTTTTATCCCGGAAAAATCCGGGGTTTTCGCGGGAAAATTGAAAAATTGATATTCACGCGTGAAAAATACTACTTTACGCTGCACTTACTGACCTGATATGACTGAAATTCGGAAAGGAGATAGATTTTATCCTGGATTAATACATAGGCTACTTTTCATCCCGGAAAATTTCATGGTATATCAAAGAAGATACTGACTAACTCACTCACTGACATATCAACGCAAAGCCCAAACCGCTAGGTCTAGAGACTTCAAATTTGGCACACAGGTTTCTTATGAGGTCTAGAGGTGCACTAAGAAAAGATTTTTCAAAATTACTCCCCTAAAGGGGTGAAACGGGGCTCCAAAGTTCGTATTTTACCAAGCTTCGATACTCCTTCACGCCGCAACTACTGATCCGATTTGGCTCAAATTTGGAATGGAGATAAACTGCATCTTGGATTAACACATAAGCTACTTTTCATCCCGGGAAAATCCATGGTTCCCGTGGGATTAGTTAAAAACCGAAATTCACGCGGAAAAAAATCTTCACGCCGGAAGTACAAGACCGATTTAGCTGAAATTTGGAATGGACATAGTTGATATCCTGGGTTAATAAAAAGGGTACTTTTTATCCCGGAAAAATCCGGGGTTTTCGCGGGAAAATTGAAAAATTGATATTCACGCGTGAAAAATACTACTTTACGCTGCACTTACTGACCTGATATGACTGAAATTCGGAAAGGAGATAGATTTTATCCTGGATTAATACATAGGCTACTTTTCATCCCGGAAAATTTCATGGTATATCAAAGAAGATACTGACTAACTCACTCACTGACATATCAACGCAAAGCCCAAACCGCTAGGTCTAGAGACTTCAAATTTGGCACACAGGTTTCTTATGAGGTCTAGAGGTGCACTAAGAAAAGATTTTTCAAAATTACTCCCCTAAAGGGGTGAAACGGGGCTCCAAAGTTCGTATTTTACCAAGCTTCGATACTCCTTCACGCCGCAACTACTGATCCGATTTGGCTCAAATTTGGAATGGAGATAAACTGCATCTTGGATTAACACATAAGCTACTTTTCATCCCGGGAAAATCCATGGTTCCCGTGGGATTAGTTAAAAACCGAAATTCACGCGGAAAAAAATCTTCACGCCGGAAGTACAAGACCGATTTAGCTGAAATTTGGAATGGACATAGTTGATATCCTGGGTTAATAAAAAGGGTACTTTTTATCCCGGAAAAATCCGGGGTTTTCGCGGGAAAATTGAAAAATTGATATTCACGCGTGAAAAATACTACTTTACGCTGCACTTACTGACCTGATATGACTGAAATTCGGAAAGGAGATAGATTTTATCCTGGATTAATACATAGGCTACTTTTCATCCCGGAAAATTTCATGGTATATCAAAGAAGATACTGACTAACTCACTCACTGACATATCAACGCAAAGCCCAAACCGCTAGGTCTAGAGACTTCAAATTTGGCACACAGGTTTCTTATGAGGTCTAGAGGTGCACTAAGAAAAGATTTTTCAAAATTACTCCCCTAAAGGGGTGAAACGGGGCTCCAAAGTTCGTATTTTACCAAGCTTCGATACTCCTTCACGCCGCAACTACTGATCCGATTTGGCTCAAATTTGGAATGGAGATAAACTGCATCTTGGATTAACACATAAGCTACTTTTCATTCCGGGAAAATACATGGTTCCCGTGGGATTAGTTAAAAATTGAAATTCCCGCGGAAAAAAATCTTCACGCCGCAAGTACAAGACCGATTTGGCTGAAATTTGGAATGGCGCTAAATTGTATTATGGGTTAACACATAAGCTACTTTTCATCCCGGGAAAATCCATGGTTCCCGTGGGATTAGTTAAAAACCGAAATTCACGCGGAAAAAAATCTTCACGCCGCAAGGTCAAGCCGGATTTGGCTGAAATTTGGAATGGAGATAAATTGCATCTTGGATTATTACATAAGCTACTTTTCATTCCGGGAAAATACATGGTTCCCTTGGGATTAGTTAAAAATTGAAATTCACGCGGAAAAAAATCTTCATGCCGGAAGTACAAGACTGATTTGGCTGAAATTTGGAATGGCGCTAAATTGCATTATGGGTTAACACATAAGCTACTTTTCATCTCGGGAAAATCCATGGTTCCCGTGGGATTAGTTAAAAACCGAAATTCACGCGGAAAAAAATCTTCACGCCGCAAGGTCAAGCCGGATTTGGCTGAAATTTGGAATGGGAGATAGATGATATCCTGGGCTAATAAAAAGGCTACTTTTCATTCCGGAAAAATCCATGGTTTTCGCGGGAAAAATACTACTTTACGCTGCACTTACTGAACTGATATGACTGAAATTCGGAGAGGAGATAGATTTTATCCTGGATTAATACTTAAGCTACTTTTCATCGAGGAAAATTTCATGGTTTCCATGATAATAGTGATAGATAATATGCCTTCATACCGTAATTACTGAACTGATTTGGAATAGAGTTAGATTATATCCTGGATTAATACTAAGGCTACTTTTTATCCCGGAAAAATCCATGGTCCCTTCGGGTACAGTGAAAAACAGATATCCACGCGGGAAAAATATTCCTACACGCCGTAATTGCTGAACTGATTTGGCTGAAAATTAGAATAGAGAAGGCTATTTTTTATCCCGGGAAAATCAATGGTTATTTCTCCCACGTGAATATTTTTTTTTGGCTGAAAGTTAAAATGGAGATAGATTTCGCTCTAAATTAACACAAAGGTTACTTTTATGCCGGAAAAATCGATGGTTCCCGTGAGAATAGGAAAAACTAAAATTTACGCGGGCGAAGCCGCGGGTATCTGCTAGTTATCCATATTTAAATACAAATTTTTAGAAAAAATTACAAACTTATTCAATTCTCATTAAGTTGTTCGATCCTAGAAAATATGCCATGCCAGTATAACAATTGGGTATTTGACTCCAATTTATTTATCACTTTATTATAAACTAGGATAAAAATAATGACGAGCACTGAAAAAACTAATTAAATCGATCAAATAACAAAAAAGTTACGAGCATTTAAATATTTCTGATTAGATAGAGATAGCGATATTAAATTGTGACGTCACACCTCACTAATGCCATAGTAGGTTCGTGCGGCTTCATACAAATTTTCATTTGGCGAGAAAGGGATACAAGACCCTCCCACCCCAAAATTAAAATGCCTGTAACTTTGTAAATCTTTGTAGGATTTTAATACTTTATTCAGCCTACGTCATTAATTTTATCCTAGTTTATAATAAAGTACCTAATAATATTTATCAAATTCAAAAGTAGGAATATACCCAATTGTTTATATTTATCTTTACGTCAGTCAAATACTTGCTGACTCAATCAATCTCACAGAATCAATTTCACTCAATTGGTTGAGCTAATTTGCGTATGTACTCGTATGCATGCTACATATTCCATCTTTAAGCACTCTCGAACTAAATTTGCATTACATATTTATTCGGTTTTATTCGGCAAATATGGCTAATGCTTCGCAAGGAGGGACGGAGGAAGGGAAGGGAAAGTCCGTGAGGAAGAGAGAGGAGGGTGAAAGTCCGTGAGGAAGAGGGGGGGGGACGAGGAGTATGGATGGGGTGATGAGGGGGAGGGTAAGGGGAAAGAGGAGTGTGTACAAATATTCGTGTATTGAAAGGCCCTCATGCTCTTTATCGGGGAGAGTAGGGAATGGGAAGGGTGGAGGGTCTCGTGGAGGAGAGGGGAGGGGGAAGTGGAACTAGGGGAGAGGGGAGTGGAACGAGAGGAGGAGGGAGGGGAACGAGAGGAGGGGGTAGGAGAACGAGAGGAGCGGGAAGTAAGGGGAACAAGAGGAGGGGGTAGGATAACGAGAGGAGCGGGAGTGAAACGAGTTGAGGGGAAGGGAACGATTTGAGGGGAGGGGAACGAGTGGAGGGGGGATAGGATCGAGAAGAGGGGGGAGAGGAACTAGAGGAGGGGGGAGAGGAACTAGAGGAGGGGGGAGGGGAAAGAGAGGAGGGAGAGAGGATGTGATGCAAACATTGGTAATTTTTGATCAATGCGTAAAGGTGCTCCCCCACCGGTCAGTGTCGCAGCTGCGGCGCGAGCTCGACGTAGTTGGCCGGCAGCATGCCGGTGCGGCCGGTGCGCACCACCTGCCCCGTCATCCAGCCCTCGTCGATCGACGTCACGTTGGCGATGATGTCGCCCTCGCGGAACGACACCTGCCGAGTCACACCGCTCGATCAGACAGGAAGTTTTACTAATTATTTTTTAATACATTTGCTCAAAAAGTTGACATTTCCATGTATGTTTAGCGTGCGCAAAGTTATTCTTTTCCGCACTAGTGCTTTTGTGTTTTCCTCCTACGCGGCACCGGAGCGGGCGTACCAGGAGCGCATAAACACGAACACGGCATGCAAACACGGAGCAGGCAAACATGTAAAACCAATATTTTTTTTTCGCAAATGTATTAAAAAACGTCGTTCAATGCACGTGCGGAATTGTCATTTTACTCGTCCTTATAGTTGACCCTCGCCTTCGGCTTGGGTCAACAAACCGGGACTCGTAAAGAAATGACAAACTTTCCGCACTTATATTGAAATGTACTATTCCTTGATTAGTGTTCACACACTTTAGGATAATAATTCCTATAAATTTTTACGAATCAAAATTTCAACTCGCAGCGGGATTCGAACCCGCGTCTCCTGGATTTCGCGCCCAGGTGCCTTTACCGCTTGGCCATACGAGTCTTGTCCCACTGCGATGAAATTCAGATTCGTAATATTGAGGTCTTTTGGGCAGACCAGCGCAATCTAGTGTGAAGTATTGCAACTTCAATCAAATTTCCGAACGCCCATTATTGCAAATGGAGCAAGCTTCGAACAAGAGATGACACATTGCCGTATTTTACTAATTATTTTCCTTGATTAGTGTTCACACACTTTAGGATTATAATTCCTATAAATTTTTACGAATCAAAATTTCACACCTGGCACCCGGCACCTGGGCGCGAAATCCAGGAGACGCGGGTTCGAATCCCGCTGCGAGTTGATATTTTGATTCGTTAAAGCTTATAGACAGGTAGTTGTTTTTGAAAATAAATCTCTAATATATAAAATTCTCTCGCTTTTCTTTGTAACCAAACTCCTCCGAGACGGCTGGACCGATAGTTATGAAATTTTCAGGGTATGATCTCTGGGTCCGGGAGCGGGTTGTTATCTATATTTGATGTCCCTAAACGGCAAAACGAAGTTTGCCCGGTCAGCTTGTCTAATATATAAAATTCTCTCAATTTTCTTTGTAACCAAACTCCGCCTAAACGGCTGGACCGATCGTTATGAAATTTTCAGGGTGTGATCTCTGGGTCCGGGAGCGGGTTGTTATCTATATTTGATGCCCATAAACGGCAAAACGAAGTTTGCCCGGTCAGCTAGTCTAATATATAAAATTCTCTCAATTTTCTTTGTAACCAAACTCCGCCTAAACGGCTGGACCGATCGTTATGAAATTTTCAGGGTGTGATCTCGGGGTCCGGGAGCGGGTTGTTATCTATATTTGATGTCCCTAAACGGCAAAACGAAGTTTGCCCGGTCAGCTAGTCTAATATATAAAATTCTCTCGATTTTCTTTGTAACCAAACTCTTCCGAAACGGCTGGACCGGTCGTTATGAAATTTTCAGGGTGTGATCTCTGGGTCCGGGAGCGGGTTGTTATCTATATTTCATGTCCCTAAACGGCAAAAAGAATTTTGCCCGGTCAGCCAAATTAAGTAAAAAATTAAATTTTGAAACCGGGACATTAAGAAAACTCTTGACATAATTGTCAGATTACGTTGTCAGGAAGTCAAGCACGTCAAGATGAAGCGTCTGTATAAAAATCTGACACGCTCGAGAAAAGTTTCAGTCACGATTTTTTTTCATCCCCCACCACTGAAATAGCATATATCATACAACTTTTTTTTTGCATCTAATATTGCAAATCACTAGGTCCCCAAGACGCTCGAGTAACTACCAAAATCCCCTCTTGGGCTCCGCTACTAAAACCCAACTACGGACACTGCGGTGGTACATATACGGACGAACCTAATTTCATTCCGTTTAGATATTATGAAGCGACTGACGTAGGAGAATCGGACGAGCGCCGAAAGTACCTATGCTCTTTACATTCGTTTATTTTCTCTTTGACACATGAAATAGATATGGCAATAGCGAGGGACCATAGAAGAGATAAAGGTTGAGTGGTCTCTTTCTGGTCCCTCGCTATTGCTATATCTGTTTCATGTGTCAAAGAGAAAATAAACGAATGGAAAGAGTATAGTATTTTTTTGAGGCTACGAAACCTATTAATAATAGCGGAAGACTCACCTCATCGCTATCGTTTGCCTCGTAATCGTACATTGCGATGTACACTCTCTGAAAACAAAATTAAAATGTTTCAAATATTGAATGTATGCAGGCGTTATTTTGCGGAAATCTATAATTAGCAGCAGGGCTAGACAAAGTAACTTGGCGTTAAGCGTTGACTACAGTAGACAAACCACGTGACCGAATGAAAAAAAAAGAAATCAGAATCTACTCTCTGCTTAGCGTTGTTCACTGTCGGCTGTCAATTGTCATGCGATGTGCGCTAAACTTTATCTATAAGGTCTGCGAGAACGCCAGGGAACGTTCAAATTGTCATAGTCGATTTTCAAAAACAGCGTGTTTTCCTCTGTTCGGTCACGTGGTTTTTCAACAGTCACGTGGTTTTCATACATTTTTATCTACCGTCGTGAACGCTAAACGACTGTTACTTTGTCTAGCCGCGCAGGACAGGTTAGTTTGTTTTGCTATAATCCGCTACCTGAAAAGAATCTATATGGTCCAATATGCAGGAACACCGTCCACATGAAACACCACACACAATTCTTCAAAGGAGTAAAGTGATATAATTTTCATACTATAGGTAAACCGCTATTAACTTGACCCTCCTCATGGCCTGCGGGACGCGGGGCGGGAGCCGCTGAACCAATCAGCAAGTCTGTCGCTATCCACCGGCAGCGCTGACGTATCGTTATAGCCAATCGCATCACCCGCCCCGCGTCCCGCAGACCATCAGGAGAGTCAAGTTTATAGCGGTTTAACTGTCTATTCAACAATACGAGAAATACTAAGTATCCACATTCCTCGCTTTATTCCTTTCAATATTCACTCCTGCCAATTTCAGCCGGCTAGAGGCTTCACCCAGTATTACGAACACGGGGCCCCTGTTGAGTCATCCACAGTTGTTACAGATCTTCGCGGGATCCGCCATGCTGTGGATAGTCAGTCATCAGATGGACTATCGTCTCTCCAACAGAATAATCGCAGACGCAGCAATTTACTCTATTGTGTCACCTGTTTGATCTGTTGTTGTGTGTCGTGTTACCTGTTTGACCTGGTTCTGTTGGTTCTGTTGTTGGTGCTGGTGGTGCGGAGCGGGCTGCTCGTTGGCGAGCGGGTCCAGGTCGGTCACGCGGCCGATGTGTCGGCTGCTCTGTTGTTGTGTGTCGTGTTACCTGTTTGACCTAGTTCTGTTGGTTCTGTTGTTGGTGCTGGTGTTGGTGTTGGTGCTGGTGGTGCGGAGCGGGCTGCTCGTTGGCGAGCGGGTCCAGGTCGGTCACGCGGCCGATGTGTCGGCTGCTCTGTTGTTGTGTGTCGTGTTACCTGTTTGACCTGGTTCTGTTGGTTCTGTTGTTGGTGCTGGTGTTGGTGTTGGTGCTGGTGGTGCGGAGCGGGCTGCTCGTTGGCGAGCGGGTCCAGGTCGGTCACGCGGCCGATGTGTCGGCTGCTCTGTTGTTGTGTGTCGTGTTACCTGTTTGACCTGGTTCTGTTGGTTCTGTTGTTGGTGCTGGTGTTGGTGTTGGTGCTGGTGGTGCGGAGCGGGCTGCTCGTTGGCGAGCGGGTCCAGGTCGGTCACGCGGCCGATGTGTCGGCTGCTCTGTTGTTGTGTGTCGTGTTACCTGTTTGACCTGGTTCTGTTGGTTCTGTTGTTGGTGCTGGTGTTGGTGTTGGTGCTGGTGGTGCGGAGCGGGCTGCTCGTTGGCGAGCGGGTCCAGGTCGGTCACGCGGCCGATGTGTCGGCTGCTCTGTTGTTGTTGTTGGACGTGGTGAGCTCCTGGAAATCCGTCATTATACTATGTAATGTGAGACAATTTTTATGTTTTCAACCATAGATATATAATGCTAAGGATGACGGGTCAGCGCTAAAAAGTGTCCTAACCGAAAGAGACATAAAGCGCGAAAAGGGAGACAATCGCACTATAGCTAGTTGCAAGTAAAATTAGACTGTATAATAATGGTTTAAGACATAAATTACAATGTTTTAGTTTGTTTATAAAAATACACATACCCTCGTTTATATATAGATTTTTTCGAGAGGAAATAATAAACCATTCATAAAATTATTAATATTAAGGATTTCTAAGATAGCAAAAGCAACATATCTGGTAATGCCTATTGAGTTTCTTGATATTTAAATTTTATATGCTAGCGCGCTCCATCATATTTTAGACCTCATTATCTCTATCGGACATGACTATCAATAATTAAAAGAAAAAAGTAAAAATTAATTGTTTGCTGAAAGGATAAATGATGTTTGCTTGCGGAATAATTATACTTAATTTAGCTCTAAATTATATAATGATAATTTAATGACCATCACCATAATTTTCATAGAAGCTACCATGCGCATTTCTAGTCCCCAAGCAGTATGCATTATTATGATTATGCGTATACGTAACTATAATCGAAAAGATTAATCATTACTGATCATGATTACATACAACACCTGAACCTGTGGTTACCTGAGGCTCTGAGTTTGTGGGTAGCTTGATAATTTTGACGTGACAACGTCTTATAAATCGATAGAGCCGGTTGCACGCACGAAAAAACATGACTCATCCGGCGTTACCGGCGTTACCTCGCTCATGCGGCGTTACCTCGCGAGCGTGGAAGGAGCGACAAAGAAGACGTTGTCACGTTCAACTATCGTCAGTAAACCGACTTTACAGGCAACCAATTTTTCGTGTAGTCTTCATTCCACAATCCACATACATCAGAGAAGTAAAAATATATTGACAAGTATGCAGGGTTATATTAAAAATACCAAAGTGCTCTCGGCCTGTAGTTGTTTACATTAACACTAAAAACTTTTTGTTCTACGACTTCTCAAAATTGAGTATTAATTTATTTCATACAAAAAAATGTTATTTCTGTAAAATGGCATTACACTATTGCGGTTTCGCGCCGCAAGTTCGAACGCTGCTTGCCGCTGTTACATTACAGAGTAGGAACAAGTAGAGTATCTCTGTAAAATATTGAATATTTGATATTTCTCAAAATATCGAGTAAAAAAAAGTAGTAGAACAAAAGTTGTTAGTTTTAATGTAAACAAATACACGCCAAGAGCGATTTGGTTTTTTTTATATAACCCTGTATACGTATATCTTGCCTACCCTGGTCTGTGGTGTGATAGACTAACATAACACGCGGTTATAGTGCCACAAACTTATCTCGTCCGGTGAGGGTGTCGCTGTCTGCGTCGATTTTTTTTCAAGGAATTTGAATTTTTCAAGGAATTTTGAATTATTTAATCAACTGTTAATAGTTAGTAGTTACAAAGTTATCTATATCAATAATACATGAACAAATACATAATTTATTACTATGGTACAACATGTTTTCACCTGTTTTGATAGTAATATTATATTTCAATATATTTCTAAGTAGGTGAGAAACTGCCCCTAAACTAGGTGGATACCTGTGTCTTAGGTGGCAGTACTTCCTTCAATATAATGGGTCAGTTAAGATATAATATGTTAGAACAATAGGTAGACTGTTTACTATGACAACAAAAGATAAGCAGCAAAAGATAATTTTTATACTAGTATTACAAACTATGAGGGAATAATGGTTATTATTTATTATTACTTATTTATATGATTATCGGTGTTCTAGTGAAATTGGTGTATTGTGTGTGAGTGTATGTGTGTGTGTGTGTGTGTGTGTGTGTGTGTGTGTGTGTGTCTGTGTGTGTGTGTGCGTGTGTGTGTGTTTGTTTTTGACTCTTATTTTAAGACTTTAATAAGGTTTTCAGTTTCTTCGTAGTTAAGTTTATTTAACCAGTCAAAGAGAATAGTTTTACATTTATATATATTGAGATTATGTATATTTAGAATTTTGTTCGCTTTCTTATACAGATAGCTTCCTAGAAAGCATGGAAATTTATTTGTAAAAGATTTTTTAAACTTGTTTGAATTAAAGATTCTGTAAGTGCGTCTTGTTCCTACGTTAATTATTTTACCTTCCTTACAGTGGTATTTTAGTATTAGTTTGTGGATATATAATTGTCTTACAGAAAGTACCTTGCATTCACTGTACAGTCTCGCCGTAGGGTAGTAGAATGGGAGGAAGCGGCTCACTTTCAACAGACGTCTTTGAGCTCTTTCGAGCTGTATCATGTGCGACTTTGCTGCGCCTCCCCAGGTTTCAATACCATAGGTTATGATCGACTGACATAAAGTGATGTACATTGTTCTAATTAGTTTATTATCTGCAACCTCTCTTATTGTTTTAAATATAGCTATTAATTTTCTTACTCGGTTAGTCAAGGTTTTTATATGTTTTTCAAAATTTAGGGTGTTATCGATCAATATACCTAAGTATTTTACATATGGTTCCCTCTCTAATTTAGTACATGTACATGTTTGAAACTGGCATGACTTAGTGTGTGCGTACAATACGTGATCTTCTATTGATGGTTGAGATTTGTTGGATAGGGCAAAAGTTATGTATTTAGTTTTGTTCGCATTTAGACTTAATTTGTTTTGTCTCAACCATGAAGTAACTTTATTGAATTCTGTTTGGGCCCGGGAGAAGACCTCCTCCCAACTCTTTCCCCATATTAATAGCACGGTATCGTCAGCAAAACTCATAATTTTTCCGTTTGTAATTTTTAGATTGCAAAGTTGGTTCATATATATCAAGAAGAGAGTTGGGGCGAGGATACTTCCTTGCGGGACGCCGTGTGTAATAGGAAGTGCCTCACTAATGATATTATTACTTTTTACTGATTGATATCTATGCGATAAGTAACTTTTTAATAGTTGAAGTTGTTGCCCTCGAATACCTATATGTTCAAGCTTTTGTAAAAGTATTGGCATTGATACTGTATCAAATGCTTTCGCAAGATCTAAAAAGATAGCTAGACATTTTTCTCCTGTGTCCATTTTTTTCACAATACAATCGACAAGATCATATATGGCGTCTGTCGCCGATCGTTTTTTACGGAATCCATACTGGTTTTCGGCGAGTAGATTATTTGATTCGAGGAATTTGACTAATTGTTTATTTATAATTCTTTCTAGTACCTTAGATATTGGAGGGAGGATAGATATAGGTCTATAGTTTGATATCATATTTTTGTCACCTTGCTTGTGTATCGGAGTAACAATAGATTTTTTGAAAATATTCGGGAATGTACCTGAGTTAATTGATAGGTTACAGATATGAACAATGAGTTTTGCTAGTATATCCTTATTTTGTTTCAATATATACGTTGATATACCACTCTGGTCTATTGATGCTGTATTTTTAAGAGAGTTAATTTCTGAAATTACTTCTTGTATGTCGGTATTTAAAAGAACAAAAGAGCTAGGAGGGGAGTATGAGGGAAGGTAGGCTAGGTTCATTTTAGAATTTTCGTCATTGTCTGTAGGAATTTGATCTGCTAACATTTTGCCTGTGTTTACAAAGTAATTATTGACTAGGTTGATCGATTCAATTGGAGATTCTGATAGTGTAAGAAGGTTTTCACAGGTAGATTTACTGTTTTTATAATGAGTGACTGAGTTAATAATATCCCAAGTTTTTTTCAGATTATTTGCATTTTTGAGTTCGTTTTTTATGTATTCATTTTTTAGTTTTTTTATGATGTTACAACAAAAATTTCGGTATCTTTTATAAATTATTTTAAGATTTTCATTATCTGGGTTCTTTTTTACTTTGGCGTGTAGTTTATCCCTGTGTCTGAGGCAGCGCAACAAGCCAGGAGTTATCCAAGGCTTTAGTGGTGCATTACGACCTGAAAGTATAATTTGTTTACTATATTTGTTGACAATAGATTTAATTTGGAAAGTTAGGTTATCGGCTGCGTCATTAGCGTCCGTACACTTTAGGACAGTCTGAAAGTCATAATTATTTATTTCGCTTTGGATTTTATTGAAATCATATTTCATGTAGGTTTTTGGGCCTGTTAACGTCAACGAATTTTTCAATCCGAGAGAGAATAATATAGAATCATGGTCAGTTAGGGAGTTTTCAATGATCAAGGTAGTGGATGGGTATGTTGTCTTGGCAAAGACATGATCAAGACAATTTTCTAGTCTTGTCGCCAGTGTGTGTGTCGGCAGTAAACCATATGATGACATTAAATCAAGATAATTTGGAGCACGTGTATCTGAAGACTCAGTTGTTATGTTTATATTTATATCTCCAACCACAAAGATGTGTTTGGTCTTTATTGAGTCTAAGAGGGATTGAAGGGATTGCATAAAAATATTAGGGTCACGGTTCGATGGTGATCTATAAATACATATCAGGGTTATAAAGTTATTAAGAGTAGCTACCAGACAATTCGCCTCGGAAAACAATGGTTCAGTTACATTTATATTCATATTTTGTTTCGCATATATTATAACTCCGTCATTTTGGTTGTTATTTCTCAAAGTAAAGAAACGGGTATAGTTTTCTAACTGTGGTATTATTTTGGTACGGTTTAGCCAGCATTCTGTAAATACGATAATATCTGGTTCTATTTTGGTTCTTGCGAGATTGGTACCGCACAAGTACCGCTGCGATGTTAGATCCAGTTTTGACCACCGGGTCAAAAAGTTTGGGGCGTTACAGTTGTAACGGGGTCAAGCTATTGTTGAACTTCTTTGACGTTCTAATCGCATCTGCCACTTACCGAGCAAAGCGTTTGATGGGTAGTTCGATAATATGTGTTTTGCGGGTAGTCTTCATATTTCGGGTATGAGTAAAAACCGTAAGCGTTTGGAGGGTAGCTTGATAACTCTTTTGTCATTCACTCCACATGCAAGGCCGTGCGGTAGACTAACATCGCATGCAGTTATCTCGTAGTTATAGAAAAGTAGTTGAATTTTAAACTCATCTATGATCTACCCTCATATACCCACCTCGCTTCCCGTCGCGCGTTGGGACTGGGATATTGTCATTTAGGAGATTTTCTGCCCGAAGCTCTGCGTTTGGCGGGTTGTTTCATAATTCGCGTTTTGCAGGTAGCCCTCAATTAGTAGTAATTGTAAGCGTTTGGCGGGTAGCCTGATAATTCTTCTGCTGTTCTACTCACATGCAAGGCCGTGCGGTAGATTGACATGCGGTTATCTCGTAGTTCAAGGAAGTTAGTTGTATTTGCAATGCATCCACCCTTAAGTACCCACCTCGCTTGCCGTCGCTGGAGCTGTTGTAGATGAGCGTGGCGGACGCGCGCTGCGTGTTCGGCGGCGCCCTGGGCCCATCACTCAGGGGGTCGTAGTCTTGGATCTTACCGATCTTCTGGCCGAAGCTCTGCGTTTGGGGGGTAGTTTGGTAATTCGCGTTTTGCGGGTAGTCCTCGTATTTCGGGTACGGATAGTAATCGTCCTGGCGATACTCTTGGTAGCAGAGCGTGGACTGGTGCTGTTGTTGTTGGTGCTGCGGTTGCTGATGATGCTGCGGTTGCTGATGATGCTGCTGCGGCACCGGCGTCTGGTAGTGCGTCTTGGGCGGCAGGTGCGGCGGCGGCTGGGGGGCGAGCATCTCGCTCGCGTAGGTGTCGATTTGCTGGTGGTAGTTGTCGTTGGTAGCAACGTCTAGCGTGGGAGAGATTGGATGGTTTGATGACGGGTTGATGACTGATGTTGCGCACAGTATGACATGTGTGACCGAGAAGGATTTGTATAACGGACGCTACTATTAACGGCGTAGAAGCCGTACCTAAGCGATTCTGAATGAAGTTTTATTTGAAATCTATAAAGACAATTACTTTCAAATTTAAACGTCATGTATATTGGTCCTTTAATCTAAAATAGAATGTTCTCCCAAAAGTTGCTCCAAATTCTCAGTTTTTCTAATTTTTATCGGAAACCACAATGGATATAATTGTATTTTTTGTTTTGATGTGTCGATAATAATAATATCCAAAAACGCTTACACACAGATTTTTGATAACTGGCTTAGTTTTTGAGTAATTAGGTAAAAGGTAGTTTTTCTGTTATATTCTTCATGCACATCCAGCATGCGCACGCATGGAGTGCCGATAATAGTGATAACTTTTTTATATATAAATATAAATTTTTATATGTAGAGGTATCGATAGCAGTAGCAATGTGGCGCGTTCAATGGCTTTTTCCCCATCTCAAAATATGCTCGAAATATGCCTTGTACGATTTCACACTACTTTCAGTACTTTCACATGTACTTTCAGTCATTCAAATAAGGAGTCCAATCCATCTTGGTCATACATGGATGATTAACACAAAATCATGATAGAACACAACATAATAAATTAGTCATATTTTTCAAAATGGCGGCGAATCCACACCCGATACACGATGCTTGTGCAATATGAAAAATGTTGTGTCACACACACTAAAAGTTATACGAATAATACAATCGAGTCTTGCTATACTGGAAACGTACGATTTCAATTAACTTTTTAACTTGACAACAATTATTACGTTATTATAAACTAGGATAAAAATAATGTCGGTGTACATCGTGTACATTAACTCTTAGTAGTGGGATTTGAAGTCGGTTTTTTAGAAGAATTTTTATTTTCTCACTCAATTGGTTAATAAAAGATCCGCAACATAAGTGACGGATACGGATCGAAATCGTATCCCTGTAGAGTCTCTCGGGACAACTATTTTGCCGACACCCCATGATGAGGATAGAATGATTTGGCGAAATTCCGGATACCCTTGTAAAAGGTAACTTATATACTTACAAGTAAATACACAGTTTATATTTAACGCGACTTAAATTTCGCTAAATATATTTGATTTCTCGATACTTGACTTTTACACCTGTATTAGTACTCTTGCAAACGAGAACAAACAAAAAAGCCTCTTTGTACCGGGAGCGCTAGTACAAGATACAATAATGCTAAGAATTCGATAGAGTAATAAGTTTACGGATACGGATCTTATTTTTCCAGCGGATATCCGCAGATACGGTTACGGATCTCCGGAACATCTCTAAAGTGTACGTCCAGATTCCGGCGAGTGTCGTGGAGAACTCACCAACGATTTCTCCATTCTCGTTGATCTGCCGCTGCTTCTCCATCTGCGCCTTCTTCTCCAAGTCACCGTGATACGCCACGTTGCTTATGATCTTTGTGTTCGCCTTGATCCTTAGGGTTTCGGGGTCGTCCGCTACCTGGAAGGCGTACGTGTGATTAAAGTTTTTAATAAGTAAATAATTGAAAAATTAAAAAACACGACTGCGCTTTGGTAAAACCACTTTTTCCATAAAAATATAGTCTAGGTTACTCGGAATGATGTAGGGATTCTAACGATACCCCATGTGTCCAAATCTCTTCAGTCGCTCAGAAGCTATGGTGGAATAAAGAATCGCACATACATACATAAACCCTAAAAACATTACACTCCTATTTTTGGGCAGTCGTGTCTGGTCAGTTTCTAACACTAAGGGTTCCATACCACCAAATCAATACAATATTTGTTTTTGGGTACCCTGAGGGTAAAGCGGGGCCCTATTACTAAGACTCCGCCGTCCGTCCGTCCGAGCATGCGTCTGTCACCAGGCTGTATCTCATGAATCGGGATAGTTAGACGGTTGAAATTTTCACAGATGATGTCTCTAATTTTTAAGTATTTATTGGTTTAGACTTTAGAGTCTAAACCAATAAATACTTAAAAATTATTCTGCTTTTATAATATAAAAGAGGCCTCCCATAAAACTTTTATATACAGAAATGTCAGTAAACATAACAGTGTCGCGAGTTCAATGGTTTTTTGTTTTTCCGTCCCAAAGATGTCAAACACGGCGAAAGAAATTTTCACTTCAAGAACGGTATACCTGTGTGAACTTCCCCTTGTTCTTCTCAAAGTCGGCGTAGTACTTGACGTTGCTCTGCAGCTTGGTGTTCTCCGCTATCCGCTTCAGCTCCGGCGTTTCCGCCATCGTCATGTGCTACGCTTTCGATTAGTGTGACAGTATACCTGTGTGAACTTCCCCTTGCTCTTCTCAAAGACGGCGTGGTACTTGACGTTGCTCTGCAGCTTGGTGTTCTCCGCTATCCGCTTCAGCTCCGGCGTTTCCGCCATCGTCATGTGCTACGCTTTCGATTAGTGTGACAGTATACCTGTGTGAACTTCCCCTTGCTCTTCTCAAAGTCGGCGTGGTACTTGACGTTGCTCTGCAGCTTGGTGTTCTCCGCTATCCGCTTCAGCTCCGGCGTTTCCGCCATCGTCGTGTGCTTCGCTTTCGATTAGTGTGACAGTACACCTGTGTGAACTTCCCCTTGCTCTTCTCAAAGTCGGCGTGGTACTTGACGTTGCTCTGCAGCTTGGTGTTCTCCGCTATCCGCTTCAGCTCCGGCGTTTCCGCCATCGTCGTGTGCTTCGCTTTCGATTAGTGTGACAGTATACCTGTGTGAACTTCCCCTTGCTCTTCTCAAAGTCGGCGTGGTACTTGACGTTGCTCTGCAGCTTGGTGTTCTCCGCTATCCGCTTCAGCTCCGGCGTTTCCGCTATCGTCGTGTGCTTCGCTTTCGATTAGTGTGACAGTATACCTGTGTGAACTTCCCCTTGCTCTTCTCAAAGTCGTCGTGGTACTTGACGTTGCTCTGCAGCTTGGTGTTCTCCGCTACCCGCTTCAGCTCCGGCGTTTCCGCCATCGTCGTGTGCTTCGCTTTCGATTAGTGTGACAGTATACCTGTGTGAACTTCCCCTTGCTCTTCTCAAAGTCGGCGTGGTACTTGACGTTGCTCTGCAGCTTGGTGTTCTCCGCTATCCGCTTCAGCTCCGGCGTTTCCGCCATCGTCGTGTGCTTCGCTTTCGATTAGTGTGACAGTATACCTGTGTGAACTTCCCCTTGCTCTTCTCAAAGTCGGCGTGGTACTTGACGTTGCTCTGCAGCTTGGTGTTCTCCGCTATCCGCTTCAGCTCCGGCGTTTCCGCCATCGTCGTGTGCTTCGCTTTCGATTAGTGTGACAGTATACCTGTGTGAACTTCCCCTTGCTCTTCTCAAAGTCGGCGTGGTACTTGACGTTGCTCTGCAGCTTCGTGTTCTCCGCTATCCGCTTCAGCTCCGGCGTTTCCGCCATCGTCGTGTGCTTCGCTTTAGGCACGTGTCTGTAACACACGAGTTAAGAGCATTTACTTTTTTTGGAGTATTTATTTATGAGAACTTTCTATCGAGATTTTTTTCCCAATCGTGTTTCTGCTTCACAGC
The DNA here is from genome assembly GCA_036785405.1 of Coenonympha arcania. Taxonomy (NCBI): domain Eukaryota; kingdom Metazoa; phylum Arthropoda; class Insecta; order Lepidoptera; family Nymphalidae; genus Coenonympha; species Coenonympha arcania. Next base: position 3,669,126 of record CM072079.1, on the reverse strand, counting down.
GATTTTAGATTAAGAGGTATGCGACGGGTATGCCCGCGAAATTCAATTTTTGTGTGGTTTTTCGCATTTTTAAACCGAATTCAAAAAAGGAGGCAAAACTTTTGAATGGGGTGAATCGATTTGGATGTTTCTTTTTTAGGGTTCCGTACCAAAGTGGTAAAATGGAACCCTTATGGTGCGACTTTCTCCGTCTGTCTGTCCGTCTGTCCGTCACACTCGATTATTTCAGTAACTACCGGAGCTATCGATATAAAATTTGGAATAGTTGTGTATATTAGTGGCCCAATGACACTGGAATAAAAAAAATTGAAACTATTTTTGTTCTTATTTAAAAAGGGGGGAAAATCGGAGGGTTGAAATTTAAAAGTGAGATAACTGTACTGTGTGGGGTATCATATGAAAGGGTTTACTTTGTACATTCTAAAACCGATTTTTAATTATTTTTAGTCATGATAGTTTTTGATTTATCGGGGAAAATGTCTAAAAAATACCGTTGTCCCCCCTTTATCTCCGGAGTTTATCAATCGAAAAATCTCAAATAATTATGGTCAATAGGAATTTACGTATATTTTACAGGAAAACTATAGCCAATGCTCTAACTAGCATAGTTTTTTTGATATTAACAATAAACCTCTACAAACAAAGTTAGTTTTGCGGTTCATTAACAAAGGTTCATTAACGCAAGTTCTTCTAAGTACTCGTCGTCAAATAAACATACATATTGGTTTTTGCCTGATTGTTTTGCTTCAGTACTTCTTGAGTACGGAACCCTCGGTGCGCGAGTCCGACTCGCACTTGGCCGGTTTTTTTTATTAGAAAGCTGACGCTTCCCGTGTGGTCCCATTTCATTTTAGTCCAATTCTGATTATGGTTTCCATGAGAAAACCATATAAGTCTTAAATTTTTAATTGCAAAGGATGTATTCAACAGTAGTTTGATGAGAGTTGAAGTCGGTTTTTTGGTAATTAATTGACGTATATTATTAAGCGAAGACACTTAGGCTTAAGGCAGTAAAATTGCGGAAATTCCAGTATCATCTTCACGTGTTTATATAAAAATCTTTGCATCAAAGTGTCCAGTTACAGAAATTAGTTCGAGATTTGCGAGTTACTCACTTTAAACTCGATACTCGGTTTAATTTCTTAGAATTTTAAAAATACTTCACTTAAGTATATTGAGCGTAACATGATGTTCTATAGCCTATACCCTTCCTCAATAAATACACTATTTAACACACAAATAATTTCTCAATTCGGACCAGCAGTTTCAGAGGTTAGCCCGTTCAAACAAACAAACATACTCCTCAGCTTTTTAATATTAGTACGGATACGCAACAGTGTCATTATGTCATACCTATAATGTGTCATTGTGCCATCGCTTGGTCATATAGGTCGCGGATGTTCCGGTAGTGAAACCGCTATCTATTTATAGTGTCAGGCTATATAGGCAGTCATGCGCGTACGCAGTTTGTGCATCACTGATTGATCGTTCGCCTGCTTTGATAGTTAGCTAGCCTTATTATTATTGTAAAGGCGAAAGATAAGTGATATAATAACAATAAAACATCAACATGGATTTTTATTCGGTACACGTCCACAGACCATTGAAAATGGAAATATTTGTTTTTCACATCGACCTAAATAATAGGCTCTTATGAAAAGTCAAAACTCTACCGCCAGGTTCGGAAAGCAGGTATGCACCGAGGAGAACTGGCGAGAAACTTGGCACTTGCTCTTTTCAAAAATGTCATTATTACAATACAAGATTTCTTACAAAGTGTGAAAAATTATTACATATCTGTAAGATAGCTTGTGAGGAGAATCATTGTAGGCATCGCAATTTGCAACACCCAGCACACACTGTACTCTGTAATCTGTACTGCGGGGCTAGACAAAGTGAATCGTTTAGCGTTGACGACAGTAGATAAAAATGTATTGACAAAACAAGTGACTGTAGAACAACCACGTGACCGTATAGAGGAAAACACGCTTTTTTTTGAAAATCGACGACAATTTGAACGCTCCCTGGCGTTCTCGCAGACCTTGTAGACAACTTTAGCGTACTTCGCATGACAATTGACAGACGACAGTGAACAACGCTAAGCATAAAGTAGATTCTGCTTTCATTTGTTTTCATTCGGTCACGTTGTTTTTTCTGCAGTCACTTGTTTTGTCCATACATTTTTGTCTACTGTCGTCAACGCTAAACGACTGTTACTGTGTTCTAGCCCCGTTGTTGACAGCTGGGGGGCTATTCACGTTACGTGTCGGCTTATACATTTCGTGGTGTGATATGTTTTTTATAGGGAATAATGTTAGTGTGTGTGTGTGGAAGATAACAAGTAGTTTTTAGGCAAGCGCTATTCCTATAAAACCGTATTTTTTTTTAAAGGAAAATAGATTATTGTTTAGAATCAACAAAATATATACCCCCTGCTCAATTTTATAAATCTTGTTCAGCGGGGCTAATATTCGCCTTTTCCCCCGGCTAGTACCATATCAGTCACGTTTAACGGTGCTAATATTTCCCTGGCTATTATTATATCAATCACGTTTAGCGGGGCTAATATTCCCCTTTTCCCCCGGCTAGTATTATATCAGTCACGTTTAACGGTGCTAATATTCCCCTTTCCCTGGCTATTATTATATCAATCACGTTTAGCGGGGGTAATATTCCTTTCCCCTGGCTAATATTATATCAGTCGTGTTTAGCGGGGCTAATATTCCCCTTTCTCCTGGCTAATATTATAACAGTCATGTTTAACGGGGCTGATATTCCCCTTTTCCCCCTGCTAATATTATATCAGTTGTGTTTAACGGGGCTAATATTCCCCCTTTTCCCCCGGCTAGTATCATATCAGTCACGTTTAACGGTGCTAATATTCCCCTTTCCCCTGGCTAGTATTATATCAGTCACGTTTAACGGGGCTAATATTCCCCTTTGCCCCTGGCTAGTACAATGCAAGATACTCACGCTTCGCAGTAGGGCAGCTTGCCGTAGCCCTTGTATGTGCGCATGTTGAGCGTCATCCCGCACTCCTGGCATTTGAAACAGCCTTTGTGCCATGTCTGCGAACAAAAGAAAAAAACACTGTAGGAATAGAGTAGTATTGTTATGGATATCCATATCCGTAACCGAAACTATCGGATATCCGAAATAATTTAATATCCATAACTGTAACCGAAACCGATATTATTTTTTACCAATATCCATATCCATCGTATATAACACTTCAAAATGAGTAGCTGTAAGAAAGAATTAATTGTATGACAGATTGCGAAACCTACAAGGTACAATTAAAGTCGAATATAATCTTATTTGTATTTCATTTTATAGTTCCTTAAAAAATTAATATCCGTAACCGAAACTATCGGATAATCCGAAATAATTTAATATCCATAACCGTAACCGAAACCGATATTATTTTTTACCAATATCCATATCCGGATCCGAAATTATAAAATAACATCCCTAGAATAGACATATACACAGGACCCGGCCAACCGCGCAAAAAGATGTCGTCAGTTCACTGGTGTAAATAATGTTTGTTTTGACACCAATGGCGAAAATAGTAAACAAACCGTAGTATTGTTTATGGTCCGCAATCCACGTCGCAGATCATATCACATAACTATCATATCATATAACTCTTCTCTACAATGGTACGGATAACGAAATCCTAAAAATTTTAGATAAATCTTTTGATTAAAAATCTCCTTCATTCATTTGATTGTTATATGCAGCAGGAAAGAAAGAAATAACATTTTAGAGTGCGGAAAAGACGACTTTCCGTACAACTTCCAGCAAAGACGCACCCCCAAGCGATTTAGCGTTCAGGTGCGATGCTTGTAGAAACCTTAGGGGTAAAGTTATTTACTCTTCCAAGTTAGTACGATAGCATCTTAGGCTGCATCATCACTCACCATCAGGTGAGATCGCAGTCAAGTACTAACTTGTAACAGAAAAAAAAATGCATGCATGCGCTATAAAATAGTCATTTCATTCAAAAAAAAATTTGTAGAGAAAACTTTTGACTAAAAAAAATTGGTTGCCTGTAAAGTCAGTTTACTGACGATAGTTGAACGTGACAACGTTTTCTTTGTCGCTCGTTTCGCGCTCGCGAGGTAACGCCGCATGAGCGAGGTAACGCCGGTAACGCCGGATGAATCATGTTTTTTCGTGCGTGCAACCGGCTCTATCGATTTATAAGACGTTGTCACGTCAAAATTGGTTGTCTGTAAAGTCGGTTTACTGACGATAGTTGAACGTGACAACTCTCGCTTGCACTTCAAGCCTTACATGGAACGCCTCAGAGCGAGGTAACGCCGCGAGCGAGGTAACGCCGCATGAGTCATGTTTTTTTGTGCGTGCAGCCGGCTCTATCGAATTATAAGACGTTGTCACGTCAAAAACCTCCTTCATGCATTTGAATGTAAATTGTAATATGCAGCGAGAAAGAAATACATAACATTTTAGAGTGCGGAAAAGATGACTTTCCGCACAACTTGAACACACATATTAGAGCATTAAAAAAACCTTTTCGTGAGAAAGCCACACTGTTCGGTGCTGTAACAATACGAGAGATCGCTAAACAGAGGTCAGATAGAAGTGTTTCGGCAAATAACGCACTGCACCAGTTCGCAGGCGATAACAATGGTGCAATTAGAAGCTGTGCTGTGTACATAAATATACGGTGCGAAAAAGAATGACCTGTGAGCGAAAAAACCAGCTAAGAGAGTGTGAGAGTTCCGTACCATCAAAGTCAAACGGCCACACTCAGAGACGTCACTTAACTTTAATTATCATTAAGCTCCTATGATTCCGTTGACAAATGTATGGAATTTAATGTTAATTTATTTAAGTGACGTCTCTGAGTGCGGTCGTAAATATCTTTATTGCACATAGGCCTAACGTACAGGCTCTAGTAAAGCGTCAATATGAAAGGAGACATTTCAAATTGGGCTAGGTCTTGTACGGTACCTTAAAAAATTAAGAAAAATCTGTTGTTCTTGGGAAAAATATAAATATTTAGTTAAAAGGAAGAGTTTAGGTGTACAAAAATACTTTTCTTTTCAATAAGTAAGATCGATTTTCAATATGGCGTCTCGCTGGCGTCGTATGATTTGACCTAAGACCAAGGATTTGACGTAAACTGACAGCTTGTCACTTCAATGTCAATTGTCATTGTGATGACTTCTGTCAGAATATCATTGTCAAATGTCAATTCACAATGAATGACATGTTACCGCCATGATAAATCTTTGTTAAGTATTGCAATTTTATGCAGAAATATTTGTTTTGTACACCGAAAAAAGCCGTTTTTAAAGAAAATATATAGGTAAAAACTGTTTATTGTGATCTGGGCTATACCCAAGTATACCGTACACAGACCGTTCACGAGGGTTCAAGTATCTACTACCGGCCCTACATTATCAAAATCAAAACATACTTTTTAGGGTTCCGTAGCCGAATGGCAAAAAACGGAACCCTTATAAATTCGTCATGTCTGTCCGTCTGTCCGTCCGTATGTCACAGCCACTTTTTTCCGAAACTATAAGAGCTATACTGTTGAAACTTGGTAAGTAGATGTATTCTGTGAACCGCATTAAGGTTTTCACACAAAATTTTAAAAAAAGTAATAAATTTTGGGGGTGCCCCATACTTAGAACTGAAACTCAAAAATTTTTTTTTCATCAAACCCATATGTGTGGGGTATCTATGGATAGGTCTTCAAAAATGATACTAAGGTTTCTAATATCATTTTTTTCTAAAATGAATAGCTTGCGCGAGAGACACTTCCAAAGTGGTAAAATGTGTGTCCCCCCCCCTGTAACTTCTAAAATAAGAGTATGATAAAACTAAAAAAAATACATGATGTACATTACCATGCAAACTTCCACCGAAAATTGAACGAGATCTATTAAGTAGTTTTTTGATATTTACAAAAAAACCTCTAAAAACAAAGTTAGTTTTGCGGTTCGATAAGAAAAGTGGTTTTTATGGTTTTATTCCTCCGGTTGTAGTACGGAACCCTCAGTGCGCGAGTCCGACTCGCACTTGACAGGTTTATTATTTCATACTAGCAGTGCCCGCGGACTCCGTTCCGCGTTGGAAATATTTATGAGGATAGTTTTCGAACGAACTTGAAATAACATTTAAGTATGCGTGGGACTTGGGAGGCTGGGAGACTCACGACTAACGTGACCAAATTAGCGGTCATTTCATAAATTTTTTTGAAGAATTTCATTCCATTTCCATTTTTTTGCAAAATACCATATAAGTATGGCTATAGAGGACTCTCTACTAACTTTTTGACAACCTCCCTGGCGGAGTGACGGCGCGCTCGGATTCGAGTGTGAGGTCGCGGGTTCGATTCCCGCCACGGACCACTTTGGAAATTTATAATTTCTAAATTGGCTCATGTCTGGTCTGGTGGGAGGCTTCGGCCGTGGCTAGTTACCACCCTACCAGCAAAGACGCACCGCCAAGCGATTTAGCGTTTCGGTGCGATGCTTGTAGAAACCGTTGGGATTTACTAGGTTTAGGGATTTACTTACTCTTCCAAGTTCGTACGATAACATCTTAGGCTGCATCATCACTTACAATCAGGTGAGATCGCAGTCAAGTACCTACTAACTTGTACAGAGTTAAAAAAAGAAGATAACAAACCTCAGGATGCGCTCAACCGAACGATTTACGTAAATCTTTTTCGTACAAGCAAACAGTAGCGCCATCTGTCAGAATTGTATAGGACATAGGTGGCTGCTGAGCGAACTACAGCGTGGCCTTATATGTCTATTATAATTATTATACCCTCGAGTTTTATTATAACTCTGCAAGAAGAGTCCTACAACCAGTAGTTACAAGATACACATACACGATGTTTTCCTCACACCTTAGTGTATTGTAAACACCCAAATGAGTCAGTATTCACAAATAGATCGGAACGTGCCGGTTTCCTAGCCGCAATCACTTTGCGCAATACACATTGCCGCAAGTTACGAGAGATAGGGGCGCTATACCAGTGGGTTAATCTAAATATATAGAAGACTAGTAGGCGCGTGAGTGCGCGGGCCACGTGTGGCCCGCGTGCGATCTTCCCGCCCATAAAAGTATCGCCGTCATCTCACAATTGGAATCCGATTGGCAGTGGGCTGAAAAAATTACCTAGTAGCACGGTCATGGTTTTAAAGATGGTTAACTACTGTTCGAACAAAAAAATACGCTGAACCTCATCGGATGAGGTTCAGCGTATTTTTTGTTCAAACAGTCCTTAACTATCTTTAAAACCATGACCGTGCTCCTCAATCATCAACCTAATCCTAGATCATCATCTCCTTTCACATTTTTCTTTGGCCGAAAAACTGCATCAATGCTTTGCATAATTATATTTGAAATGTAAATTTTCTATGAAAAAATAAATTCCACCATTTTGATTTATTTCTACCCATCAAAAACACCTTCGGGTCCTGATTACCTCTTGCTAAGAAACCACTCTCTTATCTTTTATACTTTCCGAGATAGAACAACACGACATTAGTATGGCGGCCATCTTGAATCCGCCATTTTGGATTTTTTTCAGCTCACTGCCAATTGCATGAGGTTCCGAGTATTTTTTGTTTGCGCAGTCCCCACCTAACTATAATACCTTGCCCGTGCTCCTCGACCGTCTTAGAAACCCTCAATCATCATCACATTCCATATTATTCTCTGGAAGTTCTCTGAAGAACCACATCATACACTTGCAAAGTTTTCAAGTTTTCTTCTCTTCAAAATTCCCCATACATTTTTCTATGGAAAAATAATTTCCGCCATTTTGTTTTTTTTTCTATCCATTGGATAGACCTCCGGGTCCTGATCACTTCTTGTCAAGAAACCGTTCTTCCATCTTTTATACTTTCCGAGATATCGACGAAATTCGTATAGCGGCCATTTTGAATCCGCCATTTTGAATTTTTTTTCTGCTCATTGCCAATTGGATGACGTTTCAAATGACATTTGGTCGAGCACCCCCCACCTATCTGCAATAGCCTCCCCGTGCCCTTCACCTGTCTCCGAAATCCTCAATCATCAGCTCTCTCCGTATTTTTCCTCTTCATGAATTTTTCCCCTCTTTACGACGTCATACTTGAAAAAAAAAATTTTCATACAAAATTGTTCAGGAGAGGTGATCAATGAGTGAATCAGCACGAGTAGCTATATATATATTAACTAGTTTTTCGCGTGGGGGCGCGGCCCGCTAAAGCGGACCGCGTAACTGCTTGTAGCAATTTACGTGGTCGCTCATACTCGGATTTAGCAAAAATTAGTAGGTAGGTACCCAATCGCCATACAATGTAGTATGAAAAAAAATTTTCCGCCATTTTGAATTTTTGTTCTTTTCGATAAAAACAACTCTTCGTCCTGATCATCTCTTGCTAAGAAACCACTTTTCTATCGTTCATACATTCTGAGATAGACATCGACGAAATTTGTATGGCGGCCATCTTTTTTTCGCCATTTTGAAATTTTTTTCAGCGCATTGGCATTTGCACAAGATTTCGAATGACATTTGGTCGAGCACCCCCCACCTATCTTCGATACCCTGGCTGAGCCCTTCACCCGTCTCCGAAATCCTCAATCATCAGCTCTCTCCATACTGTCCCCGAAAGAAATAGTTCTCTTCGTTACGAAAGTGTTTGTGAAAAAAAAAATTTTCATACAAAATTTTACAGCAGAAAATTTTGCGAAAATCTCGGCCACCATCTTGTTTTTCCAAAATTTTCCATTTTTTCTATTAATCGTTTACTAATGTCTACAATACTTGCGAGTTTGAACGAAATCGGTCGGAAAACAAAAAAGTTACAGAAATCACGTCGGCCGCCATCTTGTTTTTCTGAAATGTTATATTTTCCCCCTACTCCAATCCCGTACCCAAATACATCCCATAAACATCATATTATCGTTTTCCGTCTCCTTCTAGGTCTCTTCCATACATTTTTTATGAAAAAAAATTCTGCCATTTTGAATTTTTTTTCTTGTCACTAAATAGATCTCCCCATTTCGATTATCTTTTGCTATGAAACCACTTTTCCAACTGTCATACCCTCCGAGATAGAGACCAACAAAATTTGTATGGCGGCCATGTTTTTTCCGCCATTTTGAATTTTTTTTCAGCTCATTGGTAATTGGACGAGGGTTCAAATGACATTTGGTCGAGCACCCCCGACCTATCTCCAATACCTTTAACGTGCTCTTCACCCGTCTCCAAGATCCTCAATCATCAGCTCTCTCCATACTGTCCCCGAAAGAAATAGTTCTGCTCTTTACGAAAGTGTTTGCGAAAAAAAATTTTTTCTTACAAAATTTTACAGGAGAAAATTTTGCGAAAATCTCGGCCGCCATCTTGTTTTTCCAAAATTTTCCATTTTTTCTATTAATCGTTTACTAATATCTACAATCGTTGCAAGTTTGAACGAAATCGGTCGGAAAACAAAAAAGTTACAGAAATCACGTCGGCCGCCATCTTGTTTTTCGGAAATGTCAGATTTTTCCCATACTCGAATCCCCCACCCGAACACATCCCCCATACATCATTATATCGTTTTCAGTCTCCTTCTGGGAGAACAATTGTATATGTCAGTGAGTCAGTGGTAATTGAGCTATATATATTATAACTAGTAGGGCGCGTGAGTGCGCGGGCCACATGTGGCCCGCGTGCAGTCATCCCGCCCATAAAACTATCGCCGTCATCTCCATCGCCAATTGGAATCCGAATGGCAGTGGGCTGAAAAAATTACCTAGGAGCACGGTCATGGTTTTAAAGATAGTTAAGGGCTGTTCCAACAAAAATACCGCTGAACCTCATCGGATGAGGTTCAGCGTATTTTTGTTCGAGCAGCCCTTAACTATCTTTAAAACCACGACCGTGCTCCTCAATCATCATCCAAATCCTAGATCATCATCTCTTCTCATTCATTCATCCCGTAAACCTTGAGATCCTGATCACCTCTTGCTAAGAAACCACTCTCTTATCTTTTATACTTTCCGAGATAGGACAAACGCGACATTTGTATGGCGGCCATCTTGAATCCGCCATTTGGGATTTTTTTTCAGCTCACTGCCAATTGCATGAGGTTTCGAGTATTTTTTGTTTGAGCAGTCCCCACCTAACTATAATACCTTGCCCGTGCTCCTCGAGAGTCTTCAAAACCCTCAATCATCATCTCATTCCATATTTTTCTCTGAGAGTCCTCCAAAAAACCGCATCAAAGTACTACATGTTTCATAACTTTTCAATAGTCTCTTCAATATTCGCCATACATTTTCTATGAAAAAAAAAATATTCCGCCATTTTGAATTTTTTTTCTATCCATCAAATAGACGTTCGAGTGCTGATCAACTGTTGTCAAGAAACCGTTCTTCCATCTTTTGTACTTTCTGAGATATTGACGAAATTCAAATGGCGGCCATTTTGAATCCGCCATTTTGAAATTTTTTTCAGCTCACTGGCAATTGGATGACGTTCCAAATGACATTTGGTCGAGCACCCTCCACCTATCTGCAATACCCTGGGCTGTGCTCTTTACCCTTCTCCGAAATCCTCAATCATCAGCTCTCTCCATATTTTTCTTCTTCTTGAATTTTTCCCTTCTATACGACATCATCCTTGAAAAAAAAATTTTTCATACAAAATTGTTCAGGAGAGGTGATCAATGACCCAATCAGCACAAGCAGCTATATATATATTAACTAGTAGGGCGCGTGAGGGCGCGGGCCACATGTGGCCCGCGTGCTGTCTTCCCCCCTATTTGCCTTCCAACTTTTAGTCTCTTCAACATTCGCCATACATTTTCTATGAAAAAATAAATTCTGCCATTTTGAATATTTTTTCTGTCCATCGAATAGACCTTTGGATCCTGATCAACTCTTGTCAAGAAACCGTTCTTCCATCTTTTATACTTTCCGAGATATCGACGAAATCCGTATGGAGGCCATTTTGAAATTTTTTTCAGCTCACTGCCAATTGGATGACGTTTCAAATGACATTTGGTCGAGCACCCCCCACCTATCTTCCATACCCTGGCTGTGCTCTTCACCCGTCTTCAAAATCCTCAATCATCAGTTCTCTCCGTATTTTTCCTCCGAATGAATTTTTTTCTTCTATACGACCTCATCCGTGAAAAAAAAAAAATTTATACAAAATTGTTCAGGAGAGGTGATCAATCAGTCAGTGAGTGAGTGAATCAGCACAAGTAGCTATATATATATTAAAGACACTGACTGACTCACTGACATATCAACGCACAGCCCAAACCGCTGGGTCTAGAGACTTCAAATTTGGCACACAGGTTCCTTATGAGGTCTAGGGGTGCACTAAGAAAGGATTTTTCAAAATTCCCCCCCTAAAGGGGTGAAACGGGGCTCCAAAGTTCGTATTTTACCAAGCTTCAATACTCCTTCACGCCGCAACTACATTTGGCTCAAATTTGGAATGGAGATAAATTGCATCTTGGGTTAACACATAAGCTACTTTTCATCCCGGGAAAATCCATGGTTCCCGTGGGATTAGTTAAAAACCGAAATTCACGCGGAAAAAAATCTTCACGCCGGAAGTACAAGACGGATTTGGCTGAAATTCGGAATGGAGATAGATGATATCCTGGGTTAATAAAAAGGCTACTTTTCATTCTGGAAAAATCCATGGTTTTCGCGGGAAAACTGAAAAATTGATATTCACGCGCGAAAAATACTACTTTACGCTGCACTTACTGACCGGATATGACTGAAATTCAGAAAGGAGATAGATTTTATCCTGGATTAATACGTAGGCTACTTTTCATGCTGGAAAATTTCATGGTATATCAAAGAAGATACTGACTCACTCACTCACTGATATATCAACACACAGCCCAAACCGCTGGGTCTAGAGACTTCAAATTTGGCACACAGGTTCCTTATGAGGTTTAGGGGTGCATTAAGAAAGGATTTTTCAAAATTCCCCCCCTAAAGGGGTGAAACGGGGCTCCAAAGTTCGTATTTTACCAAGCTTCAAGACTCCTTCACGCCGCAACTACAGATCCGATTTGGCTCAAATTTGGAATGGAGATAAATTGCATCTTGGATTAACACATAAGCTACTTTTCATTCCGGGAAAATACATGGTTCCCGTGGGATTAGTTAAAAATTGAAATTCACGCGGAAAAAATCTTCACGCCGCAAGTACAAGACCGATTTGGCTGAAATTTGGAATGGCGCTAAATTGCATTATGGGTTAACACATAAGCTACTTTTCATCCCGGGAAAATCCATGGTTCCCGTGGGATTAGTTAAAAACCGAAATTCACGCGGAAAAAAATCTTCACGCCGCAAGTACAAGACGGATTTGGCTGAAATTCAGAATGGAGATAGATGATATCCTGGGTTAATAAAAAAGCTACTTTTCATTCCGGAAAAATCCATGGTTTTCGCGGGAAAACTGAAAAATTGATATTCACGCGCGAAAAATACTACTTTACGCTGCACTTACTGACCGGATATGACTGAAATTCGGAAAGGAGATAGATTTTATCCTGGATTAATACATAGGCTACTTTTCATACTGGAAAATTTCATGGTATATCAAAGAAGATACTGACTCACTCACTCACTGATATATCAACGCACAGCCCAAACCGCTGGGTCTAGAGACTTCAAATTTGGCACACAGGTTCCTTATGAGGTTTGGGGGTGCATTAAGAAAGGATTTTTCAAAATTCCCCCCTAAAGGGGTGAAACGGGGCTCCAAAGTTCGTATTTTACCAAGCTTCAATACTCCTTCACGCCGCAACTACTGATCCGATTTGGCTCAAATTTGGAATGGAGATAAATTGCAAAGGTTACTTTTATGCCGGAAAAATCGATGGTTCCCGTGAGAATAGGAAAAACTAAAATTTACGCGGGCGAAGCCGCGGGTATCTGCTAGTCTACTATATAAAAATAAGTCGGGTTTTCCTCCCTGACGCTATAACTCCAGAACGCACGAACCGATTTCCACGGTTTTGCATTCGTTGGAAAGGTCTCGGGCTCCGTGAGGTTTATAGCAGAGAAAATTCAGGAAAAATATCAACAGAAAAGCGGGAAAATCTTTTTAGCGGGAAAGCCATCTGGTGGCGAAACGGAGTTCGCCGGGTTTGCTTGTTCTGTATGAAAATTGGGTATTTGTCCACATCTATGGGTATTTGGCTCCAATTTTTTATCACTAACTAGGATAAAAATAATTACGTACACTAAAAAACTAATGAAATCGATCAAATAACGAAGAAGTTACAAGCATTTCAATATTTCTGATTAGACAGAGATAGCAATATTAAATTGTGACGTCACACCTTACAAATGTCAAAAGCATCGTGCGGTTACACAGAAAAATATAAAGTTATTCCTTGCTCTGTGTGCGGCTTCATACAAATTTCCGTTTTGCGAGAAAGGGATAGAAGACTTTCCCACTCCGAAATTAAAATGCCTGTAACTTTATAAATCTTCGTTGGATTTTAACATTTTTTCAGTGTACGTCATTATTTTTATCCTAGTTCTAGTTTATAATAAAGTAATATTTTATATTAAAACTAGCTGACCCGGCAAACGTTGTTTTGCCTTATTAATTATATCTCACTAATTATTAAGCTTTCTGCGAAGACCCAATTCATTACGACAATTATATTTCGAGTTTGTTGATAGGATATACCTATGATTTCAGCTATCTCAACGGCCCCCAGTATCAAATCCCAAATATTTCCGACGCTATTTTCAGTAGTCGAAGCTGATGGCCGTCCAGCTTGTGGCTCATCTTCAATGCTATATGTTTAGCTTCTCTGATCTTCAGTGCGTCAATTCTTCTGACCATTTTTCAACGATTGTATACGATGGAGAGATCCTACTTTATTATTTCTTCTTTTTATATTTTTACTAGCGACCCGCCCCGGCTTCGCACGGGTGCAATGCTGATATTAAATTAAATACACTACAGAAAAACTATGAACGTTGTATATAAAAACATAGCGGCCCGCTCCGACTTTGCACGGGCATAAAATATATATGCCTATGTCACTCAATGAAAACATGATTAAAATCGATCGAGTATTTTTGATTCATTCATTACTGCCCTTGGCCTGCACGCATTAAATTTGGAGTAAAACAATTCCTCTTTCCCTATACTTACTATGAAGATTTCCTGCTATCTTTGGAATATCTAAATTCATACAATTTTTATTACATTACACATTTTTACTTATTTACTTTTTACATTTTTACCTAGGTATTTATTTATTTTTACAACAATTAATATATAACAGGATGTCTTTATACACAACGTTCACAGCTTTCTTGTCATTAGACAATACAAACATGTTTTCATGCCTCCCCGCACTGCCCCGTCCGACCGGTACCGCCCGCCGCAAACGCAAATTTTAAATTTGTAATATCTCCGAAAATATTTGTTTAATTTACATGCTGTAAGGAACCATATTGATCTATATTAATTGCACACTGTATTTAAGGTACTTAATTCGATAAGGATTAATGCCGTATTGCTTAAAATTGCTTCGTAAATAAGCCATTTTTTCACGTAAAAAGTAAACAATAAAAATGGTTAATGTGGGTTATCCCTAAAATATAAACATATACCATCGCGGACTTTTTTGTAGACCTTTTTATGGTGTTCAATACTGTAGTACATTAATTTGATCTAACTCGTAGGGTTTAGGCAGCGTTTTTGCTAAATTGCTAAATAAGCCCAAAAAAATAGGTTGATTTACGACATCACGTTAGAAACCTCTAAAATTAGCCATGTTGCCTTAGTATATGATGCATGTATTATACATATAAACCTTCCTCTTGAATCACTCTATCTATTGGAAAAAACCGCATCAAAATCCGTTGCGTAGTTTTAAAGATTTAAGCGCACATAGGGATATAGGGACAGAAAAGGCGACTTTGTTTTATACTATGTGGTGATAGTGATTCTATGGTGTGCAATAAAGTGTTTATTTATCTATCTATCTATCTATCTATCTCAGAATACAAAAAATCGACTTTATTAATCTGTTTCAGCGTTAACCCTTTCTTAAACAAATTAAATACATCGACGTAATGTTCGATTTTCTCCGAAACCTACAATCGGACTGATCGCATCTTATAACGTTACTTGCATATCAAATAAACTTTGGGCTAATAAATTAAATAGACCAAAGAGGTCGGACCTTACACTACAGTAAATCTATGGAAAAACCTGACGTTTAATTGAACGTGAAAAAAATTTGACAGCAATGAAATGTTTACTTAGCAACGCCATCAAATCAATTTATTAATTTTTATTTTAATTTTGAAAATACTCGGTAATCCTAATTCTCCACATATAAGTCGTCGACTCGGATCGAGTATTTTTTTACGCTCTTTCAGTTGATGTGTGATTCGTTTGATTCCACCATAGAGCGGTACGACCTTAAATCGGCCAGGGCAATCGTTCCTCTACTTTTAGGGAAATCAAATGAATTCTATAGCCGTTTCCTGGCTCAAGGGTCTAATTTTCACAAATGGGTACGCCAGCTTAAGATGAGTCGTACGTTCAAAGTTTTCTTCATATTCCGTGTTTCAAGCTATTTGGACAAATACTGAGGGTTTTTATGTCTATTTTTTCTGAACTACAAAACCGATGACTTTGAAATATTTACAGAACAATCTTTAATGTATCCCCTTTCTAACAAAAAAAGAATGAATTAAATCGGACCACGCGTTAATGATTTACAACTCAGTATACATTTTAACTTTTATCCCCTCTCCTAAGGGAACCATGCTGAATTTCGGGATAAAAGTATCCTATGTCCTTCCTCGTAGTATAAACTCAAGTCATACCAAGTTTCATTGGAATTCATTCAGTAGTTTCGGCGTGATGCGCGGCCGTGATACAGAAAGACAGACAGACAGACAGACAGACAGACAGACAGACAGACAGACAGACAGACAGACAGACAGACAAAAATGAAAAAAATACAGTTTAGGGTTCAGAACCGATTTTAGAGTGCCCTCGAAAAAAAATTTTCAAAATATCTTTAATGTACAGAGTTTGACCTGTTACAGATTTATTATAAGTATAGAAGATAGATTCAGAAGTATAATAACCTATTATGAAAAAATACGATTTTTGCCTCAGTTTTCTGAGTTAATAACCCAATGAGGGTTACTAACTAACTAACTGAACGATACAGAATCAGCCCGCAGATGATCACTCAGTTACTTTCAACGAGTTCATATTTTGACTTATATTTTCTATCCATTGAAAGTTCGCGATATAATTCTGAATTCCTTTCATTTAATAAAGCAGCAATGTATAACGTATAACGTAACCATAGACAACTTTAGAATATGGACTGACCTCTGTAACACAAGTGCGCTGGACTTAACGGCATACAAGCCGTATTTAAGTGATTTTGAATGCAGTTTTACGTAAAAACTATAAAGACAATTACTTTCAAATTTGAACGTCATGTATTTTGGGGCTTTAATCTAAAATCGCTTAGAAGCAGAAACACGATTGGATAAAATTTTCTCGATCGAAAGTTGCTGCAAAATCTCAGTTTTCCTGTTTTTTATCGGGAACTACAATTGCTGTAATTTTAATTTTTGTTTTAATGTGTCGGTAATAACAATACCCAAAAACGCTTAGAAACCGATTTTTGATAACTGGCTTAGTTTTTGAGTAATTAGGTAAAAGGTGGTTTTTCAGTTATATTCTTCCGCGACGCTGCATGTCGCACTTACCAACGTATCCGTGAGTGAGAAAGACAAAAATAAATTCAATAAATCCCCTTAAGACTGTAAAAGTAAAAATGAATGTCTTCGTTTCTGACAGTCTGAAGTCCAGCGTCCACTCTTGATTTTCGCGCAATCATTAGTAAGCATTTTTCAATTAATTACTTCATCATTCGCCTTCGCTGAAGACACACACAGTTACGAACCTCCAAAAACCGAGGGACCGCCATTGCTGCGCCCTCCATATGTTCATCTAAAGATTGAACATAATATTGGCCTTCCATGCCTGCTTGCTTTTAGACCCGCGCCTTCAGCTTGGGTCAACAAACCGAGAATCGAAAGAAATTACATTCTTTCCGCACTTATATTGAAATGTACTATTGTTAGACCAGGGACGATAATTATTAAAACAAAAAAATAATAATATAGGATGAAACCCATTAGAAAAGGAGGAGAATATTATTAAAATTAAAGGAAAAATAATTTACGGGCGATCTGAGGTCGGGAAGGGGGTGGGGGTGAGTTTTTAAGGGTAAAAAACGGTTTTTCTCGATTTCCGTCAAAACTAAAAGTCCTATGGAAAAAGTCAAATGACAAAGTTGTAGGTAATAAAAAGATCTAAAACTTTTGTCACATAACCTCAAAATGTATGTGAAAAATTCAAAAAACCAAGTTTTTGGTTTTTTATTTTTATCTTTTACAAAAAAAAATTTTTTCTCGAAATTTGGTGAAAACTTACCTTTTTAGGGTTCCGTAGCCGAATGGCAAAAAACGGAACCCTTATAAATTCGTCATGTCTGTCTGTCCGTCTGTCCGTCTGTCCGTCCGTATGTCACAGCCACTTTTTTCCGAAACTATAAGAGCTATACTGTTGAAACTTGGTAAGTAGATGTATTCTGTGAACCGCATTAAGGTTTTCACACAAAATTTAAAAAAAAGTAATAAATTTTGGGGGTGCCCCATACTTAGAACTGAAACTCAAAATTTTTTTTTCATAAAACCCATATGTGTGGGGTATCTATGGATAGGTCTTCAAAAATGATACTAAGGTTTCTAATATCATTTTTTTCTAAAATAAATAGCTTGCGCGAGAGACACTTCCAAAGTGGTAAAATGTGTGTCCCCCCCCTGTAACTTCTAAAATAAGAGTATGATAAAACTAAAAAAAATATATGATGTACATTACCATGCAAACTTCCACCGAAAATTGGTTTGAACGAGATCTAATAAGTAGTTTTTTTTGATATTTACAATAAAACCTCTAAAAGCAAAGTTAGTTTTGCGGTTCGATAAGAAAAGTGGTTTTTATGGTTTTATTCTTCCGGTTGTAGTACGGAACCCTCAGTGCGTGAGTCCGACTCGCACTTGACAGGTTATTATATACGCTACATGTTATGCCATGAGGCGTTGAGCCTGCGGCTTATAATGTGACTTGTTAATTGAAGTGATCATTTACCTACCACCAGTAACTGCTGGGTTCATACTACTAATGCCCTGCGGTTTGGGGATTCACTCCTCTTTTACTAGGTTAGATCGTCCAAGTCTTTTACTATGCGATTTAAAATATTTTGAGACTGTCATTTTATTTGCTTCTCTCTCACACAGTGACATTGTTGTGTAGTGCGAGCGAGAAGCGAATACAATGATAGTCCCAAATACATAAATGATAGTAGGTATATAAAATTATACTTGCACAAGTACATTCATACAAACATTCATACAATGCAGAGTCTGCACAAATGCTTAAACGCCGCAAATACTTGGTAATCAGCAAAGACCATGTTTTTGCGGCACTTGCATTTGAGACTTTAGGTCCGTGGTCATCAGACACAAAAAATTTTGTCAATATCGTATCCAAAAAGTTGGTTCACGCGTCAGCTGACCAAAGAGCTGGCGCTTACTTCGCCCAGCGGCTAAGCCTAGCTATACAGCGAGGCAATAGCGCCAGTGTTTTGGGCAGCGAGCATTTGGACGGTGTATACATTTTGTAAATATTTTTCACCTTAGAGCTTAGTTATATGTTTTAGAATTAATTATGTTTCCATCCAATTAAACCATTTCATACAGTGAATTAATTTGAGTTTAATTTGCCCTAAATACAAATAATATCTTCATCAATTAAAAAGTCAATGACACTCCTTGAAAGTCGTAACTGTAAGAATTTTATAATTTAGATTCGGTTTTATCCTTTCTTGTTTTAAACAAGGTTTTTCCCGAAACTTGGCCACTCAGGAAACTAGCATTTTCCGGGATAAAAGTAGTATTTGTGTAAAGTAACCCCCATTCCTAATTGCAGCCAAATCGGTTCAGTAGTTGCGGCGTAAAGGAGTAACAAATAAACACCGAATTGACGACCGAATGGCGTAGTGGTAGCGAACCTGCCGTCTGCGCCGGAGGTCGTGGGTTCGATTCCCTCTACTGGCAAATGTTTGTGTGATGAGCATGAGTATTTTTCAGTGTCTGGGTGTTTTTCAATATATTTTATTTATGTATATTAGTATGTATGTATATTATCAGTCATCTAGTACCCATAACACAAGCTATCGCTTACTTTGGGGCTAGATTGCGATTTGTCGAATGTCCCGTATATATATTATTATTATTAAAAAACACATACGCAAATACAAACTTTCGCCTTTAGTACATTAGTGTGATTGACCAACTGATAACAAATTAAATATTGAATGGAAGCAGGCGTTATTTTGCGGAAATCCATAATTAGCAGGAGGGATTAATTTGTTTTGCTATATAATCCGCTACTTGAAAAGATTCTGTATGGTACAATATGCAGGAACACTGCCCACATGAAACACCACACACAATTTTCCAGACGTACGTTACGTAGGGTATATAAGAACGCGTTGCTGACACGAGAGTCACTCTACGATTTCGAATTGAGAAGTCAACATCACCTGAGGATGTTCCGGTGTCGGGACGAAACGTACGTGTGGAAAATTGTGTGTGGTGTTTCATGTGGGCAGTGTTCCTGCATATTGTACCTACCATACAGAATCTTTTCAAGTAGCGGATTATAGCAAAACAAATTAATCCGTCCTGCTGATAACAAATTAGACTGTGACCTAAAATCTAGACAGAAATTTCCTGCCCAAGTCCGGCGGGTCACCTAATTGAATTATCAATCAATACGACATCGCGGTCCGTCCGTCTGTCCGTTCGAATCTAACTCTCAAAGGAAAAGGATAATGACCATGGATGTATGGAATCCCAAATTGATTCAAAGCCAACTTTATTTTTTATATAGTACTTGACTGCGATCTCACCTGATGGTAAGTGATGATGCAGTCTTAGATGGAATCGTACTTACTTGGAAGGGTAAGTAAATTTACCCCCAACGGTTTCTACACAGCATCGCACCGGAACGCTAAATCGCTTGGCGGTGCGTCTTTGCTGGTAGGGTGGTAACTAGCCACGGCCGAAGCCTCCCACCAGACCAGACCTGGGTCAAATTAGAAATTATAAAATCCCAAAGTGGCCCGTGGTGGGAATCGAACCCGCGACCTCCCACTCGAGCGCGCCGCCACTGCGCCAGGGAGGTCGTCAAAATTTTGTTCGTTTATAGACTACGGTACTTTTTAATTTATTAAACACATAACTATCACTAACTTTGTAATTAACAGCGTTTAACCGCACGTTTAACTCGAGCCGATAGCGATAAAAAAAATGGCGCCGGTCCATTAACTACTTTCACAGATACGTGTAATTAGTGCTTAGTACGACCGGTGCGTTACGCGGAACTGCAGTGGTGGAGAGTTCTAACTTACATAACGTTTTAATTTTAGTTTATTACTAGCTCACAAAATTCAAAATTAACCTGGAAGGCTATTCACGTTACGTGTCGGCTACATTTCGTGATGTGATATGTTTAAAAAGATGATGGTATTTACGTACATAAGCAGACGATATTGAATTCAAAACATTTTTTGCGAACACTGAAAAATTGATTTTAATACAATTGACATAGAGCGTAAAATTGAATGTAGTTCAAAACGCCATATTGGTCGACAGTTCCGAGATTGAAATTACTTAAGCGCGTCAAAGTCGAGCATTTTATTTCCTATGATGAAATACATTCAATTTTACACTCTAAGCCAAAAGATTTAAAGTTCATTTTGCAGTGTAAATATTTTTTCTTTTTTTTTGTATTACATCACTGAGTGTGTGAAAACGTTACGAGAATGTTGCTCAGTACCTAGTTATCCAAATATGTATGTACAAGAAATATTAAAAATATTAGAAAAGTTACTAGCTGTTGCCCGCGGCTCCGCCCTCGTGAAGTAAGCTTTTTAGGGTTCCGTAGCCAAATGGCAAAAAACGGAACCCTTATAGATTCGTTATGTCTGTCTGTCTGTCCGTCCGTATGTCACAGTCACTTTTTTCCGAAACTATAAGTACTATAATGTTGAAACTTGGTAAGTAGGTGTATTCCGTGAACCGCGTTAAGATTTTCACCCAAAAATAGAAAAAAAAAAAACAATAAATTTATAGGATTCCCCATACTTAGAACTGAAACTCAAAATTTTTTTTCATCAAAGCCGTGTATAGGCCTTCTATGGATAGGCCTTCAAAAATGATATTGAGGTTTCTAACATCATTATTTTTCTAAACTGAATATTAAGCGCGAGAGACACTTCCAAAGTGATAAAATTTGTGTCCCCTTTAACTTCTAAAATAAGAGAACAATAAATTAGTATACTTAGACGCATAGAACTAAATGTAAAGAGCGCCTCTTCGCCAATAAACTAGTCATAGTTTGGCGATAAATTGTAGATTTGACTTGTGCATGAATTTTTTTGATTTAAGTAAATAAAAAAAAACTTAAAATCATATATTATGATGCACATTACAATGCAAACTTCAATTGAAAATTACTTTGAACGAGATCTAGTAAGTAGTTTTGTTGTTCGTAACCATTTAACGGCCTACAAGCCGTATTTAGGTGATTTTGAATGAAGTTTTATGCAAAAACTATAAAGATAATTACTTTCAAATTTACACGTCATGTATTTTGGGTCTTTAATCTAAAATCGCTTAGAAGCAGAAACACGATTGGATAAAATTTTCTCGATAGAAAGTTCTCCCAAAAGTTGCTCCAAAATCTCAGTTTTTCTATGTTTTATCGGAAACTACAATGGATGTAATTGTAATTTTTGTTTTAATGTATCGGTTTTTGTGTTATTGAATTTATTTTTGTCTTTCTCACTCTCACGGAGATTTGGTAGGTGCGACATGCAGCGTCGCGGAAGAATATAGCAGAAAAAAGATGTTTTACCTAATTACTCAAAAACTAAGCCAGTTATCAAAAATCTGTTCTAAGAGTTTTAGGATATTATTATTATTATTACCGATACATTAAAACAAAAATTACAATTACATCCATTGTAGTTTCCGATAAAACATAGAAAAACTGAGATTTTGGAGCAACTTTTGGGAGAACTTTCTATCGAGAAAATTTTATCCAATCGTGTTTCTGCTTCTAAGCGATTTTAGATTAAAGACCCAAAATACATGACGTGTAAATTTGAAAGTAATTGTCTTTATAGTTTTTGCATAAAACTTCATTCAAAATCACCTAAATACGGCTTGTAGGCCGTTAATCATCAGCGATTATGAAGTAGATACCTCTACACAATCAATGGTAATCGTCTCCATTGTTTCAAGACAAGGTTGTGTGCCGCGAGCTCGCGCGTGCGCAGTTTATACTTTTAATTGTTATTTGCTATAGCATTGATCAATGATTAACGGCGTACAATCCGTATTTAAGTGATTTTGAATGAAGTTTTACGTAAAAACTATAAAGACAATTACTTTCAAATTTAAACGTCATGTATTTTGGGTATTTATTCTAAAATCGCTTAGAAGCAGAAACACGATTGGATGAAATTTTCTCGATAGAAAGTGCTCGCAATAGTTGCTCCAAAATCTCAGTTTTCCTGTTTTTTGTCGGAAACTACAATGGATGTAATTGTAATTTTTGTTTTAATGTATCGGTAATAACAATATCCTAAAACGCTTAGAAACCGATTTTTGATATCTGGCTTAGTTTTTGAGTTATTAGGTAAAAGGTCGTTTTTCTGTTATATTCTTCCGCGACGCTGCATGTCGCACCTACCAACGTATCCGTGAGAGTAAGAAAGACAAAAATAAATTCAATAGATCCCCTTAATGATTAGTTGTTAGTGCCTCGTCCGAGTATCGTTTTAGAAAAAAATTTGAACTATCGTCACCTTTTTTTTACTCTATACAAGTTACCTAGTACTTGACTGCGATCTCACCCGATGGTAAGTCATGATGCAGCCTAAGATGTTATCGTACTAACTTGGAAGGGTAAGTAAATTTACCCCAACGGTTTGTACAAGCATCGCACCGGAACGCTAAATCGCTTGGCAGTGCGTCTTTGCTTGTAGGGTGGTAACTATACTATTTCCATTCGTGTATTTTCTCTTTGACACATGACATCCCATGAAACAGATATAGCAATAGTGAAAGACCAGAGAGAGATAAAATTAAAGTGGTCTCTTTCTGGTCCCTCGCATTGCTATATCTATTCATGTGTCAAAGAGAAAATAAACGACAAACGAATAGAAAGAGTATAGCCACCCTACAAGCATCGGTGGTGGTTGGAACTTAAATACTTTCCTATAGTTAAAAAAAAGATTTATTGTAGGCAACATGTCAACCCTATAATGCCTGTATCTACGCCCGCGTCAGCAGAGGCGGAAAGACGATAGATATTGGACGCTTCCCGTTAACCGAAACGATTCGTTTACCGTACTTGCGCCATTTTGTTCAGGGTACCGACAAAAACACACCGCCAGGCGATTGACCGCTCAGGTGCAGTGCTGTGTAGCAACCCCTTCGCAATTAGTACACGGCTAGACATGATTTAAGAAACCTCTTTGAGCTCCCCCTGGTGACAACTAACATTTTCCAATCCCGCGGAAACCATGGATTTTTCCAGTTGGTGGCAAAACAAGCATGTAATTATGTATGTAGTATATATATTATATATAAATATATATATTAGTAAACTAAATATTAAACATGATATTATTATTAACTCTCATCATCATTTTATCGTTTTGCACTAACCCACTTTACTCCTTTGTATCTCTCACCAAAAAGAAAAGGCTGTCTGGAAGAGATTGCCTATGGCAATAAGACCGCCTTTTGCGCATTATGTTTTTTAAGATTTCTTGTTTGTTATGTTTTCCTTTCTTGTAATATGCAATAAAGTATTCATTCATTCATTTTTGGAATTTTAGAGTGTGACGGACGGACGGAGAATGTCGCAACATAAAGGTACCATTTTTCTACGGAACCCTAAAAGCCGCAGTTGATTCGACGAGCGTCACGCGAGGCTGGTCACGAGCTGTATAAATGTGATGAATGATGACTGATTGGCGATGACGTCACAAAACAAGAATGTCTGACTCTTGTTAATTGTCTGCCTGAATACTTTCTTTAGTAGTTTACATGATCTTTCAAAAATTTGATTTATTTTATCTGTCCTTTGGAAGAAACTTACCCGTATTCACAAACATTGCTTCCTTGGGTATAGCAGCTACACTATGCTAAGTGCGATGTTTTGCAGTGCGTCCGGTATGTCAAGCCTTTCATTTCATAAACAATACTTAAATAACTTTTTGCTGTGAGGACGCATAGGATTAAATGGAGCGCTGTGATTGGTTCCCGTTGCGTTTCGACTTCACTCGAGTCGACTGACAGGATAGATGACAGACACAAACGTCAAAAGGAAATTTTCACCTGGCTGTCATTGCATAGTGCTCAAAAGCATGTATGATAGTGTAGGTACTCACACATTTAATAATTTGTAAAAGAAAATCTTTTAGGTCCCTATATTAATAAATCATTCGTCTTTACATCAAAAATATTGTGGTATAGGTAAGTAAGTATATACAGGCTACCTACTGAACATAATAACTAATTAACATATTATTATATACCTACTGATGAAAACCGATATGATAGTTGTTGTTAATTAGGTACAAATGTAGCTCTACTTTGTTTGATTGTGAATTTAAAACTTCAAACAAAGTAGAAAATAAGAAGGTAAGTAGTTCTAACCTGGAAACTCCCTGATGAATAAAATCACAAGGCAACCAATAACTGGTAAATAGAGGGCACGGGAAGGCCTCTGCTGGTTAACTTCAAAAGGTCTTCATTTATTAAAGGAAAAATAACATTTATAACTATATCTTTGGGAAATCTATATCGTCTTTTGAATTCCTCGGCACTGTAATATTCAAAAGGATTTTGGAAATCCCGTACATCCCGTATCACTTTTCTAGTGGTTATAGATCTTCGGAAGTACAATCTCTCACGAATATAATTATCAAAATCTTCTTCATCATTGTAATCCATTGTATTAAAAGCAATAAAATACGAAAAATCACTGGAAAGTTGCAATCGACAAGCTAACACAACCTAAAAAGTAAACATGCCATAGATAACAAACTATAAACCAGCACTATGCGTCGCGAAAAGTACCTCGCGAGCTACTTTACCTCTGCGTTTGTTTTGGTGAACGCATAGTGTCGCTCGACCCTCAAGTGTTGTATAAGAATAGGTTTTATGTACGCTGTGCGTTCGAGCTCACTATGAGACCTCATAGTAACGTTTGTGAATACGGGTGAATTCTCTGAAACTTATTACTTGTTGGCACTATTATTACGGCTTTGTTTACCTTATATTTATGTTTTAGAGTATTAAGTTGATCTGAATAAAAAGGCTATTTATTTTTTTATTTTTACTATTATTACGGCACCACACTCAAATTGCAGGTGCCGTTGCTTATAGGGGCACCTGCAGTTTGATGATCAACAGTACTAGGGTGACCAAGTTTGCTGTACCTTACAATACCACCAGTTTTGCCCAGGCACAATTTGTGTCTAGATCTATATTTGTATACAATAAATTTATAAAGACTGTTAATAATAAAAAACTTACTAATCTTAGCAAATAGGTACGATCTTTCAAAAACAGCCAAAACCTGGCTAAGAGCCCTTGATTATGATAAGACGGAGGACGTGCTAAAGATCACAAAATAAACACGCAAGCTTGAAATGCAATAAACAAGCACGCAAGCACGCTTACACACAAACGCACACACTCACACCCACTCGCTCACACACCCTCACACATGATCACTCACGCAAACACACAAACGCACACACTCAAGTAATTTATAAGCTAAGCAAGTTTTTTTAAATTGTAAGAGTAAGTGTAATTATTAGGTTTAAAATAGGAATAAACAATGTCTAAATATTAACATCCTGGAAGGATCTACCCTCTGCAACACAGGTTCTCCTTACGCAGAGGGTAGAGCATTCATGTTTGTAATAATGCCATGTGTTAAAAGCAATAAATAAATTATTTATTTATTTATTTCTGATCTATATATATTATATGGCAACTCCCAATATTCATTCTATCCACGGTTTGTCTTACTAGAGATAGAAATTTGACATAAGTTGTATGGAGCTTATTTTTTTTTTATTCTATACAAGTTGGCTAGTGGCTACTTGACTGCGATCTCACCTGATGGTAAGTGACGATGCAGTCTAAGATGTTATCGTACTAACTTGGAAGGCTAAGTAAATTTACCCCAACGGTTTCTACAGAGCATCGCACCGGAACGCTAAATCGCTTGGCGGTGCGTCTTTGCTGGTAGGGTGGTAACTAGCCACGGCCGAAGCCTCCCACCAGACCAGAGCTGAGCCAATTTAGAAATTATAAAATTCCAAAGTCGCCCGTGGATTTGATTATACGGGATTCCATACATCCATGGCCATTATCCTTTGGATAAAAATAATGAAGTCCACAAAAATTAAATTACTCTCAGATCTGTTGTGAATGTGATCAGGCAACAGTCTACACAAAAATAACAGCATTATTATTTCGCAACGCTCTCCAACTGGTTCCGTGGTGTAGTGGTTATCACATCTGCTTTACACGCAGAAGGCCGCCAGTTCGATCCTGGCCGGAATCATGTATTTTTTTAGTTTTTCGCTTTTTAGTTTTTACTTTATTATTGAATGGAAGCAGGCGTTATTTTGCGGAAATCCATAATTAGCAGGACAGATTAATTTGTTTTGCTGTAATCCGCTACTTGAAAAGATTCTGTATGGTACAATATGCAGGAACACTGCCCACATGAAACACCACACACAATTTTCCAACACTTTCTTCGACGCACGTTTCGTCCCGAACCGGGACATCCTCAGGAGATGTTGACTTCACAATGCGAAATCGTAGAGAGTATCGTAGTTTTACTTTATTACCACCTGACCCGGCAAGCGTTGTTTTGCCACGAGGGATATAAAACATACCAATATAAACAACCTGCTCTCAGACTTAGAGAATATATTATATACACTGAAAATTTCATAACGATCGGTCCAACCGTTTCGGAGGAGTTTGGGAACAAAGAATGGCGAGAGAATATAATATGTTGGAATTCCTATTTGAAAAATAGCAAAAATGTTCCTTTGCGTAAAATTGGTAAATACGTAGAAATCAAGTTTTCTAATGGACACCATTAGACTTTAGAACCACAAGTTATTCCTTGGTATGTTGATTAGAACGATGTCACACCATAATATCTCTTTAGAAAACTCTCAGATTCGAATATTTTATTTCATATATGACGAATCATTTATAATAATTTTTATTCTCTCATATAAAATGCTCGTGTCAACATATAGGTATGGCAAAACAACGGTCTGCAAATAGTAATAGCTGTGGTAATAGTGATAGGTTCTATCTAACTATACTCTTTCCATTTGTTTATTTTCTCTTTGACACATGAAACAGATATACTAATAGCGAGGGACCGCAGAGAGATAAAGGTAAAGTGGTCTCTTTCTGATCCCTCGCTATTGCTATATCTGTTTCATGTGTCAAAGAGACAATAAACAAATGGAAAGAGTATAGTTAATTGTGAGTTAAAACATATCTAGTGCCAACTATATTTCTTTCAGTTTTATTTGATCAATCGACCGTATTAACAACTACTTTTTACTGAGCGACGATATTTTATTTATCGATTACGTTAAGATATTACGTACCTACTTGATTACTTAATCCGTTCAACTTCAAACGTTCGTCAAAATCGTTGACTCTACGATTTCGCATTGTGAAGTCAACATCTCCTGAGGATGTCCCGGTGTCGGGACGAAACGTGCGTCGCAGAAAGTGTTGGAATATTGTGTGTGGTGTTTCATGTGGGCGGTGTTCCTGCATATTGTACCATACAGAATCTTTTCAAGTAGCGGATTAAAGCTAAACTGTCTAATTAATCTGTCCTACGTGAAAATAAGATCATCCAATCAGTCAGTCTGTGTGATTCACGTCAGAGATAAAATAATAAAATAAATATATACGGGACATTTTACACATCGCAATCTAGCCCCAAAGTATGCGATAGCTTGTGTCATGGGTACTAGATAACTGATAATGATACAAACATACTAATATACATAAATATAATATATTGAAAAACACCCAGACACGGGAAAATATTCATGCTCATCACACATTTACCAGTGGGAATCGAACCCACGACCTCCGACGCAGACGGCAGGTTCGCTGCCGCTACGCCATTCGGTCGTCATTATGTGAGATATTCTATATTGTTGCTGAACATGAATTCATTATACGTACACTATAGAACTATGTACCTATAATGTCAACCAAGGTTATATGAGGATTGAGTAATATCAAACGTGTTTGCGCGAACATATGGGCGCGAAAGCACGAACGATATTTTAGCAGACTTTCGAAAATGGAGCGCATATTATGGCGTCTACTTTTCAAGTAGGTACACTTTGTCGAGTCAAAGATTCAAATATTTTAAAACGGTTTATTTCATACTAGCTGTTGAACGCGGCTCCGCCCGCGTGAAGTTTCTTTTTTTTACAAATCCCGTGGAATTCCTTGATTTTTCTCGGGATCAATAAGTGAAAGTTGCCAGGTCTGACAGGTCAGTAGGTAACGGAGTTTTCTTCCATTCTCTCTTATCAACTGTCAACGTGCGATCCTCTTTCACACAATCCACCCTTCTTTTCTTTGGCCTTCAGACTTCAAATTCCAGGCTTCAATAGTCAGCGATAAAACAAATTCCACTGGAAAGAAATATTTTCCAGCCATGTGAAATATTTACAAAGTTACGGGCATTTAAATTTTGGAATGGGAGGGTCTTCTATCCCTTTCTCGCAAAACGAAAATTTGTATGAAGCTACTATGGTATTCGTGAGAGAACTGAATTTCACACGTTGTTCCTCAATCTCGTAACCTTTGCTGTCCTACCTAAAATCTAGGCGCATATACAAGACTGTTTACTAAGTAAATAATTTCTCTTATCAGCAATTAGATAGCTGTTATCTACAAACCAAGTCTCACCTTGGAAGTTTGCATGGCTAACATTTTATCACAGTAAAATAAAAATAGTTGTGATTCTTTACTTATAGCCTGTGCTTCTATTACAAACTAGTTTTAAGGGTTCTACCCAAAGGGTAACAAGTAAATAATTAAAAAAACACGACTGCCTTGTTGTATTACGACTTTTTCCATAAAATAAAGCCTATGTTACTCGAAGTGATGTGAGGATTCTAACCATATGTCCAAATCTCTTCAGCCATTCAGAAATTAGGGTGGAATAAAGAAACTTACATACATACATACATGAACCCTATAAACATTACACTCCTTTTTTGGGCAGTCGTGTAATAAGCGGGCCCTATTACTGAGGCTTTGGTGCCCATCTGTACTGTCACTAGGCTACCTCTTGAACCATGATAGCTACAGACTTGAAATTTTCACAAATGATGTATTTCTGTTGTCACTATAACAACAAATACTAAAAAATAGAATAAAATAAACATTTAAGGGTGCTCCCATACAACGAACGTGATTTTTTGCTTGTTTTTGTATAGAATATTGCATCTATTGTTTTTGTAAACAGTAGATGCTTCACATATTCACAAAATATTTAATATATATTTGCTTTATAAATAAACAGTTATTTTAAAATAAGACAAATATTTAAGGAGGGGCTCCCATACTTAATACTATTGAGAATTGGTCTTGATGGTACGGAACCCTCCGTACGTTAACCCGACTGGCACTTGACATATTTTTTCCTTATTTTAGAATTAAGTTTCAGTCTAAATTGATGGTACTGAACCCTCAGTATGTGAGCCCAACTGGCACTTGACATATTTTTTCCTTATTAATTATGTTTGAGACTAAGGCTGTTGCACACATATTTATCCTTTAATTTCCTCATTGGTCTAGTGGTGAGCTGTTTGACAGCAGATGATAAGGTCCTGTGTTTGATGTTCCACTGTGTAGAGCCAATAAAATTTAGCATCTGGTTTTTCATCAGGGAATTGTCATTACTAGCCCAGAGCTTGAAAATTAGTGCTGCTTCACTTCTGTGCCTCAAGGAACATGTTAAGCTATCAACCCTGCACCTGTGGTTTTATTGCATAAGAAAAACGTATTCATCGTTATCGTAATCGTTATCAAGTTTTGCCCCCAATTGGATGACGTAAATCAGGGAACCAATAAGCAAGCAGAATTCATAAACAATGTAATATGTTTGCGAAAACACATATAAATTGAAATAAAACTATTGTTCAATGTAAATCGTGTATTATTTTTCACTGAGACCGAATGACATTAACATAAATGCTTTTTGACATTGACGTTATATAAAATTACAGTATTACCATAGATACGACATACCTTCCCCCTTAAGAAACATCTATAAATAAATCAACAAAGTATGCCTCTCAGAAAAACATAACAAAATCATTTCCACAAGATTATATAAATTACAAGGCAAATAATGTAATTAATTATTACTGAATATAAGCTATTACAAATTAATATCTGAATAACTCTTACTATAACTAACTATAATTATAAACATTGCATTATTCATATTATTACTCTGTTATTCCACCACTTTCAGCAGTAACTGGAATCCCTAACATCGTAGCCCATTCTGACTCATCAGGTACAGTAATAATAGTTTCCTCTCTTCCCTCATTCACACCCTCCATATTGTGACCGTCTTCGTCTGTCTGAGTTGTTGCAGATGTCTTTCTAATAATTTGATCAATATGCCGGTTAATTATTTTACCATCATTGGTTTCAATTTTGTAACTTAAAGGACCTGTTTTTTTACTTATAATACCTGGAAGCCATCTCGGACCAGTATTGCTGTAATTTCTATACATTATTTGCTGTCCAGGATTAGTCTCTCGAGTCTTCTTTTCACTATTGTTTATTATTTGCTCCTCAATCCTTTTGGCTTGTAAGCAATCTGGATGAATCGTATCGAGTAGCGTACGCAGACGTCTCTTCATCAACAACTCAGCTGGGGTCTTATTGGTTGTCGTGCAAGGAGTATTCCTTAAGGCCAACAACAAATTAGGGATTTTCACATCCCACGCAAGATTGTTCATTTTCTTCAACTTATCCTTTATGGTCTGAACCATGCGCTCTGCCAGTCCATTAGTGGCAGGGTGGTACGGTGCTGTAGTTACATGTTTAATATTGTTTGCCTTCAAGAATTTCTGCATTTCATTGGAGACAAACGAGGTAGCATTGTCCGTTACCACAATCTCACACAAACCATGGGTAGAAAATGCAGATCTTAAAAGTCTAATTACTGTAGCTGATGTAGTGTTGTTAACTACATAAAGTTCAGGCCATCGCGAATAAGCATCTACCATAATTAAAAAATATTTACTATGGAAAGGCCCTGCAAAATCAAGGTGTATTCGAGACCATGGTCTTGTGGGTGTTATCCACTCATGACTCGTCTTTGGAGGCATGTGACGATTTTCTAAACATTGTGTGCAACTTCCAATCAGCAATTCAATATCCTCGTTGAGGCCTGGCCACCATATATAGCTTCGAGCTACTGCTTTAGTCTGAACTATTCCTGTATGCGTTTTATGTAGTACTTTCAATACTTGTTTCCGGAGTTCTCTGGGCACTACCACTCTACAGCCTAGTAGTATACAATCGTTTTGCAGTGACAACTCTGCCCGGTGCAACCAAAATGGACGTAAGTTAACATCATTTACTTTGGCAGGCCATCCGCGCTGTATGTAATGCACCACTTGACACAAAGTTCGGTCTTGTTTTGTTGCAGAGGCTATATGTTCCGCATCATAGGGGAAATCTTCCGGTGTTTCAGCCATTAGCAGAATGTCACATAGCTGTTGTTCGGGCTGTTCTGGCACGGGTTGTGGCCATCTACTCAAACTGTCAGCACAACCGATTTGAGGTCCAGGTTTGTATGTGATTTCGTAATTATGAGAAGTTAATGCAATAGCTATTCTAGTCAAGCGTGGTGAAAGCATATTCGGCATTGGTTTTTTAGGATCGAAAATCCCGAGCAGTGGTTTATGATCTGTGACTATACGAAAACATCTGCCCATTAAGTAATTATGAAATTTTGTAATTCCAAACATTATCGATGTAGCCTCTTTATCCAACTGAGAGTACCGCCTTTCATGTGAATGCAACGTTCTGGATGCCATTGCTATTGGCCGTTCTTGACCATCTTCCATCACATGGGATAACACTGCTCCTACTCCGAACTCTGAACTATCACATGTCAAAACCAAAGGCTTGCTTATGTCGTAATGTACCAACGTCACATCATATGTTAGTAATTTTTTAGCAGTCTCGAATGCGCTTTGTTCTGATTGTGTCCATTTCCATGATTTATCTGCATCCAACAACCGATGTAAAGGCTCTAACAAAGTTGCTTTGTGTGGTACAAATCTCTCATAGAAATTATAAAGCCCTAGGAATGCTTGTAGTTCCTTTTTGTTTGTAGGCGCAGGGGTTTTGACTATTGATTCTACCTTACTAGGTGCTGGATGAATTCCTTCTGCATCAATAACAAACCCTAAAAACTCCACTCTTTCCTTAGCAAACTTGCATTTATTTTTGTTCAATCGAAGTCCGGCTTTTTCGATTCTGTTCAACACTTGGTCTAACCGTTCTTGCATTTCCAGTATTGTACGACCACCAATGATAATATCGTCGATCAAAACCGCAACTCCAAGTATGCCCGCTAGTAGAGAAGTCATCAAACGTTGAAAAATTCCTGGGCAAGCTTTTACACCAAATGCTAATCTGTGTACCGTATACAACCCTTTACATGTATTCAAGGTTAATAGTTTTGACGTGTTGTCGTCAACAGTGACCTGAGTATATGCCCGGTCTAAATCCAAAGTAGTAAAGAATTTCCCCCCTGCTACGGTGGCAAAAACTTCATTCGCTGTCGGCATTGGGTATGTATCAGATTCGGTCGCTTCGTTGACTGTACTGCGGTAGTCTCCACATAATCTGATCTCCCCAGTTTTTTTAACAATAGGTACCACCGGCGTAGCCCATTCAGAAAACGAAACTGGGCGTAAAACTCCCTCGCATTGTAACCGATCTATTTCCTTCTCTACCCTTTCTTTAAGCGCAAATGGCACCGGTCGAGCTTTCAGAAATCTTGGATTTGCTCCTGGTTTTATATGTATGGCTACTGGGCTGCCCCTGTATGTACCAAGACCACTCTTGAAAACCTCAGTATGTTTGGCTATTACTGACTCAACTTGTTTCTGATCTTCATGAGTAACAAAATTAATGTTCATAGTTATGTTAAGTGGAGCGAGCCAATCACGTCCAAGCAGGTTGGGTCCAGTGCCTTTAGCCACTATCACGTTCAGGTTTTGAATAACTTCTTTATATTTGACACTCAGCGTAGCCTGTCCAATTAGTTTCACCGGAGACTCATTCCAGGTATGACAACTGAACTGGCTGTAAAGCATCACGCCCCAGGCGACCACGCAGGGTGCCCCATGTATGTTCATTCAAAAGAGAAAAACTTGATCCTGTATCTACTTGCATGGATATAGGTACATTTGCTATTAAAACTTCTACTTCATATGGAGGAACCCGAGTTGTACTTTGTATACTGTATATGCCGTTCAAATGATCAACCCTCTCATCTTCCGTGAAATTGACATCCCTTTTAATTGCTCTCTTTTTCTTTAACATACAGATTCGCTCGAGATGTCCTCTTTTTCTACAAAATCGGCACACTGCGTTTGCAAATCGGCACTCCCCTGCATGCCGATTTCCGCATCGATAACAGACTCGTGCAGTTGTCGATTGCACGGCATTAATGTCCATTGGTTCGCCCGCGTCGAAACTCGTAGGTGTCCCAACGGCGGCAGCGGCGCCGCTCGTATTTGCGCCGCTGATGTTCGAAGCGCTGCCCACATTGGAGCTCGCGGCCGCGTCGTGAATCATGCGTACGTCACGTCGCGCACTCTCGGATGCTAACATGGCATCCACCACGTATTGGTATGATAAATCGTCCTTTTTTAGCAGTTCATATTGTAATCGCGTGTCACTCATACCGCAAACCAATTTATCACGTAACATTCTTTCTAAATCCATAAAATTGCACTTAGAACTTATTTTACGAACGTCCGCTATATAGTCTGACGCCGGCTCACTCTCGCGTTGATCACGTTTATAGAATTTGTATGACATTGATATCTCATTAGGTTTTGGGCTATAGTGTTTGCCCAATATAGTTTCTATTTCCGTAAAAGTAACATCTGTTGCTTTTCTTGGTGTAATTAACGCAATCAAAGTGTCGTACACCCGCGAACCACACACTGTGAAAAAGTTTGCGCGTTTCACATTATCCACAATGACGCCATTCGCCTCGAAACAAAACTTAAGCCGATCTATGTAACTGTCCCAATTCGCCGAGTCCGGGTTATACTCTTCAAACCTAATTGCCTTTTTGTCCATTTTGTAACTTTTTCACCATTCGTCGCCACTAATATGTTTGCGAAAACACATATAAATTGAAATAAAACTATTGTTCAATGTAAATCGTGTATTATTTTTCACTGAGACCGAATGACATTAACATAAATGCTTTTTGACATTGACGTTATATAAAATTACAGTATTACCATAGATACGACACAATGAATACGTTTTTCTTATACAATGTAGTGGCTGATCTCTTTCCAGTGATGTCGGAGCTATTGTCTCATTGGATTGTGATAGAGAAGGAATAGAGAGGGTAAGGGTTTTGAAATTGCCTTGAATATTTCTTAAAATATGATATTTTTAACACTCTTAAAAGCTCGTTCGACGGAGCTCCGCTTTGCGGGGCTCCTATTTCTGGGTGGTCACAAAAGAAAATAACCACTCAGAAGGATCCTCTTCGTCACCTATCCGTTATCCGAGTTGGGATGCCATCACATACCAAACTCACTTAGCTCATTCTAAGTTATTTGTGACAATAAACTTCTACAAATATAAGGTATAATATAAATATAAGGTATAATAAAGTATAAGGCCTCCAGCCTTGTGATAGCTTTAAAAGACTCTTTAGCGTTTATTCTTTTGCTTCAACCCTCTTAAAAGCTCGGCTTCGAATGAATGCGACTCGATTTAAAGCTTCACCCATAGAGAGTGCCCCTGTGTTTTCGCACTAGCTTGTGCGCTATAATATGTCCTGTGCCTGTGGAAAATCTCAGCAGATATTAACAGTCATGGCCAGATCAATTTGCAAAGCTGTTTAAAGATCATCAGCTAACGATATTCCAACAACTTATTTCTAGATGATGAGCAACTTTCACGGGTCTGAATGATTCAAAATCATTTTGCTTCAATGATATTGAGAAAACATGATACCTATGACCTGGCACAGAGGATCATGTGACCTTAATAACCAAAAGCAGGAGTCATGTTTGGGTCTTTAGGATGCCCCAAATTCAAACTCAATTGGAGAGTGTGCTCAGAAACTATTTAATTTGGTTCCCAGGCACCTTTATCATAGAACGGCAAGGCACCAAAAAGGCTTCCACCCGTACATAGTCGACATACCAAAGACGCGTACGAAGCAGTTTGATTCCTTGTTCTTGATACGCACTGCAAAGGCCTAAAATACCCTCTCAGGTAGTGTCTTTCCTGCCACTTACAATCCGGGCGCCTTCAAATCAAGAGTGAATAGGCATCTTCTAGGCAAGCGCGCTCCACCTTAGATTGTATCATCACTTTCCATCAGGTGTGATCACAGTTAAGCACTAGCCTATAAAGTATTAAAAAAAAAACTTGCCGAATGCCTGCATACAGCAATGACTGTACGGTATTGGAGAGGGAAAGGTAGAGAATGTCAATTGTCTATTATACTTTTTTTTAAGTTACTGACATTTCGTGCATAGTGCTCACAAAAATCGATACGTCGATGCAATCGTGAATCGATTGCGACAAGGTCACGAAATTTCCTAATAAAGAACATATAGTACACGCAATGCGCACACAAATAAGGTATTATTAGCGTTCAGAATGATATCAGCATTAATTTCTATAATTTAACGAGTCACTCGTACTGTCCGGCCGTTTAAATTGGTGTACCTACTTTGACTTTAAACTAACCCTGTTGGTAGCAACGAATATATGAACATTGAACACAGAACAACAAACTTTTTTTTATTTATTTTTTTTACATGCAAAAACGAAAAAAAAAGCGAGACGTGAAGTTATGCGAGTGTTTTTTTAAGAGAACGCACATTTACAAAGAATGTAATAAAAAGAAATTACCTTGTCTAAACATTTCAATTCCTCAGTGGGATAAACTGTTTTCTCACACCTTGCACAAGTTTTATTCATCGTGAATTTGTTAAACACACAATAACACAGTAAGAACTACGCGCACTCGGGTTTCACAGAATCACACAAGTTTCGCCTCACGCAAACAAAGTTTTAAAATTCACACTATTTCTGGGAAAACACTCACGAGCAACGCACGGGATGATTTTTGTATGATTTTTGTAACATCTCCGAACGCGCATGCCAAAAATATGACAAATGGCGGCGAGTAATGTTGCCAGTAGGTAGGTCTCTCTTTCTCGGTTCTCAGCTCAGGTTCTCAGTGAGAAAGAGATTTGCCAATATTCTATTTCTACCTTTTACATTTAAATTTCTACCATAATGTCAACTAAATTAAATTATTTGGGCATTATAGAATAGGATGAAATGAGCAATTAAATAATATAAAATCTGTAAATTGAAATTACAAATTACACTGGCATCTGTCACGCCTCAAAACCGCCAAGGCTTCGTTGAAAAGTTGCTTCGAATTCTGGATCATTTCTGTCAAGGTGTTGTAATCATCTTGCTTTTCTTCTTCGATCATTTTCAATTTGTCTTCCATTATTTTAAGTTTTTCCTCTGCTAACTCAAGTTTATATTTAAGATCTTCTTTTTCTAAACCATCGTGACCATCACCAGATGAAGATGTAACACTTGATTTTTCAAAAACAGGTACTGAAGATTTTCTTGACATAGAACTCTCTCCAAATGGGTCATACGTTGTTGATTCTCTGGTCAGTAGAGTTTTGGACGCTTTTGAACCTCTTTTAGACGCCTCTCTCAGTACCTTTAATTCATCTTCGAGTAACGTTATACGTTTTTCTAATCGTTTATTTCTCTCTTTAAGTTTACGGTTTGACTTGTCTAATTCTTCATATTTTTGACGTTCATTATCTAGCCTCGCGTTTAGCGTAACAATTAATTCCGACAATTTTTTTATTTCATTGTCTGTAGCTGTTTTCATCGGAGTGAAAAACACGCTTTGTAGAGAGCATTCTTCGTATCTTAACAGCTGAGCTCTTAATTCTTCTATTTTCATGGACTTTTCAGAAGCCTGCTGCCTTAGTGCGTTAATTTTCGCGTCCGTGTTCGATATAAGTTTCTTATATTCACCAACTTCGGCGTGTAATTTATTCATTTTAGCTGTATTTTCTTTGAGGATTTCTTGATAGTAAACCTCTAAATTTTTTATTTGACTCTAAAAGAAAAACAATCATTTAATTATAAAGTTACCTTAAGACAAATATCAATGTGACAGCATAATATCTTATAAATACGTTTCTGCATGGATAGCATCACTGTTGCTATGGGGCTCTATTATAAAGGACTCGTATTAATGTATTATATTAGAAATATTAATCCACAAGCACAACATACCTACCCTTTGTTCATTTATGAGCAGATCATCATGATTACTCTTTTCAGCAAACGTCTGCATTTTTTGCCGAATAAGAGTAGCATCGCATTCAAGGTTTCTTATTCTACACCTTGCTCCATCTAACTTCTTTTTCAGTTCCTGGTTCTCTTCTCTGAGCAACTCTAAATCTTTCAGTGCTTGATCCATTTCTTTCTTTTTTTTCATTTCTAACTCACGTATAACCTAAAAAATGTTAAAGACCAAACCTTATATGTGTTTTCTGTATCTACGAACCCATATGCAATTTTGACACTAATATGCCTTACTTGATTTTGATCTTTCCACTTCGTTTGTGCTTCTTTTGGCTTTCCATTGAGTTTTTCTTCAAGTTCTGTAACTTTTGCTTGCAATAAGCGAATTTGTTGAGCTCTACCCTTCCAACCAGCTATGTCATTCTGCAAATCTTTGATACTTGTAAATTTGTCACCAAGCTCTTGTTGTAAAATTTTAGTGGCAATTAAAATATTATTTTTAAGTTCTAGATTTCTGTTTTTACTCTCATACAACTTTTTGTTCACAACAGAAAGTTTGGTGTTAAGCTCTTTCAGTTCATCTGGATTTACATCATATGTTTCTTCCTTGCAAAGGCATGCTTCTAGTTTATCATTTTCTTTATTTATAAGATCAAGCTGCATTATTTTTCTTTCGAGAGATGCATTTTTAGTTTTATAACTCTCTATTTCAGCGATAAGATGCCGGTTTTGTTTGCACAGGCCTGTAATTTTGGCGCTAATAACTCCCGCAGATTTTGATGATATTGCTGGACCACTTCCAGAAATGATATCACGAATTCGTTGGTTTAGATCCGCAATCGTCTTATTCAGCTGCTTTATCACCTCATCTTTCGTAAACACGCATTTACGTAATTCGTTGTTTTCACTTGTCATTATCTATAGTAAGTAAATCATTTTTTTATTGTAGGAAGGTATACTGAATAATAAATGCTGCATTATCTTATCACCAGAAGGTAAATAAAAAATGCAACTATCGTTAAAGTGCGTCACTTTTATAAGGGATACATTTTATATTATACTATAAGTATAACAGTACGTAGGGTCAAATAATTCTACACAAATAAAAGGTGTTTAACCTACTTTAATTTATATATTTGTACCTAAGACAAAATACAAAGCAAGATGTATCTGAACAGAGGTTCACATTATTCTTAGCTTATTCATTTTCTCCTCGTTAAAAGAGATTTTATAACATGCATGCATCGTTTTAAAAATTACCTTAAGCTGTTCAATTAAATGAGCATTTAGCTCTGCTGGGTAGATAACATCCTCGGGGTCCGGTATGTCCAAGCCAGCTAACATCTTCAACTTCATTTCATCTGTTTCTTCTATTTTCCCAGCTATTTCTAGCATCTTCTCCTTTTCGTCTTTGAAATTAGCTTTGGATTTTAATTTCTGCCTAGATTCCATTTTTATGCAGATTTCAATAAAACTTCACTGAACTACATATTCAGGAATGTCTAATCAAAATAATGTCAGTGAAATAAAAATAATAGTCATTTTTCGTCAAAAGTTACAAAGGTTCTATTTGATATAGGTATGTAACTTTGAATATATTCACCGTTTAAATATATTATTATTTCAATTATTTGAATTATGTGGGCAGTCCGTTGCATTCAACCTTATTAAGATGACGTGTAGAGCCCACAGGTAGAGCCGAAGCCGAGAATTTGCGAAAAAAAACTATATATTTTGTATGGTAGTTCAGAAACTACCACGCCCGACTTTACGTCCAACTTTGTAGTAAAACCGTACTTTAAACTAATTGCAGTTTAACATTTCAGAATTTTTTTTGTAGTCTGTAGCTGTCTGTTGACACTTGAGAGAATACTTATATTACCTACCTATTGTATTTGTCAAATGCTCAAAATGACAATTGTAACAGTGTGACCGTTTGTTGCAGATTTCTGCCATTTGGCTCCTAAATTTTAAATCTGGCAGAATAAGCTAACGATTCAAGAAAGAGGCAGTATGTGGCAGTTTTCTAGGAAATCCTGATTATCTTTGAAATAATATGAAAAACTCGTGTTTTTTTGTCTATTTACTTAATTTTGTATGACTTAGATAGTCGAAAATCTTACTTACTAAACTGGCACTTTTGTCTTGTGTCGATGGAATGGGGATTTTCCGAGTTCAAAACCACTAGGCAATTACTGCGTGTCCAATAACTTTACTTGTAGAGTATTTATACTGTTCAGCAGGCCTAGCATGCGCACGTAGAGATAGATATCTCTTCTCTTTTTCTCGACTTATGTCTTTATCTCTACTGCTACTAACATGGCAGGTTATTTATGTCTTTCTCGTTACGTCAAAGTGACATTTAAGAAGAAATAAAATAATGTTTACCTTATCTGTGGTATTTATCTCTTCAAACCTGAGCTTCAAACCCTGAGTTCAAACCCTAACATGGCACCGTAATTTTGTCTAATTTTGACAGTTTGAAAAGAGCTAATATGTCGTCCTCGATTTTGACGAAGACTTATTATGTCTTCGCGCCAAAGTAACGGAAATCTATAGGATTTTATCTTAGCGCGATGGCTGTATATTAATATAACTACGTTTTATCGGTATACGAGGACCGAGAGCAACGGAGGCGAGTTATGGATGTTTGCGATCCGTTTGATACGAGTGATGGAGAATTTCAATCACTCTGGATGATCTCCAAGCCCATGGCTCTCTATCTGATAGAGAAGCTCGCTGAGGACTTGGAGCCTCATTCCGGCGAAGGCCTGCCTGTCCATCTCAAGGTAAATGGAAATATCTACTTATCGGACTCATAAATATACTCATAAAAATAGATACCTACTAACTTTACGATATAGATTCTAAATGATAATATTATTATTGTAGGTATTGTGCGCCGTTCAATTCCTTGCCAATAGAGGATACCAAAGGCAAATTGGGCAAGACCACTCTATATGCCAAGGCCAAACCACTGTCAGCAGCTACCTTCAACAGTTTCTGACATCTACTTATAGCAGGTAGATACAATGATTTACATTAACATTGTTTTGAAAGAAATATACATGTAGTAAATGTTTTCTCAAACCCTGTTTATGTCCCACTGCTGGGCATGCGTCTCCTCTGACAATGAGGGTGGCCATAGCCCGCCACACTGCCACCGGCTGCAGGCTTTGCACACCTTTGAGAAGATAGTGGTGAACTCTCAGGCATGCAGGGTTTCTTCGCGATGTTTTGTATACTATATATTATACATATATTTTTCTATTAAATTATTTTTAGCATAAATGTATTTTCTAATTGTATAGATTTGGTCTGTAGGTAATTCTGTTCATATAATATTGTGATCTTGTCTCTCTCATTTAGAGCCTTTATTTAAATGCATTGTTACAGGTGATTCAGGGTACCCATTGGAGCCTTGGTTAATGACTCTGGTTCTGCATGCAGAACCCAACACACCGGAGCAGAGGTACACCGATTGGCACTGTCGAGTACGGAATGCAGTGGAAAGGAAAAAACCGGTACCTTAAAGGTAGCCTCAGATGTTTAGGAATAGACTGAGTTTTCCACTATGCCCCGGCAAAGGCATCCCAAATAATATATGCTTGCTGCATTATTTATAATATGATGAAGCATTTTGGGTAAACATTTTAGTAATTTCTATATGACATTACTGTTATTAACTGTAGGTTATGTACGAAATATATATTTATGCTATTTTTACAGTGTACCACTTGAGGAAGAGACTGAAGATGAGCACGGCGTCAGTGAGCCTAATGAGGAGGAAGTACGAAGGCATCTTCTAAGGTTCTCCCAAGCCAAACGAGCACAACTCATTGCAGATTATTTGGCTTGGAGATCCTCCAGTGTGACTGAAATTCTCCATCACTCATATCAAACGCATCGCAAACATCCCTAACTCGCCTCCGTTGCATTTATCCGTTGCATATATTGATAACATGAAGGGTTTCATTTTAGGGTGGAATAATAGATCAACTTTCAGATTTTATTTATCTTTTAATGGAACTAATAAACAAAACTAAGGTTTGATATTATGAACATGAGGTTGCAGGTTTAACTACCACTAGGGTATTGGTACATGTACTAATATTGTAATATAATATAAAAAATAATTTTGTACATTTAATATAAACTGTAATGAAAAATAAACAACATATTGTAAACCTTTTAAGTTTTCACTGCCAATATAAGGATATGTACAGGGTAGGTTCAGATACAAATTGTCTTTAATTAAAAATTATTATTATGAGGAACCATTATTAATTACCTATCACAAATCACAATTATAGCTTGTTTTCAAATGCCATTATAATTTTTTTTCATTTTTAACTATTATCTTAAATAGTCAGTCTTTATGTTCTTTTACAATATTATATTACACAATCTTTGATTAACATCTTAACAGACTGCTTTCATAATTAGCTTTAAGTATAAGACTGAGTCTTACTTTATAAATTAAAAAAAAACAGTTTACTTATTTACCATATAATAAGTGTTGAAAGCTTGAAGTAGACTAGAATCATAATAAAATAAAAAATAAATTATGTAGTTTTTTTATACCCTTAAGACAAATAGGCAACATATTTAAAAATTAATTATATTTAATATAAACTCTTATGAAAACTAAACAACATATTTTAAACCTTTAAGTTTTTACAGCTAATATAAGGATCTGTACAGTTTTCATATAGAAATTGTCTTTAATTAAAAATTATTAAGAGGAACCAATATTAACTATCACAAATCACAATTATAGCTTGTTTTCAAATGCCATTATAAATTTTTTAACTTTTATCTTAAAAAGTCAGTCTTTATGTTCTTTTACAATATTATATTACACAAGTTTCTATAAATCATCAATCAGTCTGTTCATTTTCATTGTTGTCATTATTGTTTTGCCTGCCTACGAGCCTGTAAAAGATAAATACAATGTTAAATACTTTAGACACTGTTATTTGGATGCTCCGCTCATTAATGCATGTGATTCAGACTCTGCATGCATAAATTAACTCATGCAGCAAGTTTTGAGATTCCAAAGCCACAATATGGACTCTATTTAAATAAAGATTTTAAAAAGATTAATACTTACAATAACTGAAGTTGGGCATCTCTTGGATTATTGCCCCTCCGGAGCTCATCTACACCCCTCTGGAGCTCATCTACGCCCCTCCGTAGCTCATTTACGCCCCTCCGGAGCTCATCAAGGACTTCTCTGTGGAAGTCGTTGAATCCGTGACGGAGCTCATCCAGACCTCTAGCAATGCACTAAAACTAACAAATACTACTACAG
Source organism: Coenonympha arcania (assembly GCA_036785405.1). NCBI lineage: Eukaryota > Metazoa > Arthropoda > Insecta > Lepidoptera > Nymphalidae > Coenonympha > Coenonympha arcania. Next base: position 3,625,916 of record CM072079.1, on the reverse strand, counting down.
TTATACCATCAACAATGGAAATAGAGGCAGAATGCAGTCACTGAGGATCATCTTACTTTTACAAGATCATTTAGCTCTTGTTGAGCGCATATGAAGCACTCTGGAGGCAGCACCCGACGAGCCCTTTGTGTTGGACGATGACCAGAGGCCCGAGGTGTTGCAAAAGCTTGGTGACCCAGATATTTTATACATAATATTTTACTTACACCAATCGGTGACTCTGCAGGGCCAATACCCACTGCCATCTCGCTGCCAATGGCACTCAACACCAGCTCTGCGTTAACTGAAAGTACTGGCAACTGGACACAATTGCCAGTACTTTTTTGAGCCCTCTCCAAAGCCGCTTTCTCGGCTCTGGCCTTTTTTTTGGTCACGCCAGCACTAGAAAACAAAAAACTTTTAAATTAATGTGCTTATGCAGATATCTAAGAGGTAACTTGAAATACATTTCTGCTTAATATAAAAGAATATAAAAATGATACAAGCCCTATAGTGAATTGCTTCGATTTTACTAGCCTGTTTATTCTCTTAATAAAAACATTTTGTTTCATGGTTGTAACAAAAAAGAAGACCCGGCTGAGTTTGTTGTGGGCTTCTTCTCAGTGGCAGGGCCATTGGAACCCTCGTAAACTTCGTTTTTAAGCCGCAAAATAGTTATCACCATTACTATATCAATTCCATTTTTATGACTTATCATGAGTGTGTAAATTAGGCGTATGTGGAATAAAGAGCTTTGACTTGAACTTGAAATAAATTATTGCAAACATGGGAAACCGGCAAATGAAAACAATAAAGATAGGTACTATAACTTACTAGTTTCCATTGCTCCACGCTGCGATGGGGGCCGAGCTCATCAAGGGCTGCCTTCAAGTTGCTGCTCAACAAGCGTTATAGGTACTTAATTACTACATTTTTAATTGGCACAAACGCAGAGCTAATGCGTGCATGGAATTCGATCCCCGAATCATCAAATTAATGTACGTGCGACTTCTTTGTATTTTCCATTTCTTTTTTTCTTCTATAAAGTTTTAGAGATAAAAAGTTTGTTTGTTTTTGTTTGTTGATGAATCAATGGTCAAATTCAAAATTATAGGAAGTTAATGTCATTTTTGAAGGTTGCAGATAAAAAAATCATAGACCAATAATCCACTTACGTAAAAATGAATGAACGAAAATGGTGTTGCAACATTAAAATATCGTACGATTTTTGAAGCGGCCACACTGGTATGTCTACCCGAGAATTAGAACTCTCGGGTAGAGAAAATTGTATCTCTTGACATCCATGTTAGGCAAATAGAAATAAACTTCTAAGAAGAAATATTGTATCTCTTTCTACTAGACATAATCTCTACGTGCGCATGCTAGGCCTGCAGGAATCGAGTTGGCAGATTTTGGCAGATATTTTTGCCAGTGTTTGGCAGATTCCCCAATTTTGAAACGATCGCACGTGTAAAAAATTAATGCAGTTGACAGATGGTTGACAGCATAGACAACCACAGCAGAGAGAGTTGACAGTCAGCTGTCAACCGTTTCATTGATTATTTTCGTCGTATTGCGTGAAAATTAATTTTAAAATAAATCAATTTCCACCAAATACGTACCAGCGAGTTCCCGTGTACGGGCCCGCAACATCTAACCATTGATTCCGGTGCATTCCTATACAGTTGCATTGTAATTTACGTAAGTTATAAATGAATATGGCCTTGTATGCATCACACGCTTATTTCTTGTCGTTTTGTTCGGCAAACAAATAGTTTTCACGCTGAATTACGTTGTTAGTGTCCTATTAATCTATGGCTAGGAGGTACACATTCCATACATTGAATTTAAGTAGGTACCTACTCATGGCTTTAACAGACCAATTAGGATGCCCAATTCATATCCATAGTAACATGTAATTGGAGCTCCTAAGTAGCTTTTTTATATACTTGGTCATATATATTATTGTAGTATTGGGATGAGAATCTTCTTGACTTCTCAGGAAACATTCTGGGTTCTATTTCCATTATTGCAATGGTTTTCCTGAAGTAATTTTTGCTCTTACCAGAATATTTGGTAACAATTTACAATCGTTTGGCAGGAGTAGGGGGGGGAGAGAAGAGATGAGTGGGGGAGGAGGGGGGTGTCCTCTATTCCCCTATACCACTCCCATTAAAAGGTAATGCACCATTCTTGAGAAAAATTAAAAAGATGAAAATAATTAAAATGATATTGTTTCATTGCTGAGAGAAGCGAAAGGGGAAAGCGTTGGAAGAAAAAAGGTTTTTTTTGTAATGGGAATTGTAGCCTCAAGAAGAAGTAAAGGAGCTAGGAAAACCCTCTATCCATCACCCTCTCCCCTTCACCCCCCCTTAGGGTCAGTCGACAGAGCTTTAAAATCTTAAGGTTAAGACTCTTTAGCCTTCAGTCTTTTCCTTACCCTTTTCAAGGCTTAGTAGACGGTGCCCCGCCTTGTGGGGCTCCTATTTCTGGGTGGTCATAACCAATCACCAATAAAATAACCAATCAGAACCGCCATCCTGTTTGTCACCTAAATTATCCAAGTCAAGTCCTGAGCTCGCTTTGCTCGCTCTACATCCTAAGTTTGTGTTAAAAATTGAATCTGTTGTTAATACTGCAAATAACATATTTAAAAAGGTCTGTGGCCTGATTTTTTGTTGGTACAACAAAATATATGTGTGGTGTTCCATCTCGTCCTACTGTATCTCCCAAAAGTCATCCTAACTTCGAAAAAAGACCGCCCGATTTATACTGACCGCCATATAGATTGAATTATTATTTTTGAAAATCTCGAAAACAGTGCATTACCTTGTAATGCGAATAGTATTTTTATAATCAGGGACCAAACCTCTACCAAATACAACACCTTTCTCCCCCCAAACTCCTGCCAAAGGAAAGTAAATCCAACCCGATTTGTAGATTATTTGCAATTATAATACTTGATAAAAATCACATATGAAGGAATTGTTCGAAAAAAAGTCTGCAACACCACATGTCTTTTAAGGTTGACTCATTATAACAGGATATGTAAAAACTGTAGTACATACTTGCTTATAGCTGTTTGTAATAACAAATTTTTACAGGTGGTATGACATAAATTTTACAGAAATAATGCCGGGCACAAACCTCATAGTGCCAGTGGTGCTATGGGGCAAGCATGCCCCAACACACTGCATATCCTCGGTCTACCTGTCAAGAGACCAGAAGACCCTTGTGACGGGCTGCTATGACGGACAGATCTGCATCTGGCAGGTCCAGCCTGATACCTTGAAGATGACCCCTCGCTGTCTCCTGGTGGGGCACACAGCACCCGTGACGTGTCTGTCCAGGGCTTCCATTATTCAGGTACAGTACAAAGACATCTTGTCAAGTAAGGCTCATTTTCGTGGCGGAATGGAATGAAATAGAAGCGGCAATTTCGCCTCATGATGCTGGAATTCGCTTGAATGCTTGAATATAACAGGGAATTGTAAATGCTTGGCACTTACTGCTGTGACCAACCCAACCGACTCCCAGTTCGCGGCACTTCCAGCGGATTCCATAGATGGCGCCCATAGTAGCTAGGAGAATTCTCGAAAATGCGCGACAATTCCCCGGAAGACGCGTGACCTTTATTTTGCTCTTATTTATTGTTTGTCGTACAATTGACATAAAGTTCATTATGTTAGGTACAATTTCGTTGCAAAAAATCGCTTCCATAGCGTAGCGCATTTCGTCATTGCTTCCATTCCATTACGCGTTGGTGTAAATTGACCCTCTTAATATCTCATGTTACTTGGATACTTATTGGAGCAAAATTTACATTAAAGAAAATCTTAATGTTTATTCTCTCACGTTCTCATTCATTCTATATATTCACATTTCTCATATATTCAGGAATTTAAAAATAATTCCATTACCACTGAGATTTACATAGTAAATCATCTCATCCTTGTGATGCTCTAGTGTTGGAGCGAAACAGACATAGGGAAGTAGACATAATATTTTTTTTTATTATGGTTAAATGTTCAAAGAAGAGGTAAGACAGTGAGTAAAGGTCAACCAATTCTTTTTCAGGATAACAACTTCATAGTGAGCTCATCAGAGGCAGGCGAGATGTGTACTTGGGATCTAGTGGATGGGAAGTGCAGGGAGAGTGTTAAACTTACACAAATTCACACCAATATACAGGCAAGTAGAGATGCAGTCAGAGGTGGTAGAGGCGAAGCTCTATAGGTCATTTTCTTTTTTAAATATTTAGATGGAGCAACCATAACTAATAGACGTCTATTCACAGGTGATTTGTAGACATTCCCATTTTATATGAGAATTATGAGCTTCTTCAATAAAGAAGAGTGACCAAAGGTAGTATCAAGTTTTCACATGAACCAAAATCAAAATATACTTACTGGGAAAAAAATTAGTGTTTTTTAAGAACCAGTGGCACTAAGAATTTGTTATTCATATCTGGAATTTAATTTTGCATACAAAAAGTTTACTTAGTACTTTTTTCAATGCAAATTTCCTGTCATACAGATTATATTGAGAAGTACAACTTGTTTATTTGCTAACTTTGGAATCCGACTTTGAAGGCCGGAAGTTAATTAAAAAAAAATTGCTTGTCTGTAAAGTCGGTTTACGGACGATAGATTTACGTGATAACGTCATAATCATAATCATTATGATAATCATAATCGTAATCATAGTCATAATCATAATCATTATTTTATGTAATTTTTATCGTGCCTCTCTATCGCTTGTTGCGCGCTCTCGCTTGCACGCACAGGCTCAGGTGGAACGTTACGCGAAACGTTACTATTTTTCATGAGTGCTGCTGGTGTTCATCAATTTATTAAACGTTATCACGTCAAAAAAAAAAAAGAATTACTTACCGCACGCGAAAACACATGGAAATGTCTACTTTTTGAGCAAATGTATTTTTTTTTATTTACATAGTAATGGCTTTACAAACAATTATTTAATTATAAAAGGTGCAATCATAAACTCTTAAAGATTATATTTTGTTTTATTTTATTTTTGCAGGCATACCACATGTGCAACAGTGATGACCTGCGTCTGTTCTGCAACGGCTACTACGCAGAGATACTGATCATGGACCCCTTCTCTCTGGAGATACTGTTCTCTCTGAGCTCCAAGATGAACCCCGATTGGATATCCGCGTTGCATGTGAGTATTGTTACGTAGAACTATAACAAAGTGATGACCTGCGTCTGTTCTGCAACGGCTACTACGCAGAATTACTGATCATGGACCCCTTCTCTCTGGAGATACTGTTCTCTCTGAGCTCCAAGATGAACCCCGATTGGATATCTGCCTTGCATGTGAGTATTGTTACGTAGAACTATAACAAAGTGATGACCTGCGTCTGCAACGGCTACTACGCAGAATTACTGATCATGGACCCCTTCTCTCTGGAGATACTGTTCTCTCTGAGCTCCAAGATGAACCCCGATTGGATATCTGCCTTGCATGTGAGTATTGTTACGTAGAACTATAACAAAGTGATGACCTGCGTCTGTTCTGCAATGGCTACTACGCAGAATTACTGATCATGGACCCCTTCTCTCTGGAGATACTGTTCTCTCTGAGCTCCAAGATGAACCCCGATTGGATATCTGCCTTGCATGTGAGTATTGTTACGTAGAACTATAACAAAGTGATGACCTGCGTCTGTTCTGCAACGGCTACTACGCAGAGATACTGATCATGGACCCCTTCTCTCTGGAGATACTGTTCTCTCTGAGCTCCAAGATGAACCCCGATTGGATATCTGCCTTGCATGTAAGTGTTGTTAACTTGTTACTTAGTACTCTAGGTATATAAAAGTTACAATATTTGCAACTTTAGCGCTACGATCTCCATGGCGCTGTGGCGGCGCGCTCGGATTCCAGTGGGAGGTCGCGGGTTCGATTCCACTTTGTTGGAATTTTATAATTTCTAAATTGGCTCAGGTCTGGTCTGGTGGGAGGCTTCGGCGTTGGCTAGTTACCACCGAAAAAGTTTGAGTAAATTTACTTACCCTTCCAAGTTAGTACGAAAACATCTTAGGCTGCATCATCACTTACCAGCAGGTGAGATCGCAGTCAATAAAAAAAAAAACAGACAACGCGGTGGTACGGTCCAGAAGCCGTACTACCGCCTTTTAAAGCAGTAATGCTGCAGAACTGTTTTGATACTTTTGTATACATGACATGAAAATGTTAAAAAAAGTATTACAACATAACTGCTTTAAGAGGTGTTGGTATGACCCCTGGATAGCCTCTGCAAGAAGAGTCTTATCACTAGCCGATTCCCATGTATTGGCTTTTAGTGGCACAGTTTTAGATGGACTGATCATCTGAGGCCCATATTAAAATACCAAGTTTTACTATGGGCCTCATAAGAAGACTCAGAGTCACTCAGCGAGCGATGGAGAGAGCTATGCTCGGAGTTTCTCTGCGTGATCAAATCAGAAATGAGGAGATCCGTAGACGAACCAGAGTCACTGACATAGCTCAACGTATCGCGAAGCTGAAGTGGCAATTGGCGGGGCACATAGCTCGTAGAACCGACGGACGTTGGGGACCCGAAGTGCTGGAATGGCGACCCCGCACGGGAAAGCGCAGTGTTGGCAGACCTCTGACCAGATGGACTGACGACATTAAAAGAGTCGCGGGAAGGCGCTGGATACAAGTGGCGCAGGACCGAGCGGGCTGGAAAACATTGCAGGAGGCCTTTGTCCAGCAGTGCACGTCCGTCGGCTGAAACGAACGAACGAACGATCATCTGAGATCAAATGACCACACAATCAAAACCATATTTTTTCTCGGACTTTATTATTTTTATTTTACAGGTGTTGCGGCCATCTTCAAGGAAAGATGACGTGGTTCTTGCAATATCTATAACAGGCACAGTAAAGGTATGCTGTCTTTCTTAACCTTTGTAATCTTTTCACCCCTATACCTCATAAGGAACCTGTGTCAAAAATGGAGTATGCATGTCTTGATATGTCAGTCAGTCCTATCTACTTATGCTACCTATCAGTCATTCAAATTCATATATATATAAAATATTTATAAGATTTAAATAATGATAAACTCTGATTTTTTATATGGGACTCTGCAGTCTGTACTGTTTTTTTTTTGTAACTACCGTTATAAAGAGACTTTAAAATATTATTTTTCAGGTGTGGTCCCTCCTCGGTCATGAAAATAAGCAGTCCGAGCCAATATACGAAAACGAATCCAAACAGATACGCTGTCTCAACGCGCTGTCCCTGAACTGCTGTGCTTACAACCAGCGCACCGTACTGATCGTGTGCGCCAAATACTGTCAGATATACGACGCAGGTAAATACATACGCTGTCTCAACGCCCGATTGTGTGCGCCAAATACTGTCAGATATACGACGCAGGTAAATACATACGCTCTCTCAACGCCCGATTGTGTGCGCCAAATACTGTCAGATATACGACGCAGGTAAATACATACGCTCTCTCAACGCCCGATTGTGTGCGCCAAATACTGTCAGATATACGACGCAGGTAAATACATACGCTCTCTCAACGCCCGATTGTGTGCGCCAAATACTGTCAGATATACGACGCAGGTAAATACATACGCTCTCTCAACGCCCGATTGTGTGCGCCAAATACTGTCAGATATACGACGCAGGTAAATACATACGCTCTCTCAACGCCCGATTGTGTGCGCCAAATACTGTCAGATATACGACGCAGGTAAATACATACGCTCTCTCAACGCCCGATTGTGTGCGCCAAATACTGTCAGATATACGACGCAGGTAAATACATACGCTCTCTCAACGCCCGATTGTGTGCGCCAAATACTGTCAGATATACGACGCAGGTAAATACATACGCTCTCTCAACGCCCGATTGTGTGCGCCAAATACTGTCAGATATACGACGCAGGTAAATACATACGCTCTCTCAACGCCCGATTGTGTGCGCCAAATACTGTCAGATATACGACGCAGGTAAATACATACGCTCTCTCAACGCCCGATTGTGTGCGCCAAATACTGTCAGATATACGACGCAGGTAAATACATACGCTCTCTCAACGCCCGGTTGTGTGCGCCAAATACTGTCAGATATACGACGCAGGTAAATACATACGCTGTCTCAACGCCCGATTGTGTGCGCCAAATACTGTCAGATATACGACGCAGGTAAATACATACGCTGTCTCAACGCCCGATTGTGTGCGCCAAATACTGTCAGATATACGACGCAGGTAAATACATACGCTGTCTCAACGCCCGATTGTGTGCGCCAAATACTGTCAGATATACGACGCAGGTAAATACATACGCTGTCTCAACGCCCGATTGTGTGCGCCAAATACTGTCAGATATACGACGCAGGTAAATACATACGCTGTCTCAACGCCCGATTGTGTGCGCCAAATACTGTCAGATATACGACGCAGGTAAATACATACGCTGTCTCAACGCCCGATTGTGTGCGCCAAATACTGTCAGATATACGACGCAGGTAAATACATACGCTCTCTCAACGCCCGATTGTGTGCGCCAAATACTGTCAGATATACGACGCAGGTAAATACATACGCTGTCTCAACGCCCGATTGTGTGCGCCAAATACTGTCAGATATACGACGCAGGTAAATACATACGCTCTCTCAACGCCCGATTGTGTGCGCCAAATACTGTCAGTTATACGACGCAGGTAAATACATACGCTCTCTCAACGCCCGATTGTGTGCGCCAAATACTGTCAGTTATACGACGCAGGTAAATACATACGCTCTCTCAACGCCCGATTGTGTGCGCCAAATACTGTCAGTTATACGACGCAGGTAAATACATACGCTCTCTCAACGCCCGATTGTGTGCGCCAAATACTGTCAGATATACGACGCAGGTAAATACATACGCTGTCTCAACGCCCGATTGTGTGCGCCAACTACTGTCAGATATACGACGCAGGTAAATACATACGCTGTCTCAACGCCCGATTGTGTGCGCCAAATACTGTCAGATATACGACGCAGGTAAATACATACGCTGTCTCAACGCCCGATTGTGTGAGCCAAATACTGTCAGATATACGACGCAGGTAAATACATACGCTGTCTCAACGCCCGATTGTGTGCGCCAACTACTGTCAGATATACGACGCAGGTAAATACATACGCTGTCTCAACGCCCGATTGTGTGCGCCAAATACTGTCAGATATACGACGCAGGTAAATACATACGCTATCTCAACGCCCGATTGTGTGCGCCAAATACTGTCAGATATACGACGATGTACAACAAACATGCTTATTAGTAATATGTATTCCTGATGTGTCTCTGATTCTGCAATAAAGCAGTAATTTCGAAGCAGTATTTCGGTTTAAAATGCACTGTAGCCGGCTATATTATTGGCCATAATGAAACTTAAGATCTAATTTTTCATGAGAGCATTGCAGTGCAGTACGAATGGCACTGCAATGCGATGTCCTAGGACGCACTGTGTCTGACATAATATGCAGATGTCAGTAACATGAAGGCAAAGTCAAAGTCAAATTATCTGTATTTCACATAGGCCTAACGTACCAGCTCTTGTAAAACGTCAATATGATATTTGTCGCATACGCATGATAACTACAAGACAACTTAAAACGAGGGTTTCAACGAGCCCTGCACTGAGAAGAAGCCTACGACAAACTCAGCCGGGTTTTGTTTTCTGTTATCACCACTTCAAAATGGCACTTAAAATTAGTACTAGTATAATTATATATTAACTAGCTGACCGGGCAAACGTTGTTTTGCCCTTTAGGGACATGAAATATAGATAACAACCCGCTCCCGGACCCAGATATCATACCCTGAAAATTTTAATAACGATCGGTCGAGTTTGGTTACAAAGAAAATCGAGAGAATTTCATATATTAGAAAGATAGTACTAGTATAGCGTACGAAGCGGTTTGATTCCTCGTTCCTGATACGCACTGCAAAGGCCTGGAATACCCTCCCAGGCAGCGTCTTTCCTGCCACTTACAACCCGGGTGCCTTCAAATCAACAGTGAATAGGCATCTTCTAGGCAAGTGCGTTCCACCTTAGACTGTATCATCACTTTCCATCAGGTGTGATCACAGTCAAGCGCTAGCCTATATAGTATAAAAAAATTACAGCAGTTCATTCACTCCCACGGATTTGATGAGGTGAACTCTTTCTTTTCCAGGTGACTTCTCCGTCCTTTGCTCCATCCAGGCTCCTTCGGGAGAGCGTTGGATGTCGGGAGACTTCCTGGCGCCAGACAAGATCCTTGTGTGGTCCACCGAAGGAAAGGGGTACCTTTATAAACTACCAGCCAAGTAAGCAAACTTGTTTATACAAGCTTTAAGATGTTTCGGCCAAATTGGTCTGTATCACTCAAATTTTATTTAGTTTTTCGCAAAAATTAGATTAACTACACATTGTAAGCTTATGAAAATGTGTTTTGCGTTCATAGAATTTGTACGAATACATGTTTTTAATAAAAAATTTTGCTCAAAAATTCTGATTTACTTTGCAATAGCTCCTAATCTGGGAAACTTGCAGAAAATTATATTTCGGTCGATGAATGGGAGTTTTGGAGCAATGTTTTTGTGATTTGCCATAAGCCTACGATATTAAATTATTCCACTATTTGCGAAAAACTAAATAAAATTTTAGAGTTTGGTGCAATGTTTTATGATTTGCCATAACCCTACGATATATAATTGGCCCAGTATTTACGAAAAACTAAATAAAATTTTAATTTTCGCGCTCAAATGTTACCTACCCATAATCAGTAGGGTTGTCGAGTGTAATTTCTGACAGCGTCTTTAAACAATCGGCGAACATAAACGATTATAGGTACAATCGTGTAGTGAGGTTTGATTCGCTGTAGACGCCGATAATCGTCTACAACCGAATGTGTGTGTATGTGTGTGTTTGTACTCAGCTTACAGCTTCTCTTGACTAGCGGCGATGAATAATGCATAATCGTCTGTAATCGGCAGTAATCGCCACGATTATCGTGCGGGCATCTACATGATCACATCTAGTCCTTAAGGTGAATGAATTATTATCGGCGCACAAACACACACATTCCCTTTGATGCGTCCCTCAAAGACCGCTAAGTCCCCACTTGTCCATGACTGTTATATACAGGGTTGTATAAAAAGTACCAAACCGCTCTCGGCCTGTAGTTGTTTACATTAACATTAACAACTTTGGTTCTGCGACTTTTCAAAATTCAGTATTAATAATTTATATCATACAAAAAAAAGTCATTTCTGTAAAGTGACATTACACTGTTGAGGTATCGCGCCGCGAGCTCGCGCACCGGCCGCCGCGCCGATGTTACATTACAGAGTAGGAACGAGTAGAGTATCTCTGTAAAATATTGAGTACTGGATATTTCTCAAAATATCGAGTAAAAAGAAAAGTCGTGGAACAAAAGTTGTTAGTTTTAATGTAAACAAATACAGACCGAGAGCGATTAGGTATTATTTATATAACCTTGTATAGTCATGGACAAATGGGGACTTAGCGGTCTTTGAGGGACGCATCAAAGGGAATGTGTGTGTTTGTGCGCCGATAATAATTCATTCACCTTAAGGACTAGATGTGCGTCACGATAATGTAGATGCCCGCACGATAATCGTGGCGATTACTGCCGATTACAGACGATTATGCATTATTCATCGACGCTAGTCAAGAGGAGCCGTAAGATATTATTTTCCACGTAGGCGTATATTATGGGGCTATAAGTATCTTATCCGGTCATAAAAATGATAAAAATACATCCTTTGATTGAGCTGATATTAAATAAAAAATTCAAAAATATTTTAAGTCATTAGTTACATTTATTCGAAAGCTTTCTGCTAGATCAAAAATATTTCCAAAATATTACACAGATTCATCAATATTTTTTTTGACATTAGAGAATCATCAAGGATGGTATTTGCTAATTCAATGGCTTATAAAAAAATAGTAGAAAAGTAAAAAAAAATGCTCTCGGACTCGTTTCTTACCATTAAAACTAAGAACTTCTTAAAATTTCTTATTACTTTAATTCGTATAAAATAATTTCATCTCTCTAACTTGCTATTACTCTGTGCACGCAAGTGCCTACGCGCGCTGTGTCAACGATCGCGACGTATACCGACGCCACTATAATAGGTGATGGTGGTACAGAGTAATGAACGTGTGTATATTTATGATTTTTTTATTTTTTTTTTCGTATGGCCTTGTGACAGAAATGTCGTTAGTTTTAATGAAAGGAAATAGGTCCAAGAACATTTAGCTGTTTTAATATTACTCTGCATAGATAAATTTTGCCACTGTGTTAGCGAATAGCATCCTAAGAGCACAAATGCCTAAATTCAGTTCCGTTTATGCTCACTTTGAATATTAAATGTCAGATAATATTATAGTATCTGTGACTTTGTCATAATTGGAATGCTAATTAGAATTTTCTAGGTGTCAAATCCATATTGTATCATTAACTTCTTAAAACCAACTGTGCCTAATTTTGGTGATGATACAAATATTAGTTTTAACTAAAAGCGGCTTCTTTGCATGTATTTTTTAGTTAGTGACATTGGTATTCAAGTTTTAACAATCACTATAATATTATGAAGGCGAAATTTTGTATGTGTGTTTGTTACTCTTTTATGCCACAACTCCTGAACCGATTTTGACGAAATTTGGATGAAAGTGGAATGTCGATTTTATCTACGCTAGAATAACAATACTTATAAGTCTTGAACAAAAATTAACAGTTTTGATAGTACGAACAATCGATCAAAAGTATTTTGATATTTGGTTCTATGACAAATAGTGACATTGACATCTGTCAACTTGTCATAAGTCGATGTTTATTATTGTACGTCATAGAAGTTGAAAAAAAAAGATTGTGTAAGTGTCGTGGAATATTTGGTTGGAACGAAGATCTTTTCGGCGTGTATTATATAAAAAGAGTGACTCGCGATTTGAAACGTCTTTAAATTAGACATAGATTGCAAGATTCGTAGCTTCTCAGTATACTGCGTTGGTGTAGCAATTTAAACTTCACCGCAGAACAAAATCTTTCTTCGAATTTTAATTCCTTAAAAATAACTTATAAAATATATAATATACTCATTACACAGAAAAGAATAAAATGCATAAATAATGGGACTAATCGTGGGTTTTAGTGACGGCTTTCGCCTAGCCCCCTCCGCCGTACCGTCCGAAAAGGAACTTCGTTCCAAAGAATACTCACTCGCTAATGGATCCCATGATAGACAGTGTGGCTAAAATAAACCGTTTCTTTTTATAGCAAACTTCGCGGACGAGCTATTAGTAGGTCAGCACAGTTATGTCCTTTGTTTAATACCTAAGTGTTGTGTAGTGTTCTGTAGCTTCATTTTAGCGATAGTCCTAGGTTCGATTTCATTTAGCTCGAACTGCATACAGTAATATATTGTTTCTTTCGTAAATGTTTGTAAAAAAATAATAATTAGGTAAACTTTTTACATGAGATAAACTATTTTTAGGAGATTTGTTGTTTGTGTATTTTAAATCGTAATTCGTGTCGTATGGTATTCAGCAGCATTACCCCACAGTATTATACCATAGGACATAACGCCGTGAAAATAGGTGAAATAAAAAAGGCTAGGTGTTTAAAGCTAATTAGAATGTCTGGAATACATTGCCAGTTATGTTTTTTAGACGATTATCTCATGTAAAAATGTCTAAAAGGGCAATAAACTCAAAATTGTATGATCAAACGCCTGTACGTAATTCTAGATGTTGTATAATTTATTTGCAAATAGCACTCCATGTATGAACCTCATCTTTGAGTTTTGTTTATTTAAATTGGGTATTTGGCTAGATTTTTTTTAAGGTGCCAACACCGATATGAAACCTCAGGATATGGGCATCCGAACGATTTACGTAAACCTCTTACGTGCAAGCAAACAGTAGCGCCATCTGTCAAAATTCTATAGGTGGTAGATAATCTGGTATAGATAGTCTAATCTAAAAATGAACGCTTCTCCACGTTTTACGCTTACACGTCAAAATAACAATGTAGTGAAGCCTCGTTCATTCTTAAATTAGACTTATATACAAACACAACGGCGTGTCAGTGTAAAAGGCATCGTTTCCGATAGAAAACAAAATCAACTTTTTGTCACTTGTGCCAAATACCCAATTGACACGTGAACACATAACAAATAAAGACTCGATCCCACAATTCACAATAAGTACGTTTTAATATTTACCATTATATTATGTTACCTATTAGTTAAAACATTATTTTACTATACTCATGTAAATAATAAAATAGGTCAAAGTTCTATATTATATTATTTATATAATTTCATATTATTGTAAAAACTAAAATGCTCTTCTATAACTAGGTAAAACTAACAACTTTCGTTCTACGACTTTTCAAAATTATTATACTCTTTCCATTCGTTTATTTTCTCTTTGACACATGAAACAGATATAGTAATAGCGAGGAACCAGAAAGAGACCACTTTACCTTTATCTCTCTCTGGTCCCTCGCTATTGCTATATCTGCTTCATGTGATTTCATGTGTCAAAGAGAAAATAAGCGAATGGAAAGAGTATAATTTCATATTTTTTTCTGTAACGTGTCATTGCTCTGCGTAACAAAATACGCGTGAAGTGTCAATGATCCTAACCATGTGGGGTGTTGTCCCGTAGGCGGTCCGCTGCGACATAGAGTAATGAATACAGCGTAAACCTGTCAACCATTTTTGAATTTTCGGACAACTAAAGACAAAAGTTGTTAGTAAAAGGAACTATAGTTTGAGAACTTGGTATTTTTGTACTTGACCTATAACCTGTGTTTGAGAGCTAATGGCTCAGAGGGCGGCTTGGCAAGGGATTTCAATTTTATACCAATGGACAATCAATCGTAACGGTATATAAATACGACATAAATTGCTATGCTTTAAAATTGTGCTTAACAGTACGGAAGGTTCAGTCGTAAGATGGTTTAAAGAAATAGCGACCCTAGCGCTGACACAAAAAAGTGCAATTCAGTTCCCAATAGCGCCTGGCTCCGTCTCGTATACACCTAAAGTTGTGCTCTCTTTTTATCGCGTAACTTGATCTCTTTCGACGTGCTAAGGATGCCTCGTAATCGGGCGCACGCAGCGCGTGAAATAGACCGTACATGAGCTAACGCGTGCAACCTAGCCGGTGCGCGGCAGTCGTCTGAAATCGGTCCGTTGTGACGGCTGTTTGACGCTTTCTTGATCGCGTGCGTGCGTCACGAGCGAGGCCTGCTCCTGCTATGACATTCTCGTAACGTTTTCACACACTCAGTAATGTGAAACAAGAAAAAGAAAAAAATATTAACACTGAAAAATGAACTTTACACCTATTGGCTTAGAGTGTAAAATTGAATGTATTTCATCATAGGAAATACAATGCTCGACTTTGACGCGCTTAAGCAATTTCAATCACAGAACTGTCGACCAACATGGCGTTTTGGACTACATTCAATTTTACGCTCTATGTTAATGATATTAAAATTAATTTTCCAGTGTTCGCTAAAAATGCTTTGAATTCAATATCGTCTGCTTATGTATGTAAATGCCATCACCTTTTCAAACATTTCACATCAAGAAGAGTAGACGACACGTAACGTGAATAGCCCCCCTGGATTGTGTAAGAAAAACGTATTCATCGCTAATCGATTACAAAATTCTGCCGTCTGATTGGTTCCCTGATTTACGTCAGCCAATCGGTGGGCACAATCTGCTAACAATTACGATAACATTTCTATCTCGTTTCTAGGTCGTATTTCTAAACCAATACGTTTGAATATGCATCGGTAAAAACGGGAAATCCTTTGTCATGCCGTCGCTATATGCGTAATCCTAGGGGTGTCAGTTAATTTTTCCCTTCATTACAGCTCGGTGCCTGATCACAAGGGTTTCCACGGCCCCTCTGTAGACCACGACAGCCCTACACTGTTCAGCATCCTCGCTCATCCGGATAACAAGGTGTGTAAATCTTACCGATACGAACCTGAGGAGATGGACTATCTGCAGGGCTAGACAATGTCACTTAAGCGTTTGGCGTTAACGCTAGTCGCTAGTCGACAAAAATGTATGGACAAAACAAATGACTGTAGAAAAACCACGACATTAATTAACTAAACACGCTGTGTTTGAGTAATTAACTACGCTAACTTCAACGCTCGCTGGCGTTCTCGCGAACCTTGTAGATAACTTTAGCGTACTTCGCTTGACAATTGACAGCCGACAGTATCAAACACAGCGTGTTTAGTTAATTAATGTCGTGGTTTTTCTACAGTCATTTGTTTTGTCCATACATTTTTGTCGACTAGCGACTAGCGTTAACGCCAAACGCTTAAGTGACATTGTCTAGCCCTGCAGAACATTTAACGTAAACCTTCTTTAGCAATTTTTCTTTAATACAAGAAAAGTTGCGTCATCCTTCAAACTCACTTACGCACGCACGCACGCACGCACGCACGCACGGACGCACACACACACACACATGTATACACCTACCATTATCAGTTGTGAATTTTGTACTTGTTGTATTTACACAATAATTTTTTTTATATATCTTACTAGCTGACCGGGCAACCGTTGTTTTGCCGTTTAGGAATATAACCAGCCTGCTCTCAGACCTAGTGATCATACACAGTTTCATAACTATCGGTCGAGCCGTTTCGGAGGAGTTCGGTGAGAAAGGTTGGCGAGAGAATTTTATATAATTCTTATTAGAAAGATTTCACTAAAATCTATAAACAAAAAGGACACAAGTCGCCAGCTCAATCAATATATTAACAAAGTCGTACAAAAAAAGGTAAATAAACTTGACATTATGAGTTTTCTCTTCCTATTTCAAGTATCGAAGATATTATAGAAGGATAATAATAATTTTCTTGAAATCTCTCACTTTCTTAAATCGTCAGCTTATTTTGCCAGAATTAAAACTGCCCAAATGGCAGAAATCTGCCACGAATGGTCACACTGGTATAGTCCATTCGGTTGCGGCGTCGGTATTCTCAAGGGGCATCAAACGCCGACCGTGCGCATGCACTTGTGACGACATGACGTGTTGCTGATCTGAGATGAGCCCTCAACGAACTCTCCTGTGGATTGAAATGAAATGAAATGAAAAATCTTTATTTTCACATAGGCCCAATTAATAGGTTCTTATGAAAAGTCAAAACTCTACCGCCAGGTTCGGAAAGCAGGTTTGCACCGAGAAGAACTGGCAAGAAACTCGGCACTTGCTCTTTTAAAAAAAATGTCATTATATACAATTTCTTAAATAATAACAAAAATTATTACATAATTTTTAAGATATCTCGTGAGGAGATGGAAATATATCCCTATCATTCCAAGAATTCTTGTCATTGAAAAATTCTTCAATAGTATAGTAACCCCGATTTATTAGATGTTTTTTGACAGTGACTTTAAACCTGTGTAAAGGTAAGTCCAAAACAGACTTCGGGATCATATTGTAGAAGCGTACACTCAACCCCACAAAGGACTTCTGTACTTTACGTAAACGGTGTGGTACTACAACTAACTTGTGTCCGCCATTTCTAATTGGACGGTTACTTACATCTATACGTTGCTTATAATTATTAATGTTTTGACGTACAAAGATGTTGATGATGATGTGATTGTTGCAGCTGCTGTCGTGTCCGCCGGCCATGCGGTTCGTGCTGACGTCGGCGGGCGGCAAGCAGCGGCGGCTGCTGTTGAGGGGCGACTCTCACGGGGTGGTGTCGCTGTGGAGCGTGGACCACGCGGTGACGCCGCCCGCGCAGCCCCCACACACCGAGTGTGAGCGCTTACCCTTCAACAGAATACTTAACAGTGCCTTAACAGATACAAAAGATGCTCTCTGCAAAAGTGAATCCCGTACTCCCGCCGACGTGGTTTATCGTGGAAAGCACTCCGCATAAGTGAATCCCGTACTCCCGCCGACGTAGTTCCTCGTGGCAACCACACCTGTGAGTTCTTACCCTTAAACAGAATACTTACTAAAGATGCTCTCCGCAAAAGTGAATCCCGTACTCCCGCCGACTTGGTTTATCTTGGAAAGCACTCCGCATAAGTGAATCCCGTACTCCCGCCGACGTGGTTTATCTTAGAAAGCACTCCGCATAAGTGAATCCCGTACTCCCGCCAACGTAGTCCGTCGTGGCAACCACACCTGTGAGTACTTACCCTTAAACAGAATACTTACAGAAGATGCTCTCCGCAAATGTGAATCCCGTAATTCCGCCAACGTGGTCCGTCGTGGTAACCACACCTGTGAGTACAGAATAACAGAAGATGCACTCCGCAAAAGTGAATCCCATACTCCCGCCAACGTGCTCCGTCGTGGCAAAGCATACATTTTAGTGCGTGTAAACCCCACTTAACGCCTCAATTTCCCTTGATCAGTATGCGTCGTGCGTTTCCTGTGGATAAAAAAAAACATGCAATATTTTGTGTTTGTTGTTTCCAGCCCACGCGCCGATTGTCCTGACCAGTCTCGAGATGGCGTGGGCGGAAATGAACCCCAGTCCCGTCGGCATACTCGACCAGTTCAGCCATCCGGATGAACAAGGTAACTTGATAATACACACACACACGCACACCCACACACACATTTTCACACGCACGCACGTATACACACAAAATATACACTCGCAACCACACTAATATAAATTGTTATGCTACATTTACTGTTGTCCGTCCGTGTTAAAAATTGTTTTTTGACGTGATAACGTCTTACAAATTGATGAACACCAGCAACACACATGAAAAATACTAACGTTCCGCGTAACATTCCACCTGAGCCTGTGCGTGCAAGCGATAGAGAGGCACGATAATGACGTTATCACGTAAATCTATCGTCCGTAAACCGACTTTACAGACAACCAATTTTTTAGTTTAAGTTTAGAATCCGACCCCCAAGTCACGGGTTTCCTAGTTTGGGGGTCCAGAGTAATTTGAAGATAACTGTATTTATTTTCTGTTCACAAATAAACAATTTATGATTATTAAAAAAAAACGGTAGTTAAGGCCATTTTTTTACATCCATAGTAATCGCGAGCAAACGAGCGGGTGGTTTACCTGATGGTAAGTGATCACCACCGCCCATGGACATTTGCAGCACCAGAGGAACTGCAAACGCGTTGCCGGCTCTTTAGAAATTTGCTCCTTGCATAAACCCATCAGGCCAGTGTCACTTATCACGTGACCGTCACGGCTACAAGTAGGGGTCTGGACCTCAATATTTCAGATGGTTGCCGCTCGCGGGCCGAGTTGCACGCGCTAGTTCTGTACGGTATATTTTACGCGCCGTCTGACTACGGCAGCCCTAGTACGTCGTAAGAGATAAAGTTAGGCGATAGAAAGAGACCACAACATTGCGTTTGTTGCGTGTCGATTTTAAAGGCGCTTTGAACTGAATTGCACTTTTTGTGTCAGCGCTAGAGCCGCTATTTCTTTAAATCATCGTGCGGAGTAAGCCTTCTGTACTTGTACTATTTAGTGTTCTGTGACCCCATGTTATAGTTTTGAGGGAACACTGTTGTTGGTAGGTGGTTCTATAGTTTGCATGTGCGCGGAAAGAAAGATATGGATATATCCTCCCAGAACTGCTACCATGGGCACCATGCCCATGGTAGCAGTTCTGGGAGGATATTATTTATTTTTGAAATGAATGTGATATTTCAAACGTCTACATATTACGGTTCAAAAGATACAGCCTGGTGGCGACGGCTTCGGACGGCGAAGTCTCAGTAATAGGGTCCCGCTTTTACCCGTTGGGTACAGAACCCTAAAAACGTAATCCTTCGACTTTATCCTCTTACAGGTGGAGGGGGTAATAACTGCCAAAGGGGGAAAGGTAAACCAAGTACCACCTTTTAAAACAGCCTTTCTTCATTACAGAAGTCAAGCTGACCGCGTCAATATACCTGCTGGCCGCAAACCGCCTGGTGGTGGGGCGCGAGGACGGCTCCATCGTGATCGTGAACGCGACGCACACCGTGCAGTTGCAGCTGCTGCACGGGAACCACCAACAGCTGGACGGTCAGTATCAGATACGCAGCTGGTAACACATCGCAGCCTCTTGCCGCAAACCGCCTGGTGGTGGGGCGCGAGGACGGCTCCATCGTGATCGTGAACGCGACGCACACCGTGCAGTTGCAGCTGCTGCACGGGAACCACCAACAGCTGGACGGTCAGTATCAGATACGCAGCTGGTAACACATCGCAGCCTCTTGCCGCAAACCGCCTGGTGGAGGGGCGCGAGGACGGCTCCATCGTGATCGTGAACGCGACGCACACCGTGCAGTTGCAGCTGCTGCACGGGAACCACCAACAGCTGGACGGTCAGTATCAGATACGCAGCTGGTAACACATCGCAGCCTCTTGCCGCAAACCGCCTGGTGGTGGGGCGCGAGGACGGCTCCATCGTGATCGTGAACGCGACGCACACCGTGCAGTTGCAGCTGCTGCACGGGAACCACCAACAGCTGGACGGTCAGTATCAGATACGCAGCTGGTAACACATCGCAGCCTCTTGCCGCAAACCGCCTGGTGGTGGGGCGCGAGGACGGCTCCATCGTGATCGTGAACGCGACGCACACCGTGCAGTTGCAGCTGCTGCACGGGAACCACCAACAGCTGGACGGTCAGTATCAGATACGCAGCTGGTAACACATCGCAGCCTCTTGCCGCAAACCGCCTGGTGGTGGGGCGCGAGGACGGCTCCATCGTGATCGTGAACGCGACGCACACCGTGCAGTTGCAGCTGCTGCACGGGAACCACCAACAGCTGGACGGTCAGTATCAGATACGCAGCTGGTAACACATCGCAGCCTCTTGCCGCAAACCGCCTGGTGGTGGGGCGCGAGGACGGCTCCATCGTGATCGTGAACGCGACGCACACCGTGCAGTTGCAGCTGCTGCACGGGAACCACCAACAGCTGGACGGTCAGTATCAGATACGCAGCTGGTAACACATCGCAGCCTCTTGCCGCAAACCGCCTGGTGGTGGGGCGCGAGGACGGCTCCATCGTGATCGTGAACGCGACGCACACCGTGCAGTTGCAGCTGCTGCACGGGAACCACCAACAGCTGGACGGTCAGTATCAGATACGCAGCTGGTAACACATCGCAGCCTCTTGCCGCAAACCGCCTGGTGGTGGGGCGCGAGGACGGCTCCATCGTGATCGTGAACGCGACGCACACCGTGCAGTTGCAGCTGCTGCACGGGAACCACCAACAGCTGGACGGTCAGTATCAGATACGCAGCTGGTAACACATCGCAGCCTCTTGCCGCAAACCGCCTGGTGGTGGGGCGCGAGGACGGCTCCATCGTGATCGTGAACGCGACGCACACCGTGCAGTTGCAGCTGCTGCACGGGAACCACCAACAGCTGGACGGTCAGTATCAGATACGCAGCTGGTAACACATCGCAGCCTCTTGCCGCAAACCGCCTGGTGGTGGGGCGCGAGGACGGCTCCATCGTGATCGTGAACGCGACGCACACCGTGCAGTTGCAGCTGCTGCACGGGAACCACCAACAGCTGGACGGTCAGTATCAGATACGCAGCTGGTAACACATCGCAGCCTCTTGCCGCAAACCGCCTGGTGGTGGGGCGCGAGGACGGCTCCATCGTGATCGTGAACGCGACGCACACCGTGCAGTTGCAGCTGCTGCACGGGAACCACCAACAGCTGGACGGTCAGTATCAGATACGCAGCTGGTAACACATCGCAGCCTCTTGCCGCAAACCGCCTGGTGGTGGGGCGCGAGGACGGCTCCATCGTGATCGTGAACGCGACGCACACCGTGCAGTTGCAGCTGCTGCACGGGAACCACCAACAGCTGGACGGTCAGTATCAGATACGCAGCTGGTAACACATCGCAGCCTCTTGCCGCAAACCGCCTGGTGGTGGGGCGCGAGGACGGCTCCATCGTGATCGTGAACGCGACGCACACCGTGCAGTTGCAGCTGCTGCACGGGAACCACCAACAGCTGGACGGTCAGTATCAGATACGCAGCTGGTAACACATCGCAGCCTCTTGCCGCAAACCGCCTGGTGGTGGGGCGCGAGGACGGCTCCATCGTGATCGAGAACGCGACGCACGCCGTGCAGTTGCAGCTGCTGCACGGGAACCACCAACAGCTGGACGGTCAGTATCAGATACGCAGCTGGTAACACATCGCAGCCTCTTGCCGCAAACCGCCTGGTGGTGGGGCGCGAGGACGGCTCCATCGTGATCGCGAACGCGACGCACACCGTGCAGTTGCAGCTGCTGCACGGGAACCACCAACAGCTGGACGGTCAGTATCAGATACGCAGCTGGTAACACATCGCAGCCTCTTGCCGCAAACCGCCTGGTGGTGGGGCGCGAGGACGGCTCCATCGTGATCGTGAACGCGACGCACACCGTGCAGTTGCAGCTGCTGCACGGGAACCACCAACAGCTGGACGGTCAGTATCAGATACGCAGCTGGTAACACATCGCAGCCTCTTGCCGCAAACCGCCTGGTGGTGGGGCGCGAGGACGGCTCCATCGTGATCGTGAACGCGACGCACACCGTGCAGTTGCAGCTGCTGTACGGGAACCACCAACAGCTGGACGGTCAGTATCAGATACGCAGCTGGTAACACATCGCAGCCTCTTGCCGCAAACCGCCTGGTGGTGGGGCGCGAGGACGGCTCCATCGTGATCGTGAACGCGACGCACACCGTGCAGTTGCAGCTGCTGCACGGGAACCACCAACAGCTGGACGGTCAGTATCAGATACGCAGCTGGTAACACATCGCAGCCTCTTGCCGCAAACCGCCTGGTGGTGGGGCGCGAGGAGGGCTCCATCGTGATCGTGAACGCGACGCACACCGTGCAGTTGCAGCTGCTGCACGCGAACCACCAACAGCTGGACGGTCAGTATCAGATACGCAGCTGGTAACACATCGCAGCCTCTTGCCGCAAACCGCCTGGTGGTGGGGCGCGAGGACGGCTCCATCGTGATCGTGAACGCGACGCACACCGTGCAGTTGCAGCTGCTGCACGGGAACCACCAACAGCTGGACGGTCAGTATCAGATACGCAGCTGGTAACACATCGCAGCCTCTTGCCGCAAACCGCCTGGTGGTGGGGCGCGAGGACGGCTCCATCGTGATCGTGAACGCGACGCACACCGTGCAGTTGCAGCTGCTGCACGGGAACCACCAACAGCTGGACGGTCAGTATCAGATACGCAGCTGGTAACACATCGCAGCCTCTTGCCGCAAACCGCCTGGTGGTGGGGCGCGAGGACGGCTCCATCGTGATCGTGAACGCGACGCACACCGTGCAGTTGCAGCTGCTGCACGGGAACCACCAACAGCTGGACGGTCAGTATCAGATACGCAGCTGGTAACACATCGCAGCCTCTTGCCGCAAACCGCCTGGTGGTGGGGCGCGAGGACGGCTCCATCGTGATCGTGAACGCGACGCACACCGTGCAGTTGCAGCTGCTGCACGGGAACCACCAACAGCTGGACGGTCAGTATCAGATACGCAGCTGGTAACACATCGCAGCCTCTTGCCGCAAACCGCCTGGTGGTGGGGCGCGAGGACGGCTCCATCGTGATCGTGAACGCGACGCACACCGTGCAGTTGCAGCTGCTGCACGGGAACCACCAACAGCTGGACGGTCAGTATCAGATACGCAGCTGGTAACACATCGCAGCCTCTTGCCGCAAACCGCCTGGTGGTGGGGCGCGAGGACGGCTCCATCGTGATCGTGAACGCGACGCACACCGTGCAGTTGCAGCTGCTGCACGGGAACCACCAACAGCTGGACGGTCAGTATCAGATACGCAGCTGGTAACACATCGCAGCCTCTTGCCGCAAACCGCCTGGTGGTGGGGCGCGAGGACGGCTCCATCGTGATCGTGAACGCGACGCACACCGTGCAGTTGCAGCTGCTGCACGGGAACCACCAACAGCTGGACGGTCAGTATCAGATACGCAGCTGGTAACACATCGCAGCCTCTTGCCGCAAACCGCCTGGTGGTGGGGCGCGAGGACGGCTCCATCGTGATCGTGAACGCGACGCACACCGTGCAGTTGCAGCTGCTGCACGGGAACCACCAACAGCTGGACGGTCAGTATCAGATACGCAGCTGGTAACACATCGCAGCCTCTTGCCGCAAACCGCCTGGTGGTGGGGCGCGAGGACGGCTCCATCGTGATCGTGAACGCGACGCACACCGTGCAGTTGCAGCTGCTGCACGGGAACCACCAACAGCTGGACGGTCAGTATCAGATACGCAGCTGGTAACACATCGCAGCCTCTTGCCGCAAACCGCCTGGTGGTGGGGCGCGAGGACGGCTCCATCGTGATCGTGAACGCGACGCACACCGTGCAGTTGCAGCTGCTGCACGGGAACCACCAACAGCTGGACGGTCAGTATCAGATACGCAGCTGGTAACACATCGCAGCCTCTTGCCGCAAACCGCCTGGTGGTGGGGCGCGAGGACGGCTCCATCGTGATCGTGAACGCGACGCACACCGTGCAGTTGCAGCTGCTGCACGGGAACCACCAACAGCTGGACGGTCAGTATCAGATACGCAGCTGGTAACACATCGCAGCCTCTTGCCGCAAACCGCCTGGTGGTGGGGCGCGAGGACGGCTCCATCGTGATCGTGAACGCGACGCACACCGTGCAGTTGCAGCTGCTGCACGGGAACCACCAACAGCTGGACGGTCAGTATCAGATACGCAGCTGGTAACACATCGCAGCCTCTTGCCGCAAACCGCCTGGTGGTGGGGCGCGAGGACGGCTCCATCGTGATCGTGAACGCGACGCACACCGTGCAGTTGCAGCTGCTGCACGGGAACCACCAACAGCTGGACGGTCAGTATCAGATACGCAGCTGGTAACACATCGCAGCCTCTTGCCGCAAACCGCCTGGTGGTGGGGCGCGAGGACGGCTCCATCGTGATCGTGAACGCGACGCACACCGTGCAGTTGCAGCTGCTGCACGGGAACCACCAACAGCTGGACGGTCAGTATCAGATACGCAGCTGGTAACACATCGCAGCCTCTTGCCGCAAACCGCCTGGTGGTGGGGCGCGAGGACGGCTCCATCGTGATCGTGAACGCGACGCACACCGTGCAGTTGCAGCTGCTGCACGGGAACCACCAACAGCTGGACGGTCAGTATCAGATACGCAGCTGGTAACACATCGCAGCCTCTTGCCGCAAACCGCCTGGTGGTGGGGCGCGAGGACGGCTCCATCGTGATCGTGAACGCGACGCACACCGTGCAGTTGCAGCTGCTGCACGGGAACCACCAACAGCTGGACGGTCAGTATCAGATACGCAGCTGGTAACACATCGCAGCCTCTTGCCGCAAACCGCCTGGTGGTGGGGCGCGAGGACGGCTCCATCGTGATCGTGAACGCGACGCACACCGTGCAGTTGCAGCTGCTGCACGGGAACCACCAACAGCTGGACGGTCAGTATCAGATACGCAGCTGGTAACACATCGCAGCCTCTTGCCGCAAACCGCCTGGTGGTGGGGCGCGAGGACGGCTCCATCGTGATCGTGAACGCGACGCACACCGTGCAGTTGCAGCTGCTGCACGGGAACCACCAACAGCTGGACGGTCAGTATCAGATACGCAGCTGGTAACACATCGCAGCCTCTTGCCGCAAACCGCCTGGTGGTGGGGCGCGAGGACGGCTCCATCGTGATCGTGAACGCGACGCACACCGTGCAGTTGCAGCTGCTGCACGGGAACCACCAACAGCTGGACGGTCAGTATCAGATACGCAGCTGGTAACACATCGCAGCCTCTTGCCGCAAACCGCCTGGTGGTGGGGCGCGAGGACGGCTCCATCGTGATCGTGAACGCGACGCACACCGTGCAGTTGCAGCTGCTGCACGGGAACCACCAACAGCTGGACGGTCAGTATCAGATACGCAGCTGGTAACACATCGCAGCCTCTTGCCGCAAACCGTCTGGTGGTGGGGCGCGAGGACGGCTCCATCGTGATCGTGAACGCGACGCACACCGTGCAGTTGCAGCTGCTGCACGGGAACCACCAACAGCTGGACGGTCAGTATCAGATACGCAGCTGGTAACACATCGCAGCCTCTTGCCGCAAACCGCCTGGTGGTGGGGCGCGAGGACGGCTCCATCGTGATCGTGAACGCCACGCACACCGTGCAGTTGCAGCTGCTGCACGGGAACCACCAACAGCTGGACGGTCAGTATCAGATACGCAGCTGGTAACACATCGCAGCCTCTTGCCGCAAACCGCCTGGTGGTGGGGCGCGAGGACGGCTCCATCGTGATCGTGAACGCGACGCACACCGTGCAGTTGCAGCTGCTGCACGGGAACCACCAACAGCTGGACGGTCAGTATCAGATACGCAGCTGGTAACGCATCGCAGCCTCTTGCCGCAAACCGCCTGGTGGTGGGGCGCGAGGAGGGCTCCATCGTGATCGTGAACGCGACGCACACCGTGCAGTTGCAGCTGCTGCACGCGAACCACCAACAGCTGGACGGTCAGTATCAGATACGCAGCTGGTAACACATCGCAGCCTCTTGCCGCAAACCGCCTGGTGGTGGGGCGCGAGGACGGCTCCATCGTGATCGTGAACGCGACGCACACCGTGCAGTTGCAGCTGCTGCACGGGAACCACCAACAGCTGGACGGTCAGTATCAGATACGCAGCTGGTAACACATCGCAGCCTCTTGCCGCAAACCGCCTGGTGGTGGGGCGCGAGGACGGCTCCATCGTGATCGTGAACGCGACGCACACCGTGCAGTTGCAGCTGCTGCACGGGAACCACCAACAGCTGGACGGTCAGTATCAGATACGCAGCTGGTAACACATCGCAGCCTCTTGCCGCAAACCGCCTGGTGGTGGGGCGCGAGGACGGCTCCATCGTGATCGTGAACGCGACGCACACCGTGCAGTTGCAGCTGCTGCACGGGAACCACCAACAGCTGGACGGTCAGTATCAGATACGCAGCTGGTAACACATCGCAGCCTCTTGCCGCAAACCGCCTGGTGGTGGGGCGCGAGGACGGCTCCATCGTGATCGTGAACGCGACGCACACCGTGCAGTTGCAGCTGCTGCACGGGAACCACCAACAGCTGGACGGTCAGTATCAGATACGCAGCTGGTAACACATCGCAGCCTCTTGCCGCAAACCGCCTGGTGGTGGGGCGCGAGGACGGCTCCATCGTGATCGTGAACGCGACGCACACCGTGCAGTTGCAGCTGCTGCACGGGAACCACCAACAGCTGGACGGTCAGTATCAGATACGCAGCTGGTAACACATCGCAGCCTCTTGCCGCAAACCGCCTGGTGGTGGGGCGCGAGGACGGCTCCATCGTGATCGTGAACGCGACGCACACCGTGCAGTTGCAGCTGCTGCACGGGAACCACCAACAGCTGGACGGTCAGTATCAGATACGCAGCTGGTAACACATCGCAGCCTCTTGCCGCAAACCGCCTGGTGGTGGGGCGCGAGGACGGCTCCATCGTGATCGTGAACGCGACGCACACCGTGCAGTTGCAGCTGCTGCACGGGAACCACCAACAGCTGGACGGTCAGTATCAGATACGCAGCTGGTAACACATCGCAGCCTCTTGCCGCAAACCGCCTGGTGGTGGGGCGCGAGGACGGCTCCATCGTGATCGTGAACGCGACGCACACCGTGCAGTTGCAGCTGCTGCACGGGAACCACCAACAGCTGGACGGTCAGTATCAGATACGCAGCTGGTAACACATCGCAGCCTCTTGCCGCAAACCGCCTGGTGGTGGGGCGCGAGGACGGCTCCATCGTGATCGTGAACGCGACGCACACCGTGCAGTTGCAGCTGCTGCACGGGAACCACCAACAGCTGGACGGTCAGTATCAGATACGCAGCTGTTCTTGTCTGTGCGAGTCCATACGTGTCTTTAAGAATCTGTGTGAGTCTGTGAGGGTCTGTAAGAGTTTTTGCAAGTATTTAAGAATCTGTGCGAGTCTGTGTGGGTCTGTTAGAGTTTTTGCAAGTCTTAAAGATTCTGTGCGCGTCTGTGCGTGACTGTGCTTGACTGTGAATGTGCGTGTCTGTAAGAGTGTGTGCGAGTATGTGAATGTCTGTGCGAATCTGTGCGTCTCTGTGACTTTCTGTAAGCGTCTGTGCGTGACTTCACTGTCGGTCTGAGTCTGAGATATATTCGTGATGAGGGATGCCATTTGAAAAGTTATCGTATGTTGTTGTTTGGCACATAATTAAGTCATCTAATGGGAGTTGGCAACTGAAAGACACCGGTTATATTTAATGTGAAATCTGTCATATCTGTTACAGATTTACCGCTACACCAGCTGTTGCTCGGCCACAACGGTAGAGTCAACTGTCTGCTCTACCCGCACCATGTTCACCACAGGTTAGTTTTTAAGTCGTCGTGCGAAGCAAAAATGCGGGCGTGTCACCTGATGGAAGCGATCACCGCCGCCCATGGACATTTGCAGCACCAGAGGAACTGCAAATGCGTTGCCGGCTCTTAAGGAGTTTGTATCCGTCCCTTGAATAACCGCATGTTATAGCTGCGAGGAAAGACTATTGCTGGTGGCTGGTTCCGTAGTTTGCACTAAAAGAAAGATCTGGCATAACGGGTGGTCGTGGATTACCATCCAGATGGTATGGATGGAGCATGTTCCTACGCCGGAGTTTTACTACCTCGTTGGTCTTGTAGTGAGCCGTCGTATTAGACTATGAGAGAGAGTATACCTGTCTGATTTTAACATGATTTTTGTTTATTGTTAGACCATGTCCAGAAAGGGCGAATTCGCCGCGATCCTCTCGTCCGTATCACGAGGGGCCATTGCGTCCAGAAGAAGCGGTACCAACGCGCGAACATTTGGGAACTTTTTGCAGTTCTACATCAAAATTTTGGCGCCCATTTCCATCGATACGTGCTCTGAAGTTCACGCTTTAGCTGGACGCCACAAACAGTGTGACCGTTTCAAAATTGGCGAATCTGCCCGAGACTGAACTGTATAAGTGCTGTACAAGTTACAGTACACGGCAAACTTCTTGGGTATATGACCTTCATTGCGCACAAGCGAATTTGAGATCCTTTTCGTGGTAAGTGCGGGGCGCGTAGGCGGAGAGTGGCGTGCGCTAACTTGCCCCCACTACCTACGTCACTTTTTGGTCAAAAAGTTTGCCGGCACCTGTATTGTACAGTCTGTCATTTTTTTTTCTCACACGAAAGTTTCTTAAGGGTACTTTAGCATCGCTACGATCTAGCCTAAAAGCTAATTAGTAACTTAATTTTAACTTAAACTGATATTAAGACCTATATCTAAGAGTCTGTCCAGTGACTTATCTTCTTCTCTTTTGTAATATTGTAGGTACTTTGTTCTCGTGACCTTGATGATGCATTAGCACTAAGCACTTCACTTCACTTTCACGCACACTTACTCTAACTCAAAAGGCTTAGTCCTTTTGAGTCTTCTTATGAGGTCCGTAGTGTCGCAGTCGATGTTCATGGGCTGCGGCATATTTTTGGATGATGATATCTACGAAGTCCATATGAAGATAGTTTGTCATAAAGTCATAAAACAAAAGAGAGTTAAAAATTAATTGTAAAAGTCAGAGTAAAGTACATTTCTAGTGGATAGTCAAATAATCAAAAATTACACACAATCTTTTTAATATTCTGTATTTACATAATTTTTTATCAGTCATACTAGCAAACCCGGCGAACTCCGTTTCGCCACCAGATGGCTTTCCCGCTAAAAAGATTTTCCCGCTTTTCTGTTGAAATTTTTCCTGAATTTTCTTTGCTATAAACCTCACGGAGCCCGAGACCTTTCCAACGAACGCGAAACCGTGGAAATCGGTTCGTGCGTTCTGGAGTTATAGCGTCAGGGAGGAAAACCCGACTTATTTTTATATAGTAGATTATGAGGCAGCGAAAAATTATTGTTTCCGTGAATTCATTTCTTTGACTTTGACTGATTTTTTTGGCGAACTACACAAGCAGTAATAGCCTAATGATTTTGACGTCGGAAAATCCCCGTTCCATCGACACAAGACAATAAATTAACGGCCTACAAGCCGTATTTAGGTGATTTTGAGTGGAGTTTTACGTAAAAACTATAAAGACAATTACTTTCAAATTTAAACGTCATGTATTTTGGGTCTTTAATCTAAAATCGCTAAGAAGCAGATACACGATTGGATAAAATTTTCACGATAGAAAGTTCTCCCAAAAGTTGCTCCAAAATCTCAGTTTTCCTGTTATATATCGGAAACTGCAATTGATGTAATTGTAATTTTTGTTTTATTGTGTCGGTAATAACAATATTCAAAAACGCTGAGAACCGATTTTTGATAACTGGCTTAGTTTTTGAGTAATCAGGTAAAAGGTCGTTTTTCTGTTATATTCTTCCGCGACGCTGCATGTCGCACCTACCAACGTATCCGTGAGAGTGAGAAAGACAAAAATAAATTCAATGAATCCCCTTAATACGTTTTTTTAGATACGACAAATCCCACCTGGTCTCCGGGGGTATAGACTTCGCGGTGTGTCTATGGGACCTCTTCAGTGGCGCCCTCTTGCATCGGTTCTGCGTGCACGCGGGGGAGATCACTCAGCTCATAGTGCCCCCGCAGAATTGTAGCGTAAGTTACTATTATATAATCGTTTAAAATTAGTTTAGAATCGAACCCGCGCCATCTCGAAGTTCTGGCTGTGACCACACCTGTGCTGCTAAGATGGGCGCTATGAGAAAATTTTGTCGAATTTTGTAAAAAAAAGACGTGTGCCACACTTTAGAGACTGCCGCGGTAAAGCTATTGCATAGCTGTTTTTATCAACAGCAATTATAATTATACAACCAATGCCACCTAGAGACGAGTTTCTGAACTAAAGAGACAAGCGTAAAAAGTCATTAAAAGTTATTCTATTCATCGATAGATGGCAAAAATAAAAAGTGTTAGGTTATTTTCGTTACGGAATTTCTGGATTCGGTCTCCACGCTCAAGGCCCGCTATAGCTATGCAATAGCTTAAAAAGAAATTTATAGATTTGTGTGGTGCGACACGATATTGCGGGATACAGTAAAATACTTAAAAATTCCATGCCTTTTTTGTTGTTGCAAATAATTTTACTAGTAATAATGTCCTTGCAAACAAAGTGAAAATTAGAATGCGTAACTGGGTTATAAAACCAAATTTTCCTCAACTTAAATATATATGTCTTTGGCACGGAGGATTAACATCAATCAAGGATGAAATGGATTGTATTATGCTCTATTTTTTCAGCCTCGAATCCAGAAATGCATCTGTTCCGTCGCCTCGGATCACAGCGTGACTTTATTAAGTAAGTTATAAAATAAAAAAAAGACGTGTGGCACTGGGAGACTGCCGCGGTAAAGCAATTGCATAGCTGTTTATATCAACTTAGTCAATTATAATTATACAACCAATGCCACCTAGAGACGAGTTGCTGAACTAAAGAGACAAGCGTGATATTTCAAAAAATCATTAAAAGTTCTGCTATTCATCGATAGATGGCAAGACTGAAAAAGTGTTAGGTTATTTTCGTTACTTAGTTTTTGGATTCGGTCTCCACGCTCAAGGCCCGCGATAGAAGCTATGCAATAGCTTAAAAATTATAAAGTAATTTATCAATTAAAATATTCCTTCACGCCATTGGTTGCCTGGAAGAAATCGCTATGTAGCGATGAGGCTGCCAAATTGTACTCCTAAGTTCGTGTTTTTAGGTTTTTGGGAGGGCTTAAGTTCCTTTTTTCATCTCTTTTCCGTCGTATTCCTCATTACTGAGGGTCGTGACCCCTTCCACCGACGACTTTCTTTAACACGATGTCGCGCCATGTTGCCCTGTTCGCTGCGACGTGTAGAGCATCGTGGAAGTTCGTGTCGAGTGCGGTGCGGATTTGATCCGACCAACGCATCGGGCTCCGTCCTCGAGGTCTCTTTCCTTCCACTTTGCCGGTGACAACCAACTTCTCCAGGTTGCCACCTTCCCTTCGGGCAATGTGACCGAAGTACTCCAGAATCCTCTGTAGGCAGGTGGTTGATAGCCTTTTTGTTATTTTGAGTTGACTCAAGATCGATGCGTTGGTTCTATGTGCTGTCCATGGGATCCGGAGCATCCTTCTCCAGCACCACATCTCGAAAGCGTCAATGCGTTGCCGATCAGCTGC
The DNA here is from genome assembly GCA_036785405.1 of Coenonympha arcania. Taxonomy (NCBI): domain Eukaryota; kingdom Metazoa; phylum Arthropoda; class Insecta; order Lepidoptera; family Nymphalidae; genus Coenonympha; species Coenonympha arcania. The sequence continues at coordinate 3,593,666 of CM072079.1, read as the reverse complement.
CCTAATTGTCCATGTCTCAGCAGCATACAGGAAAATCGGGAAGACCAGTGCACGGACAAGACGCATTTTGGTGTTAATAGAAATATGCCTGTCCCTCCAAGTCTTATGCAGCTGAGACATAGCACTCTTGGCCATTCCGATGCGCCTTCGAATTTCGGCCTCACACGACCCAGTGTTGCTGATGTTGGAACCCAGGTAAATAAAGTTCTCTACTGTTTCAAGATTTAGTGAACCAGTGAGTTCCAGTTTTTTACCACGATCTACAACCATGACTTTCGTCTTAGATCTGTTTATGGAGAGGCCCATGTCTCTGCTTATTTTCTCCATCCTGTTTAACAGAGAAGCCATCTCCGCCTCAGATGATGCTAGGAGCGTCGTGTCATCAGCGTATCTTAAATTGGTCAGTTTTACTCCGCCGATACTGACGCCACCTTCCCAGTCTTCGAGCGTTCGCCTCATTATGTATTCTCCGTAGATATTGAATAGGACTGGAGAAAGCACACACCCTTGTCTTACACCTTTACCGAATTTGAAGGGTTTAGAGGTTGTCTCATCTATCCTTACGACTCCTTCACTGTCATGGTATAGTGTCTTGAGTAACGTTACAAGGTGTTGTGGCACGCCCAATTCTAGAAGAACCTTCCATAAACAGCTCCAGTTGACACAGTCAAAAGCCTTACTATAGTCGTCGAAGCACATGACCATTGGTGTGTTAAATTCGTAAGCTTTTTCCACTAGTTGCCGTATGTTTAAAATTTGTTCGCGGGTGCCCTTCCCTTTGACGAACCCCGCCTGCTCCTGCGGGATCTGCCAATCCAAATAGTTTCGGATACGGTTATTTAAGATGTAGAGCAGAATTTTGCTGGCATGGCTGATGAGCGCTAATTTCGTGATTTTCGTGTTGACCCTTTCTTATGTAAAGGGACCACAACAGAAAGGGCCCTTCTTTCGTAAGGGTAAGTCCTTTGGCCATACACCGTTACGCCAAACTAGGTTGCAGATCACATGCAATATGTCGATCCCTGTGTCCCCCAGAGCGGTAAGTGTTTCAGCTGTTATTTTATCCGGCCCTGGAGCTTTCCTCAATTTTAAGGATTTTAAAGCTGTAATTACTTCTGATCGTAGTTCGTGATCCTTTTTTCATATTTCTATTCAATTCTATACTTAGTCATTTTAGCTGACCCAGCTAACATCGTTATGCCATTTACATTGTTTTTCACTTGTCCGTCGTCGTGTTCTCAGACCTAACGAATGTTATACACACAAAATTACATAGAAATCGGTTAAGCTATTATGGTTAGGTAACAAACACTGTATCAAATTATATATTACTAGCTGACCAGGCCAACGTTGTTTCGCCATTTATAAAATTTGGACAAATACCTTACGATCTATTCTCAAACCTATACTGAATTTGAACACAAAATTTCACAACTATCGAAGAAGATTTGTTAATTTGTAACTGACACGAAAATGTTTCTCACTAAACATAGGTTTAAAGATGTTTATTCTCAAAAGAAATACAATAATTTCACTTAAAGAAATTTACAATGAAAACTTAGAGTAAACTATTTTATAAATTGTGTGAACATATTGTAAACATGGTTAAATAATAATTAAGACAGTGTTTCTTTAGTTTTTTTTTTTAAAGATACAAATGACTTGTCACATAATACAACCTTCGGTAAACTATTGTATAGCAGTGCTCCCTCAACCTGTATGGTTTTAGTTCCATAATTTGTTTTTCTTATCGATATTTGGAGCTTATATTTGCTTCTAGTAAACATGAAGGAATTATTCAACTATTTTACTGATTCATCATAAGTGGCTGTAAGTTAAGCCTATGTAAAGTAAATAATTTTGATTTGATTTGATTTATTTTAACCAGGTTTAGCAGAAAGGAAGTGTGTGACACTCGCATCCCGCCATCTTTTCCCGGTGGTGACCATTAAATGGCGGCCACTGGACGACTTCATGGTGGTCGGCTGCAGCGATGGCACCGTCTATGTATGGCAGATGGAGACTGGCCATCTGGACAGAGTTCTGCATGGTAAGACAAGCATAAAGAACTGGCCAAGTGCGGTCAGACTCGCTCACCAATGGTTTTTCCCCTCTTTTTAACCGACTTCAAAAAAAAGGAGGAGTTTCTCAATTCGTCGGAATCTTTTTTTTTATTTTTTTTTAATGTATATACCCTGATTACTCGAAGATGCGTGGACCAATTTAGAAAATTATTTTTTTGTTTGAAAGGGTATAGTTCACAGATGGTCCCATAGTCATCAAGTCAGGAACTGATGATGGGATCCTGGAGAAATCGAGGGAACTCTTCAAATTTTATAAGCACACTTGAAGTGATTTGGATATTGTTTGAAAGAGTTATTAATAAGAATAAAAACATTTTCAATTTTTTTATGATTACCTACAACTATTTTGATTTTCGTATCGATGTATTTAATAGTTACTGAAATAAACGGTCGTGACTAACAGACAGACAGACAGACGGACAGAAAAGTGATCATATAAGGTTTCCATTTTTTTTCCTTAGAGGTATTTAGAGGTAGGTAGGAGGTTTTTATACTATATATAGGCTAGCGCTTGACTGTGATCACACCTGATGGAAAGTGATGATTCAGTCTAAGGTGGGAACGCGCTTGCCTAGAAGATGCCTATTCACTCTTGATTTGAAGGCACCCGGGTTGTAAGTGGCAGGAAAGACACTGCCTGGGAGTGTATTCCAGGCCTTTGCAGTGCGTATCAGGAACGAGGAATCAAACCGCTTCGTACGCGTCTTTGGTACGTCGACTATGTATGGGTGGAAGCCTTTTCGATGCATACTATTTTTGTAATAACTACTAGCTGACCCGGCCACGCGTTGCTGTGGCTAAAGTTTTTGTTATATTAATAAATTAAAATTGCGACTATAATTTGAGATTTAAACTATCCTATCTCTCAAGTTGGATCGAACTGCACATGGTGTGCGAATTTTATTATAATCGGTTAAGTGGTTTAGGAATCCATTGAGGACAAACATTGTGACACGAGATTTATATATATTAAGATTACTTACGTTTTCATACCCAACAGGTATGATAGCAGAAGAAGTCCTGGCAGCGTGTGATGAAACGCTAGACAACGAGTTGGGAGGCGCCTTGACATCCGGTACCGATCTACAGGGATTGGCCAACCCCGCGTTGCATTTCTTCAGGTATCCGCATTTTTGTCTTTCTCACTCTCACGGATACGTAGGTAGGTGCGACATGCAGCGTCGCGGAAGAATATAACAGAAAAACGACCTTTTACCTAATTACTCAAAAACTAAGCCAGTTATCAAAAATCGGTTTCTAAGCGTTTTTGAATATTGTTATTACCGACACATTAAAACAAAAATTACAATTACATCCATTGTAGTTTCCGATAAAAAACAGGAAAACTGAGATTTTGGAGCAACTTTTGGGAGAACTTTCTATTGAGAAAATTTTATCCCAATGGTAATATAGACTCAAAATACATGACGTTTAAATTTGAAAGTAATTTTCTTTATAGTTTTTATAAAAGGCAGTTCAGGCGACCCATATGATTTTTTTAATACATTTGCTCGAAAAATTGGTATTTTTTTTTTTTTTTTTTTTTTTTTTATTTATTTTGGAATACAAACAGCATAAATATAAACAATAAATGGCTATTACAAGTAAGTCATACATAAGCCAATCAAGTATTCACTAATAATTACATACAATTGTAATACGGGAGTTAGTAAAGGATGTTAGTCGTGGTATATAAAATTAAACTAGAGATAAGTTAGTAATGTTAATTATGAATTAACTTAAAGCTAACTAGTATGACAAATTTTAATTACAATTTATTTATTTTTTTTTCCTTTTTTTTTTGAATTTTATTGCCTTTTCTTTTTTAGCTCGGATACAAATTTTCCAATTTTGTTTTGAAAGGGGTCCACATGAATATACTTTTTATTATATACATCACACGCTCTAACTAAAAACCTATTTCGGCCATAATTGGTATTTACTTTAGGAATTGAGTAGGTTTTAAGAATACGTCGTAATGATCTAGGTATGGTATATTTTATTTTATTTAACATGTAAGGAGAGTCTACTATACTGTTTATAATCTTATACAACATAATTTGATCCCTATGTTCCCTTCTAGTTTCTAGAGAAATCAGTTCAGTAGTTTTGAAGGAACTAAATCTTCTATTTAGACACTTGAGAAATTTGCGCTGAATACCTTCAAGCATATTAATGTAAACGTTGTATTGGGGATTCCAAACTGAGGAGGCATACTCCAAGTGAGATCTTACAAACGAATTATAAAGCAAGACAAGGGTTTTTGGGTTTTTGAAATCAATTGTCTGCCTTAAAACGAAACCTAACATTTTATACGCCTTGTTTCTAATTGTGGTAATATGTGAATCGAACAATAATTGCCTATCTAACTGAACCCCAAGGTCTCTGACCTCATTTACTCTGCACACTTTTTTCCCAAGTAAATAATAACTATTATGAATCGGATTCCTCTTTCTAGTAAAGGTTATCGAGCAACATTTATCCACATTAAGATCCAATCCATTAGCCTTACAATATTGACTTATAGAATCTAAGTCTACCTGTAGGTCCTGACAGTCTTTTGGTGTTCTAATAATTTTAAAAATTTTGGTATCATCTGCATACAATAATAAATTAGAATTTCTGACACACTTTACGACGTCATTAATAAAGATATTAAAAAGTAGTGGTCCAAGGTGCGAGCCCTGGGGTACTCCAGAAGTAATAGGAACGAATGCTGTTGTGAAACCCTTGACTGCAACGGCTTGGGTACGTTCACGTAAGTATGACGTAAGCCATCTCAAGAGATCACCGTGTATACCGATCGCACCAAGCTTTTTTACCAAGATCTCATGAGAAATTTTATCAAAGGCCTTAGAATAATCAGTATACACGGCGTCCACCTGAAAACCTCTGTCCATTGCTTCAAGGGTTATGTCTAATAGCTCACAAAGATTGGTTTCCGTCGATCTTTTGTTTATAAACCCATGTTGCAGAGGCGTCAATACTTGTCTTACTACGGGAAATAATGTATCATATATAATCTTCTCGAAGAGTTTAGGAATGACTGACAACTTAGAAATCCCACGGTAATTACGTATATTATGTTTATCTCCACTTTTGTGGATTGGTACTACGATTGATCGTTTCCAGGTCGTTGGCATAACACCAGACTTGAGCGAGCGTTGAAAAAGAAGAGTTAAAGGCGTAGCTAATTGTCTATAACATTTTTTTAGAAATAATGGATGCAAGCCATCAGGGCCACTGCCTTTACTCGTATTTAAGGTGGATAAGTATTTTCTAACGGTATCAACTTTTATTTCGACTTGCCCAATAAGTGTTTGGGAAGATTCAGGGATCGGAGGACTTACGATTGATACAGATGGGTCCAAAAAAACTGATTTAAAAAAATTATTGAAGAGTTCAGCTATTCGTTGCCCCTCTTGAGTGGTTACGTTGTCTAAGTAAAGACTTTCAGGTATACTATTTATGTTTTGTTTCGAGTGTACAAATGACCAAAAGTACTTGGAGTTAACAGTTAATATGTTAGCTTCCGCACGCTCAATGTACAGATTATAACACGATTTCTCAAGAGTCTTGCACTCATGCCGAAGATCCGAAAACGAAATATAATCACCCTGTCTGCCAAATAGCTTCCATTTTTTATGTAGCCTTAGCTTTTTATTTACAAGTTTAATTAAGGGGCGCGAGAACCAGACCGGATATCTAGAGTTATTAGTAAGAAGTTTTGACGGGATGAATTTATCGATTATAGAGTTAACTATTGCATAGAATTCAGAGACTGCATCAACTATGTTTTTATCACCAAGGCACTCAATCCAATCAACTTTAGCTAGTTCGGCATTAATTATATTGTAATCAGCAGAATAAAATCGACGAACAAGACGAGGGGGTGGTCGCAGAGTGGGCTGTAAATAATCCACATTGATGTTGATGCTTAATGCTGGGTGATGACTATCTTCAGGAACGGATAGAGGTTCAGACCTGGACACTGAACAGGGCGAGCTAGATATTACCAGGTCCAAATACCTATTGTTAGCGTTACTAATAGAATTAAATTGCCACCATCCTGTGAAATACAAAAATGAGGATATTTGAGTTGTCAGTTGATCAACCCCTGGATTTAAAATAATGCAATTGGAATCGCTAGGTTTATGTTCCCATTCAGCATTCCTGATATTAAAATCCCCAACCACCAGATATATATCGTTAGGGTTATCAATATGCAGGTCAGACAGGTACTCAAAAAAGTTTAACTGAGACCATACTTGATGAGCATTCTGTGGGAAATAACAACAAAATAGTCGTAAGTTCCTACTAGTAGGCCCACGATTTAATAATATACTAATGTGAGTAATTTCTGCATCCTGAAAAACCGGCAATGGACGAGCAATTGAGATGTTCGCAGTAAATGTGCGGTGTACTGCTATTAGGGTTCCACCACCCATTGTCATTCCCAGACGTTGATAATCTCGGTCTGTTCGGTATACGTTATATCGCGAATCAAACAGTTCTGAGTCGTAAATTCCAGGCAGGAGCCAGGTTTCGCTTAAGCACACAATGTCATAGTCATGTTGTAAAATATTTTTAAAGAATTGCGTAGTTTTTGTTCGCAAACCGCGAACATTCTGATAAAAGACATTAACTAACACCGTTGCGACTCGGGTTTTATTTTAATTATGAATAGTCCGTGAGACTCACAACCATTAATGTATAAAGCACAACATGACAAACGAATATTTAATCTAGACCTAAGCATCGTTAAAAATATAATATCATTAATTATATGACATTTAGTATATTTTATTGTAGCTTCCAGGGTAATGCAACGAAAGATAATCAGAATATACCATACCTTTTCATTTAAGCATAATTCATTGTTACACACTTCTTGGAATACTGAACACAAATAAACCACGCCAAATTTACCTATACATTTATGAGAACTACAGCAATAATTTTTTACCACAAGGTACCTGACGCAGATCTTATTCTTATAATAGTACAACCTAGACAATAATAATAGAAGCGAAATTTCGTCTAAGCGTAACCCTTCGCCACACTCCTTCATAATAAATATTAAACATAATAACAGTACAACTACAAGCATAATATACGCTGACTTCAATATGCAGTCGTAAACGGCATCTAGGTCGCAAAAGTAAGTGACGATGACAGATTTAATTACGTTGTAATACATTGCCTCACATAGATAGCAATAATATAAACACGCGCTTACAAAGCGGGCAATGGATAGTAAGCAATTTATTGAGTATCCAATACACAGCGCCATGCAGTACCGGTTAGATAACAATAGGCACAGCCACTCGTCAGATAATACAAACCCCTTTTGAAGACCAAAATATTTTCCAGTACTGAATTTGAGCGTTCCAATGACAATTGACAGACAAAGTAAACATTGCCGTTTAAATAAATAACGAGAGCTTACATCTACTGATAAAGTACTAATTAATTTCACAACCATTTTTATACTCGTCACTAATAGCCATTTGCTGTCGAAATCACGAATCGTTTCCATTTGTGTTTCGCGTGCGGCAAGTTATTATTTTCCGCACTAGTGCTTTTTAAGCTATTGCATAGCTTCTATCGCGGGCCTTGAGCGTGGAGACCGAATCCAGAAATTCTGTAACGAAATAACCTAACACTTTTAAGTTTTGCCATCTATCGATGAGTAGCAGAACTTTTAATGACTTTTTGAAATATCACGCTTGTCTCTTTAGTTCAGCAACTCGTCTCTAGGTGGCATTGGTTGCAAGAATAAGTTGATAAAAAGAGCTCGCGGCAGTCTCCGAGTGCCACACGTCTTTTTTTTGTACTAGGGGACTACGTCATCGCAATCTGAACGCGATGCGCGCGGCCACACAGCGCGGTCTCGCCGCACTGCAGGCGACGGACCGCAGCGGCAACGCGGGCCCGCTGGCGGAGCCCGCCCGCGCGCGCCGCGCCCCGCTCACCATCCAGGGCTTCCGCTCCAACCCCGCCGGTGAGTGACGCGCTGACAACTGACACGAACTGACTCAGTGACACGACATCATCGCAATCTGCACGCAGCGCGGTCTCGCCGCACTGCAGGCGACGGACCGCAGCGGCAACGCGGGCCCGCTGGCGGAGCCCGCCCGCGCGCGCCGCGCCCCGCTCACCATCCAGGGCTTCCGCTCCAACCCCGCCGGTGAGTGACGCGCTGACAACTGACACGAACTGACTCAGTGACACGACATCATCGCGATCTGAACGCGATGCGCGCGGCCACACAGCGCGGTCTCGCCGCACTGCAGGCGACGGACCGCAGCGGCAACGCGGGCCCGCTGGCGGAGCCCGCCCGCGCGCGCCGCGCCCCGCTCACCATCCAGGGCTTCCGCTCCAACCCCGCCGGTGAGTGACGCGCTGACAACTGACACGAACTGACTCAGTGACACGACATCATCGCAATCTGCACGCAGCGCGGTCTCGCCGCACTGCAGGCGACGGACCGCAGCGGCAACGCGGGCCCGCTGGCGGAGCCCGCCCGCGCGCGCCGCGCCCCGCTCACCATCCAGGGCTTCCGCTCCAACCCCGCCGGTGAGTGACGCGCTGACAACTGACACGAACTGACTCAGTGACACGACATCATCGCAATCTGCACGCAGCGCGGTCTCGCCGCACTGCAGGCGACGGACCGCAGCGGCAACGCGGGCCCGCTGGCGGAGCCCGCCCGCGCGCGCCGCGCCCCGCTCACCATCCAGGGCTTCCGCTCCAACCCCGCCGGTGAGTGACGCGCTGACAACTGACACGAACTGACTCAGTGACACGACATCATCGCGATCTGAACGCGATGCGCGCGGCCACACAGCGCGGTCTCGCCGCACTGCAGGCGACGGACCGCAGCGGCAACGCGGGCCCGCTGGCGGAGCCCGCCCGCGCGCGCCGCGCCCCGCTCACCATCCAGGGCTTCCGCTCCAACCCCGCCGGTGAGTGACGCGCTGACAACTGACACGAACTGACTCAGTGACACGACATCATCGCAATCTGCACGCAGCGCGGTCTCGCCGCACTGCAGGCGACGGACCGCAGCGGCAACGCGGGCCCGCTGGCGGAGCCCGCCCGCGCGCGCCGCGCCCCGCTCACCATCCAGGGCTTCCGCTCCAACCCCGCCGGTGAGTGACGCGCTGACAACTGACACGAACTGACTCAGTGACACGACATCATCGCAATCTGCACGCAGCGCGGTCTCGCCGCACTGCAGGCGACGGACCGCAGCGGCAACGCGGGCCCGCTGGCGGAGCCCGCCCGCGCGCGCCGCGCCCCGCTCACCATCCAGGGCTTCCGCTCCAACCCCGCCGGTGAGTGACGCGCTGACAACTGACACGAACTGACTCAGTGACACGACATCATCGCAATCTGCACGCAGCGCGGTCTCGCCGCACTGCAGGCGACGGACCGCAGCGGCAACGCGGGCCCGCTGGCGGAGCCCGCCCGCGCGCGCCGCGCCCCGCTCACCATCCAGGGCTTCCGCTCCAACCCCGCCGGTGAGTGACGCGCTGACAACTGACACGAACTGACTCAGTGACACGACATCATCGCAATCTGCACGCAGCGCGGTCTCGCCGCACTGCAGGCGACGGACCGCAGCGGCAACGCGGGCCCGCTGGCGGAGCCCGCCCGCGCGCGCCGCGCCCCGCTCACCATCCAGGGCTTCCGCTCCAACCCCGCCGGTGAGTGACGCGCTGACAACTGACACGAACTGACTCAGTGACACGACATCATCGCAATCTGCACGCAGCGCGGCCTCGCCGCACTGCAGGCGACGGACCGCAGCGGCAACGCGGGCCCGCTGGCGGAGCCCGCCCGCGCGCGCCGCGCCCCGCTCACCATCCAGGGCTTCCGCTCCAACCCCGCCGGTGAGTGACGCGCTGACAACTGACACGAACTGACTCAGTGACACGACATCATCGCAATCTGCACGCAGCGCGGTCTCGCCGCACTGCAGGCGACGGACCGCAGCGGCAACGCGGGCCCGCTGGCGGAGCCCGCCCGCGCGCGCCGCGCCCCGCTCACCATCCAGGGCTTCCGCTCCAACCCCGCCGGTGAGTGACGCGCTGACAACTGACACGAACTGACTCAGTGACACGACATCATCGCAATCTGCACGCAGCGCGGTCTCGCCGCACTGCAGGCGACGGACCGCAGCGGCAACGCGGGCCCGCTGGCGGAGCCCGCCCGCGCGCGCCGCGCCCCGCTCACCATCCAGGGCTTCCGCTCCAACCCCGCCGGTGAGTGACGCGCTGACAACTGACACGAACTGACTCAGTGACACGACATCATCGCGATCTGAACGCGATGCGCGCGGCCACACAGCGCGGTCTCGCCGCACTGCAGGCGACGGACCGCAGCGGCAACGCGGGCCCGCTGGCGGAGCCCGCCCGCGCGCGCCGCGCCCCGCTCACCATCCAGGGCTTCCGCTCCAACCCCGCCGGTGAGTGACGCGCTGACAACTGACACGAACTGACTCAGTGACACGACATCATCGCGATCTGAACGCGATGCGCGCGGCCACACAGCGCGGTCTCGCCGCACTGCAGGCGACGGACCGCAGCGGCAACGCGGGCCCGCTGGCGGAGCCCGCCCGCGCGCGCCGCGCCCCGCTCACCATCCAGGGCTTCCGCTCCAACCCCGCCGGTGAGTGACGCGCTGACAACTGACACGAACTGACTCAGTGACACGACATCATCGCAATCTGCACGCAGCGCGGTCTCGCCGCACTGCAGGCGACGGACCGCAGCGGCATCTTCTTCGCCTTTAGTCCGGATTTAATAAAAGCAATGTGTTTATATTGGAAATAAGTACTCAAATTAATTCACCCCTGAAGGGTTGACACGGGGTCCAAAGTTTGTGTGGAGAATTAATACTCCATCACGCCGCAACTACTAAATCGATTTCGCTAAAATTTGGAATGGAGATAGATTACACCATAAATAGCCAAATTGGTAAGGACTACAATAATTATTTTGTTACCAGATCCGGAGAGCCACATCCTGTTCTTCGACATCGAGGGTCTGATCGTGGAACTCCTGAGCGAGGAGTACTCCGCCATGAGCCCCGCCAGCCTCGAGGTCTGTACCGGTTGAAAATGAAAATGAAAATCTTTATTTTTCGCATAGGCCCAAATAATAGGCTTAAGAAAAGTCTAAATTCTACCGCCAAGTTCGGAAAGCAGGTTTGCACCTAGAAGTACTGGCAACAAACTCGACACTTGCTCTTTTCAAAATTCTCATTATGTACAATTTCTTAAATATTACCATAAATCATTTATTACATAATATTTGAAGATATTTCGTGAGGAGACAAAGTAACAGTCGTTTGGCGTTAACGACAGTAGACAAAAATGTATGGACAAACCACGTGACCGAATGAAAACAAATGAAAGCAGAATCTACTAATTATACTTAGCGTTGTTCACTGTCGGCTGTCAATTGTCATGCGAAGTACGCTAAAGCTATCTACAACGTCTGCGAGAACGCCAGGGAGCGTTCAAATTGTGGTAGTCGATTTTCAAAAATAACGTGTTTTCCTCTATACGGTCACGTGGTGTTTCTACAGTCACGTGGTTTGTCCATACATTTTTATCTACTGTCGTCAACGCTAAACGACTGTTACTTTGTCTAGCCCCGCTGATGTGTCAGGGTGATGAGCGCAGTGCAGTGCGTCGTATGATATTGCAATGCAATATAAGACGCACTGCATGACACAAGCATGCGTATCACTTAACATCCGTCATATTTTTGTTCATCTCTATAAACTGCTGTTAATCGTACGCGACATGATTTTTTTTCGTTCTATTAATTCCTCAGGCCGCCGGTCTGATAACGAGTGAATATATGAAGGTGGCAGCACTGACGCAGTCCGCGAGCCCTGACGCCGCTAAGCGGATATCCGGTAAGATAGAAATCACAGATAGACAGATAGTTTGAAACTGTTACGTTTCACATTAGATGGCGCTAGTCCTGCCTCAGGACCCAACAATACGAATCGAAAATTTCACCGCAGGGGGATATGACTCGTATAGCTCAGTGGTCAGAGCACCCAGCCGCGAAAGCTGGGGGACGCGGGTTCAAATCCCGCTGCGAGAGAAAAATTTTGATTCGTATTTAAATTTATAGGAATTATTTCCTAAGTGTGTAAAACACTATTCAAAAAGATAATTAGTTAAGGCTTTAAGAGCTGGCAAACTGGCACTTTTTTACGATGTTTAAGGCATTTTGTTTAAAGAACTGATCATAGAATCCTTACAGAAAAAATATGTAACGGATAATTGGGGTTTTATGAACAATCGGTATTGACAAGAAAATGAATTTTCTCAAACCCTGTTTCAGAAAAAAAATCCCAAAAAGCATCTAATTTTGTCATACTTTGAAAATTGTCTGTAAAACGGCACAAGCTATTTAATTAATTCTTGAACACCAAAAAGTACATAAAAATTACAACAACTTTGATTGACAGTTTTATTTTTAGTCCTTCTAACAATCATGTACTTAAAGTAATAATTTCCCCGAAATTTAAGTAAATCAGTGTGAACGCGGCTGCTCCGTCCCCCTGTAAACTGTCATTCGGCCTTCTTAAAGCCTTAAGATAGAAATCAGTTTCCCAGGGGTTAAATGGAATTTTTAATTCGGTTTTCGTAACCTTAGCGTAAGAGTTAAGCTAGAAATTGACTGTACCATTTTCGCGCATGCTCACTCTTACGGATAGATTTCTTCGGCCGTGTGAAAGACAAGGCTGGAGATATGGAACGGATGTTGAAGGAAAAGGACAAACATGGTTGGTATTTCGCGTATCTCTACCCTGATTTACTAATGCGCCGCCCCTTTGCCATTTGACTTATCTATAGTAGTGTTATTTTCTCGCTGCAGACTCGGTCATAAATCATCCGAGTGTTTCGCTTTTGTATTTCACTGCTGAGCTTCACTGCTGCTTTTGTATTTTAGTGAACAACAAAAGCGAAACACTCGAATGATTTATGGCCGAGTCTGCAGCGAGATAATAACACTACTATAGTATAGTTATACGATGTGTAGTGAAAAGTTGAAATATTGTTGAGGTACATTGTACAGACCCAGAGAACATACACTGAAAATTTCATAACAATCGGTCCAGTCGTTTCGGAGAAGTTTAGTATCAAAGAAAAGCGAGAGAATTTTATATATATTTAGCTATAGTTTCAAACAAAAAAATTGGTTGCCTGTAAAGTCGGTTTACTGACGATAGTTGAACGTGACAACGTTTTCTTTGTCGCTCGTTCCGCGCTCGCGAGGTAACGCCGCATGAGCGAGGTAACGCCGGTAACGCCGGATGAGTCATGTTTTTTCGTGCGTGCAACCGGCTCTGTCGATTTATAAGACGTTGTCACGTCAAAAATTGAAGTAAATGAATCATCATTTTGATTGGAATAAACTACCCTGTTTGGCATGTGTATAAATATTTATCATGCCTACAAAGTGGTTAAAATAAAATTGTGGAAAATATTTTTTTAACATTTTCACAATTACTATTGGAGTAATTAATTAATCAGAAGCACTATAGTAAAGGGAACTTGAAACTATGCCAACTATGAAACTAGCTACCAGCAACAGGCTGTGTAAATCACACTATCACACTTATCACACTTATTCACACTTTCACACTTATATTATAAAAGCGAAAGTTTGTGTGTAAGTGTGTATGTTTGTTACTCCTTCATGCCGCAATTACTGAACCGATTTGGCTGAAATTTGGAACATAGATAGTTTATAACCCGGATTAAAACATAGGCTACTTTTTATCCCGGGAAAATACATAGTTCCCATGGAATATTTAAAAAACCCTAATTTTCAACACTAATCTATAGCTACAGCTAAGTATAGGTAAGGTAGATTACTTTGACAATCTTTCCTGAAAGTAGGTGTAAAAGTCATTAAACTTTTTCTCGGGATTAGTATAAAATCGAATTTAACGCGGGCGGAGCCGCGGGCAAAAGCTAGTTGTATAATAAGTACAGTCAGTCAATTGATATCAACAGTAACTCAACACTTTTCACTCACAACTTTACACTTTTCGTAAAATTATCAGCAAACATTATAAATCAATCGCCCTGCGAATTTTTAGTGTAATATTTAGAAAGTATTTTATAAGTGGGTATTTAATAGCAACTGGTAGTAGAAGTAATTGGATTATGATAAAATTTATTTGTTTAAAAAAAATGTCTATTCTATAGTATTAATTAGGTCTGAGTCGGTTAGTTATAGTTTTCAATTTCGCAAGCCGAGCCTAGAACTTAGCAAGTAGTGGTTACCTTAAAATGGGTTTACATAGGTACCCTTAGAATGTATTGCAAATTTTGAATGTAATTATTTTTGACGTGACAACGTATTATAATTCGATAGAGCCGGTTGCACGCACGAAAAAACATGACTCATCCGGCGTTACCTCGCTCATGCGGCGTTACCGGCGTTACCTCGCGAGCGCGGAACGAGCGACAAAGAAGACGTTGTTGTTGACGTTCAACTATCGTCAGTAAACCGACTTTACAGACAACCAATTTTTTAATACATTTGCTCAAAAAGTTGACATTTCCATGTGTGTTTAGCGTGCGCAAAGTTATTCTTTTCTGCACTAGTACTTTTGTGTTTTCCTCCTACGCGGCACCGGAGCGGGCGCACCAGGAGCGCATGAACACGAACACGGCATGCAAACACGGAGCAGGCAAACACGTAAAACCAATATTGTTTTTCGCAAATGTATTAAAAAACGTCGTTCAATGCACGTGCGGAATTGTCATTTTTACTCGTCCTTATAGTTGGCCCTCGCCTTCGGCTTGGGTCAACAAACCGGGACTCGTAAAGAAATGACAAACTTTCCGCACTTATATTGAAATGTACTATAAGAATCATTGTAAAGCTGGTTAACCCAAATAAATAAAATAAAATAAAAAATAAAAATAAAACAGTGTTCCCTCAAAACTATAACATGGGGTTATTCAAGGGGCGGATAAACAAATTTCTTAAGAGCCGGCAACGCATTTGCAGTTCCTCTGGTGCTGCTAATGTCCATGAGCGGCGGTGATCACTCTCCATCAGGTGACCCGTTTTTGTTTGCTCGCGATGACTATAAAAAAAATACCCATAGATTGTCATCTGTTCCATAGGCATCCTGGCCAAGATGAAAGAGGGCGCGGAAACGATGCAGACCAAGCTACAAGCGAAGGCGGAGCAGATCAAAGCTCATTTGGAGCCTAAAGGTAAGTGGAAAACGCGTATTTCAGTTGATTAGTTTCAGTGCCACAAACTTATCTGTGCCGATGAGGGTGTCGCTGTTGACGTATGAGGTAATGAGTATCAATGATGAAGTAACCTACCTTTATTTTCGTTAATCAATGATGAGTATTAATACGCTTTTACAACGTTATCCCGAAGGCAGTTTTGGACCTACCTGTACATAGGTTCAAAGAAACTGTCAAAAAACATCTTAGTAATTAATTTGGTTCCCCCGTCACCTTTCTACCATAGAACGGCAAGGCATCGTAAAGGCTTCTACCCATACATAGTTGACGTACCAACGACGCGTACGAAGCGGTTTGGTTCCTCGTTCCTGATACGCACTGCAAAGGTCTGGAATACCCTCCCAGGCAGTGTCTTTCCTGCCACTTACAACCCGGGTGCCTTTAAATCTCAAGAGTGAATAGGCATCTTCTAGGCAAGCGCGTTCCACCTTAGACTGTATCATCACTTTTCATCAGGTGTGATCACAGTCAAGCGCTAGCCTGTATAGTATAAAAAAAAAGTAGGGGTTACTATACAATAAATGAATTGTATAGTACCCTTTATACAAGGTGTAGGTTAATTCGTATAGTGTCCGCAGCTAATCTTTTACCTTGATTCCAGAAACACATTAACGTGATAAAAAGTCCCGATTATTATATTTTCAATACAAAAAAAAAAAATATTAAAACAATATTTTATCAAGAAAAGAAAAAATTATTTGCTATAATCCGCCAACAGAGAAAAATTCTGTATGGTCAAACATGCAGGTACAAGCTAAGCACCGCTTACCCTCCCACCAAAGCAAGAAAGCCAAGTTACCCAGCAAGCAATGCCACCACCACCACTCACATGCACCACCACACAAAACTTTTATACGACTCTCGACGCACGTTTCGCCCCGAAACCGGAGCATCATCAGGAGATTTCGACTTCACAATTCAAGATTGTCTAGTGACGTTTGTGTCAAATGCGCGGTATTATATAGTGTTGTTATTGCCCCCACCACTATTTCCCCGCCCACTACCCCCCGGACACCTACCCCCTTCAAACAAACGTAGCAGTGGTGAACTTGAAACGTTAACTTGTTCATTGAGTAATTTAAATTGATTGTTATTATTATGTTTTATTATTTCTAATTGTTCCAACATGCTTAGTCGAATACCTTTATCGCATGTATGTAAGATTTTGTATGTATGGTCGGATGATAATTTGTGTCCACTGTCCAGGAGATGTTTAGCAAAGTGGGATTTTTGGGGTTGGTTATTCCTGACCGCCGCTAAGTGTTCTTTGTAACGTGTTTCGAATTTACGACCGGTTTGGCCAATATATGTGGCTTTGCAGTCTGAACATTCAAGTTTATAAATTCCCGATTTTTGTTTGTTATTTAATTTGTCTTTACCGTTACAAATATTTATAATTTTATTGTTTGTCTTAAATGCAACATGTATATCATGTGCTTTAAGTGTCCTAGCAATTCGCTCTGACACGAGCCGAAATATGTTAAACTGCATTTGTACTTGTTAATTTTATCAGGTGTAGATGAATAAAGGTCCTTTTTGACTCGCATTAATTGTTGTTTTTTTATTATATTATTAACAATATTAGGATTGTACCCATTGACCTGCGCCATGTGGTAAATAACTTTTAATTCTTTTAAATAGTTCACTTTCGTTAGTGGAATAGATAGTAATCTATGCACATAACTGTGGAACGCTGCGAGTTTATGCTGCCAAGGATGACAGGATGAGGCGGGTATGGTTGTATCTGTATATGTGGGTTTACGGAAAATTCCAAACTCATGTTTATTATTAGCTCGAGTTATAGTAAGGTCGAGGAAATTTATAGAGTTATTTTGTTCAATTTCTAATTTAAATTTAATTTTTGGGTGTATTTTGTTTAGATTTTCGACGAATATGTCTAATTGTCTGTCTGTCCCAGTCCAACATATAATTAAGTCGTCAACATATCTGTAATAATACAGAATATTAATATTATTGACAATATTTTTATTTTCAAAATCATCCATGAAGATGTCAGCCATTAGAGGGCTTAGTGGTGAGCCCATAGCTAATCCCTCTTTTTGTTGATAGAACTGGTCATTGAATTTGAAGTAGTTCTGTTTCATGCATATTTTGGTTAGTTCTATTAATTCTTTTATTTCGTTGGAATTTGTATGGTTATTTTCCAATAATTTTGTTAAGATGTTTACGGTTTCGTTAACTGGGACATTAGTGAACAGACTGTCTACATCCAGTGAAACTAATTTACAATGGTCCGGTAATCTCATATTTTTAATTTTATTGACTAGTTGAATACTATTTTTTAGTGAATAAGACGGGTTAAAAGATGTTTTTGCTTTTATGACCTTATTTAACTCTTTTGCTAATTCATATGCTGGTGCACTAATATATGACACCACAGGACGGATTGGATTATTATCTTTGTGGATTTTTGGTAAGCCGTATAATGTAGGAGCATTACTATTCATTTGAATGACATTTTGTTTAGATGTATTTTTTGGGAAGATGTATTTTGATTTATTAACGGCTTGTCTAACTTCTGCTGCGTATTTATTAGTTGGATCAGAGGATAACTTAGAGAATTCTTCTCCAGAGATAACCTCTATGACTTTATTTTGATAATCGGTCCGTTTTAGGATCACGACCGCGTTGCCTTTATCGGCCTTTGAAAGAATAAGGTCATTATCTTTTAACGTATTTTGTAAAGACCTATATATTATGTTGTTGTTTATGTAGCTGTTATTGTTTGTGTTATTGTTATTGTTATTATTATTACCGTTGTTGTTGTTTACGTTGTTGTTATTATTATTATTATTACCATAAATATTACTTTGGGGCTAGTTTATATAACAGGGCATTAGGCCCTGTTATATAAACAAACCTCATATCAAGTCGATTTGATCCTGTTCGAAGTGGTCCAGAATTTCCTTATTTAAAATATATGGTACATTTTTGAACTTCCTATAGTTCCCTCAGGATATGGGCTACACTTCTTGTGATATATTTTCATGCATCTATACATCGTTCCCTACTTTAGGCTTTCGGCTAATTAGGACAACTTACCTACACCTTGTGTAATACTGTTTACAACAAGATTGTAAACAATTATTTTTGAAAAGGAGCAAGTACCAAGTTTCTTGTCCGTTCTTCTCTGTGCAATACTGCTTCCCGAACTTAGCGGTAGAGTCTGATATTTCGTCTGTAAGTTAGGCCTATGTGAAATAATACATATTTTGATTTTGTTTTTGACAATTGTGATGGTGATGTTTCGCGCATCACTTCTTATTACTTTTGTCGTGATTTATTTATGCAGATAAAACTACGAAATGAAAATATAAAAAAATAACATAAATAAATAAAATAAAAAGCCTTTTAATTTCTTGCTTAAATTAAAGTAATACATCCTAGTTTAATTTAATGTGTTCATAAATAATAACATAAGTCACTGTAAATAACAACAGAGTAAAATTGGCTCAGGCCTGTCAGTCTGGTGGGAGTTTTCGGTCGCGGCTAGTTACCGCTCTACCAGCAAAGACGGCCGGCACCACCAAACGATTTAGCGTTCCAGTGCGACGCCGTGTAGCAAGCGTCTGAGTTAGTACGATAAAATCTTCGTAACATCATGAGAGATATTTTTAATCGAAAGTCATAGTTTAAGAAATAATTAATTAGTTTCAGTAGAGGTTTATGTATCTTTAACCCTCGTAAACTTAGTTTTAAGTCATCTTGTAGTTATCACCATATATATGCGACAAATATGATACTGACGTTTAACGGCGTAGAAGCCGTATTTAAGCGATTTTGAATGAAGTTTTATTCAAAAACTATAAAGACAATTACTTTCAAATTTACGCGTCTTGTATTTTGGGTCTTTAATCTAAAATCGCTTACAAACAGAAACACGATTGGATAAAAAATTTCTCGATAGAAAGTTCTCCCAAAAGTTGCTCCAAAATCTCAGTTTTTCTATTTTTTATCGGAAACTACTATGTATGTAATTGTAGTATTTGTTTTAATGTGTCGGTAATAATAATATCGTAAAACGCTTAGAAACTGTTTTTTGATAACTGGCTTAGTTTTTGAGCAAATAAGTAAAAGGTAATTTTTCTGTTGTATTCTTCCGCGACGCTGCATGTCGCACCTACCAACGTATCTGTGAGATCGAGAAAGACAAAAATAAATTCAATAAATCCCCTTAATAAATATTGATATAACAAACGCGATGTTTTGCTCGTTTTTGATTGGTGAATTTTGTGGCTGTTTTGATTTGGTCTTGATAGTACGGAACCCAGTGCGCAAGCCCAACTCGCACTTGGCCAATTTTTTAGGGCAAGCAGATATAAAGGCTCGCCACAATGACTGCTCTGTAATTATTATCCGTAAAGTTCTATATATTTAGCCTCCAAGGTGATCTACATTCGTAAATAATTCACTCAATTGATAATTGCGAAAGCACGGGCGCGAAACCCACCGAGCGACAAGCGGATTGTCATACGGCGAACTAGAGGGCGCCAGTGTCTTGCTGGCTTGATTTTTTTACCTTCTTGGGGTAAGTCCCATCTCCGTGGCTAACGTGATAAAGCTATCGCGTATGCCAATGGAGTAATGACCATGGATGTATGAAATGTCGTACGAAGATGATTCAAATCCAAACTTTATTTTATATAGACGACGGTCTCCACGTTTAATTTTTTAAAATTAATATCCGGATTCCAAAGTTATATGCAAATAAACAAGTTATACTTCTCAATAAAATCTGTATGACAACCTATTTAGTGGTCCGTGATGACAAGAAATGAGCATTGAAAAGAAAGTAACTTTTTATATGTGAAATCACAGATAATATAATACTATACTGCGAAATTAAATTCCGGATATGAAGTTCTGGTTGATGAGAAAACTTGATACCTTTGGTCATTCTTCTTTCATTCCGATTCGTCGAATTGTGTTGTAGATCTAGATAAGTCATTCTGTCATCCTTTCATTTTATATTACTTTTTTAGATAGTGAATATTTCGACTTCAAATCGAATAAGTATTACTTTTTGAAAACAATAAACAACTTGTGAAAAAAAAATTGGTTGCCTGTAAAGTCGGTTTACTGACGATAGTTGAACGTGACAACGTCTTCTTTGTCGCTCGTTCCGCGCTCGCGAGGTAACGCCGGTAACGCCGCATGAGCGAGGTAACGCCGGTAACGCCGGTAACGCCGGATGAGTCATGTTTTTTCGTGCGTGCAACCGGCTCTATCGATTTATAAGGCGTTGTCACGTCAAAAAAAATATGTTCGTACAATTATGTACCCGTATTTATCAGCTCGTATAGAGCCTACGCCCTTTCCAAGGCAAGGCAGTCGGGATTCAAGTAAACAAGTTATCGGTTTACATGCTAACTCAAAATCAACCTTATTTTAATACCAAATTAAGATCAAAATACCTTAACTTATGGAAGTGGATTACTTTCGACATTTCTATAATAATAATTTTCTTTGTCTTCTAGGTAAATATATACATACCTACTCATAGTTTTAATACATCTCTAACATATAAAGTTCTCGAGTCACAGTGTTCGTATAGATATTTCAATCCACGAAGACGCGCCCCACTCTGTCAAAATCGCTTATATTTCATATGGAGTTTGACAGAGTGGGACGAGACATCGTGAACTTTACTATCGATAATAATCTGACTTATCCAAAACAGCTCCACCGATTTGTATGATTTTTTTTGTGTATTTTCGATAGGCCCGATAATAAGACTTATGTTTTTTTTGTGTAAGTACCTATACCTATATTCGATTGGTCCGTTAATGGGGCAAACTATTTTTCAACCCCTTAAGTGATAAATAATTTGTATGGCAAATATTTTCTCTCTTGATTGTTGTTTAAATAAATAAAATTGAAATTTAATTCGAGATATGGAACTATAAAAAAAAGATATCTTTGAAAACAAGTTTTTATACGCTTTTTCCGTATTCTTCTCAGCACCAAACCCTGGTTACCATCTAGCACCAAAGTACTCGTCAAGACGGGTCAACCGAGTCCAAACTCAATGGGGTTGTGTCGTTTAACTACCGAGTTCCTATGATCACCTTCCGATTCCATCATCTGCGGGGCTAGACAAAGTCACAAGCGTTTGGCGTTAACGCTAGTCGACAAAAATGTATGGACAAAACAAATGACTGTAGAAAAACCACTATAATAATTACTAAACACGCTGTGTTTGATACTGTCGGCTGTCAATTGTCAAGCGAAGTACGCTAAAGTTATCTACAAGATCCGCGAGAATGCCAGCGAGCGTTCAAGTTGTCGTAGTTAATTATTCAAACACAGCGTGTTTAGTTAATTATTATCGTGGTTTTTCTACAGTCATTTGTTTTGTCCATACATTTTTGTCGACTAGCGTTAACGCCAAACGCTTGTGACTTTGTCTAGCCCCGCTGATCAGCTCCATGTCATAATAATTTTGCATTGTCATCCGAGTTACACATGCATGCGAAATTTCAGCTCAATCGATAATCGGGAAGTGGATCAAATTTAACTTTCAAGATTTGATTACAGACAAACAATCATTGGGAGAGGCGAAGCAATAGACAAATATACAGGACCCCGCAAATAGCGCAAAAAATGTCGTCCGTTCACTGGTGTCAAAGATGTTTGTTTTGACACCAACGACTACAGTAGGAACCCGACCGCAGTATTGTTTATGAACCGCGGTCCGCGCCAATGATCACTATACAGTCCGCACAAGCATTTCCACATTTACGGTTTCCGCCATAAAGTCCAGTCAATTTAGACATCCACGGTTACAAAAATTCGCACTTGGCTGAAACTTGCTTGGCTCGCATTCAATTTGTGGCTCTTAGGAAAAAAGTATTCAGACATTTTTTATAGATAATTATCTGATCTACAATTTTTGTCTGAGCTAATTTTATGATAAAACTTACCATTTTGCTGAAAATCGCGAAAAACCCGTTTTTGTGACCTTTGACCCCGTGTAAATTTTTTTGCACGTGCCGGATCGATGAGGACTTTTCACATTTCCTTTATATTAGTGTATTGAACAATCCTACCAATTTTCAGCCAAGTGCGAATTGATGTAACCTCAGCCCCATTTTTTTAGTCTATTTTGGCCGGGCTAATATTGTAGCATAATGGCGGGAAATTCGACAGATTGGCGAAACTTTTCTTTTTACTCTTGTATGAAGAAGGTTTACGTAAAATGTTCAGATGTGCTCATCCTTAGGTTTATATCGGTGGGCGTAATTAAATAAAAGCTTGTAAAATACAAATACAATTGAGCACACTTTTTTATTATAAATACTGTTCGCTATAATATTCCCCACTTACGAAGGAAGATCACCGTATTCACTATATTCTACACTTTCCTCCTACTAAGTCATGGTACCCACCATGACCTAGTAGGAGGCCAAATAGGCAAAATACCTTGCAATGGAAAATACTCCGAAGCGTCCCATCCCATCCCATCGTAGTCCTCAGGCAATTGGTATCCCGCTAGAGCTTGACCCATACCTGGATAATCTCCATCTTGATTATAATTAGGATCTACACGAAATTCTACTGATATATCTTCCAATTGCTTCAATGTATCTTCCAATTCCTTGATTGGCTTCTTATGATCATCTTTCTTATATTTGCATAGCTTACCTCTACAGGAGGGTCTTTTATTAGGACGTGGTTGGGGTCTTTTGTGACCACCTCTATACCCGGACGGTGGTCTTTTGTTACCACCTCTCTTATACTCGGATGGTGAATTTGGACCGGTTTTTTGGTTTGGCTTTACAGATACCTTTTTTCTCATTTTGTTTGTATCTTGTTGCGTACGTGTTATCTTCCTTCTCATTTTGTCTGGTATATTCCAATAAGGATGGAATTTTTGTCGTCGACTCTCTTTTAATAAGTCATCCACAGTTTCGATGTTATTCGGTCCGTAGATGTTGCCAGCTTTTGGTCCAAATATATTTTGTGTGTTGTCTAATAACCCCATATCTTTTAAATTATTTATATTAATCGAGACACGTTGGCTATCGTCTCTTATTTCATCTTTGCTAGGATCTTCTCTTTGCGTATATTTTGTTGTTAATTGTTGACAGCTTGCAATTTTTATCCATAAGATGGTTATTGCTATAAAATTATTTGTTTATTTTTTTCAATAAATTTTTTAAATAAACCTAAGTCAGTTAAAAATAGTAATTATTAGATTACTTACCAACAACAATATTCACTGATAGATTCCCCATTGCCAGTTGGCAATAATTATACATTTTTATTTAACACCTCGCGATTTTATACAATTTCTGTTAAATTAGCATGTTGCATGTCTAATTTTGTAAAATGTTTTAATTTTTTTTCAATTAGCTAAACCATTCATTTGGATTCCTTATTTCGTTACGCAATTAAAATTTGATTATTAATTATAGATTTTCTTATTGTCAATATATTGTAAACTGCTGGTGAATCGTTGTGATTATTATTATTTATCAGGTGTTTTTTAAACAATAATAATATTTAAATACATACGCACTGATTTCTTTGAAATTCGGTTCAAAAATAAATCGCATATTCGGATGTAGACTCAATTAGAAAAAAAAACAAATACTCATTAAGATCTAACTAAGATTACAAATAAACAATTTTATTTTTCATATATTGGGAAAATGACATTTTTTACAAATTAGACAAGCATGAGGATAATTGTAAAAGTACCTATAAAATCGCGTGATTTGAAAATAAAGTGTATTCAATATGTTTTCGATATGGCAATACTTTGTCAAAAGCCAATGGGCATTCAAGTGAAAATTATTATTTTAAGTAAGTTTTTATAAAGCTCTGTCCTTTTTTACCTCAACTGTGACTATTAATACTACAAATTATAATGTAGTGTTCTTTTATTTTTTTACAATTTCTGGGCCAATGTTGATAGTTATTCTCAATCTTTCTCTTCCTTTTTAGGGTTCCGTAGCCGAATGGCAAAAAACGGAACCCTTATAAATTCGTCATGTCTGTCTGTCCGTCTGTCCGTCTGTCCGTCTGTCGGTCCGTATGTCACAGCCACTTTTTTCCGAAACTATAAGAGCTATACTGTTCAAACTTGGTAAGTAGATGTATTCTGTGAACCGCATTAAGGTTTTCACACAAAATTTAAAAAAAAGTAATAAATCTTGGGGGTGCCCCATACTTAGAACTGAAACTCAAAATTTTTTTTCATCAAACCCATAATATGTGTGGGGGTATCTATGGATAGGTCTTCAAAAATGATACTAAGGTTTCTAATATCATTTTTTTCTAAAATGAATAGCTTGCGCGAGAGACACTTCCAAAGTGGTAAAATGTGTGTCCCCCCCTGTAACTTCTAAAATAAGAGTATGATAAAACTAAAAAAAATATATGATGTACATTTCCATGCAAACTTCCACCGAAAATTGGTTTGAACGAGATCTAGTGAGTAGTTTTTTTAATACGTGTTGAATTGATATTCAACAAGTCTAATATTTTGTTTAACTTTGATGATGACAGATGGCGTTGCACGTCCGACTCGCACTTGTCCGGTTTTTAAATTCTATGGGCAGGGGTGTTTAGTTTACTTTATACGTACTATTGAGAATGAGTCTTGATAGAACGGAACCCTCAGTGCGCGAGCCCGACTCGCACTTGACCAATTTTTGAATCATATAGAAAGCTAATGGATCCACATTCACATAAATTCTCGTTCTTTCTTTTGGAGTTTTTAGACTTTTGAAATTAATAGAAGCGCCTTTAGATTGATAGAGACTTTAGTTAAATTACACACCTGAATTAAATAATAATAATTAATTGAGTAATATAAATTAAAACTTTAAGTTACTTAGTCATAACCTTGGTATGAATAAAAAACCTGTTGCAGCAATAACTGTTTTATGGACAGATATAGTTATTCAACGAGTAGCAGCAAGTCTCCCTAAACGTGAAATTTATACCCAAGATGATAATATAAGAAGAGACAATATCCAACATGTCGCATTAAGTGAGAACGACTTAAAAGGTAATGTAGGCTTAAAAGATAGTATAATCTTGGGGGTAAAGGGTGTCAATAAATCATGGTCAAACGAAGACAAACTGCTTTCACCAAAAGATAATGGCAAAGGAGATGAAAAATTAACAGCGAGCGGGCGAAGGAAAATCCGCTTATATCGGTATATCCCAAGGAAGTTCAAAGAATTCCCTGACTATTTTATGCCTTACGGAAGATGGCAGCTAACAGGGAAACGAAGACCGCGTTGTTACCCTGGTTTCTTCCTACTGGCTAAGCATAAAGGAGGTAGTGCCGTTGAAAGGAAAACCTTGGAGACCACGTAAACCTGGGAGACCACCTAAACCTCCTAAACCACCTAGACCTCCTAAACCACCTAGACCTCCGAAACCACCTGAAAGACCTACGAAACCACCTGAAAAGTCTGTGACATCATCCGAAGGGTCTGATATTAATCTTGGTGCTAGGATCGAACTTGAAATTAGGGTCACTAGTGAAAATTATGAAGAATTAAATTAAAATGCAATTCCTTGTCGTAGTTTATTGCTTTCGCTTCAGGAAATTATACACATTAAGAGGAAAGGTCGTCCGAGAGACTTTTGAAAATTAGGTATTTTAGAAAACTATCGCTGTCGCTCTGCGACGTTGCTGTGTCCTATTCGTGCAATAAGGACAACTGCAAATCCGAGACAATAGCTCTATGTAAAAAGTTATTTTTCGAGGTTTGGCTCTCGGCTATTTCCCCATCCAAAATTGGACCAATGTTTTGTCGCTATGTTTTTCTTTTTTCGTTAATAGTTGTCAAATTCGTACAATAGGCATCTGTTAACAGCGGGTCTAAATAGGCAATTTTGAGCATTTTGTAAGGCTTCTAGTGCTTAAAAAGATAATGTATTATCAAAAACGAAAACATAGAAACATAGAAGACATTGATATTTATTTTTCTGTAAAAAATCATTGCTCCATGTTCATAAACCAGAAAGAAAACAGACGAGAACGTTTGTATGGAAAAAAGACCACTATCGTTTCCTCTTAAGGCACTAGGTACTCTTTTTTACTTTTTTACGAGGGGGTAAAATCTCCTAATGAGATATTTGTCTTCCTGTGGAAGGCATGAGTTATGTGGGATTTTTACCCACTATAACACCCTCGATGGTCTGCCTCTACGCATTTTGGTCCCGGGTCAAAATCCGCAGAGGGAGGTCCGGGGATATCTGACGAATACACCGGTGCCTCTCGAATGCAACACCCACAGGGCTCGTCTCGGGTCCTTTCGTTTTTTTTTTACTCTATACAAGTTAGTACTTGACTGCGATCTCACCTGATGGTAAATGATGATGCAGCCTAAGATGTTATCGTACTAACTTGGAAGGGTAAGTAAATTTACCCCAACGGTTTCTACAAGCATCGCACCGGAACGCTAAATCGCTTGGCGGTGCGTCTTTGCAGGTAGGGTGGTAACTAGCCACGGCCGATGCCTCCCACCAGACCAGACCTAAGCCAATTTAGAAATTATAAAATTCCAAAGATGCCCGTGGCGGGAATCGAACCCGTGACCTCCCACTCGAATCCGAGCGCGCCGCCACTGCGCCAGAGAGGTCGTCAGGACTATGACGTAACGGGTGACCGAGGGCGGCGGCATGAGCAGAGTTTTATTATTATACAGGGTTATATAAAAACTATATATATTATAAAAAATACAAAATCGCTCTCGGCCTGTAGTTGTTTACATTAACACTAGCAACTTCTGGTCTACGACTTTTCAAAATTCAGTATTAATTATTTATTTCATACAAAAAATGTTACTTCTGTAAAGTGACATTACACTGTTGCGGCTTCGCGCCGCGAATGCCGTTAAAGTGCCGTTGCCACTTGCCAATGTTACATTTCAGAGAAGGAACAAGTAGAGTATCTCTGTAAAATTTTGAATATTTGATATTTCTCAAAATATCGAAATCGAAATAATAAAAGTAAAGTCGTAGAACAAAAGTTGTTACTTTTAATGTAAACAAATACAGGCCGAGAGCAATTTGGTATTTTTTTATATAACCCTGTATAGGTAGGTAGTAATCATACTAATCATAGCAATATTGTCTACAAAATAAACTGTGTGGTCCATAGACATTGAAAATAAAATGTTTATAAGTAAACATTTGGCCTGGGGGCCCGAAGTCTATAACATTGCAATATCAAATAGAATTTACTTTGAAATTACAATTAAAGAAAATTACCAAGTACCTGTGAATAATTGTACATGATTGATAATATGGTGTTAATTGAAAGAGAACTTAAAAATTTCTATGTGTCAACTTATCGCGCACTTTTAAATGGAAATGAGTTGGCGATGGCTGCAGGTAAATTATTTTTTGGTGAGTTCCAATTTTTTCAATAGTTAAGTGTCCCATTTTATCTCTTCATCGTTGTGGTTTTCGTGTTATATCAAGCGAGGATAAATTTCTTCTTTACGCTTTAGTCGATGGAGTAAATAATTTTATCCCCAGCCAAAGGACAAAATTACTTTCCCCTTTTTGAATAATGACATACTATCTAACATGGAATATTGTAGTTACAATTATAACTGAGATGACAATAATTTAATTTTTTACAGCCTTAATAATTTTATGCATAAACAATTCAAATCCGAAATCAGTAGACTACGATTATATGTTACGAGGGCAAAACCATCTTCAAGATCGGATAAGCGATGATCCCAAAGGGTCCAATGATAAACACCACTTAGAAAATAGTGTGCCCGATAATTTTATCTTCATATTAATTCCATACTCTGACAATGAACCAAATAGCCTGAGAAAGGGAGCGAATAAGAAGAAAATATTCTTCCCTAAGAATCCTCTTATAATTTTCAAAAAAAAAACAACTAAAACGACACCCTACAAGCTACTAAAAACGACTAAACGCAAGCCATCAAGAACTACTCGTACCACCTTCTGGTCTAGAAAAAGTACCACCTACAGACCACCAAGAAGTTCTACCTACAAACCACCAAGAAGTTCTACCTACAAACAACCAAGAAGTTCTATCTACAATCAACCAAGAAGTTCTACCAACAAATCACAAACAACTTCTACTTACCAGTCAACAGCAACAACTAGCACCATCTTACCAACTACTACGCGCGAGAGAACAGAACCGAGTGGCAGTAATAATGACATTTCTGTCGAAATTATCGATGGAGATAACCATTTTCATTTCGTTATCGCAGTACCAGCAAGCAATAAAGAGGTAAATCCCAATACCCCATCTGGAAGCAACAATGAAGAGATCACCCCGACAGAAATAAACAATGATGAGATTGTGTTAGCAGATAGTGGAAATGGGGAGACTACCCCACCAGAAGATGACAATGAAGGAAATATTCTTGAAGAAGGTTACAATGAAGAAACAAAATCAGGAGAAAGCAAAAATGTAGAAATTATCTCAGAAGAGAGAGAGAGACAGAAACAGAGAGTTTAAAAATGAGAATGGGAAAATAAACCAGTAGACAGTGATAACGCTGAAAAATATTTACTAAATAATATAAGTTTTTGAAGAATTTGTTTTTGTGTTTTGTTAGTAATAAGTCGGTATATTAATTAGTACATTAATTTGATTTTCTTTCTTTTTCTTGTTCATTTATTATTTGTACGCAAAAATGTGCACTTGATGATAGAACTTTTATTGATTCAATCCGTTAAGTTCAAGCAGTTTCAAACGCTGTAAAGGGTTGTCTATGAAGCGGGTAAAATATAGTCTGGGCTATGGAGTCGGCTATTCTCAGATCTAAGAAACCTTTTAATAAGAATTATAGTTATGCCATAGATGAACCGCATGCTGTAAATGGATTTTATATTTTACAAGCTTTTAATTAACTTGCAATGGATGTTTGTTCGGGTGGAATCTTGAAACGCAATTTTGAAGTCGATATCTTCAGATTGATAAGCTGAAATTTTGTACACACGTATAGTTTGGATAACAATGCATGGTAAACTGTGCCCTGTATGACGTTATTCTAAATCCAAAATGGCGGAACGTCCGAGATGGCAGACTAGTTATTTTTAATACACTTCTGAAATATGGGTATCAATAGGACGGGTTTGTTGAGAAGAATACATATGAATTGAAGTTTTTGGTTGATAACTTATTAACTCATGTGCTGGAAGTTGGATCTTGGAAAAAAACGAAAAGGTAAAATAATAAAAATGCCATCAAAATATGATTTCGCATTTCGTTTTCTTTAATTCCTATTAGTTGTAATCAATTCATTAATTATTATTTATTTAGCCAGCACATTGGGTAAACATATCAAATGTGTCTTGATCCTTTGTGTGATGTCTCAAAGGCAGCCGTCCGCTGAACGGATGAAAACCTGGTTTGAGCCAGGGTGGGGTATATTTTGCTTCTAGTCTATAATCATCTACATTTTGTAGGAAATGCCATAATGCCGGTAGCCGCTTATACTGGGATCGCTTCGTTTTATGCACTTTTGGCCTTTGATATTGGAAATTGGGGAATATATCACCTCCCAAATACCTCCACCTCCTTTTTGAAGCGAGATTAAGATTCATAAAGTCATGTTGGCTAATGTTGTCATATACCAACTTTAAATTATCTTCTAAGCGATTAGTACTTGGTACTACACTTCTGTCGTCATCATTTGATAATACATTCTCATTAGGA
Source organism: Coenonympha arcania (assembly GCA_036785405.1). Taxonomy (NCBI): domain Eukaryota; kingdom Metazoa; phylum Arthropoda; class Insecta; order Lepidoptera; family Nymphalidae; genus Coenonympha; species Coenonympha arcania. Next base: position 3,563,566 of record CM072079.1, on the reverse strand, counting down.
TTGCTTTTTTGAAGTTTTGGAGTGATTTTTTCTACTTGTTCCGTGTTAGAGGTTTTGATCCATACGATAACTGTAACAATAACAAAATCATGTTTGTAGTAGTAGAGGTCATACTTTAAGGTTTTCGCACCAAAATGGTGAAATGTTACTTTCTCCGTTCTCTCGTCTGTCACACCTGATTACTTTTAAATAAATATTCAATAACTATTTAAATTTATAAATGAAATTAGTTGTAGTAATACATAGTGAGAGCTCGATATAACTCTAGATGTGTGACTAGACAATCTTGAATTGTGAAGTCGAAATCTCCTGATGATGCTCCGGTTTCGGGGCGAAACGTCCGTCGAGAGTTATATAAACAATAAAAAAAATTGTGTGGTGGTGCATGTGAGTGGTGGTGGTGGCATTGCTTGCTGGGTAACTTGGCTTTCATGCTTTGGTGGGAAGGGAAGCGGTGCTTAGCTTGTACCTGCATGTTTGCCCATACAGAATTTTCTCTGTTGGCGGATTATAGCAAATATTTTTTTCCTTTCTTGTTAATCGTGAACTTCCGCAAAGTAACGCCTGCTTCTATCCAATATTTAAAACGTCGTCACCTAGTTTGTATGATAAAATAAAACAAGCGAATTTGATATTGAGCGAAAGCTTTTATTGTACTCGTATGAATTTTGTGATCCATATTTATGGTGGAAACTTTTACAGAGTGGCCGTGTTCAACAAAATAGTAAGGAGATATTGGACGAAAATCAAACAAACTGTTGTAAAACTCGAAATGACTTAAGTCCCTTGTCAAAAATGTTTTAGCCCGGTTAACTAGTTATGAAAATCAGTGACTAAAGTTAAATATTTGCTTCGACGTGCTGAAATATTTGTTACGACGTGTTTTTTATCCAAAGTATCTTGCGTCAAAGGGTTCATTAGATAGTGATCCCACTGAATGCTTCTTCTTTAGTCTCCCTTTCATAGCATCCATCAATTGTTCCATTAAACCCGGATACGGTAATAGCACAGATCCTGTCCCCCAGTCCCAACGGTAACCACGTTTTAGTGGCGTTCCATAGCTTGTAGAAAACTTTTTATAATCATAATCGTTCGCATTCATTGTCATTGGTTCAAGATTCCTCCCGAGCAATTGACCAAGCAGTTCTCCTACAATGGTCGCACCAATTGGCACCAAAAAATTAAGGTTTTTTGGTTCCAATTGCCCAGCTCTCCACTTCCTTCGACTGTCAATAATGTTGTTGACCGCATCATCACTGTGGCTCAAACCATTATCATGTGCCGCTAAATCCTCACTTACTACCACATCGATGTATCCATCGTGTTTTTTTACATGGTTAGAGTCTTGTTGGACGCTGTCCGTTAGTGAGTTGGATATCCATAAAACGGTAATTGCTGCAAACGGCAAAATAAAGTAAATAAATATATATCAGGACATTACACACATAGCAATCTAGCCCCAATGTAATCGATAGCTTGTGTTATAGATAGATAACTGATGAATATACATACATATAATATACACAAAATATAATATATTGAAAAACACCCAGACACTGGAAAACATTCATGTTTATAATGTAAACGCATGATTTAGGTCCCCGCGGTGTATTTTTATTCTTTCGTAGGAGTTTTTTTTACTCCTTTACGCCGTAACTACTGTAACGTTTTGCAATAGCGATAGATTATGCATATTATCTCGGTTTTTTTCATTGAAGATAGGCTTGACGACAATCATGCCTGATGGAAAGCAATGATGAGGTCTAGGTTGGAGCGCGCTTGCCTAGAAAATGCCTATTCACTCTTTTCTTGAACCTAGATTGTACTTGGCTGGAAACACGGAAGCTGGAAGGGCGTTCCACACCTTAGCGGTTCGTATCAGAAACGTGGAAGAAAAACGTTTCGTGCGAGTTTGTTGGACGTCAACCACATAAGGATGCCACCGCTCTCGGCAGTCCTATGGTATGGTATTTTATGGTTATTTCACGCTTGTGGACCGTGGAGCCGCAGGAAATATAAGTAGTTCAATATTAGAACAGAATAAGGTGATATATCTTCTAATATATTAAATTCTCTCGGTTTTCTTTGTTACCAAACTCCTCCGAAACGCCTGGATCGATCGTTATGAAATTTTCAATGTATATTCTCTGGGTTGTTCTGCAATATACATTTTGAACAAAATGTATATGGCAGAACAACGTTTGCCGGTTCAGCTTGCAATATTATAAAAACAAATTAAAAGACATTGCTACTTACTAAAAACAATAATATTAACTCGTGCCATTGTCACTTCACAATGCGATGACTTATTTTAACTTTAGCGTCGCACGATTTTATACAGTTTTTCCAATTAACACTATGCTGTTGTAATTAATGGAAACATGTTTAAATTATACTCGGAATTTAATTTTAACGGTGCACGATTTTATACATTTCTTTTCCAATTAACACTTTGCTGTTGTAATTAATTGAAACATGTTCAAATTATACTCGTAATTTAACTTTAACAGCGCACGATTTTATACACTTTTTTGACGTGACAACGTCTTATAAATCGATAGAGCCGGTTGCACGCACGAAAAAACATGACTCATCCGGCGTTACCGGCGTTACCTCGCTCATGCGGCGTTACCGGCGTTACCTCGCGAGCGCGGAACGAGCGACAAAGAAGACGTTGTCACGTTCAACTATCGTCAGTAAACCGACTTTACAGGCAATCAATTTTTCCAATTAACACTTTGCTGTTGTAATTAATTGAAACATGTTCAAATTATACTCGTAATTTAAATTTAACTTCGCACGATTTTAAACAGTTTTTCCAATTAACACATTGCTGTTATAATTGATTGAAAATTTTCAAAGTATACTCGTTATTAAGTTAAACTTCGCTCGATTTTAAACAATGTTCTAATTAATTGAAACATGTTTAAATCGATTTTTTAACCCCCAAATCATAAAACTACAGTTTTAACAAACGCCCATCTGGCTGAACGTAGACGTTTGAATTTGTTTTGGAGTAAAAATTGGTACATGGGCTATCGAAAAAAATTGACGTTTAAGGTTTTCTGAACTTTTCCCCTGAAACTGTTGACAGGGTTTGAAACTACTAAGTTCCGTTAACAAAGTTGTATTGATTATAAAAAATGTATTTTTTTTTTATCCAGCGGAATCTGTAAAGTTCGGAAAGCAGGTTTGCGCCGACAAGAACTGGCAAGAAACTCGGCACTTGCTCTTTTCAGCAATGTCACTATTACAATACAAGATTGCTTATAAAGTATGAAAAATTATTACACATTTTTAAGATATCTCGTGAGGAGATGGAAGCATATTCCTATTCCAAGAATCTTACTAAATATTAAGAGCCTGTTTCACAATCACCAGATAAACTTTATCTATCGAATATAATTGATTTTGTGACAATTTTTGTATTGGAAATCTGTCACTTTGTCGAGTTTTTTCGTTATACTCTTCATTCAGATTCCAAACTTAAAATCCTATTACGATATTGTTTTAAGAGCTTGTCTCACAACCGCCAGATAAACTTTATCTATACTCTTTCCATTATTTATTTTTCTGTGACACATGAAACAGATATAGCAATAGCGGGGGACCAGAAAGAGACCACTTTACCTTTATCTCTCTCTGGTCCGTCGCTATTGCTTTATCTGTTTCATGTGTCAAACTGAAAATAAACAAATGGAAAGAGTATAGATAACGTTTATCTGGCGGTTTTGAGACAAGCTCTTAAAATAATATCGTAATAGGATTTTAAGTTTAGGATCTGAATGAAATTAATAAATTAACAATAGCTATAACAAAATTGAAATTTTATTGACGGTGAGAGAAAATAAAAATAAAAATAAAAATATTCCACGTTATTGTATTGTGACAAAACAATCCATGGTTCCTATTGATCAGTACTCAGCGGCGGGTGTGGTAGTCTCTTGGTAATTATCATATTCTCCAATTTCTGGCTTTTCATAATCATCTCGTCTTGTTGTCTTGCGTGAAGAACTTGGTGGTTTGTACGTAGATGTAGGTTTGTGGGGGCTAGGTCTAGTCTTGTGGGTTGGAGGTTTTGGTGGCTTGGGTTTAGGAGGTTGCGGTGGCTTGGGTGGTCTTATTGGCTTGGGAAATTTCGGTTTAATGTATCTGAAAATTCTGAAGAGAACTGTAAATCTTCTGCTAGGCTCTTCCTTATTTCTTATATTCAGTTTGCTGTCTGTGTTTGGATCCAATAAAACGATTATACTGAAGAGTTCGTTATGTGACAAGTTATCGTCACTTGACATTTCGACATCTGTGCTTGACATGTGTTTATATTTGTGACGGTTTTGTACGAGTCCCTTCTGAATGTCATGGATTTCTTTTGCTGCTTCCACATGAAAATTGGTTACGCATAAGGTTATTATTGCTGCAACATTATAATAATATTATCATTATTCGTAACAGCTGACCTGGCAAACTTTGTTTTGCCATATAAATTATTTTTCACTTCGGAGTATAAAAATAATACCTACCGAACAAAACAAAAGTCATAAAATCTGAGGAGTTTTGGTATTTTGTATATTAGATAGTCATTAAAGTTTTTTGACAATCAATTTAACTTTAAGTAAATCTAAGTGAAAGTTTAAAAAATATTTTGCAAAACTTAGACGAAATAAAGTGTATAATATTAAGAGTTAAGTGAACAAATCGACCTGCCCGTTAATTCAAATTTTATTTGGCCTTCGCAATTTGTAACTCAATTAGACAAATAGGTTTACGGTAATTAAATCGTGGGAATGGCAGGATCATCTTCACATATTTTTATTTAAATATTTGCTGAAAAGTGTCCATTTAACGAAATTAATTCGAGTAGTATTGATTTTGAAATGAATAACTCACAAAATAGTCGACTGGGACTGACAAAGTGAACAAATTAAACCAAAGATAACCAAAGGTAACGTTTTTCTTCCACGTTTCTGATACGAACCGCTAAGGTGTGGAACGCCCTTCCAGCCTCCGTGTTTCCAGCCAAATACAATCTGGGTGCCTTCAAGAGAAGAGTGAATAGGCATTTTCTAGGCAAGCGCGCTCCAACCTAGACCTCATCATTGCTTTCGATCAGGCATGATTGTCGTCAAACGCAAGCCTATCTTCAATTAAAAAAAAAGATTTTTATAAAACATGAAAAAATTATACTGCCATTCCCGCAATTTTGTCTGTAATAATTTTACAGCTACTTCTTTTACTACTTACTAAAAACAACAATATTAACTCGTGCCATTGACACTCCACAATGTGATGAAGTAATTCAAGTTTAACATTGCACGATTTTATGCAGTTTTTCCAATTAACACCTTGCTGTTATAATTAATTGAAACACATGTTTAAGTTATGTTCGTAATTTAATTTTAACGTTGCATGATTTTATACAGTTTTAGACGATCTCCCTGGTCGCGGGTTCGATTCCCGCCACGGGCCTCTTTGGAATTTTATAATTTCTCAGGTGTGGTCTGGTGGGAGGCTTTGGCCGTGGCTAGTTACCACCCTTCCAGCAAAGACGCACCACGAAGCAATTTCGCGTTCTGGTGCGATGCTTGTAACATCTTAGGCTGCATCATCATTTTGCCATCAGGTGAGATCGCAGTCAAGTACTAACTTGTATAGAGTAAGAAAAACTATTTAACTATCAGAAATAACATGACCCAGAATACTGTAGCGCAACATTCAAGCAAACTTTTCCATATTTTAACGTTATAAATATTTGTGTCTGTCTAAAGCTTTAGATCGGGTCCTACATGACGTTCTGTGGCATAAGCTTAAACATGAGACGAGTTTAAGACCTGCAGGGCTATGTGTGCGTAGAGATATGTCTTTCTACTTTTGTCTCTCTCTTTTCTCTTTATTATCCATATTGATAGGCAGAGAAAAGAGAATGACGAAAGAAGAGAGAATTATCTCTACGCGCACATGCTGCAAAGGCTAAACCAGTATCGTTCAATACTGGTACGGTAACCATTGAAGGAGTTCATTGACCTTTAACGGCTGGGGTGTGGAGTGAGGCAGGTAGGACTTACGTCGTCAAGGCTCTTCAATCTATATGTGAACCAACTGATCGGGAGTGTTGGAGCGCTCAGCAGAGCTGGTGTCAGTTCTTCAATAGATGCCTCGACTCCCTCTTTCTTATCCATATTGATAGACAGAGAAAAGAGATTGACGAAAGAAGAGAGAATCATCTCTACGCGCGCATGCTGCAAAGGCTGAACTAGTGTCGTTCAATACTGGTACGGTAACCATTGAAGGAGTTCAGTGACCTTTAACGGCTGGGGTGTGAAGTGAGGCAGGTAGGACTTACGTCGTCAAGGCTCTTCAATCTATATGTGAACCAACTGATCGGGAGTGTTGGAACGCTCAGCAGAGCTGGTGTCAGTTGTTCAATAGATGCCCCGACTCCCCGTCAGATGCCGCCGAAAGTAGCTAGGGGAAATCTCGAAAATGCGCGAGGCTTCCCCGGAAGACGCGCGACCTTTTTTATTGATGTTATACAATTGACATTGACAATTTCACTATGGGATGTACAATTTTGTTGCAAAAAGCCGCTTCCATTCCATTCCGCGGCGGTGTAAATTGACCCTTATTCAATGCTTTAACAAGGTTCATTTTTAGCTGCCTTGGTATTTAGTAGTTATCGAGACGAATTTGTTTATATTTTAGCTCAATCCAACTTCAACATTTTAGGGCCGATATTTCAATCGCCAGATAAACGCTAAGGAATAAATATGACGTTTGGACAAATTTTGTATGGCATATGTTTCAAATTTATTCCTCAGATAGTTTATCTGGCGATTGAAAAATCAGCCCTTAGATAAATACGGATTTTAATTAATTATACTTTTATTGAGGTAACACAATATATTATGTTTTTTAAAACCAATAAGTAATATATTTATTAACAAAGTTTGTAGATAAAAGTTTTTTTAATCGTACCTTTTTCTATACTAATCTTTTGTATCTCTTAAGAGATAGTTGCGAGGGCTAATTCCAACAGATATTTACTACACCATTACATGTTGCAAGCTTATCCTTGCAAGCTTTTTTATTCTGTACTAAAAATCTTTTGTACTCGTCCAGAGACATGTGAACTACAATTTTGTGATTACTTTTTCTTCGTGACAGTTTTGAAAATAATGGGGATTTTTTCTTATTTATGCTTGCGTACACTGGCAGCTTTGCATTATACGGACTCATTGTATCCACTGGTTTTTCATGTTTCATTGCGTTCACTGGTTCATCGTTATGTTTCATTGCGTCCACTGGTTCAACATAAAGTTTCATTGTGCCAACTGGTTCATTGTTATGTTTCACAGCGTCCACTGGTTCATCATAAAGTTTCATTGTGCTAACTTGTTCATCAATATATTTCCTTGCGTCTATTAACGGATTTGTATCGAGATCCATTATGTCTAAACCGATGGCGTTTCCAAGTCTTTTAGGATCAAACTTCAGGGGTCCTTGCAAACTGTTATGTACTACATTTAAAATGGCCGCTGAAAATAGATAGTTTAAATTTACATTAAACTATTGAAGGCATTATTTTGCGGAAATCCATAGTAGACAATCGATCTCTGCGACTTCGCATTGTGAAGTCAAACATCTCCGAGAAAGTCCCAGTGTCGGGACGAAATGTATGTCGAAGAAAGTGTTAGAAAATTGTGTGTGGTGTTTCATGTGGGCAGTGTTCCTGCATATTGTACCATATAGAACCTTTTCAAGAACCGGATTAAAGCAAAAAAAATAATCTTTCTTAATAACATTAGACAATTTTTTTTAAAAAACAAGTTTTATCCGTATTCTGCTCACTAAAAAATCGCTTAAATACGTCGTCTATGCCGTTAAGTTGGAAACAGTTGTCTTACCAGCTGTCACAAGCAAATACATGGTCGGTACAACTCAACTGTTTTGTAGAACTCAAATGAATTCACACTTAATAAAATGCCTTTATTAAAGTTGACGTATATATACTTCCTAATTTTACGGAGTGTTAAATTAAATACCATATTTCATAATTGTATACACTAATTTTCTGTGTTAAATGTAATTGAAGGAAACGAAATAGTTTATTAATTTGAAACACAGTACAAGAAATCACTAACAATTCTATTCGTATTCTAGTAGAAAAATTGGTTGTCTGTAAAGTCGGTTTACGGACGCTAGATTTACGTGTTATCGTCATAATCATTATTTTTTGTAATTTTTATCGTGCCTCTCTATCGCTTGTTGCGCGCTCTCGCTTGTACGCACAGGTTCAGGTGGAACGTTACGCGGAACGTTACTATTTTCCATGTGTGTTGCTGGTGTTCATCAATTTATAAAACGTTATCACGTCAAAAAATGATTTTAATTAATCGCTCAATAGTCAGTTATAAGGCAAGTTAATTTTGGAATGTAAATGCAATAAATAAACATACTGCGTTTTACTTTAACTGCCCCACTTAACACGTTGAATTGTACGGTTCAATTGTTCAATCTATAACTAGTTGAGACCGTTCATGCGTTGAAATTATGCTTGAGTCAAAATTGTCAATTTCCGACGTAACATAAAAGTGTCATGTGTTCAATTATTGATTAGATAATTGCCATCATATTATTTGGCATTTCATAATCTAGTTTTTGTCTCAAACATATTTGAAAATATGTGTTCAACTTTCTCATTTCAGGATAAAATCCAAGATATTTTGTTATTTCTGAATTATAGTAATTTAATTCAATTAATATTCAATGTCACTGGTTATTTACTATATTAATAAGTTGTATATTTATTTTACTATAAATTATTTTGTAATACTATTATCGGCGCAAAATTACGTCAGCGCCAACGAATACCATAAGAGTATGGTCCGAAACGCGAGGCCCGCCGCTTCGCATGAACGCTCTTAAGTTCTAGTCGGGCTCGCGCACTGAGGGTTCCGTACTATGAAGACCCATTGTCAATGGTATTAAATTAAACTAAACACCCCTGCCCACCAAATTCAAAAACGAGGAACAAATCTCGTTTTTGTACGGGAGCCCCATTAAATATATTTTATTCTATTTAATTTTTTTGTATTTGTTATTATAGCGGCAACAGAAATACATCATCTGTAAAAATTTCAAGTCTCTAACTATCACGGTTCAAGAGATACAGTCTGGTGACAGACGGACGGACGGACGGCGAAGTCTTAGTAATAGGGTTCCATTTTTTACCCTTTGGGTACAGACCCTAAACATGAACGTCCCTCCTCGCACTTACGCTTACACGGTGAAAGAATAATGTATTGGCGGGCGTTCAGTTTTAAATTAGACGATCTATACCAGGAACTAGGGATCGGATAGAATTAATTACCAGGGAACAAATTAAAAACAACGTCGTTTCGTGTCTGCAAACATTTTATTTACAAAAGCGGGTAAATCGATGGTCTTATAAAAAGAATGGTATAAAAAACAAAAAAAATAATTTACAACCGATTTGTAAACAAAAATGCATTGCCCGTTTGTTTACAGCACTTTGGCAGTGGTGGTATGAGATTCGCTTAGCAAAGAGAGTTACTATGAGACCTTTGTGTTTTTTATCCGTTGAGCAAAAATCGGTTATCCGGGATCCAATCGATTACAGACTAAAAAGGAAGCATTCTCGACAAATTAAAAAAAAATGTAGAGATTGTTGCCTTTTTTATAATAAATTAACATTACCAAATCAAATAGGTGGTAAAACTTTAATTTAATAATGCCAATTTAGTTTGGGCATCACTATTGGGCTATTTAGTGATGTAGAATTTAGCGCGATCACTAAATAGTCCGACTAGATAGTGAGTGAAGTCGAGTCGGCCGGATTACCAGGCGCGGAGTCCGTAGGGGTAGGCACCGTAGGCGGCTACGCCGAGGGGGGCTCCGGCGTAGGCGAGAGGGGCTCCGGCGTAGGCGAGGGGAGCGCCGACAAGCGCGGCGCGGGCACCAGCCAGGGCTCCGTCGACAGCGGCGGCCTGGGACTGCGCGGCGGCGACGTAGTTCTGGGAAGCGGCTACGTTACCCCAGTAAGCGTTCTCGTGGAGGTTGCGGTTGGTCTCAGCGACCTGCACAATGAAACAGACACGATGAAATCGGCACAATGAAACGATGTAGACGATGAAACAGATATCGATTTAGAAAATGAAACAGTGCAAAAGAATAGCGTTATTGATTTTCGTGGCCCATGATGGCCCCAATGATGGAAATGTTAATGGTAAAGATTTAATAGAGGAGGAAGAGGTAGAGGGAAACCAAAGAAAGGATTTTTGAGCAGAACAGTGATGTTAAAGGTTGGGATTTGGGATTACAACTTACAGAGAAGTTAAAGAAAGACCAATGACGGAAAAAGTTGTGAACGCTGGTCACAATAGAATTCCAGTTACACAAATCATAGCAGTTGAAGATTCATCACAAAAAATTCGATTATACTGAAGTGTCCTAAGTAAGACGCTAGATTTCGGCTACAGTGGCCCTGTCAGAATAGTATAGTCTTAACGATTGCGATCTGCGACTGTCACTTCGATTGCTGTGATTGTCGCGTCGATTGCTGCGACTGTCACTTCGATAGCTGTGACAGTCACTTCGATTGCTGTGACTGTCACTTCGATTGCTGCGACTGTCACTTCGCTTCTTGCGACTGTCGCGTTATTTGAAGCGACTATCGCGTTATTTGAAGCGACTGTCGCGTCGATTCCTGTGACTGTTGCGTCGATTGCTGTGACTGTCACTTTGCTTCTTGCGACTTTCGCGTTATTTGAAGCGACTGGGACAGTCGATTGCTCTGACTGTCGCTTTGATTGCTACGATTGTCACGGCCTCTGTGTCTTAGCGGTCGTTACCTGACGGACTGCCTCAGTGTTGTACTGGATGGCGGCCTCGGCGGCGCGGGCCTGGCCTTCCCCGATGGCGCGGACGGTGTCCCGCGCCGCGACGGTCGCGTCGATGGCGGCCGCCTGCACGTCCCCGGGGTTGGCGCCCACTACCAGGGGGGAGAGGATGGCGCTAGCCGAGGCATAGCCGAGGAGGGCAACGAAAGCGATCTGTTGGGAAAGAGACATCGGCATTAGCTTAGTGAGCAGATATGGCACAAAAAAGGGTTGAGACGAAGATTTAATTGTGATTGTAATAGTACATTTTAATAGAAGTGCGGAAAGTATGTCATTTCTTTGTGAGTCGCGGTTCGTTGACCCAAGCCGAAGACGCGGTTCAACAATGGAGACGAGTGGCAAATATGATAACTCCGCGTGTGCATTGAATGACTTATTTTAATAGTAGATACATGTCATTTCTTTACGAGCGGCGGTTCGTTGACCCAAGCCGAAGGCGCGGGTCAACAATGGAGACGATTGGAAATGATAATTCTGCGCGTGCATTGAAGAACTTTTCTTATCTGGATGTACGCTGTTAAATAGAAGGTTTGTTTCAAAAATTTTGAACAAAAATTCTTAAGGCAACCAAAAAATCACTAGTACAGAAAAGTATAACTTTCCGCACACTAAACGTACGTGGAAATGTCTTAAAAAGATTTTTCGTTGACTTTCTAAAGTTATGTTCAGGTAATTAATGTATCATAAGGATTTTAAAGTGTTTCCGGTTAACTAAAATATAATTTAAGGATGCTCTAACTCCGGTTCGGAAATTAAATAATACGTCTTTGCTTGTTATTGACTTAACGGCAGCTTAATATAAACCTATAATTTAAATAATTAATTCTTGGATTAAAAGAGGGATATGATGGATTTAATCCTAATCAAGGTATCGGGCGTTGTTGAAATGTTAATAATTCAATTATCGACAATTACTCATAATATTACGTATTGGTGTATAATGCTTGTGGATGTGTTTGCTTATGTAAATTATAATTAGGTGAAGATATTTATGAAATGGTTAGTTTTGACGTGAATATACGCCTTTTAAAGGATACTGACTATGGACGTATGTAATCCCGCACCAAGCTGATTCAAATCTAAACTTATTTTTTTTTTATAGACTACGGTCTCCACATTAACTCCTACAATTATTAATTTTGTAATTAAAATCTAGATTCCAAGTTATAGGCAAATAAACAAGTTGCAGTTCTCAATAAAATCTGTATGACAAGAAATGTGCATTGTAAAGAAAGTATTTTTTTTGTATGCGAAATTAAATTCCGGATATGTAAAACAAATTCCTAGTGCCTACTAATGGTTCTCAATTTTTTTTATTTTCTTTTCCTATTTTATTTTCCTAGAATATTTTGGTTTTGAATCATGAAAAAAACTTGATACCATCTTCGGTCATTCTTCTTTAATCTTGAAACTGTATTAAATTTTAGTGTACATTTAGTTTTGACTACTTCCCTGGTGGATTCCCTGGATTTCCGTCTCGGGCCATTTTAAAATTTAGAAATTGACTCAAGTCTGTTCTGGTGGGAGAATTTACGATAACATCTTTGACTGCATCATCACTTACCATCAGGTGCGATCGCAGTCAAGTACTAACTTGAAAAAATAAAAAAATTGGTCAAGTGCGAGTCGGACTCGCGCACGAAGGGTTCCGTACTATTATTTATATTACTTAGCGACATGATGATGCAGAAGCCAGACTTCTCAATAATACCCTACTTCTACTATACAAGCAGAGTAATATTGGGAGTTCTGGATCATCGCCCAAAAACGATAAAAAAATCACGTTTGTTGTATCGGAGCCCCCTTTAATCTTCGGACGGCGTAGTCTCAGCAATAGCATCAAGTTTTTTACCCTTTGGGTACAGAACCCTAAAAAATCGCGATGTTGTGATTAAAACGGCATTGTCCTTTACCTAAAACACTACAAGGTCAAATCCTTGTAGTATCTAGACCTTGTATATAATAAGCGAGCCAATTACTTATTCCATATTCGGTGCCAATCTTATGAAACAGACCTACTTTGGACTTCGCGTATCCATTTCAAACGCGATGGGTCCCGCATACATAATAGGTGTTAATATTACATTGCTGTAGGTATTAGGTACTTTAGCATTTGACGACCTCCCTGGCGCAGTGGCGGCGCGCTCGGATTCGAGTGGGAGGTCGCGGGATCGATTCCCGCCACGGGCCACTTTGGGATTTTATAATTTATAAATTGGCTCAGGTCTGGTCTGGTCTGGGAGGTTTCGGCCGTGGCTAGTTACCACCCTACCAGCAAAGACGCACTGCCAAGCGATTTAGCGTTCCGGTGCGATGCTGTGTAGAAACCGTTGGGGGTAAATTTACTTACCCTTTCAAGTGAATACGATAACATCTTAGACTACATCATCACTTACCATCAGGTGAGATCACTGTCAAGTACTAACTTTTATAGGATAAAAAAAAATGAAGACTATCGTCTAGTGACTAAGCGCGACGCGAATAGGTGTTTTCAAAAATTATATCTATGCCCGTATAGAGAGAGTTGCAAGTCCAGAGCTAGACCTACATTTTGTTCTTGAAGTGCTTTTAGTGATAACGTTTTTAACCCCCCAAACTTTTACCGAATTGGACATTTTTGGCCTCATTAAATTCAGTACACCTTAATCTAGGTTCGTACGTTTTTTGTAGTTAATTTAAATTAAGAATACTCGAGGATGTTTTTAGGTCACAAAAATATGGATATTTAGACGCTAATAACTTTTAAGATCAGCAATATTTCTAAAAAATTAAAACGTACGAGCTGGACAGATTAATTTGTTTTGCTATAATCCGCTACTTGAAAAGATTCTGTATGTACAATATGAGTGACACCGGGACATCCTCAGGTGTGTGTGTCGGGACGAAACTTGCGTCGAAGAAAATGTTGGAAAATTGTGTGTGGTGTTTCATGTGGGCGGTGTTCCTGCATATTGTACCATACATAATCTTTTCAAGTAGCAAAACTAATTAATCTGTCCAGTTGATTATGGATTGCCGTAAAATAACGCCTGCTCCATTAAATATTTAAAAACGTACGAGCATAGTATTTTATTGTAAGTATCTGCAACATTTCTAAAAATTATAAAAATTACAGTGGAAATGCGAAGTGCTTATTTGAAAGTCATGGTAAAACCTGTACGACTGAAAGAATCACATAATGTTTTCATAAATGTTTGTGCCTGATAGAAATAATTATTTCCAATCAAGTACCTAAACGTTTCGTTACACAAATAATATCCGAAATTGAAATCAATTTGACTCTAATAAGTTTCTAATTTGGTGTATAATCGTCACGTATACTGACAAAATCATTTGACAAATTGAATTATTTTTTATATGAAATTGGTTTTATTGTGTTCAATTATGTTTGTACTCATAGGCTTGGTATTTAGCAAGAAATTGTCATTTCTACTTTTTACTCTTTGAGCGTTTTACTTTTTTTTACAACCTACAAGATAGTACTTGACTGCGATCTCACCTGATGGTAAGAGATGATGCAGCCGAAGATATTATTGCGTTAACTTGGAAGGGGTAAGTAAATTCACCCCTAACGGTTTCTACACAGCATCGCGTCGGAACGCTAAATCTTTGCCGGTAGGGTGGTAACTAGACACGGCCGAAGCTTCCCACCAGAGCTAATTTACAAATTATACAATTTTAAAGATGTCCTTGGCGGGCAAAAATAGTAGATAATTTTTTATTTATCGACAATTTTGTTTTGTTTTACAGTTTCTTATTAAACTGAATAGGCACAATTGGTGACATAAGTTTGTTACGTCTACATTAATATTCTATGACAGTTTACCTTGACCATCAACATAGTGTATGCAAAACGCGTATGTATTACTGTAAAGTGTACCAGTCTAATGAGATCTCTCTTATTTACAATGTAATAAAGGTGGTATTCTTTTGACATATCAGTTGAATATGGATTTCAGTTCACATGTAGAGGTCTTTGTAATGTGGATGCTACAGATTACGTTCGATATTGCGAAATTATTCTTTACATTTTTTTAACTGTAAATAGTTAAAGTGAATTGTTTTGGTAATGATTTATGTTAATTAAACATTACTATTTGAGGCAAGGTTTCGCCGAATTTAAAACTTTATGTTTATGGCACTTTTTTTTTAGAGCCATCTTCTAGAGTGGCCATATCAAATGAGACGAAACTTCGTACTGTTCTTAAAGCTAAAGGCAGGGAGATTAGCAATATTGTATAGAGAAAGAGTTTATATGGAGAAGGAGTGCAGAAAGCACCCAGCAATCTACCTATGTGTTTGAGTGCTACGATGCCCCGCACAATGCACATACACACAAATTGGTCGAGTTTATGCAACTCTATGTCTATCGGGGAAACTATTTTTGAAAACCTTTACTTTGTAATAATATGGAGTTATTTAGTCATATTAGTTAGATTCAAAGTTAGATTAAAGATTACTAAATTGACAGTATTTAATATAAAAGTTGGGTGTGAGTAAAGAATAATTTAAAAATTAACACAGTTATTTAGAAATTAATTAGTCTTAGTCCAGAAATCACAGACAAAATAGAAACCGGCAATCCTCGGAATCCTTTTCGTCACATTCGAAAAAAAACCGTTGTTATTTTTAATTACTCGTAAATTAGGTTATTTTTAAACCACGATCACTGTTCTTGCGTAAAAAAAATCACGTTTTTTTTTCACAAATTCGAGTTTTTTTTTTATTTCAAGTTCCCGCTCTATTTTTTTTCGTAGGTTCTTTTATATGCTAGGGCCGCGCTTTCTATGTATTTTTTGATTAGTAACTATTTGTTTGTTGTTATTATCTATTATCTATTAATACTGATAAGATTGTTGATAAGATCTTACCAGAAATCTCATCGTGAACTTCTTTGTCAGACTACTCGAGAGCTACTGAATGCTGTTCTGGTGTTGCAGAGGTCTTTTATACGTGTTGTCTATACGTTGAAAGTCCTTTAATCATTGATACTATGAAGTACATACCTGTTTTGTCTGTGGCATTTAAAAAGTATAGAGGCTCCAACAATGTTGTCGGGTGACAGATGATATTGTCAGGGCTTTTTTTTATTGGTTCGAGAAAGGTTGACTTAATTTTTCAGCCTTCTTGTGTTGCTTTTTTTAGTAACGTAAGTTATGTATTGATGTAATTTAACTTGTAGTTGCGTTTTGTACGTGAAGGTTGATAACTTATTTGGCAATAAATAAAAATGGCATTGTTAAAAATAAGTATATGAAGTTCTCTGTAACGTTATCTTGGATTAGATTCCCGGGCTATACTAAAATTATTAGGTAATTCGAATTTTGGGGACGTAAAATCCTCATTTTCACTTTGCCTCGAAGAGCACGTGAAGCCAATGATATTATTAGAGTTTAAAGATTCTTATTAAACAGAAGTCCTGTGCCCTTGTGTAAAAACTTAATTATCATATTTATGACTACGAAAAGAAAGAAATGCGTACGATTATTCCTGAAATGATACTTTTTTAGGTTGGGCATATTTTAGGATGGAGAACTATTCAATAGTTCTTGCGATACTGTTACTGTTACCGACACCTTTGCAAATCTGTAATTTTGTAGTGCACACATTTTCATCGTATTTTTTCTTTACATTACGTACAACGTCCAGATTTTAATTTCAAAGAACATTTTTTTAATCAAAGAGTGAGTTTTGGCGTTATAGTTTTTAATAGAAAACTTTTAGGTACCTGTATAATCTGTTAAATCGACCTATTAAGAAGGAGGATAGCCGAACCCCTTTCTTATCTCTTGTCTACATCATAGTGGGGACCTCTATAACCTCCTGGTACGCGTTCTGATTCCAGTACAGGAAGGTCGCGGGTTCGGTTCCTGCCACGGGCCTCTTTAGAATTTTATAATTTCTAGATTTTCATTTAAATTGGCTCAGGTCTAGTCTAGTGGTAGGCTTCGGCCGCGGCTAGTTACCACTCAACCAACAAAGACGTACCGGTACCGCCAAGTTATTAAGCGTTCCGGCGCGATGCTGTGTAGAAACCATTAGGGGTGAGTTTTTTATTTGCCCCTTCCAAGTCGACCTCCCTGGCGCAGTGGTGGCGCGCTCGGATTCGAGTGGGAGGTCGCGGGTTTGATTCCCGCCACGGGCCACTTTGGGATTTTATATTAATTTCTAAATTGGCTCAGGTCTGGTCTGGTGGGAGGCTTTGGCCGTGGCTAGTTACCACCCTACCAGCAAAGACGCACCGCCAAGCGATTAGCGTTCCGGTGCGATGCTGTGTAGAAACCGTTGGGGTAAATTCACTTACCCTTCCAAGTTAGTACGATAACATCTTAGACTGCATCATCACTTACCATCAGGTGAGATCGCAGTCAAGTACTAACTTGTATAAAAAAAAGTCAGTACGATAACATCTTCGACTGCATCATCACTTACCATCAGGTGAGATCGCAGTCTCACCTGATGGGAAGTGACTTTTTGTAGAGGGTAAATAAAAATATGAAAGTTGATTTGATCACAGTAAACAAAATGTCATGTCTAATCGTTCTCAACTCTGTGTAATCAGATGATAATGTAACAAAGATCAGTCAGTCAGTCTACGCTAAGTGAAGCAGGAAGCTTTCGGTGCCGAATGAAAAAACAATTATCCGTCGCGCATTGCTCTGTGCGAATACAAGTGAAGTGACATTTACACTTACAATATACTGTTTGAGGCACCCGCCGACTGGCCGCCACTCACACCGTAATGTATCATTCACTCGCTCACCGTCACCTAGCCCAAACCTTTGTCCACTAGAAATGCCTTGCATAGGTTTCCGTTATGATGTAGAAAAGGTATAAGGAACTGTTTTAAAAATCTCAGTATTTCGATTTTTTTCTTTTTACACAAAAAAATGACGATCGCAGTTGACAAAATACTGTGATATCTAATCGTTCACAACTCTGTTCAATCAGATGATAATGTAACAAATATCGGTCAGTCAGTCAGCGCCAGGTGGAACTGGAAGATTTCGGTGCCGAATGAAAAAACAATTATCCGTCGCGCATTGATCTGTGCGAATACAAGTGAAGTGACATTTACACGTACAAAATACTGTTTGAGGCACCCGCCGACTGGCCGCCACTCACACAGTAATGTATCATTCACTCACTCACCGTCACCTAGCCCTAAACCTTTGTCCACTAAAAAAGCCTTGCAGAGGTTTCCGTTATGATGTAGAAAAGGTATAAGGAACTGTTTTAAAAATCTCAGTATTTTGATTTTTTTCTTTTTACACAAAAAAGTGACGATCGCAGTTGACAAAATACTGTGATATCTTATCGTTCGCAACTCTGTTCAATCAGATGATAATATAACAAATATCAGTCAGTCAGTCAGCGCCAGGTGGAGCAGGAAGCTTTCGGTGCCGAATGAAAAAACAATTATCCGTTGCACATTGCTCTGTACGAGCACAAGTGAAGTGACATTTACAGGTACAAAATACTGTTTGAGGCGCCCGCCGACTGGCCGCCGCTCGCACCGTAATGTATCATTCACTCACTCATCATACATAATATTATATCAATATTCCAAATTTCATGACAAATAGCTTTTATAGTAACTGAAATGATCAAGTGTGATAGACGGACTGATTGATGGACGTAAAGTTTCAGCATAACGGTTCCATCTTAACGATTTTGGTATGGAACCCTAAAAGTGCAGTAAAGTGTCAATTTATCATCTTCATAATCACCTTCTGTTTTTGATAGTCGATTATAGAGTAAATTGTAAATCTAATTTTAATAAGACCGCAGATCCTTGACCCATAAGTCACGCTCTAGTATCTGGAAACCTTACACTTCAGCGGCCTTAGCCATATACTATAACTGCGACATACGAAACTGTCGATCGCTCATTCCATAGCTATATGGAATGAAATTAAAAAAAACGTTTGAGAAACGTAGAGTTTGCGAAATAGTTCTCTACAATAAGACAACTCAGGATATTGGCATCCGAACGATTTACGTAAACCTTTTTCGTACGAGCAAACAGTAGCGCCATCTGTCAAAATTCTTTAGGTGGCTGCTGAGAGAACTACAGCGTGGCCTTACTGTTGGTTGTAAAACAAGCATTTTTGGCATGATAAACTGACGACATTTTTTCCGCCATGTCTTAATTTTCTGGCTCACTGCGATGAGGGTGTCGCTGTCTGCGTCGGACCCTGTTTTATTGGTTAGGTACACCGCGACATTAGTTCCAGCTTTGGCCACCGCTTTAGGAAAGCTTGGCACATGGTAATCAATGAACCCAATTTTTTCCAATGTACTATGCGCTTTCGTATGAATTTTTTACAGTATCACACAAACCTAGTAAATACATAGTTTATGCATCATTAGAGACGTGAAGTGAAACTGATCAATTATTATGTTCCATGCTCAGTTCTCGCCTTATATGTCGGATGTATGTTACGTTCAACAAAAACATTAATATGTTCATATTTTATTTATTAGGTTACATGGTATGGGCCGTGATCCGTATAAGCTTTGGAGGTTTAACAGTTTTTCTGTGAATTACTTAAGGCTACTTACATTGAGGACATATTATACGCTGTTTGCTAACTAATAAGATGATAACTCTTGAAAACCATGCTGCCCGTGGGGCAATACAAACACAAATTGTTATTTAATAGTCTAACATGTAATACTATAGTAGTGTTATTATCTCGCTGCAGACTCGGTCATAAATCATTCGAGTGCTTTTGTTGTTCTTTGTTGAGTTGTGCATTACTGCAGAAATGATTTATGACCGAGTCTGCAGCGAGATAATAACACTACTATAGTCTACAACGTGAGACAAAAATATACCAATTGAATGAGGGATTTCCATCCCTTGTTAAACCCCCCTTTTTATTATTTTAGACAGAATATTCCAGAAATGCCTCCATCTAAGAAATCGAACCACGTTGGCAGGAGTACGGGATACACTTGCGTCTTCACCGCGCTCCCACCAGGCCTCGATCACGCTGCTAGTAGCCACTGCCGACACCTTCCGATAGGGTGCGCCACCTCCCCACCTTGTCTATGGTATGCGGGTAACGGACGCCAGAGTTTCCTGTTTCTGTACAATACGACCTCCCTGGCGCAGTGGTAAGAACTCGGATTTGAGTGGGCAGTCGCGGGTTCGATTCCCACTACAGACCAATTTAAAAAATTATAATTACTAAATTGGCTCGGGTCTGGTCTGGTAGACCTTCCAACTGTCCTTTTTTTACGGTCTTTGACCGTAGCAATATCAATAGTAACCAGCTGACGCACCACCAAACGATTTAGCGTTCCAGCACGATGCTGTGTAGAAACCTAAGGGGTTGCTACACAGCATCGGACACACGTACGGTCACGTCAAAAGTGCACGCATAGCTTAGAGGCTAAAACAATTTTAAAATATTTTATGTAATACAAGCATGCAAGGTATCTGGTTTGCAAATTCTATACATATAGACTTTTGACCCTCATTTTACAATGACATATCCGACTGCATCACTTACCATCTCGTGAGACCGCAGTCAAACTTATAGTGTAAAAAAATAATTTAACATTAACATATATAAGTAGAAGTTATTAAAAGAGCGTTACGCTTCGGTGTAATCGACGTCCAAAGGAACAACAATGCGTTCAATAAAAACACCATACAAGTACAACTCCGTACCTATATAGTTCATGCTTCATACAAATGTGTCAAAAAATCATCGAACAGTAACATTCAGATAAGTAGAAGATAATAAAAAAGCGTTACGCTTCGGTGTGATAGACGTCCAAAGTAACAACAATGCGTTCAATAAAAACACCATACAACTCCGTACCTATATAGTTCATGCTTCATACAAAATTGTCAAAAAATCATCGAACAGTAACATTCAGATAAGTAGAAATATTAAAAAAGCGTTACGCTTCGGTGTGATGGACGTCCAAAGGAACAACAATGCGTTTAATAAAAACACCGTACAACTCCGTACCTATATAGTTCATGCTTCATATAAATGTGTCAAAAAATCATCGAACAGTAACATTCAGATAATCTAGAAGATATTAAAAAAGCGTTACGCTTCGGTGTGATGGACGTCCAAAGGAACAACAATGCGTTTAATAAAAACACCGTACAACTCCGTACCTATATAGTTCATGCTTCATATAAATGTGTCAAAAAATCATCGAACAGTAACATTCAGATAATCTAGAAGATATTAAAAAAGCGTTACGCTTCGGTGTGATGGCCGTCCAAAAAAACAACAATGTGTTTAATAAAAACCCCATACAATTCTGTATCTATATAGTTCATGCTTCATACAAATGTGTCAATAATCATCGAACATTGACATTCAGATAACTAGAAGTTATTAAAAGAGCGTTACGCTTCGGTGTAATCGACTTCCAAAGGAACAACAATGCGTTCAATAAAAACACCATACAACTCCGTACCTATATAGTTCATGCTTCATACAAATTAATTACCAGTTCTGAATCTTGCCGGTCGGTATGAGGAAGGACGATGGAAAGTCACCGCGAATGGCGAGTGGTAGCGAATTAGCGATGGTAGGAACTAGGAAATCACCAAGTGTTATCTGTATTATGTCAACTTGCGTTACTTTTGGTTTTTACAAGTTTTGTGGGGAAACTTAAAGGTTTAACTGTATGTTGTGATTTATTATTTGTTTAAGTCAATTTTTATAAATAAGGTACTTAGTCTTAATACTATAAGCAATTACCTCGAAAACATAGTGTGTCTATACTCTATGTTGACCGATGACAGATTGGTGTTATGACGTTTGAAGAAATTTAATTATTGGATTGGAGTTTCGAAAAATGGTTCCTTGAGTCTTCGTCCGAGTTGCTTACGGAGTTTTTGTGACGATTGTAATATTTATATCGTAAATATATGTGTTTCGGCTTGTTTGAATTAAAAATAATAAGTGTTGATACGTGTTTGATTTTGACACGTAAGTTACTCTTTTCAAGTTGGTACGATAATATCTTCGACTGCATTATCACTTAACATCAGGTGAGATCGCAGTCGTACCATATACACGGTTAGTTTTGGACTCTCGACTCTTATCAACCATTAAATATGTAGACGGCGGTGGCGCCTAGAAACTACGACTAATAACTAAACTATGTGGAGTTCACACCCACGACAGAACACCGCGTCGCAAACACCCCAGACAATGAGTGAGGTTGCATTACTAAACCCACATAACTGTCACAGTGGATTGCTAAAACTAAGATATTATCGCAACCTAACCGGAATATAAGCAACCACTTTTAGACCTCCAAAATCGACGATTTTTGAGATAAAGTAACTATAGTTTTTTTTTTAATTTATTTAAATCAAAGAAATACATGCACAAGTCTAAATTAAAAAAATTCTCGCCAAACTATGACTAGTTTATTGACGAGGAGGCGCTCTTTTCATTTACCTAGTTATTGTGCGTCTCATTATGCTAACTAAAACTACCAGCGACTAACCGCGACTCTCTTGATGTCGTCCGTCCACCTAGGAGATCTGCCAACATTGCGCTTTACGCGGTGTATGATCGGCGACCGCCAGTCCAGCACCTGGCTGTTCAAGGTGCGTCGTCGTCGTCTTTTTACACGACTGCCCAGCTGTGGCTGTGGGTTTCTTTATTACACCATAACTTCTGAATGGCTGAAGAGATTAAGAGATATAGGGCATCGTTAGAATCCTTACATTATTTCGAGTAACATAGGCTATATCTTTTTCCAAAAAAATCACTACTTTAATTATTCTTTATCTTTCTACATCAATTATTCTATTCCTTTCTTCAATTTGACGACCGAATGGCGTAGTGGTAGCGAACCTGCCATCTGCGCCGGAGGTCGTGGGTTCGATTCCCACTACTGGTAAATGTTTGTGTGATGAGCATGAATGTTTTACAGTGTCTGGGTGTTTTTCAATATATTATATTCATGTATATTTGTATGTATGTATATTTATCAGTCATCTAGCACCCATAACACAAGCTATCGCTTACTTTGGGGCTAGATTGCGATGTGTAAAAATGTCCCGTATATATTTATTTATTTAATTATTACGAGTAAACCTTAGCGTGTATTGCACGCGCGTGCACTCCATACCTATAGGCATAAAGGCAAGTGCCTACCCTAACAAATTCATCCGATAAACCAGAAAAAGAACTTAAAGTTATTATTATAGGTCTTTTGCTTATAATAATAATTAAAATATCAAGCAATCTCAATTGCGATTTTTTTTGTAATTATTATTTTTTTGGTTTATTGGATGAATTTGTTAGGGTAGGCACTTACTTGCCTTTATGCCCATATGGAGTGCACGCGCGTGGTGTATTGTTCCAAGTTTTGTCATAAGACAAACAAGTATTATTGTACGGGTAGCGCCAGTGAACCGGCGCGGTGGGCTATAGAGACCGCGCCCACCGCCCTCGCAACAGCGCCTCACAATTTCATCAGCAATTTTCGTTGTGGACGACCTTAGTACGCCCGGTGCACTGCGCGTTTGTCTCCATTGCTTGGCGACGTGTTTTCTGACTGACGTCTGGACAAAACATGTCCTGTCTATTCTAACCGTCACACTCAAATTTAATCAAAATATTTACAGGTACTTATGAAATATCAAACTCTACCGCCACGGAGTTAAGTTTATATTTACAAGGTTTGTATCATATCCTTCTCAGCCATAATGACGTCATACGGGTTGTCATCCAAACTAAACGCGTACGTATAATAGACATAATATACCCTGGAGAGGGCGGACGGTGCGAAAAATGACACCAGTTTATCGGTCCCAAAATTCTTGTTTTGATAGAAACAACAGAAAGGCCAGGCTGTAGTTCGCTTAGCAACCACCTATAGAATTTTGAAAGATCGCGTTACTTTTTGCTTGTACGAAAAAGGCTTACGTACATCGTTTGAATGCCCATATTCTGAGGTTTCTCATCGATGGCCTCGACAGAGTCTGCACATGCCTATGCCCCGGAGCTTTATTATGTTTGTTTAAGCCACAGTCAGTGCCCCGTCATTCCCAAATTCTTCCTACCCAATGTGTACCCAACGCTGCGGCCTCAGCGGCAAAGGCAGCCGCCGATAAGCGTGTGTGATTTTGACTGTCGCATATTGGCCTGAACACCGTAGCAGGTAGACAAAGTGACTTATAGTTCTCATTAAAGGTATGCCACAGAAATATCATGAATGACCCTTGCCTACTTTTCTCATGCAGAGGTATATAAATAAATAAAAAATTATAATCTTCCAAACAATGCTCGCACGTATGCAAACACACACTTTCACACACACTCACACACATACACACACACACACACTCACACAGACAGACATGTCAACTTTATAAAACCCCGTTGTTTTTGGGGGTCTAAAATGTGTTGAGACGTCATAAGTCATGACATATACTTTCTCGTATGCGTACAATGGAAACAGTCCAGTACACGCGGTGCGCACGCGCAATTAATTAAACAGGATGCCCTCGCAGCAGCACAGAGTTGATATTTCAATTTCGAACACGCGGCACTTAAAATAAAAGCTGTTTTGGCAATTAATATAATGTATTCAGTTGTCTCTTAATCTTGAGTTAATTTGCTGCCTTTTTTCGCGTATTGGCTCCAATTTATCTCTATCTATCGGAGCTCCATATCATAGTAGTAGTTCAAAAAACAACCAAACCCGGACGTCCAAAGTTAAAGTACAAGTAAGTAGTCTGGCTCCACATTGTTCTATGCAGTCCACATATTGTGTGGTAAAGAGTTACAATCCTGAAAGCGTCGGGTTTTGGGGGCGGGAGTGTCTCAGTGTACATGTGTTTTTTATAAACAAACTAAAACACTGTAATTCGACTTAAACCATTATTATACAGCCTAATTTGGCTTGCAGCAAGCTATCAGCTTACGTTACTTACTTCGACTGACTATTTTTTCACCCTATGCAGCTTCGAGTGGCATTTTAACGCATGTTCTCTCTGATGAATCAAACACGAGACTGAAATGCGATTAAAAAACTTTTCGCGTTTTGGCTCTTTTTCGGCTCGGACACTTTTTAGCGCTGACCCGAAATGTTGGTGGCAAATCAAGCATTTTTGGCACCGATAAACTGGCGATATTTTATCGCGCCGTCTGCCCTGTCCAGGGTTTATGTCTATTCTGTGAATACAAAATATTTACACTGACGGATTCTTACCATGTCCTATTACGAAATTACCTGACCGGGTCACCTAGTACCTACTGAAATACGTGATAAAAAGTTGTAATTAGATATATGAATCAGTACAAGCAAAGAGAAATCCTTTACAATTCTCTTCGGTACAAGAAATGAAAGTGTATTTCGTTAGGTATTTGGCAAATTTCCTAGTAGACCTTACACAGTTGGTCCATGTTTCACATAACTGACACATCTATACTCGTTCTTAATATACATATACTGTATACAACGTGTAACGAAAAGTTGATATAATATTGAAGGGTACATGATAACGAATCACCATGTAAAATATTAAATAGAAATGAGCATATTTATTTTTCAACTCAATACATTTCCATACATTATGGAAAAATAAATACATAATATGCTTATTTCTATTTAATACTAGCAGACCGGGCAAACGTTGTTTTGCCATATAAGTTACTAGCTGTTGCCCGCGGCTCCGCTCGCGTGAATTTAGGTTTTTCACTACTTCTGCGGGAACCATCGCTTTTTCCGGGATAAAAAGTACCATAATGTGTTAATCCAGGTAATAATCCATCTCCATTCCAAATTTCAGCTAAATCGGATTCGTAGTTGCAGCGTGAAGGAGTAACAGACAAACACACACATATATACAAACTTTCACCTTTATTATATTATAGTGTAATGTGCACATATAAACTTTCGTACTTTAAATACGCCGCTCCCAAAATAGGTTCAGTGCTAATGCCGAGTTTCACGACTCTTTAAACTTCATAAACACGGGACTTTCATACAAACTCCCAACCCCTATTTCACCCCCTTAGGGAAGGATTTTCTCAAAACCGTTTCTTAACTGACAACTACCCATTAGAAAGAACCTACTTTCCAAATTTCAAGTCAACAGTAACAATATTAAAATTTTCACATAAAAACTTTCATCCCCTATTTTACCACCCTTAAAGGGGAATTTTCCAAAACGACTTATACAAATTTTTAATATCTGAAGCTGATAACCTAAATGACGATTTTCACGTCTCTAACTTCAAAAACACGGGACTTTCATATTATAAACTTCCAACCCCTATTTCACCCCCTTAGAGGGGTAGTTTCTCAAAATCGTTTCTTAGCTGACAACTACCCATTAGAAAGAACCTACTTTCCAAATTTCAAGTCAACAGTAACAATATTAAAATTTTCACATAAAAACTTTCATCCCCTATTTTACCACCCTTTAAGGGGAATTTTCCAAAACGACTTATACAAATTTTTAATATCTGAAGCTGATAACCTAAATGACGATTTTCACGTCTCTAACTTCAAAAACACGGGACTTTCATATAAACTTCCAACCCCTATTTCACCCCCTTAGAGGGGTAGTTTCTCAAAACCGTTTCTTAGCTGACACCTACCCATTACAAAGAACCTACCTTTCAAATTTCAAGTTTGTAGGCTTTATACTTCCTGAGATATCGTGATTAGTCAGTGAGTGAGTGAGTGAGTGAGTGAGTGGTAACTCTCTTTTATACAGGGTTATTTTTAAAATACCAAATCTCTCTTGGCCTGTAGATGTTTACACTATAGCTAACAACTTTTGTTCTACGACTTTTTTTTTAACTCGATATTTTGAGAAATATCAAATATTCAATGTTTTACAGAGATGCTCCACTTGCGCTTACTCTGTAATGTAACAAGGGCGCGGCGCGCGACGCGGCGGCCGGTGCGCGAAGTCGCGGCGCGAAACCGCAACAGGATAATGTCACTTTACAGAAATAACATTTTTTTGTATGAAATAAATTAAAACTGAATTTTGAAAAGTCGTAGAACAAAAGTTGTTAGTTTTAATGTAAACAACTACAGGCCGAGAGAGATTTGGTATTTTTAAAATAACCCTGTATATATAGATTTCTCACTTAGGTGTACGAAAAATAATTTACGTCTTACTCTCAGAGGTAGGTATCGAATATATAATATCTAAAACAACACAAAAAGTTTAAGAGTTTTGGTACAGTCTTTACACCATGACTCGAGAATTTTTGTATAATTACTACCTAGCTGACCCGGCAAGCGTTGTTTTGCCATAAAGGGGTATGAAAAATAGCTTCCTACGACCTACCAAATATACACAGACCATTTCATAACAATCGATCGAGCCGTTTCGGAGGAGTTGGTTAAGAAACACGAGATACGAGAATTTTATATATTAGAGAAAAATATTGGAAAAAACATAGTTTAATCCGTAAATAATGAAAACAACCAACAAACTTTATAACATACAATAATTTATCTAAAATCAATTTTATTGTAGCTTAAAAAAAACAGGTTTCTATTTTTCCATATTTATATATTTCTTCCATAGATTTATGAAAAGGTCGTCGCTCGCGCTCCAATTTCTTCTCTTTTTTCCTTCCTACCTTAATCAGTATACATAAGTATTTCATACTGTAGCAGCCGATAAAATGTTTTTTATATAGGTAACAACTATTTTTCATTGTAAACTTATATGTATTTCGGGAATTTAATACATCATTTATATCGAAGAAAATATTTGTTCCAACATTTATTTACTTTACCTTGATTAAAGTGAGAGCGGCATTTTATTTACATGATTGTAAATCTTGAATCGTTCAATTTATTGATTACTCCTGCATACCGACTATACTGAAGTATGGTTATACAAGTAATTACATAGTCGACAACTAATTGATATTATAATAGGCGTAATAGGCTTGTCAAATGTAATTTATGGTATACACGGTGGCTAGAACAGGGTACAACACCTCTAGGCATATTGCAATTTGCGATACGCTAAAAATGGAACGAAATTCAAAACTGGAGGAAAATAAAAGCTAAAAAATTTTATACCTCTTGAAATTCGTTCGAAAGCGATGCAATAGAAGTTTTACAATCGCATGAATGGCATATAATATGACTAGAGCTGCCTCACAAATGCCACACCACTCCCGCCATTTTGCCGTTCTATGGTAGAAGCTAAAAAGGTATCTAAGAAATCTTTAACTGTGTTTTATTTCTTTTACAGGTAAGAGACTGATTTCCTCCTCATCTAATGGTAAGTGGAATGGTCATCAACTCATCACACAGTGGAAGATTATGTCGGTAGGTATGTTGTTAAACCTAGCCCTTTTGAAATAAGATATCGTGGGGACAACCGACGCTTCGGAACCAGGCGCAAGATTTCTGCCTGTCACAAAATTGTCGCGTTATAAGAGCAGTTTTGACGTGACAGCGTCTTATAAATCGATAGAGCTGGTTGCACGCACGAAAAAACATGACTCATCCGGCGTTACCTCGCTCATGCGGCGTTACCGGCGTTACCTCGCGAGCGCGGAACGAGCGACAATGAAGACGTTGTCACGTTCAACTATCGTCAGTAAACCGACTTTACAGGCAACCAATTTTTTTTTATATATTTAATAAATATTTTCTCAAATTATAATTATTCGTTTATTGTGATCTGTGAGGAAGTAGAGTTTACGATTGAAGTTTGCGCAAACAATGCATGACCCTTAAGCTTAATTAATTCTTCAGCAATCAACTCGGTAACTTTTGGTTCAGTTTTAATTTCTTCGCTTTTAAATTTTCGCGTTTCTTCTTCAGAAACCGCCTCAGCAAGTGTAGACTCATTATTGATTTCTTCACTTTCGAGATTTGTTATTTCTTCCTCGGATATTATTGCAACGATAAGCGAAGGTTCACTTTTGAGTTCTTCGCTATCAAGCTCAGTTAATTCTTCTTTATCAACTAACGCAGGCATTGTAGGTTCGTTTGTGATGCTTGTGATGTGACCTGCAGGCTTGATTATTTCTTCTTCAGCAATTAACCCGATAACTGTAGGTTCTTTCTTGATTTCATCACTATTAACCTTAGGCATTTCTTCTTCAGAAATCAACCCGAGAAGTGTGGGTTCACTTTTGATTTCATCACTTTTAATCTGAGGGATTTCTTCTTCAGCAATCGACCCGGCAAGTGTCGGATCACTTCTGTTTTCATTACTTTTAACTGTAGGCATTTCCTGTTCGGTAATCAACCCGAGAAGTGTGGGTTCACTTTTGACTTCATCACTTTTAACCTGAGGCATTTCTTCTGCAGCAATCGACCCGGCAAGTGTAGCTTCACTTCTCATTTCATCACTTTTCACTGTAGGCATTTCTTCTTCAGCAATCAACCCGACAAGTGGTGGTTCAGTTTTGATTTCATCACTTTTAACCTGAGGCATTTCTTCTTCAGCAATCAACCCGACAAGTGTGGGTTCAGTTTTAATTACATCACTTTTAACCTGAAGCATTTCTTCTTCGGCAATCGACTCGGTAAGTGTCGGTTCACTTCTCATTTCATCACTTTTAACTGTAGGCATTTCTTCTTCAGCAATCAACCCGACAAGTGTGGGATCAATTTTAATTACATCACTTTTAATCTTAGGCATTTCTTCTTCAGCAATCGACCGGACAATTGTAGGTTCATGGCTGATTTCATCACTTTTCACTGTACCCATTTCTTCTTCAGCAATCGACTCGACAAGTGTGGGTTCACTGTTGATTTCCTTACTTTTAACCTTAGGCATTTCTTCTTCAGCAATCAAACCAATTCTGATTTCACCATGTTTGACTGTAGGCGTTTCGTCATTAGCAATCAACCCGTTAAGTGTAGATTCATGGCTAATATCATCACTTTTTACTGCAGCCATTTCTTCTTTAGCAATCAACCCGACAAGTGTGGGTTCAGTTTTAATTACATCACTTTTAACCTGAAGCATTTCCACTTCAGTAATCGACGTTGGTAATGTACGTTCACTTTTAATCTTAGTCATTTCTTCTTCAGAAATTGCAGTAGCCAGTTTAGGTTCATTTTGAAGGATACTCATTTCTTCTTTACCAAGTAACGTAGAAATCCTAGGTTCATTTTTGATTTCTTCACTTTTAACCTTTGTCGTTTCTTCAACATTCGTGGAAATTGTAGGTTCGCTTTTAATTTCTTCATTTCTAAGCTTTGTGATTTCTTCATGAGCTATCGAAGCAGCAAGTTTGGCTTGAGCGTGACTGAGAGCTTGCCATTTCTTCTCTTGCGCAGCCCAGTAAGCTTCTTCGGCCTTTTCTTTGGCCAAGTCGTTAGCGATTATCACTCTTTGGTTCTGCTCTTCTATTGCTTGTTCGGCTAAGTCTTTAGCTTCATCGGCGAAAACACGGGATATATCCGCTATTCTGACCTGTAGAAATATAAAAAATTAGTTTTAAAGTATTTTCTCTGACAACAAATATATGTGAATATGTGTTTCCATAGAAATTACTAAGATAACGTTAGTGTCATATATGTATATTGTTTTCGTTAAATCTCATTTGATGATAGTAACTTGGAAGAGTAGTTACTCAGCATCGCGCCGGATTGCTAACTTCCTTTTAAGTAAGTAATTGCTGGTAGGCTGGCAACCAGCCGCTGTTGAAGTCTCCTACCAGACTAGACCTGAGCTAATTTAGAAATAAAAAATCACATATTGACCCTGCCGGGAATTGAACCCACGACATTTCAACTGAGTCGAGTAGTTGTCAAAACTATTCTTGCTGTACTTTATCTCACAAATCTGCATTGCATTTCACAGTGCCACTCCGAACATTTTTCTGTGTACGTTTCGCTCCGACACCGGGGCATCATCAGCGGTCTTTGACTCGACAAAGTGTATTTGTAAACAATTCCATACTGACCCTGCCGGGAATTGAACCGACAACACGTCAACTGAATCGGGTAGTTGTTAAAACTATTCTTGCTGTACTTTATCGCACAAATCTGTATCGCATCTCACAGTGCCACTCCTAACATTTTTCTGAGTACGTTTCGCTCCGACACCGGAGCATCATCAGCCATTGACTCAACAAAGTGAATTTGTAAACACCTGTATGGCATCTCACAGTGCTACTAGAAACATTTTTCTGCCTACGTTTCGCTCCGACACCGGAGCATCATCAACCGTTGTTGACTCGACAAAGTGTATTTGTAAACTCCATTACCTGCGCATCTATAGCCACAGCCTCTATATCGCCCGCGGCAATGGTGGGTACAGCCACCAGGGGCACCCCGTTACTCGTAAACACGTATGGTAAAGAGTAAGGATAGGGCGCTAAGAGGAAAGGCGCTGCCGACACGCAGGCCATAATCGAAGTCAGCACCTGTGAAGGAAAGCATGAGAGTATGAAAGATATCGAAGACGTTCCAAAATTGTCTGGAGTCTTGGCCTTCCAGATCTTGTATAAGGGAAGGTAGGGCAAAGTGGCCACCCTAAAAGCTTGAATGACTGCCTTTTAGATGAACATCAACATTTTGTTAGTTACTTTATTCTCTCAAACTAATATAGTCTTACATCACATTGTTATTTTGACTAATATCAAGACATTTAATAACATATTTTAAAAGTTTAAAGCTAAAATGTGAAATTGACTTTACCTACCCAGGTCGGGTAAAGTGGCCTACATAAATCCACGAAGCGGGTAAAGTGGCATAGTCTCGATAAAATGCAATTACTGTTAGATTAATTCAAGTTTTATTTGACAAATAAAATAAAATAAATAAAATTACTAGTGATAAAATAAAATAAAATAAATCGGTCAAGTGCGAGTCGGGCTCGCGCACTGAGGTTTCCGTACCATCAAGACCAATTCTCAATAGTATTAACCCTTGGGGTGCCTGGTGGGTAAAAATCACACGGCGTGCCTGGTGGGTCTGCTGGACCCTTAAACATAATTGGATATTTTTGTGTGTTAATATGTGTGTCAAAATAACAAGATTTAATTTCTATTCAACATTGTTTTTAACGACAAAAGTAAAAAAATATAAGACAACTTATTTTATTACGTTTTATTAATCAATTAAAAAACCTCTCATATTTAAGTAACGATAATTAACACTTATGTTTAAATCAACTATATTGGACTTTTTTCAGTTTCTCAGACAAAAACGCGTGTTACTCGAACACGTGCGCGCTGCGGAATGCGGGAGGGTCGGTAATATGACCACCAGTCTATATCGCGAAGCTACTCAGGCGCACAGCGGTCTTCGTTAAGATTTTTTTGAAATATTGTAGATTCCTTGATGTGATGGGTCTGTCAGACCCACCAGGCACCCCAAGGGTTAAACTAAACATCCCTGGCTCAACTAATTCAAAAACGAGAAAAAAATCACATTTGTTGGAATATTTAAGGGAGACCTCCTTAAATATTTTTTATTTTAATTGAGCTAAAGGTATCAGAGTAGGTCATAAGCTCAAACTCAAACTCAAATTATATTTATTTCACATAGGCCTAACGTACAGGCTCTTGTAAAACGTCAATATGATATTTGTCGTATTGTGGTGAAAACTACCAGTCGACTTAAAACGAAGTTTACGAGGGTTCAAACAATTTTTATATCCCTAATAGCAAAACCACGTTTGACGGTTCAGCTAGTTATTTTTTTATAAAAAATGTACGTAATTAAAAGCTAATAAAAGCAGCTAGGTAATAATTACTTACCAATACACTCATCTTGTAGGATAACTGATGCGATCTCTGATTGCTTCATCTCATTACGTACCGTTTTATATTTTATTTTAAAAACAAAAAATAGAGTACATACGCTCTGGATACTTGTTTACCTGAACTTAATAAAAATAAAAAACTAGACAAGTGTGAGACAAACTCGCGCAACAAGGGGTCCGTACAAATTTGAAGGCATAAATTTAAATAAGAAAAATTAAGACTTTATATTCATATGATTTAAAACAAATGTATAGTTTTTTTGATTTATTCCCTGTACTTGTACTATAAGACAATATTATTAGTTTTTCGACTACGATGCAAGCTAATCCGTCCGTCTGTCTATTTTTCACAGTCGTTTATTTGTTTATTTCAGTAAATATTAAAGCAACCTAAAATTTCAATTAGTTGTAGGTAATAGAGCAACTTTAGTCACTTGCAATCATTAAAAATTGAAAATTGTTTTTGATTTATTTAGCTAAATTCAATTTTTTTTATATTGATCTCCGAAGTTTACCATCATAATAATCTGATTATTTCAGATTTTTTTAATGGTAAACTTCCAAACTTTGATTAACTTGTACCTATACTTTTGAATATTAACAATAAACTACTACAAACACGTAGTTTTGCGGTTCGATAACATACGCAGCAGCAGTAACATAAGCAGTTTTTACTTTTCCAGCCGTCATCGATCTATTAGATTAAGACTTTTTGTAATTGGAACAAAATAAAATAAATTTCATTTCATTTCATTTCATACGTTTTGCAACTAGTATGGAACCCTCGTTGTGCGAATCTGACTCGCACTTGGCAGGTTTTTTCTTTTTGAGATACGGAACCCTAAAACAGTATAAACGTCAATGGCCTGAGTCGGGTGTATCGAGTATGTATAGAACCTTCTCGATAGAACCTCGTAATTAGGTGTTTTATATTGCAGTCTTTAATCTAACCAAAGTAGCCTGAGCTTGTGAGATGCTCAGGGATAAGGGCGAAATGTACGTTGAAACCTCGTATATGTTTGTGCTGATTGGCCACTGACTGACTCATTGATCAAATTTGTATGAAAAATTGAACAAATTTGTATGAAAAATTTTTTTTCACCGATGGTACCGTTTAGAAGAAAAAAATTCATTCGGTGGAAAAATACGGAGAGAGCTGATGATTGGGGATTTCGGAGACGTAAAGAGCGCAGCCAGGGTATTAAAAATAGGTGGGGGGTGCTCGACCAAATGTCATTCGAAACGTCATCCAATTGGCAGGGAGCTGAAAAAAAATTCATATAGGCTAGCGCTTGACTGTGATCACACCTGATGGAAAGTGATGATGTAGTCTAAGGTGGAACGCGCTTGCCTAGGAAATGCCTATTTGCTCTTGATTTGAAGGCGCCTGGATTGTAAGTGAAAGACACTGCCTGGGAGGGTATTCCAGGCCTTTGCAGGAATCAAACCGTTTCGTACGCGTCTTTGGTACATCGACTATCTATGGTATGTTTTAATTTGGAAGTAGTTATCTTCATAGTTTTTAAACTGCAGGTCACTAAAAATCGCTTAAATACGCCGTCTACGCCGTTAACCTTTTCAAAGTCAGTAATTTCCATCGTCACTTACTATCATTATATGAAATCACAGTCAAGTACGTACTAACCTGAAATGTATAAAAAACAAAAAAACATTAATTCAATATTTCTTGTTTATTTAATTCACGATTTATTGACGTTAATCATTTCGTTAAAACCTGACCAAATGGTGGTCTAATCGTGGCATATAATTTTGGTGAGTCAGGGTTGAAGCGCACTGCACGACGACGTGATTACTGGACACAATGACACCTAACGACTGATGTCTCAGGATGATGAGCGCAGTGCAGTGCGTCGTATGACATTGCAATGCAAAATTTTGGGAACCACTGCATCTGACTTGAGTGGGCGTATCAATAACATTAGGTGGATTCTTGTTCATCTAATAATTTTTTTATTACAAAAAAAATTTACCCTAAATAAATTGGTCAATAGTTTTGGCATGAGGAGTTTTAGGAGCAAACATACATATTATACTTACTTTCGCCTTTATTAGTGTGCTCTTACTTTTTTTTACTGTATAAAAGTTAGTACTTGACTGCGATCTCACCTGATGGTAAGTGATGAAGTGATAATGCAGCTGAAGATGTTATTGTACTTTCTTGGAAGGGTAAGTTAATTACCGCAACGGTTTCTACAAGCATCGCACCGGAATGCTAAATCGCTTGGCGGTGCGTCTTTGCTGGTAGGGTGGTAACTAGCCACGGCCAAAGCCTCCCACCAGACCAGACCTGAGCCAAGTTAGAAATTATAAAATTCCAAAGTGGCCCGTGGCGGGAATTGAACCCGCGACGTCCCACTCGAAACCGAGCGCGCCGCCACTGCGCCAGGGAGGTCTTCAAACTTAGTGTATATAGATAATGATAATATATGTATATATATCAACTCTACATAGATAAATAGATATTAGAACTGGTATGCAGCCTCGACATTCGCAGGCACGCTTTTGCCACGTGCTAAGATTATTTCCACTACGAATTGCAATAGCAATAGGTTTATTATCTGACGATTAAAATATTACAAATACTTACCGGCTATCTAAGGTATATTACCATTATAGAGTATATTCTGTTCTCTATGCCTGACTCACATAAATGACTTGAATGACTTTAAGATGATTAAGCATTAGCTCGCCAAATTATTATTATTTAGATTATTAGCAAAACAGATTAATTTGTTTTGCTATAACCCGAAATAGATACGTTACATCCGCTACTTGAAAAAGATCTGTATGGTCCAATATGCAGGAATGACACACACAATTCTTCCAACACTTTCTTCGACGCTCGTGTCGATGATTTTACTATGCGAAATCGTAGAATTCGTAGACCCTACTATCTGCTGAGGATGTCCCGATGTCGGGATACGTGAGTCAAAGAAAGTGTGTGGTATTTCACGTGGGCGGTGTTCCTGCATATTGGACCATACAGATTCTTTTCAAGTAGCGGACTAAAAATTCCCCCACTCGGGCAACAAAAACCAATAATTGCCCAAGTGACGGAAGCAACAGACACCGCCTGTCACATGTGGCATAACCCGAAAAAAAGCCCCAACTCAGCATTGGTGACGACATGGCTTCAACTGAACGAACTGCCGACTGGACATTTTTAATTAATCGTGTATGGTGTAAACGGACCAACTGCAAATTGGATGAAGCCTGCAGCGTAATACTGATTGGACGATAGATTGGATGGTCTATAACTATCATTAAAGACTGGTTGAAAGAATAAGACACACACGTAACGATAATCACAGATTTATTAGTCTCATAACTCCTTACTTCCACGCATGATTAACCGCAATAGGCGATTGCAGTGCGTAAGGGAACGCTGGAATCGGTTGAACAGCGTATGGGAACGACCTATACGATGCTGTGTAGGCCACTGGAGCAACGTACGGTTGGAAGTTGAGACCTGGATGAACAGCTACCACTGGTGATTTGTACGCCGCGAAAGGATCTTCTGTCATTTCTGGTTTTTTAGCATCGGCAGCTTTGACTTCAACTGTGTCGTCTTTCTTCTCGGATTCCTTGATTTCTTCTTTCATTTTCATTTCCTCAACAGGTTTCATTTCTTCCGCTGGTTTCTCCATTTCATTGGCTTTCATTTCGGATTTCTCTTCAGATTTTTCCATGGTTGCTTCACTCTTAACTTCAGCACCCTCATTATTGTTTTCTACACCCTCGTTCATTGCTTCTGTGGCTTGAACCTCTGCAGCAGCAGCGGCTGCTTTGGCTTCGGCGATTTGAGCTTCGTTCAGAGCCTGCCATTTCTTCTCCTCAGCTGCCCATAGAGCTTCCTCTGATTTTTCCTTGGCCAAGTCGTTGGCTACCTCTACACCTTCGTTTATGTTCTCGGCTGCGTGGTCTGCTTGTTCTCGTACTTGGTCTGCGAGGTATCTTGCTCGGTCTTCTGCTTGAACCTGTCGAAAAAGAACAACATTAATGTTTTTCATAATTTAACCGTTGATGCATTGTAATTTAGGCCAATAGGCAGTACCCTGGGCAGGGCACACGGTGCAAAAAATATCGCCAGTTTTTCGGTGCCAAAAATGCTTGTTTTACCACCAACAGCAAGGCCACGATGTACTTCGCTCTGCAGTCATCTATAGAGTTTTGACATATGGCGCTACAGTTTGCTTGTACGTGCAATGTTAAGTTAGTATTTTCTTCTTAGAGTGCCGTCTCTTTTGAAGGTTGGCAATCATTATAGCGATTTGTAAATTGGACTCCGCTGCTCTGAAATCCACGGTTGCTCTTCACAAAACATTTGCGTAAGTTTCTAAGCCAGGATATCTAGGCATCCTCTTACCTGCCAACTTCCCTTGCATGACCAATTGAAGGAGCTCATACTTCTGGGTGCTTTATGTTAGTATAATAAATAAATAAATAAAAAAATAAAAATAGCCTTTATTGCTGATTCAACAATTTTTCCTTAATTATTACTAACATTAATTTAGGTACTTATTCTAAAGGAATCTAATCAGCGTGTCCTTCGACATAGGCCTCCTCTAAACTTTTCCAAATATCCCTGTTCCTTGCCAGTCTGGTCCACATTTTACATATATTAGTATAGTATGCGGCAAATAAGTTGACCCAAACGGTCAATCATCTACGCGGGCACATCTCGTCACATACCTTAGCGGTGCCCTGCTGTGTTCTGCGTAGGGTTCAATTTATACTAGAATTCTATTCTTTCGCCGCTTTCCAGAATAAATTTCCGCCGCTTTCTAGAATAAATCTCATTTCATTCTCAGAAATTATAACATCACAATATATTTAGTTCTCTTTTTGATGTAGACTAGGGACAAGAAAGTAAATTTTTCTGTTATTAATTACCTGAGCATCTATAGCAGCAGCTTGAATGTCACCAGCCGGCACCTCTGACGTCAGCACGGGTGCGACAGAGAGCGCTGCGTAGGGCGCCACCGGAGCGATGGGTGCGACAGGGAAGGCTGCGTACGGTGAGATGGAACCGATGGGGATACCGGTGTAGGGTAGGGAAGGGATCGGGGACAGCAATGGGGGTCGCGCGGACGCGTAGGCGAAAAGGGCGAAAACTATCTGTGAACAATATATTAAAAGTTGAAACATTTTTAGTAATAATTATTGTTAAATAGATATTTTTAATAATCGGTGAAATGCAAGTCCGACCCATTTTAGATGTGAGGAAACGGAAGGGTTATGTGGGGCTTGCGCCCACTAAAAACTTTCTGTTTCCACGACGGACCTGCTGGCGGAAGTACGGGATCGCTGCCGTATTCATCGCGCTTCCGCCAGGTGCAAGTCGGACTCGCGCACGAGGGTTCCCTCCGTACAAAAAAAAATCTATATCGAGCAAAATCTCTAATATATAAAATTCTCTCGATTTTCTTTGTTACCAAACTCCTCCGAAACGGCTAGACCGATCTTCATGAAACTTTCAGGGTATGATCTCTGGGCCCGGGAGCGGGTTGTTATTTTATGTCCCTTAGTGAGAAAAAAAAATTATATGGCAAAACAACGTTTGCCGGGTCAGCTAGTTAATCAATATAAATTCGGGCTTCTGTATCATCATTACGTTCGTGTGATCATCATCATCATCATGGACCAAAAATAAAAAAAATCACATTTTTGTATAGGAGCCAACTTTAATATTTATTTTATTCTGTTTTTTAAGCATTTGTTGTTATAGCAGCAACAGAAATACACCATCTCTGAAAATTTCAAATATTTATCTAGCACATAGATTGAATCGTGATAGTTAGAAAGTTGAGCATTCTAAATCAAACATGGCGGAACAAACAAGATGGTGGACTACTTACGAGAATTTTTAAGCACTTCTATCACAACATGGAATCAAATAAAACAATTTGGGACATAAGTATAAAAGATTTTAAAGTTTTTAATAAAGCTTACTATACTATTAAGGATTATTTACATCCATGTACCAAATCCGTGGGAGTGAATGAACTGCTGTAATTATACTAGCTTAATTAGTTTTTGAAAGACTTTGTGAAGTGGTGATAACAGAAAACAAAACCCGGCTGAGTTTGTTATGGGATTCTTCTTATTGCAGGGCGCGTTTGTCCTTGTAGTTATCACCATACATATTATGCGACAAATATAATATAGACGTTTTACAAGAGCATGTACGTTAGGGCTATGTGAAATAAAGATATTTTGATTTGATTTAAAAATTATTTTTGATGGATGACTTATTTAATATTATTGCAGCAACCTTGCAACACTCAGGTCTACGCGTAGGTATTGGCAACATTAAAATTGTAAATCCTATGCAAGTGTACCAGTCGGAAGGACTTTACTATGTTGGGTGACCAGCTTTTATTATTATAAATACATTCCGCATACATTAGGATACAATGTAACTAATGTATGCTGAGTAGCTGACCCGGCAGACGTTGTTTATCCATTTATATTGTTTCTCACTTAACGGCGTAGAAGCCGTATCTAAGCGATTTTAAACGAAGTTTTATTTAAAAACTATAAAGACAACTACTTTCAAATTTGAATGTCGTGTATTTTGGGTCTTTAATTTAAAATCGCTTAGAAGCGGTTGGATTAAATTTTCTTGATAGAAAGTTCTCCCAAAAGTTGCTCCAAAATCTCAGTTTTCCTGTTTTTTTATCGGAAACTACAATTATGATGTAATTGTAATTTTTGTTTTAATATGTCGGTAATAATAATGTCCAAAAACGCTTGGAAACCGACTTTTGATAACGGCCTTAGTTCTTGAGTAATTAGGTAAAAGGTCATTTTTCTGTTATATTCTTCCGCGACGCTGCATGCCGCACCTACCAACGTATCCGTGAGAGTGAGAAAGACAAAAATAAATTCAATAAATCCCCTTAATATATATAATATCATTGGCTTGGCTCGTTTCTTTGTCCGCGCGTTATAAAGACGGGTTTTTGATAAACAGATTAGCGATTATAATGTCGGTATGCAGACAAGGCCGTACGCCGTAATTGCGAGTAAACTGCGGTATGTATACACGGTCGTTACGATCGTCGAACAGAAAATTTACTTGAAAGACTCTTAGACCCGATTCTTTCAACTAACTTTTAAAAAAATTATCGTTTAATTTAGGCTTTAGAGGCGATGTTGACCAGAGGCCTGATTACGTAAGAAAAACGTATTCATCGTAATCGTAATCATTTGCGAATTCAGCCTCCCGATTGACTGCCGTCTGCATGGAGCCAATCAGCGGACAGAATTCGTAAACGATTACGATAACGATCAATACGTTTGCCTTGCACAATCAAATGCATGCACAAAAAAATAGCAACCTGCCAATGTCGCCAGGGAGGTTTACAAAGAGTAACCGGTATGAAAAGAAGTACGTTAGTAAAATTAATTCACGTTAAAAGTTTGGTTGTAAATACAAAATATGTAGGTACATAATATTATGATAGTAAATCTATTTATCTGTCATCTATGTTATCTTCCGTACAACTATATTTATGCAGTAGGTATCCTTAAGCATAAGGAACAGTTTTATCAAAATCGGCCCTGTAGTTTGCCAGATGTGGAGTGCAAAATTGGTTTATCTTGTATTATTTTTGATTATCAACTAATCGCTTGTTCAGAACTTCTAGAATATAATATCTTCCATCCAGTTATTGAGTATCATCTCAACTATGCCAGGTCTTCCTCACTTATCAGTAGTATGAGTTGATTCTTTATTGATTGTAAATTATGTGCATCAATCAACCTTCAGATGCCTGCATTATAATATCTTATATCTTTATCAGAAACAGGTTAAAAGTTTTTTGCTATATTAGTAACATTGCAGCCTACATTTAATAAACCCATTTATCATACATCTGCATATAATTAGAATACTATTATGTTACGATAACTCATGCTGATTCTTAACAACTTGAATTTTAAATGTCACAGAGCTGAACTGTATAATGGATACCTACGCGATATAATGGAAAGTTATCTCAACTCGTATGGTGTATGGTTTAGCAAAATAAGGAATAAGAAAATGGTGGCGCTACTGTGTATGCAGTCTTTTGAAATTCAATTAAAATAGTAATAATTTGTATACGATTTTAATATGATGCAATATTCATCACAGAAACATTTCAGTTGTATTGCATGTCACTCATATCGTTGAATTGCATTTTATAACAAGATTTACCTATTTATTTATGTTTTTGCCAAGTGAGCTTTAAAGTATTTATATCTGTGTGACGTGTATAATTATGTGTAGCCTAATCAGAAAAATTAAGACCTGCGGGGCTAGACAAAGTCACAAGCGTTTGGCGTTAACGCTAGTCGACAAAAATGTATGGACAAAACAAATGACTGTAGAAAAACCACGACAATAATTAACTAAACACGCTGTGTTTGATACTGTCGGCTGTCAATTGTCAAGCGAAGTACGCTAAAGTTATCTACAAGGCCCGCGAGAACGCCAGCGAGCGTTCAAGTTAGCGTAGTTAATTATTCAAACACAGCGCGTTTAGTAATTATTATCGTGGTTTTTCTACAGTCACGTGGTTTGTCCCATACATTTTTGTCGACTAGCGTTAACGCCAAACGCTTGTGACTTTGTCTAGGCCCGCTGGGGCGCCAAATCTGCGTGGCACAAAAACATAGTATATAGAGTCTCATCAGAAAAAAGTATAAATTAGCAATAAGTCTTTTGTTTATACATACTATTTAGCTCGCGCAGGCGTTCTCGGTTTAGTTAGGCGGTCTTTTCGCCAGTGTGTATACAGATTTAGCTGATAAATAACCTAATGAAAAGTGCAACTATGTTTATGTACTCGAGATTTCGCAAATTATTCTCTATCTAAGATCTGTTTGAATAATATGCATTATGCTAAGGATTATTGCGTCAGCTACTAAAAAAAAAGCATTATTTTTTTAATTAATTCATCAGGCATAATTTCAGATTTTATGCTTAGTTTTAACAATTGTTTTTGTATTTACCGATAGCAATTATATTAAGTAAACATAATGTACAACATTTTTTCAGAAGGTAGGTATGCCACACCATATTATCCTAGACTACATTTTTATGTACATATCCACTTTTATGTATCACATTTATCTGCACTCCTTCTCCACAACACTGAACACGAAAATGAGTAAAAAAAATTTGCTCCAACTCCTTAAATACTTATTTAATTGTTACCAATAAACTATATAGCTGGCCTGACAGTCGTTGTCTTGCTCATTGCCTATGTCCAATCGTGAATTCGAAGCCATTTTAGTACCACTCAAACACCATTTTCTTTCTTCAAAACCGGTCAAGCGCACTAACGCACTGTACCTAATTGATATTCATTATTAAATAGCAAATTAGAAAGATTACGCCTTTGTCACTCAAAAAACTATCATACGTTGATCTAAATTCAAAACCACTCAAACACACAAGTTTCTTTCATCAAAACCGGTAGAGCCATTTTCGAGTTTTGTCAAGACTAACGCAAATTATTAAATAGCAAATTATAAAGACTACGTTTTAGTCACTCAAAAAAAACTCATTTACTATAGGTAAGTATTAAATTTTTACCACGAAAGTAGCTGGCCTGACACTGATTGTCTTGCCTATATGAAATCGAGATCCTTAATTCGAAAGCACTAAAACACACAATTTTCTTTCATCAATACCGGTCGAGCAATTTACGAGTTTTATCAAGACCTAATTAATACTTATTATTAAATAGCAAATTAGAAAGACTACGCCTATGTGACTCAAAAAAAAAACACTACGTCTGTCACTCAAAAAAAAAGCACTACAAAAGTTAAAAGGGATAAAGTACTAACCAGAACTCTCATCTTTGCGCTATAGATGGCTACTGATTGGTTCATCTGGCGACGATCTGTTTTTATATTCCAGCATCACAACAATAACATATAGAACAGGCTATGCTAAATGCTTTACATAAAATGCGAATAAAAAAAAGGTTAAACGTCATTGCCCGAGGGCGGGATGGATGCAGGAAGCGCGCGCTTTTTGACACTTCGTGGACGCCATCTTGGAAGAGTGTTTGGTCACGTCATTTTGACCATGG
Organism: Coenonympha arcania; assembly: GCA_036785405.1. Classification (NCBI taxonomy): domain Eukaryota; kingdom Metazoa; phylum Arthropoda; class Insecta; order Lepidoptera; family Nymphalidae; genus Coenonympha; species Coenonympha arcania. The sequence goes on along the minus strand of CM072079.1, from coordinate 3,520,823 downwards.
GGCCATAATGCGTTTATTGGTAAACTGCTGTCCGTAACTTGCTCTACTTAACAATTAATTTATTTATCGAAGGATTTTTAAATAGACTTACGGACACCATGCTAAATGCTTTACATAAAATGCGAATAACAAAAGGTTAAGTCATTGCCCGAGGGCGCGAGATGCAGGAAGCGCGCGCTTTTTGACAGCTTATGGTCGCCATCTTGGAAGAGTGTTTGGTCACTTCATTTTGACCATTGCGCCAGAATTAGTTCATGCTTCACTAGCTGCTGCCTGTGACTCGCTCTAGTTATGGAAGTTTATTAGAAAAAGACTAATGAACAAAATTAAGCGTAGTTTAAAAAAAATGCGAATAAAAATTAAATATAAAAAGTATTAAATAATAAAAAGTAGAAGGATACAAGTCATTGCCCGATGGCGGGATGGATGCAGGAAGCGCGCGCTTTTTGACAGCTTATTGTCGCCATTCTTGAAAGAGTGTTTGGTTACGTCATTTTGATCATAGCCCCAGAATGAGTTTATTGGTAAACTAGCAGATACCCGCGGCTTCGCCCACGTAAATTTAAGTTTTCCCTATTCTTAAGGGAACCATCGGTTTTTCCGGAATAAAAAGTACCTAAGTTTTGTGTTAATTTAGAGCGAAATCTATCTCCATTTTAACTTTCAGCCAAAAGTTTTCAATAGTTGCAGCGTGAATGAGTATTTCTCCCGCTGGAATAGTGAAAAACAAATTTTCAGAAATAACCATTGATTTTCCCGGGATTAAAAATAGCCTTCTCTATTCTAATTTTCAGCCAAATCAGTTCACCAATTACAGCGTGAAGGAAGATTTTTCCCGCGTGAATATCTGTTTTTCACTGTTCCCGAAGGAACCATGGATTTTTCCGGGATAAAAAGTTGCCTTAGTATTAATCCAGGATATAATCTATCTCTATTACAAATCAGTTCAGTAATTACGGCATGAAGGCATATTATCTATCACTATTATCATGGAAACCATAAAATTTTCCGGGATGAAAAGTATCCTATGTATTAATCCAGGATAAAATCTATCTCCTTTCCGAATTTCAGTCATATCAGTTCAGTAAGTGCAGCGTAAAGTAGTATTTTTCGCGCGTGAATATCAATTTTTCAGTTTTCCCGCAAAAGACATGGATTTTCCCGGGATAAAAAGTAGTTTTTTCATTAACCCAGGATATTATCTATATCCATTCCAAATTTCAGCCAAATCCGTCTTGTACTTACTGCATGAAGATTTTTTCCGCGTGAATTCGGTTTTTAACTAATCCCACGGGAACCATGGATTTTCAGGGGATGAAAAATAGCTTATGTGTTAACCCACGATGCAATTTATCACCATTCCAAATTTGAGCCAAATCGGTTCAGTAGTTGCGGCGTGAAGGAGTATTGAAGCTTGGTAAAATACGAACTTTGGAGCCCCGTTTCACCCCTTTAGGGGGGGAATTTTGAAAAATCCTTTCTTAATGCACCCCTAGACCTCATAAGGAACCTGTGTGCCAAATTTGAAGTCTCTAGACCCAGCGGTTTGAGCTGTGCGTTGATATGTCAGTGAGTGAGCCAGTATCTTCTTTGATATACCATGAAATTTTCCGAGATGAAAAGTAGCCTATGTATTAATCCAGGATAAAATCTATCTCCTTTCCGAATTTCAGTCATATCAGTTCAGTAAGTGCAGCGTAAAGTAGTATTTTTCGCGCGTGAATATCAATTTTTCAGTTTTCCCGCAAAAACCACGGATTTTTCCGGAATAAAAAGTAGCCTTGTTATATCATCTACCACCATTCCAAATTTCAGCCAAATCGGCCTTGTACTTGCGGCGTGAAGATTTTTTTCCGCGTGAATTTCGGTTTTTAACTAATCCCACGGGAACCATGGATTTTCCCGGGATGAAAAGTAGCCTATGTATCAATCCAGGATAAAATCTATCTCCTTTCCGAATTTCAGTCATATCAGGTCAGTAAGTGCAGCGTAAAGTAGTATTTTTCGCGCGCGAATATCAATTTTTCAGTTTTCCCGCGAAAACCACGCATTTTTCCGGGATAAAAAGTAGCCTTGTTATTAACCCAAGATATCATCTATGTCCATTCCAAATTTCAGCTAAATCGGTCTTGTACTTCCGGCGTGAAGATTTTTTCCCGCGTGAATTTCGGTTTTTAACTAATCCCACGGGAACCATGGATTTTCCCGGGATGAAAAGTAGCTTATGTGTTAACCCAAGATGCAATTTATCTCCATTCCAAATTTGAGCCAAATCGGTTCAGTAGTTGCGGCGTGAAGGAGTATTGAAGCTTGGTAAAATACGAACTTTGGAGCCCCGTTTCACTCCTTTAGGGGGGGAATTTTGAAAAATCCTTTCTTAGGGCACCCCTAGACCTGATAAGGAACCTGTGTGCCAAATTTGAAGTCTCTAGACCCAGCGGTTTGGGCTGTGCGTTGATATGTCAGTCGGTCAGTCAGTCAGTCAGTGTCTTCTTTTATATATTTAGATGGCTGTCCGTAACTTGCTGTACTTAACAGTTAATTTATTTTTTGAAGGATTTTTAACTGAAATAAACTGACGGACACCATGCTGAATGCTTCACATAAAATGCGAATAAAAAAAAGGTTAAACGTCATTGCCCGAGAGCGGGATGGATGCAGGAAGCGCGCGCTTTTTGACAGCTTATGGTCGCCATCTTGGAAGAGTGTTTGGTTACGTCATTTTGACAATGGCGCCAGATTGAGTTTATTGGTACACTAGCTACTGCCTGTGACTTACTCTAATTATCAATTAATATACTTATTCAAGGATTTTTTATTGAAATAGGGTAAACGTCGTTGCCCGAGGGCGGGATGGGTGCAGGAAGCGCGCGCTTTTTTACAGCTTATGGTCGCCATCTTGGAAGAGGTGTTTGGTTACGTCCTTTTGACCATGACGCCATATTGAGTTTATTGGTACACTAGCTACTGCCTGTGACTTGCTCTAATTATCAATTAATGTACTTATTCAAGAATTTTTAATTGATATAGGTTAAAAGTAAATACCCGAGGGCGGGATGGGTGCAGGAAGCGTGCGCTTTTTGACAGCTTATTTTCGCCATCTTGGAAAAGGTGTTTGGTTACGTCATTTTGACCATGGCGCCATATTGAGTTTATTTGTAAACTGTAATCCGTAACTTGCTCTTCCTAATAATTTATTTATCGAAGGATTTTTGATTGAAATCATCTGAAGCACAACATGCTAAGTGCTCTTATAAAATGCGAATTAAAAAAAAAAGACTGGTCATACAATAAGCAGGCTTCTGCTTAGGAAGATTTTTAAAAATTCAACATTATATTGGAGGTAAATCCAAGTAACGGGACCTTTATGGGATTTAAAATAGAAGATACGCGAGTAAATCCGCAGGCGTCCTCTAGTTGGTCAATATATGCGTATAGCGAGAGTGCTTTTAATTTTTATGAATTACTGGGAATGCACTGCGGAAGTCGGGGTAAAGTTTCACACAACTTTATTGTCCTATCAACGGGCTCGCTATACGGAAAACAGCGGGTGACCTTTGAGAGAAATTATTGGTAATACCCGAGCTGGTGCCCGCTCCGTACGTACGTACTTGAGTGCGTCATTGGTCGGTGTACTTTTGTTGGTGCACCTCTTTGTACAGGCTATGGAACCGGCGGTTTTAAAGGCATAAAAAGTTTAATTTAAGCAATTTTTAGTGACTTAGGAGTAAATCCGCAGGCGTCCTCTAGTTGGTCAATATATGCGTATAGAGTTGACTACTTTTAATTTTTATGAATTACTGGGAATGCACTGCGGAAGTCGGGGTAAAGTTTCACACAGCTTTATTGTCCTATCAACGGGCTCGCTATACGGAAAACAGCGGGTGACCTTTGAGAGAAATTATTGGTAATACCCGCGCCGGTGCCCGCTCCGTACGTACGTATACGTCATTGGTCTGTGTAGTTTTTTTGGTGCACCTCTTTGTAGAGGCTACGGAACCGGCGGTTTTAAGAGAAACTATTGGAAATACCCGCGCCGGTACCCGCTCCGTACGCACGTACTTGAGTGCGTCATTGGTCGGTGTACTTTTGTTGGTGCACCTCTTTGTAGAGGCTATGGAACCGGCGGTTTTGAGAGAAATTATTGGTAATAGCCGCGCTGGGCCCTATTCATCAAACATTACAAGTTTACAAGCTCACAAGCTACAAGTTAAACAAAAAATTCACAAGTTCTTGTAAATTACGTTCATCAAATAATTTCACTTAACTTGTACATTTTAGACACTTGTATTTTTTATTTACAAGTGTGTACCTAATAATGAGACGTATAGTCCGTCAAAAAAGTCTTGAAATTAATTCTCGGACGTAATAATTTTTCCCCAGAATATTTCAAAGATATAATTTTGATTATTTAATGAAAATGTTTTTATTTTATTTTGATTTCCACTTTTTTGTTTCACGTCTTTTTTCACAGACTATGCATAAATATAAGTAATTATTTTTACATCTTGTTTTTAATTAAAAAAAATGTCTTTGGGCAATGACGAGGCGGTTTTTCGCGCCATAATTATTTGACTAAGTTTGTTCAATACTTAAAGTCCGAAAGAAACCGCGAAAATGTTAATAACATATAAATATTACATAATATGTCTACACAGTCTACCTATGTAGGCTACAAGTGAAGAGTCCGCGAAGACTCTCCAACTATTTTGTCACAAGTTACAAGCTACAAGCAACGTGTAATGATATGGGATGTTAGTATGGTGTGGGATAAAAGTTAGGTTATGGGTGGTTGGATGCGAAACCCTATTGGAAGACCAGACACTGAGTCAATTCAGAGCGTATGAACCTTTGAGTCAAGGGCCGTTCGGCGAGATCACTCAGGGTCCCTCACGCTTCGTGATCATCAAGGATAGGCATTAAATTAGACGACAAACAGCAAAGTACAAAGTACATAATTATATTTAAGATCATTGAAATTGGTTAGTTTTTTTACAAGAGGTTTACTTAATTAGTTACGAGCTTAAGTACTAGGTTAAGCGCGATCGAATCTTTTCCAAAAGTTCATGTTTGCTTCAAAGGGACAAGTGTATCGCCTGAAGGGCGTAAAAAGGGGAAATCACTTCCCTGTGCTCTCTGTGAGTCAAGTCCGTTTACGCCGTGCTGTAGGGCTTGAGGAGGCGGCGCACCGGCGGGCCAGCTACTCTGAGATGGTGCCGTGTGCTGGGTCCCACCGGTGTGATGTCAGCTGCCAGCAACTCGCCTGTCGAGGGTGTGGGCATTCAGCGGCGCGCCCAAGGTGTAGCAGCTCGACACTCGGCGCGGTCAAAGATGGCGATGCTTTGCGGTCGGGTTGGAGACTCGTTTCTTAGAAGAAGGTCCACTTTAGCACTTTATTCGCGCGCACGACACTTCCGAGCACTGACTCGATATAACGTTAGGCTCTTTACTTAGGCTAGAATATCGGATCGCGTTACGTGACCGTCACAAGACGATTTTTCGCCGGCCGCATGGCGGCGTTGGTCGCGCCATGTTGGCGCATTTTCAAGCAAACATATTATGTATTTCCCCAGGGAGTCGGTTCCTGGGGCGTTAAAACGCGGTCGCGAAGCGAACCTCGAAAGGAAAAGGACCTTCCGGCTTCAGCCGGAGGGGCTGAAGGCCGTTCACGTCATCGTGAACAAAAAGATTAAAAGAAAAACTCCGGAGCGCATGAGCGCGTCTCGAGAGATTTCGCCCGACTGCCTGAGTGTTGCTAGCCTCGCCTACTTGTGCGGGCTTGCCATAGACACGATTTGGCGAAATGTAGTGTGCAACACTACAAACGGTGGCATTTTTGATGAACAAAAGTAGATACAAATACACGTGTGAAAAAGCACTTGTATTACAAGTGATATAACTAACTTGTAGCTTGTAATTTACACGTGTAGTTTTGATGAACGCACATTTGTAAAAATGCAGAAATTTACAAGCAAATCGCTTGTAATACAAGGCTTGTAATGTTTGATGAATAGGGCCCTGGAGTCCGCTCCGTACGTACGTACTTGAGTGCGTCATTGCTTGGTGTACTTTTGTTGCTGCACCTCTTTGTACAGGCTACGGAACCGGCGGTTTTGACGACATATAAGGGTCATAATACATAAGCAAATTGTAGTGACCTGCAGGTTAAATATTAAAAAAAAAACAACTAATTTCAAATTTCAACTTCATGCTTTTTTGGGGTTTTAATCTAAATTCACCCCGAAGAAGAAAGTTGTTCCAAAATATACATTTTTCTAATTTTGAACGAAAATTACAATGGATGTTATTGTAATTTCTGTATAAATGTGTCGGTAATAATAATATCCTAAAACGCCCAGATACAGATTTTTTTTAACTGGCTCAGTTTTGTAGTAATTAGTAAAACGTCGTTTTTCTTTTATATTCGCACCCACCAACATATTCGTAGGAGTGAAAAGAACAAAAAAATTCAGTATATCCTCTGAGGTAGTGCTTCATAGGTTTCCGCCCGCGTTAATTTCGATTTTTCAAAAATCTCGCGGGAACTATGATTTTGTCCTGGATAAAAAGTAGCCTATATGCTTAATCCAGGAGCGCTTCCGATGCGTGCGCTGCGTAAATGGATAAAGTTATACAAAAACCATGTAAATAGTTTTCCTTTAAAAGTTCTAGAAAATCTTTGGTTGGCTCTTTATACGGTATATGTATAAACCGAAATTCTTGCGACGCCGCGCGTAGCAGTATTTAGATAAATCGCTTAATTTAGATCGCTTTTTTCATGGCCCTGACTCACGTACTTAATTCGAGTAGGTACCTTAATACCATCGCCGGTGTCTTTTTTGCGTCTGTTATAGATTTTAAAAATGTCAGCTGGATTCCTTGCATACCTCGCGTACAATCACACACCTACGCTTTTAAGGTACCATGGTAGAATAGCTTAACGTGTTGCTTTGCGTGGATGAATGAAAGATGATGTTTGATGACTGGAGAAGAGATCAGACGCTATACCGACGGTTTAACGTGCTCTATCAAAGCTCTATATATATAATAATATCTATATATAATATATATATATATCTATATATAATAATAAGACAAATATTTGGTTTATTTTTTTATTAATGTGCATTTTTTTTTGACGTGACAACGTCTTATTATTCGATAGAGCCGGCTGCACGCACAATAAAACATGACTCATTTACCGTTACCGTGGCGTTACCTCGCTCTGAGGCGTTCCATACAAAGGCTTGAAGTGCAAGCGAGAGTTGTCACGTTCAACTGTCGTCAGTAAACCGACTTTACAGACAACCAATTTTTTTTTATCTTTCGCTAAAGTCCATCTTAAAGGTAATTATACTCATTCCATTCGTTTATTTTCTCTTTGACACATGAAACAGATATAGCAATAGTAAGGGACTAGAAAGGGACCACTTTGCCTTTATATCTCTCTGGTCCCTATCTCTCTCTGGTGGCTATATCTGTTTCACGTGTCAAAGAGGAAATAAACGAATGGCAAGAGTGTAGTAACTTAATTTTGACTGAAATTAATATAAAAACTAATGACTTATCTTAGTCTCTTTATGATTGGTGCGCATTTATGACCGAAACTAGCTTTTGCCCGCGGCTCCGCCCGCGTTAAATTCGATTTTTTACTAATCCCGAGAAAAAATTGAATTTCCTTTTCAATGACCTTTACACCTACTTTCAGGAAAGATTGTCAAAGTAATCTACCTATAGCTGTAGCTATAGATTACTGTTGAAAATTAGGGTTTTTTAAATATCCCATGGGAGGTATGGATTCTCCCGGGCTAAAAAGTAGCCTACGTTTTAATCCGGGCTATGAGCTATCTATGTTCCAAATTTTAGCCAAATCGGTTCAGTAGTTGCGGCGTGAAAGAGTAACAAACATACACACTCACACACACACTTAAACTTTCGCCTTTTATTATTAGTGTGAAGTGTGATTTATTACCAATCTCATCGAGATTAGCCCGAGCGCCTATCCTAGATTTAAATTTATGTCAAATTTGAAAAGGTTATAAATTTCGGACGTTAGTGGTACCTACGGAATTGTCGCTATGCAATTGCGATTCTCACTTGGCAGTTTATTTAATGTAAGTTTTTGTCGTACATGTTAATTGTAATACCTGACGGTTATTTCTACACCCACTCTCAATTTTAATTATGTTTTTTAGTGTTTTTTTTTGTCACAACTTTGTAATGACTTAGTTTTTAATGTTTATCCTTTATAAGTTCCCAGGCTGTGCTCTACTATAGTAGTGTTATTATCTCGCTGCAGACTTGGTCATAAATCATTATTTGTTGAGTTGTGCATTACTGCAGAACAACAAAAGCGAAACACTCGAATGATTTATGACCGAGTCTGCAGCGAGATAATAACACTACTATAATAATAATAATAAATGATTGTCGCATTACCTCGCTACCCACGATGCAATAAAGTTAGAAAAAACAACGGCACCTGGCAGGCTAGGCGCCGTAAGTGTGGCAGAGAGACCAATCAAGTCCCCCATTTTATTGCCCCGCGTGCAGCGAGTTATTGCAACCAGTACAGTAGCAGATTTTATGTCTACGGAACCCTGGATGCGTGAAGGTTCACACACTTGGCAGTTGGCCGTTGTATTTCACTGACTTATTTCTCGTGATTTGGATTTGAAACCAGCGGGGCTAGACAAAGTAACAGTCGTTTGGCGTTAATGACAGTAGACAAAAATGTATGGACAAACCACGTGACTGTAGAAGTTTTTCTACAGTCACGTGGTTTGTCGAGGAAAAGTACACGTGACCAAATAGAGGAAAACACACTGTGTTTGATAATCGACTACGACTATTTGAACGCTCCCTGGCGTTCTCGCAGTCGTTGTAGATAACTTTAGCGTACTTCGCATGACAATTGACAGCCGACAGTGAACAACGCTAAGCATAAAGTAGATTCTGCTTTCATTCGTTTTCATTCGTCACGTGGTTTGTCCATACATTTTTGTCTACTGTCGTTAACGCCAAACGACTGTTAGGTACTTTGTCTAGCCCGCAGGTACAGGTACCTCTGCGGGGCAAGACAAAGTCACGAGCGTTTGGCGTTAACGCTAGTCGACAAAAATGTATGGACAAAACAAATGACTGTAGAAAAACCACGATAATAATTACTAAACACGCTGTGTTTGATACGGGGCAAGACAAAGTCACGAGCGTTTGGCGTTAACGCTAGTCGACAAAAATGTATGGACAAAACAAATGACTGTAGAAAAACCACGATAATAATTACTAAACACGCTGTGTTTGATACTGTCGGCTGTCAATTGTCGAGCGAAGTACGCTAAAGTTATCTACAAGGTCCGCGAGAACGCCAGCGAGCGTTCAAGTTAGCGTAGTTAATTATTCAAACACAGCGTGTTTAGTAATTATTATCGTGGTTTTTGTACAGTCATTTGTTTTGTCCATACATTTTTGTCGACTAGCGTTAACGCCAAACGCTTGTGACTTTGTCTAGCCCCGCTGTTCTAGTTAATTAATTAATTACCTACCGATAGTTTTTTCTACCTTGTTGGTTCCTATAAGATAAAATATATTATGTCGGTTTAATGATTGAGGAAACGTCGATGTTTTGGACTTTTGGAATGAATCATAAAAATACAAGTTACTTATATTTTTTTTACAATTGGTTTTTCATTGAATCGCGTCAAGTGACGAATACCTACCGAATGACATTTTTTAATTTCGTTTATCTATCTCCGTTCCAAATTTCAGCCGAATCGGTTTAGTAGTTACGGCGTGAAGGAGTTACTAACAAACATACACACATATCTACTAACATTCGCCTTGAGAATAAAAGTGTGAATTGTAAGCTAATTGCCAACGCTAAAAAGTAAAAACCTTTTTTTATAGACAGAAAATGCCTAACGCATACCCCTTCGACAGGTGAAACGAAGGGGTTATGTGGGGATTGCACCCACTAAAAACCGTCTGTTCCTTCGACCAACCTGCTGGCGGGAGTACGGGATTCACTATCGTACTCACCGCAGTATTCATCGCGCTCCCACCAGCAAAAGTAAAAGATAGTAGAAAGTTTAGAAACTAAGCTAAGCTCCTTTGGAAAAGCGGATTCTTATAAAAGATTAGATGAAATTTGAAAATTGAATTAGTTTTCATTTAAAATACAAACAACATAGGTACAGTACCTACTACTACTACAGTACCTACTTTCGAACCGACTCGCTGCAAATAAACGGAACGGTATCGTTAGGTAGATAGTGCCATCTATGGACATCGCATGTTATAGTAGTGTTATTATCTCGCTGCAGACTCGGTCGTAAATCATTCGAGTGTTTCGCTTTTGTTGTTCTGCAGTAATGCACAACTCAACAAAGAACAACAAATGCGAAACACTCAAATGATGTATGACCGAGTCTACAGCGAGATAATAACAGTACTATAGTGGCTGTTCATAGATGGCGCTGGCTGTAAATGTATGTTTGAACTCGGTTCGTTAGAGCAAAGCAAGTCAACTCGAAATTTGTACTACGGATTTGTCCATACATCTATAGCCAGCGTCCCAAATGGCAGCGTGGTCTTCTCTGCAGGGAACGAGTCCCTTCGGGGGTACGGGCCTCGAGGCTTGCCTCCTTACCCGGGCGATGTGTCGCGGAGGCGCAGCGCGCCCCCGGTGTCGTTCTTCTAGCCCCGGTAAGGGGCTAAGGCCTCGCCGTCCTGGCTTGTGGCCTGTGGGTCTTGATTAGCTGGTGACCCCGCGCGGTCAGCGGTCATGTCGCTGCCCTGCGCGGGGATGTCGGGGTCCAGTTGAGTGAACCTCGCGTCGTCATCATCGTCTCCATGCCGTCTATGCACAACCGCGCGGGGGACGGAGACCGCAGGAGCTCGCGAGGTAGCCCAAATGGACAGACTCCGAAAGCTTACTTCACAATCTTTCCGCTTGGAACGCTGACTGTAGATTTATGTAAAAACCGTTCCGTTTTCAATTCAAATCAATCAATTCGAAGCAAATCGACTCGAAATTTGTACAAAAACCTGTGCTAATCCTACAAGCATAGTAAATCAAGATGGAAACACAAACAAGATTCACTCTCGTTTGAACTTGAACCCGTTTCGCCGCGGTCGGTCGTCGACCTGCGCGCACGCATCCGATGCGTCGCTATCGTCGCGTACTCGCTCACAGGAGTGGAAAAGGCTCACTTGTCACGTGATCAAGACCGCTACAAGTAGATGGGCAGCACCGTCAAGACGGAACGATTACAGACAGCTGCCGCGCGCCGCCTAGGTTGCACGCGCTCGCACGCACACACACACACACACACACACACACACACATACACACAAACACACACACATACACACACACACATACACACACACACACACACACACACACGGCTCGTAAGCTTAGGCGTATCGTTATGACGCTACGCATAACGCCTCCTACGATTCGCTGCAACATCGCTTCGTCTGCGGACATGTTTGAACATGTTCGTGCTCGTACTGCTCTCATCGTACGCGCGGATGACGCTACGCTTACGTTTACGAGCCGTGTGCGAAGTGGGTTAGTTCTTGTACGGTCTATTTCACGCGCTGGGTGCGCCCGATTACAAGGCAGCCCTAGTACGTCGAAAGAGATAAAGTTACGCGATAGAAAGAGACCACAACTTTAGGTGTATAGCGGAGGCGGTGCCAGGCTCTGTTGCGAACTGAATTGCACTTTTTTGTGTCAACGCTAGAGTCGCTATTTCTTTAAATCATCTTGCGGAGTGAACCTTCCGTACCGTTGGGTACTATTACTGCCGCATTCGTATACGATTGATTCTTTACAGATTTCTTAACCAGGTTGTTAGAGAGCTTTCGCCCTCGTGTCAGCTGAGTACTGAATGGCTGTGACGTAAACACGTAAACAGTAACGTTGTGTTTGATATTCGTTTGATGTGACGTAACAGAGAATCTCTGACTGTGACTGATGATAAATGAATCTCGTTGGTTTTTAGGGTTCCGTACCTGAAGGGTAGAAAAGGAACCCTATTACGCTGACCGTCCGTCCGTCCGTCTGTCCGTCTGTCTGTCATCAGGCTGTATCTCTTGAACGGTGATAGCTACGGACTTGAAATTTTCACAGAATATGATGTATTTCCGTTGCCGCTATACCAACAAATAGATAGATAGATAGATAAACACTTTATTGCACACCACAGAATAAAAATATACTTAACAAAAAGAAGAAATAGTGAAAACACAAACTTAGGAGTACAACTTGGCGGCCTTATCGCTACATAACGATTTCTTCAAATACCTACTAAACAATAGAATAAAATAAATATTGAAGTGGGCTCCCATACAACAAACGTGATTTTTCGCTCGTTTTTTAATTTGCTGGGCAGGGGTGTTTAATAGTAGTGTTATTATCTCGCTGCAGACTCGGTCATAAATCATTCGAGTGTTGCGCTTCTGCAGTAATGCACAACTCAACAAACAACAACAAAAGCGAAACACTCGGTCATAAATCATTCGGATTTATGACCGAGTCTGCAGCGAGATAATAACACTACTATAGACACCCCTGCCCAGCAAATTATACTATACTTTATTTATCACTAGGTAGTATTAAAATTAACTATAGTTTATTTTAATACTATTGAGAATTGGTCTTGATGCTACCATCACCTACCTACCTACCGAGGTTACCTACCGACTACCGAGGTACCGTACCTACCTACGTAGGTACGGTAACCTCAGTGCGCGAGCCCGACTCGCACTTGACCAATTTTTAAATATACATTGATCGATCGATATGAAAAATAAAATAAGTAATAATAATTTCTACCATAGGACTGCCGCTCTCGGCGGGTGGCATCCTTATGTGGTTGACGTCCAACAAACTCACACGAAACGTTTTTCCTCCATGTTTCTGATACGAACCGCTAAGGTGTGGAACGCCCTTCCAGCCTCCGTGTTTCCAGCCAAGTACAATCTATTTAGGTGCCTTCAAGAGAAGAGTGAATAGGCATTTTCTAGGCAAGCGCGCTCCATCCTAGACCTCATCATTGCTTTCCATCAGGCATTATTGTCGTCAAGCGCAAGACTATCTTCAATAAAAAAACAAAAAAACTTGGTGAGTTCATATTATGGACATCTTCAGTCTCCCTCATCGGACCCTCATTACCATCTAGCACTAAAGTACGGATCAAACGCGTCAAAACTCGATGGGGTTGTGTCGTTTAACTACCGAGTTCCTATGGCCACCTTCCGATTCCATCATCAGATCAGCTCCATGTCATTATAACTTTGTATTATCAACCGATTTAAACATGCATGCAAAATTTCAGCTCAATCGGTAACCGCGAAGTGGGTCAAATAAAAAGCTTGTAATAAAATAATTCATAAGGCATCCTGAAAACGCTTTAAGCGCGATGAAGTCTAATATAGGCAGAAACTCAGTACTCATACTATAGTTTTCGTTAAATTGACCACCGATTCCATAATATTACATCTCCAAACTGAGTATGTTGTGGGCTTCTTCTCAGTTCACGGCGCATTAAATTGAAAATAGTTAAACACCAGTTCATAAGTAGGTATATATTATATTCCCTAACTACTTATTCTTTGAAAATACTCCTAAAGGAAAACGATAGCACCATTTTCAGACTTGACGCGTCTTTAGTTTAGAGATTTTGCACAGCAGAATTGGTACAATTGAGTTAATAAGTTAAAAATTTAAAATATTGATAACACAATCACGTATTTGCGTTATTGCTAAACCAAATTCGAGTAAGTTTGCTATCATAAATCTGGCAACATAAATGTAATAAAAATGAATGCCGAAATGAACACGCATATCTTCCGAACGATTGTTCCAAATATGATATAGTTTTTGTCCATGGTTAGGACAAGGTTTCTACCCAAAAATATTGATATAAATATATGAAAGAGAACTGAAATCGATGAAGAGAACAGCTTACAAACAACAGCTAATACTCTTTCCATTCCTTTATTTTCTCTTTGACACATAAAACCACATGAAACAGATGTAGCAATGGCGAGGGACCAGAGAGAGATAAGGTAAAGTGGTCTCTTCCGATCCCTAACTATTGCTATATCTGTTTCATGTTTCAAAGAAAAAGTAAACGCATGGAAAGAGTATAGTTTATTAGAATAGGTACTGTTACGGACCTGCTTTCAATAGTACGACTCTGTCTTAAATTTTGCTGTGTAAACAGTCAGCGGATGATCAGCGGAATTGGCCTATAAAAACCTACATCTTTTCATCTCAAATCAGGGCCTATACTATGAACTTTTCTAGCGACGCAGTTCCGGTTACGATTCAGTTTTTCATGTCATCTTTTTGTCAAATTCAAAGAATTTATGTCACGAATTAGCGATGCAATTCAGTTTAGGTCTGTTGTTGAGTCGCGATTAGAGTTGATGGTAGGCCCTCTGTTCGTATTATCGAGCCAACCGCTGAGTCAAAGGCTACGGACCCGGTTTATGCCTGCCGGCTTTGGACCTCCAGCGAGAAAGCTTTGAAATACAACTCCGGCTCAGATCCGAAGCCCTCTGAGTGACGCGAGTGATTAGTCCAAGTGTGAGGTCCGTGTTCGTGAAAATCGAATAAACTGACACCCGTATTCACAAACGTTACTATGAGGTCTCATAGTGAGCTCGAACGCACAGCGTACAGAAAACCTATTCATAAACAACAATTGAGGGTCGAGCGACACTATGCGTTCACCAAAACAAACGCACAGGTAAAGTAGCTCGCGAGGTACTTTTCGCGACGCATAGTGTTGGTTTATAGTTTGTTATCTATGGCATGTTTACATTTTTAGGGTGTGTTAGCTTGTCGATTGCAACTTTCCAGTGATTTTTCGTATTTTATTGCTTTTAATACAATGGATTACAATGATGAAGAAGATTTTGATAATTATATTCGTGAGAGATTGTACTTCCGAAGATCTATAACCACTAGAAAAGTGATACGGGATTTCCAAAATCCTTTTGAATATTACAGTGCCGAGGAATTCAAAAGACGATATAGATTTCCCAAAGATATAGTTATAAATGTTATTTTGCCTTTAAATATTACTTGTAAAATATTAAAAAACCGACTGCCAAAAACACTAAAAAGTAAAAAATAATCTTAATTTCATTATTATCTATTTGTGTTGGTTTATTTGTTTGTTTGTAGTTTGAAGTCAGGCGAGTTCCTTTTAGTATGCTCGCCCGACTTCATACATACACAAAACAAACAAACCAAAACACAAATATAGGTGTAGAATTAAAAATTTGAAATAGAAATATTTTAAAAGTATTACAGAAAGATTATAGACGTATAAAAAAGTAAAAGATCTAATTGTTAAATGGTGGTAGTAAAGACGAATGATTTATTAATATAGGGTCCTAAAAGATTTTCTCTTACATAGTATGTATTAAATGTGTGAATAGGTACACTATCATATTATATGTTTTTGAGCACCAAGCAATGACAGCCAGGTGAAAATTTCCTTTTGACGTTTGTGTCTGTCATCTATCCTGTCAGTCGACTCGAGTGAAGTCGAAACGCAACGGCAACCAATCACAGCGCTCCATTTAACCCTATGCGTCCTCACAGCAAAAAGTTCTTTAAGTATTGTTTATGAAATGAAAGGCTTGACATACCGGACGCACTGCAAAACATCGTACTTAGCATAGTGTAGCTGCTATACCCAAGGAAGTAATGTTTGTGAATACGGGTGTGAGTGGTGAAAAGTCGGTGTTTTCTTTGACCGCCAACCAGCCGAGTCTAACAGTACGCAAGGACGCAGTATGTTCTCATTGACGCCTAGCGTTTTATAAAGCAAAAATTTTTGCAAACATTTTTAGTCATATAAATCAGGAGGCGATTAAATACGTTATTTTACTCCATTTTTTATTGCTCTATTATAAACGACTAAGAAATCTAAAGTTACAAGCATTTGAATTTTTCGTAAGTCCCGATCTCGCAAAACTAAATTTCAATCAGGAATATTAAATTGCTCTTAACTTTTTCGTTATTTACTCGATTTCATTCGTTTTTTTTTCAAAATTTTATTTACTTATCATTGAATATTGTTTCAAAAAAAGAGCAAAATAAGTCAATGTTTTGATTCGAGTAAAATATCCTATTATATATTAGTAAGTTTATAGTATTATGAGGTGGCTGGTCTGGCGAGTGGCGGGAGCGCGGTGAATACGATAGTGAATCCCGTACTCCCGCCAGAAGGGTTTTTTCGAAGGAACAGACAGTTTTTAGTGGGTGCAAGCCCCACATAACCCCTTCGTTTCCCCTGTCGAAGGGGTATGCGTTAGGCATTTTCTGTCTATAAAAAAAAATATTCTACTATAAAAAAATAAGTCGGGTTTTCCTCCCTGACGCTATAACTCCAGAACGCACGAACCGATTTTCACGGTTTTGCATTCGTTGGAAAGGTCTCGGGCTCCGTGAGGTTTATAGCAAAGTAAAATTCAGGAAAAATTTCAACAGAAAAGCGGGAAAATCTCTTTAGCGGGAAAGCCATCTGGTGGCGAAACGGAGTTCGCTGGGTCAGCTAGTATATTATATATATTATACGAGTAATTATAGTATTTTTACGTTCCACCTCTGGTTACAGATCTCCTCTCTGCTGGTGAAATGCCAGTTGGCAGACTTTAAACACATCTGAAAAAATAACGGAGAATTTTATCTTGAGTTCAGGATTTTGCGGAAATCTATAATTGGCATCTCCTCAGTAGATGTTGACTTGACAATGCGAAATCGTAGAGTCATTGTGATGTCAACATCTCCTGAGGATGTCCCTGTGTCGGGACGAAACTTGCGTCAAAGAAATTGTTGAAAGAATTGTGTGTATTGTTTAATGTGGGCGGTGTTCCTGCATATTGGACCATACAAATACTTTTCAAGTAGCGGGTTATAGCAAAACAAATTAATCTGTCCTGCTAAACCACATAACTTCCAAAAGTTAACTCTGGCCTGAGATTTGAATACTAAACCCACGAAAGATATAGGCATAAAATAGGTCAGTACCACAAAGCTATCAATGCCTAAAACACATTCGCATTTAATAAAGTACAGATAATATTACATTGTCTCTATCAAATATCGAGTGAAGTACGTTTGCGGCAAACCGCCTCTTGCGTAATTTTGCACAGATATTAGTGACAGGGTATTTAATATTTGCGACCCGTAATTCACATTGTTGATACTTACTTACTTACTTACTTGATTGTTATAGGTAAACCGCTATAAACTTGACCCTCCTGATGGTCTGCGGGACGCGGGGCGAGAGCCGCTCAACCAATCAGCAAGTCCGTCGCTGTCCGCTGACAGCGTTGACGTATCGTTACAGCCAATCGCATCACCCGCCCCGCGTCCTGCAGACCATCAGGAAGGTCAAGTTAAGCCTATGGACGTCCACTGCTGAACATAGACCCTTCAGAGACCACACACGGTCCTCCGCCTTCCTCATCCACCCGCTACCAGCTGCGACTTTGTTCAGGTGTCGGTCCAGCGGGCAGTCAAAACTCTCTATTATATGAACATTTGAATATTTCCGGAACAATATCCGGAAACCAGGTAAGGTCTACCTGGTGCATCTCGAGTTCTATAATAATGACGAGAGATCACCGGTGCTTAAACAAGTTACATAGGTTGCACTAGAGGGCGCTGCACACGGAGAGGTGGTGTAAAATCGCTGACTTCCGGCGGAAAAGCTGCTGCTAGAACTAGGTTGTGGAAGATGTTATCGTGCTAACTAGGAAGGGCCTAGTAACCTCTAACGGTTGCTACACAGCATCGCGCCGGAACGCTTAATAGCTTGGCGGTATCAATTTACACTGTTTGATATTAGAGGGTCTAAGCTCTTTATCCGTCTTTTCTAAGACCTCTAAGATGCCTGTACTTTTTTTACACCAACCAACCGCATTAACAGAAAAATGTTGGTAACCACTGTCAGTAGGCAAAGAGGTCATTGTACAAAATTCTTCGTGTTCTGCGACCGTGCTATAGTGATAGTTACACACTTGATATTTTCACAGATGATGTATTTCAAAAAAAAAACGATAAAATATCGAATAAAATAAAGATTGAAGGGGGCCTCCCATACAACAAATGTGATTTTTTTCTCTATACTTTTATAGTAAAAGACTAGTTAAAGACCACTTTATATCTCAGTTGCCTGGGTGCTGATCGATAATTACTGTCGCCTATAAATATGTTATTTAAAGATTTATTATATCTTCTTCCTTTTGATTTCTCTTCGTTACGCTGAGCCGATTTAGGGATTATAATTCCAAAGTGACCCGTAGCGGGAATCAAACACGCGACCTCCCACTCGTGTTCCACCAGTTGTCTACTGCGCCATTGCGATCGTCATTGTCCAAGCTATTTGAACAATTACTCTCAATGGTCGATCAATCATAGCGTTGCGTACGCGCTGGTATTATTTCTGTATTAGCGTGTTTCAAAATCAACTCGATGTGTTCGACATGCTTGAAAGATGGCCATGTTTGTTTCTATTGTGAGGCAGGTTACTAAAAAGGAACGAATGTATTTGAACTATCTTAATTTTTTTTTGACGTGATAACGTTTAATAAATTGATGAACACCTGCAGCAACGCTCATGAAAAATAGTAACGTTCCGCGTAACGTTCCACCTGAGCCTGTGCGTGCAAGCGAGAGCGCGCAACAAGCGATAGAGAGGCACGATAAAAAAAACGATAGAGAGGCCAATTATGACATTATCACGTAAATCTATCGTCCGTAAACCGACTTTACAGACAACCAATTTTTTTTATTTCATTTGATTTCATTTATTTCAGCTTTCATGTACAATATTTGGTTCTTTCTATTATTATAGGTACCTACATAAGACCCTGTTAGGGCGTTGCTGTTTTTTATTGGTCGGGGGACCAATTTTGTCATCTATAGTACATATTATGTATATAGATGACAAAATCGGTTATACTATATAGGCTAGCGCTTGACTGTGATCACACCTGATGGAAAGTGATGATACAGTCTAAGGTGGAACGCGCTTGCCTAGAAGATGCCTATTCACTCTTGATTTTAAGGCACCCGGGTTGTAAGTGGCAGGAAAGACACTGCCTGGGAGGGTATCTTTTACATGTATAAAATCCTTGGGAGTGATAGTGAACTGCTGTAATCAAAGTAGGAGTTTTTTTCATTCGATTCAATTTTTGTGTAAATGTTTGTTACCTCCGAACTTTCGGCTGGGTGAATCGATTTTGATGATTCTTTTTTATTTGAAAGCTGGTTCTTTCCATGTGGTGTCATTTCTGTTTGGTCTAACTCAGACAATGGCATCCTTGAGAAAGCTTTATGATAAGGTTTTTTGCACAACAAATGGACGAATAACTCAATAACACGCCAAATAATTTCGATGATTCTTTTTTTATTAACACGCTTTTATTAGCTTCACCTGTATGTTTGTATGTTTGTAACCGACTCCTTTGAGCTCGATTTTGTCCTACTTTGAACGATCAGATTTAATTCAAACTTTGCACACCCGTCAAAGACCGATGACAATGCAATAATTCGATTAAAATATCCAATTATCTTAATTAGATTCGCCAGGATTAATTAATTTCTTTCCCGTATCCTTTGCATGCGAGTAAGAGTTTTTAGTTTTTTAAACTATTATTTTTATATTGGAAAGGATGTACTTCAAGGGTATTTTGATGGGAATTGTAGTCGTTTTTTTTTGGTTGTTAACACTTTCACAACTATCAATGAGGTCAGAGTCTTTTTAACCGACTTCAAAAAAAAGGAGGAGGTTCTCAATTCGTCGGAATATTTTTTTTATTGATAAATAAAAAGACTCTAAACTCATTTGTTTGTTACCACTACAACAATCACTATTATGTAGTCCTTTTACTTACAAAGCTTTTAAGTATTAAATGCAGTGTTGCTTAAAGCTTATATCGACCTTGGCGCGATAAATTATATTGTCTACTCTATATTATATCACCTGAACACCGCCTACATGACTCGCTGTATTTTATCGATTCCTTTGTTACGACACCAATACTAAAAACTTTATCTAAACTATGCACCTATTACCCACTTATGTACAGGGTCTTTAGGCCTCCGACAGGGCCTATGCCACTTCATCTCACAACCAGGGGCCTGATTACGTAAGACAAACGTATTCATCGAAGCGTAATCGTTAGCAAATTCTGCTCTTCCGATTGACTGACGTAAATCTTTTTTTTTATTCTATACAAATTAGTATATGACTTCGATCTCACCTGATGGTAAGTGATGATACAGCCTATAAGATGTTATCGTACTTTTGGAAGGGTAAGTAAATTTACCTCTACGGTTTCTACACAGCGTCGCACCGGAACGCTAAATCGCTTGGCGGTGCGTCTTTGCTGTTAGGGTGATAACTAGCCTCGACCGAAGCTTCCCACCAGACCAGACCTGAGCCAATTTAGAAATTATAAAATTCCAAAGTGGCCCGTGGCGGGAATCGAACCCGCGACACTCCACTCGAATCCGAACGCGCCGCCACTGCGCCAGGGAGGTCGTCGAAATCAGAGAACCAGTCAGCGGGCAGAATCCGTAAACGATTACAATACCCTGCTTTCGCGCGGAATTACGAGGAATCCTTCCCTATCCCTTCTCTAAATCGAAACGGGAATCTTTTTGGAAAATTTAAAGGTTACTTCCAAGGGTCTGGATCGGGCTATAATCGGTTGAGTGAGTGAAGTAATGTAATGCATAAGTACTTCCATATAATTTTTTTCTCACCTATGCTGAGTTGCACGAAACAAATTCAAAAGTTTAAGTGGTACTTAAACTAATTCAATCGCAATCAATGTCAAAAAATGTATGAAATTTTGACATTTCTCTCGATTAAATTAGTTTAAGTAGCACTTAATTTTTTTAATTTATTTCGTGCAACTCGTGGCTAGAGACATAAAAAATAGATAACAACCTGCTCCCACATCCAGAGAATTTACACTGAAAATTTCATAACAATCGGTCCAGCCGTTTCGGAGGAGTTTGGTAACAAAGAAAAGCGAGAGATTTTTATATAAGAACAAAGTAGCGGAATCCCACTTTCGCTTACGTTACTCCCTATTTTTCTTATTAGGGAAATTTTTCACGACATAATCTTCTGGCCTACGCATTATGTGTACAAAACATCTAAGCCTAGATTCTGAAATCTTGTCGGTTATAGGTGCAACCTTAAAGCCCTTAAATTGTGTTCATTGCGTACCTACTTGATCTTTGAGTGTTAGTCCTCAGGTCCATCTAAGCATACACATTTCTCTGGTGTGAAGCTTTTTTCTTTTTGGTTGACCAAAATACAGATAACAAAAATGTTATCTGTGTAGATGTCCTTAAAGCGATAAATCTTTACACGCAACAAAAAAAGGTTGTATTTAATGTCGAAATCATGCGTTCTAATTTTTTTTAACTAGGCGGACTCAGTCAAGGTTCTTTAGTATTTCCGCTTCTCTTATTTACTTATACGGGTATACTTAATTGTTTTTTTTTGCTCGTGGAACAGATTATTAATAAGTATTATTTGTATTCGGGGTCGCGTATGTATAGAATTACAGTTATAACTTTTAATAGCACGTGTCACAGTGTTTATAAATATGACTCTCCCGAAACGGCTTGATCGATTTTTTTAATTAATTTTTTGTGTATATTTGGTTGGTCGGAAATACGAGGTAAAGCCACCTTTGACCCGAGTGAAAATAATTTATAAGGAAAAACCACATTTGCTATGTCAGCTAATTCATTTGTATTATTTTTATGCAACATATATGAGTTAGGAAATTTTGTAAGGAAAACTTATTTACCGTTATCGTGATCGTGAAAAAGTTCTGCCCGCTGATTGGCTCCCTGATTTACGTCAGTCAATCGTGGGGCAGAATTTGCATTCGATTACGATAACGATGAATACGTCGTTCTTACCCAATCGGACCCCTGAACCGATTTGGACTGATTAGAAAACTATTACGTTCGCAGAAGTTTTCGTTAAAAAAGAGGCGTTTCTTTGCGAATATCCATCGACATCCATGAACCTGAATTAAAGTTCTTGTATCGAATATATGCCAAGTAATGTTGTAGTAAGTATGCTTTTTTGAACCTAATGTTTGTCTCTCTATTACCTCACTTGTAACTTGTAAGGTAACTTGTAACTCAGTGTCATCGATCAAAAATTTGTACTTTCAGTTTGACAAAATATTGTAGCAAAAATTGTGGGCGCCACTCCTATATATGTACCCACATAGTTTATTTATATTTAAGTTATTTGGATAATTTTACGCAAAATATTAATATTTACCTATTTTTAATTTATATCAAAACAAGGCAAATCTGTTATCAAAATAATAATGTTGTTAAATTCAACTCTGATTAAGAAAATGAACAAATAGTTCCGCTTCAAGTAATTTTTGCCAAGTTAGGCAGGTACTTAGAGGTTGGGGGGCTCAGCCAAGCAACCTCCACGAGTGCCCGAGTGCTACGGTGCCCCTCTGTAGCGCACGGGCCGGTGCTCCCTGGTAACGTCGGTTGATAACCGACGGCGAATAGCTTGGCCCGGCGGATAGGTGACGTTTCTTCGCGTGTCCCTCTGAGTCCCAGCAGAGGGCACAGTGTCGGAACGCACCAACCCCGGAGGAGGAAGAAAACCTCATTAAAAAATTACAGGCGGGGGCGGAAACGCCCACAAGTCCCTTCGGGGCACTACGAGGAAGACAACCTCGTAAAAAAATCACCGAAGTGGGCGGGAACGCTCGTCGAGAGGGATATTTACGGCGGCACATCCCTCTCGCAGGAGACGCGCCGGTTGCTGGGGTGCGAACACCTTCCTTCGGCGACCGGTGCCGGCCTGCGGGTGACGTACGTAAGGGGTTCTGGCGCCCGTCACCCGAATTCCACCGACAGGCCGAGGTGGTGGCGCGACCTGTTCGGGACGCGCCTCCCAGAAGGGTTGGCAGCGGCCAGGCTGCCAACCCTTCTGGGCGGCGCGCGGCGGCGGGACCTGCCGCTTCGGTGGCAGGTCGAGGCCTGGCGGGAGCGCGGTGAATACGCAAGTGAATCCCGTACTCCCGCCAACGAGGTCCGTCGTGGCAAAGCACAGGTTTTAGTGGGTGCAAGCCCCACATAATCCCTCCGTGTCCCCTGACGGAGGGGTATGCGTCAGGCATTTCCTGTGGGTAAAAAAAAAAAAAGGTACTTAGAGGTTGAGCTTTTTTATACGAGTCCTTAAACAAAGATTCCGACGAATTGAGAACCTCCTCCTTTTTTTGTAGTCGGTTAAAAAAGGAGTGTAATGTTTCTAGGGTTCATGTATGTATTTATGTATGTGAGTTTCTTTACTCCACCATAACTTCTGAACGACTGAAGACAATTGGACGTATGGGGTATCGTTAGATTCCTTACATCATTCCGAGTAAAATAGGCTATAATTTTTTGGAAAAAGTAGTTTCACTACAGGGCAGTCGTGTTTTTAATTTTTTAATTATTCACTTGTTGCCAAGTTACGTAGGTACTTAGTGGTTGAAGTTTTTTTTTAATTTGTCCGAAGTATAATACAGCTGTTAGAAATGCCAAGTTGACATTACAAAACAGATATAATTATATAGAGGCTGTATGTTTAGTGTTGTGACATTTAATGCCCTGGGAACTAGGGTTGTGTGTAAAATTCGTGCATGCGCTTGCACAAGCCCACGAAACGTTAGGTCATTTATAATGTACAATTTAAAAAGACCTTCCACACTACGCGATAGTATCTTTATCCTAAAGTGTTTAACGAAACGGTTTTTTTATTATATTTCGTAATATACATAATTATCTTGCTCTGATTAGCAAATTATAAAATCGTAAGTGGCTGGAAAAGGAAACGCGAAACTTATTAATTTTGTAACGAATTTAATTAATCTTTTGATTTGGAATTTACGGCTGAGTTTTTTGTGGGATCTTCTCAGATAATAATTGTACATTGATGATCGTATTTACTTAAATATAATTATCATCAGAGAATACTCTAAATTATATCGAGTAACATTAAAAAAGTAATACTTAGAAAATATTTTTTTAATTACTTTGAACGTGTTTGTACTTTGATTTTATTTTTAATTAAAGTTCCGATTAGTGATTTTTAGTTCTGATGTAGCCTAGCATAGTTACGAGATTAAATAATAGGTTTTTTGAATAAGACCTAAAAATAGGTCCCTTTATCATGACTCACTTATAGGTGTCATAATTATAGGCCACTTTGTTCTCATGGCCATGAACTGTTTGAAATAGAACCAAGGAAAAAAGGAAAAGGCAACAAAAAGGCCATAGATATATAACTTAGGACAGTTTATTCACACACATCCTCGCCTCGTTTATTATCATTGCATTCTGTACAAATCATTTTTTTTTTAATTCATAATCCCACAATATAAATTACATTCCGAACATTTATTAAGAAGACTTGAGTATTTAAGAGATTTATTAAGTACGTTTATTTACCACCGAATACTGAAAAGACACACGCTCGAAGCTATTAAAAAAAAACGCCAAAACGCGTATTTCTTTTTTTTTTTTTGGTTGTGATTTGACCTTAGGTCGTAAAGGTGGTATAGCTTTTCAGTATTGGGTGGTGGTAAGGTATTTTTGGCCTATACATCTATCACAGTTTTTACCATCCGTGGGCGAGACCATGTCCGTAGCCACCATGCGCCGCGTAGGCGACTGGTGCGTGGACGACGGGCGCGGGGTGGGTCTGGGACAGAGATGAGGTCGCGACGGAGTGGGAGCCTCCGACGACGCCAGGGGCGGCCCAGGCGCCGTGACCGGCGAGACCTAGACCGGCACCGAGACCGAGACCGGCACCGAGACCGAGACCGGCACCATGACCGAGACCGGCACCATGACCGAGGGCCAATGGGGCGGCAGCGTACGCGGCGACGGGGGCAACGGCACCATGTCCGGCCAGTTGGCGGGCGACTACGGGAGCGACACCGGCGGCAGCACCGTCGATCTGGGCCTGGTGGGTCTGGACAGCGTCCACGGATTGCCAGGCGTGGTCCTCAGCGCGGTTGGCGGCCTGGATGTGGAGCTCTCTGGCCTGGTCCTGCCATTCGCGGGCGGCGTCGACGGAGGCGCGGGCGTGGTCGGATGCGGTGACGTGGGCGTCGATGGCGGCACCTGTGGATGTTACGTGTTTTAACACCAGGTCATCACGTGGTCAGATAAATGTCTGTTGGATATAGACCTTACCGAGAGAGTACCACCATATACGGTGCCCAACTTAATCTACCTTTGAGGTCGTCGAACTAACAGGCATTGGGCGTCCTACGCTGCTAGATAGACTTAAGATCATAGTCTCAGCACGGCCATTACATGACATGATCAGATAGATGTCTTCTGTTGGATGTAGACCTTCCCAAGAGAGCGCCACCGTATACGGTCCTCAGCTTTATCTACCCTTTGCCAGCAACCTTTGAGCTTTGAGGACTTCTGACTAACAGCCAGAGGGACGTCCTACGCTGGTGCTTAGCACTTCACTCGGTAAAGCTCGGTAAGTGATAGACAGAATCAAGGCATCTTGATAAAAAGATTAGTATCTTGATAATGATTTTGGGAGTTTGAGAAGAAAACCATATATCAATTTGTGGGCTGATTATAATTCGAAAAGTATAATGCAGAGTCGTCCAAACTCCGGTATGACATAGAAGAGTCGGATCCAAGACCGCCGGCTACAATCATATGAAGGATAAACGGTCCTCCAATTGAGATTAAACCAGCTCTGTTTTTCTAGCGCTTCTAATGACGTATGTAGGATAGATGCTTGCTTCGGTTGGCACCGCTAGCAGGGCTGCAGTCATTCATTCCCGTGACCTTGTCCAGAAAGGGCTTTGTCTCTACTGACCTTGGATGTCACCAGGGGGGATGGTGGGAGCGACGGCAGCGTGGCCGACGGCGACTGGGGCGGCTAAGCCCAGGTGGGCGCCATGGCCCAGGGCCGCGCCGTAGCCCAGTCCGCCCAGGCCATGCGCTCCGTATGCTCCGGCCAGCAGACCCGAGGGTACTGCGCTGGCGTAGGCGAGGACGGCGGCGGTGACAATCTGAGGAAAAAAAAAATAAGTCATGAAAATAGACATGTAAGCGGATAGCGTGAAAAAATTTGGCCAGTTTATCGGTTGTTTTGCCATCAACAAAGGACACGCCAGGTTCGCTCAGCAGCCACCGATAGATTTTTGACACATGGCGCTACTGTTTGCTTGTACGAAAAAGGTTTACGTAAATCGTTCGGATACCCATATCTTCAAGTTTCTTATCGGTGACCATGAATTAATAATAATAATAATAATAATAATATAGCCTTTATTTCCAATATAAGTTAGCAATTAATTACACATTGTCATTTATAAGAAATTATTGAATACATGCTTTGTCATAGTAATATTGAACAGATTAATTATTTTAATGTCAAATGTGGAGAGTTTCTTGTGTTATATAATCTCGTCAAACAATTTATTGGACGCCCATTTTTGGGCAAAGGCCTCCTCCATCCTTCTCCATTTAGTCCTATCTCTTGCCAATCTAGTCCAAGTGGTCCCCGCCGCCTCGTTGAGGTCGTCGCGCCAACGTCGCCGCGGCCGACCCCTCGGTCTGCGTTTGTCACGTGGATACCAGTGGAGCAACTTCTCGGCCCATCGTTCGTCACTACTCCTCGCAATGTGACCAGCCCAGCGCCATTTAAGGAGACATGCTAGTTTTGCCGCGTCAATAATTTTAGTCTTATTTCGTATATTCTGGTTTTTTATTCGGTCCTTAAGTTTTAGGCCTAGCATGCTCCTTTCCATTGCTCTTTGGGTAACCTGTATTTTGTATATTATTTCTTTGGTTATTGGCCATGTCTGGCAGCCATATAGCAGGGTTGGCGTGACAACTGAGTATAAATGGAGAGTATTTGAACCATCTTCGCTTCGCGGACGACATAGTCCTCTTAGCAGAGAGTCAAGCACAGCTCGTATATATGCTTGAAACTTATACCTAATCTTATTCTTCGAACTTTATACTTATACCTAATCCTGTCCAGTCCAGCTTTCTAAATATGTTTTCTAGGAGCGCTGTAAAAAGGTTTGGGGATATCGGGTCGCCTTGTTTCACTCCCCGCCTTACGTCAAACATTTTACCTCTTTTTTCTAGTTTTATGGTGGCTCTACTCTTTGAGTATATCTCCATGAGGATATTTATGTATTTGGTGGGTGTGTTCTGCTCTCTTAAGGCATTCCATAGGGCCTCGTAAAAAATTGAGTCGAATGCTTTTTTGTAATCAATAAACGCTATGTAGAGCGTTTTTCCATACTCTACATATAATTCAATGACTTGTTTTAGAGTAAAAATATGATCTAATGTAGAGTATCCGCTGCGGAATCCGGCCTGTTCTCGTGGTTGTTGAAATTCGAAATTTCGTTTTAGTCTATTGAGTATGACTTTCGTAAATAGTTTGTAGGTAGTCTGCAGTAAGCTAATGGGTCGATAGTTATTTATTTCCTGAGGGTTACCCTTCTTATATAACAGCTTTATGTGTGAAGTTTCCCATTGTTCCGGTATTTTTTCTTGATGTATTATTTCGTTGAATAGACGGGTTAATACAGGCGTTATAGGTTCTATGATTGCTTTAACTGTGTCGTTTGTTATGTAGTCTTCTCCTGGACTTTTCAATGATTTTAAAGATTGGATAGCGTGCCGGATTTTACACTCAAGGAAGTCCGGAATTCCTTCGTCATATGTGTTTTGATTTTTAAACTCTACTTCGACGTGCTGTGGCTTGCTGTATAGATTTTGGTAAAAATCGGTAGCTATCTTTATTATTGCATCTCGATTTGTGGAATTTTTTCCCGTTTTACCTTTTAAAGTAGGTATCCACTCTTTCGTGTTATTTATACGTTTCTTCCCTCTTTTTACGGATGACCTTTTTTCTAATTCTTCTTCAAATATTTGAAGTTTATAATTTTCTTTGTTTGTTTTTATTCTATTTCTGATTTTTTTGTACAGTTTTTTAAGTTGTTTCTTGTCAGAGTTAGTTTTTACTTGTTTTTCCTTGAGCTTGGTTCTTTCTGTTATTAATTTTTTAATGTCTTCAGTAATTACATAGTGCTTATTTTCTTTAGTCTTTTTTGGTAGGGAGTTCACGCTTTCCTGAATTGTGTGAATTAGGCTTGTATAGGTTTGTTGTATGTCATTTGTATATTCGGAAGTTTTTGACAGTGTTGTAAAAGCGTTTTTCAGATGTTCACATTCTATGAGAAGGTATCCAGACTGCTTGTTTCTGTATGTTTTTCTTGACTTTTGCATCTTTGTACAAACAGCAAGTGTTGCTCGGACCATTCTGTGGTCAGTCGGGTGTGAGGTACCTATGATTTCTACATTTTGAATATGGTTAATATCGCTTGTTTTACATATAAAAAAATCAATTTCATTAAAGGTACGTCCATCGGGTGATCGCCACGTCCATTTTCTTTTAGCTTTTTTATTAAAATGTGTGTTCATAATGTAGAGCTGATTTTCAAGGCAAAAATTTACAAGTTTCGAACCCCTATTGTTACGGGTTCCATAACCCCAGGGGCCCATTACTGCGTTCTCGTCAGGAGTGGCATGACCAATTCTTGCATTAAAATCGCCCATAATGAATGTTTTTTTGAGAGGGCTCTCCATTGCTAGAAGTATGTGATTGTAATGACTCTCTATCTCTTCTTCGGACGACTTTTCCGTTGGAGAATAAACTTGAATGATGCTAAAGGAAGTGCAATCTAATCTCATGTCCAATCTGGCTACTCTATCTGAAATGGTTATGAAATCAATTATATTATTTTTAAACTTCTTTTTTATCAGAAATCCTACACCATTTCTGCCACTTTTCTTTCCTGTGTACATCAAAATATAATCCTCATGTTCTATGATGTGGGTTCCTTCTTTTTTAACTTCAGATATTCCCAATATATCGCATTTAATATTCCGTAGAGCGTACTCTAGTTCGTCTTGGCGGCCTAATCCTACAAGTGATCTAACGTTGAGGGTACCAACATACAGGCGTTGGATGGAGGGTGTCAGTCTACTACTCTCACGAGGACTAGTCGGCTTGAGAGAGGTGCAATTTAATATACTAGAATTATTCTTATTATCATAAAGAGATTGGAGAGAGGCCTTTTGTTGCTAACTTCGATGTGGTGTTACAGAGTTTGGTAGAGTCTGGGGAGATGAGGCTGTAGAGGTTGATGGAGCTTGTTTAGGTATCATGTAAGAGTCTATTGCGGTTTTATTCTTTTTGTTAATGTTAGGATTATTTTTTTGTTTAGCTGGTAGAGTTTCTGGTGAAGGTTGTTTCCTTTTGTTACTTCTAAGTTTAGGACTCTGTGTAGGTTTCGATGCATTCCTGTTGGGGTTCTTGTTGTCCAGTGATATGATTTTATCACGTTTCATTATGACACTTTCGCCTTGCTCTCTTCTTGATAGGAACTCATCTTGTAGTTCTTTTCGTTTTTGCAATATTTTAGGCGAATAATCTTCTTTTAGGTATATATTTGAATTTTGTAGTAGTTTTTTATTTCTTAGAATTTTTATTTTGAGCCCCATTGTTGTTACTGTCAGTGCAACAGGTCTAGTGTTGCCGTTTCTCTTTCCCAGTCTCGTAACTAATTCGATGTCTCTTTGCTCACATGAAATATTCATAGTATGGTTGAGTATGTTAAGTATAGTTTTTTCTAAGTCAGTATAGCATTTTTCTTCTTCTTCAAGTCCAAAAAATATTATATTTCTTTTTCTTAGTTGTTGTTCCAATCTTTCTAAATTCATTTGCTGTTTTTCAAATTTTTCCTCTAATTCTTTGGTTTTTAATTCTATATGTTCCAGTTTTTGGGTAAAATTTTCATTCAGTTCTTGCAAACCATGAATTAGTTTGAAATAATTCCAAACCGATCCGGCCACGGCAGTCCGCTTTTGTCGAGATATTCCATCTGTACTGGACATATATTAGTGCACAAGTGTGTGCGAAAACACAGGTGCACTCTCTTTTCTATCACTTTCATAATCTGATTCGACGACAGCTCCAACACGAACTAAATAACAGACCGGAAGTTCACCAAGCATCAACTGAAATCAGCCACGGTTTGGTGAAAAAAAAATGCATTTCCATTTGATAAATAATCGAATACGTCATCTGCTAAATAGGGATTAGGTAAATGGTTTATAAAAGGAGATTAAATGCTTGATTAACCCTTATCTAATATGATTAAAGAGAATTACCTAACCGAATGTCCAAGTGATTAAATTTAAAATAGACCTACGTTTCGATTCATTTTAAACAAACAAGATCTACATAGTCTAAGATTTCAAGAGTTTAAAACAGCACTGATGTATTCCATCGATACAATCATTAGATAAATATACTATTTTATTGTTAATAATCTTCAGGGTCATTGGACACTCAGTGGACATTAAATGCAAAAGCTCCATTAACGGATGGAATAAAATCCGAAGGTTTGCAACTTTGCAAGTTCAACTTCTAACTTCCTTCCTAACACAAAACATGCTTCCTTATTGTTGTCCTAAGTTGAAGTATAAAGGCTAGCCATGTTATGCATGATTAAACAAACATTTTTAAAACAAAGGAACTAGAAAAAGGATTTGATCCAATTCACTGTTGCAGAAAATTCTAATCAATATGGACACGCCTACCTAAAGATTAATCATGCTAAGCAAGACTAATATTACTTTACTAACAAAACCCAGGAATTAGAAAAAGGGTTTGATCAAATTCACTATGTTCCGGAAAATTTTAATCGAAATGGACACGCCTACTTATAAAAGATTAGTCATGTTAGTTATATCCTTTATTGTCAAAACCCAGAAGCAAGAAAAAGGGTTTTGATCCAATTCACGTGTTCCCGAAAATTCTAATCAAAATGGGCACCGCCTTATGAAAAAACCATCACAAAAACACTTGTAGTTTCCCGAACGCATTTCTAAACCGATCGTTGATATCCACAGCACTTCACAAAGCACAACGCTATAACGATAGACAACGCTACAATTAACTATAGTTAGCTATGGTTAAGTACACCCGTAGATCGGGTTAGCTATAGCGGGTCAACTAACCAGAAATCTCATCGTGCACTTCTGTTTGACTGCTCGAAAGCTACTGATTGCTCTCATTTGGTTTGCGCGCGCTTTTATACTTACCGTTTGCTGGTGTGAAACGGAACGCGGCATGAAAAAAGTAAGTGGCCGCTGTCAAGGGCGGGAAGGGTGGCAGGAAGGCGAATTTTGACAGATACGCGTGTTCGAAATTTGAATTCGGGCTCTGCGGGCTTCGTTCATTGCCAATTGCCATAGAGCTTTCTTTATTCTTTAATCTGACCGCGCTAAGGATAAGATTTGTTTGTAGAGCCTAGGTACCATCCCGAATTTGAAATTCGACTTCAAGGGCGGGAAGAGAGGAAGGCTAGTTGCAGACATTGCCGGTGATCCATCGGGCTTCTGTAGAGGCGGCAACGAAGGGCGGCAAAAATTCATTTCAACCGACTTTGCAAGGGACCAGAATGCTTTACTGCCACTGGGGTAGGTGGCTAGCTTACGCCAAAAGAGATTGGTGTTGAACTGAGCCCATTTTAATACCCTCTTGTAGGACTTGGCGGCAATGTAGAACTCTCTTTTCTTCTGCTTGACGTTCGGAGCTTTGAGATAGAGCATCCGCCCAGCGGGGCTAGACAAAGTCACAAGCGTTTGGCGTTAACGCTAGTCGACAAAAATGTATGGTCAAAACAAATGACTGTAGAAAAACCACGATAATAATTACTATACACGCTGTGTTTGAATAATTAACTAAGACAACTTGAACGCTCGCTGACGTTCTCGCGGACCTTGTAGATAACTTTAGCGTACTTCGCTTGACAATTGACAGCCGATAGTATCAAACACAGCGTGTTTATATAGTAATTATTATCGTGGTTTTTCTACAGTCATTTGTTTTGTCCATACATTTTTGTCGACTAGCGTAAACGCCAAACGCTTGTGACTTTGTCTAGCCCCGCAGGTCACAAACGCATCTTGCTTGGGGGCTTCCGCGTCTGCACATTCGGCGTTGTACCATGGGGGAGTCTTGCCGTTAGAACTCACGTCAGAAAATGGTATGTATAAAGTAATATTCCGTTAGTAGAGCCTTCCAAACAAGAGCTTACCATCCCGATTTCAAAATTCGACTTCAAGGGCGGGAAGGGATGAAGGCGAGTTTTGACAGATACGTGTTCGATATTTGAATTCGGGCTCCTTGGGCTTCGTTCATTGCCAATTGTCATAGAGCTTTTTTTTTAAATCCTGAATGTACTTGGGTAAAAGTCTGTGTTTACTGTCAAGGGTGGGGAGGGTACCAGGAAAACGAATTTTGAGTATTCAAAATTTGAATTCGGGTTCATTGGGCTTCGTTTGTTCATTGCCATTCTTTATTTTTTTTATCGAAGCCTAAACGCGCAAAATTTTCTTTGAAATACCTAAAAAGGGAATTTACGTAGCGTCCGTTTGGTTGAGTCAATAAAAAGTAAACAAGAAAAGCCAGATGTTTATTATTTTATTCATTGATTAAAAGTAGTTTTATATTCATTATGTAATATAAAAACACATCAATATTGATGCTTTGGTTCATGAAAGTATAATTTGTCTTCTCACGGAATACATTAGAATGAAATTAAAGGAGGTTTGTAATGGCTTCGCATGCGATCTTACGTCCTACTACAGAGGGCCTAGACAAAGTGGCATTTTATGAGCGATATCACGAATAAGTAGAATGTTAAAAAAATGGATGAGATTGACATTAGTTAACGCTATACGAGTATTGGGTATTTGACTCCAAATTTTTTTATAACTTTATTATAAACTAGGGTAAAAATAATGATGTACACTGAAAAAACTAATTAAATCGACCAAATAACAAAAAAAGTTATAAGCATTTAAATATTTCTGATTAGACAGAGGTAGCGACATTAAATTATGACGTCACACCTCACGAATGCCATAGTAGCTTCGTGAAGCTTCATACTAATAAATAAATAAATATATACGGGACATTTTTACACATCGCAATCTAGCCCCAAAGTAAGCGATATAGCTTGTGTTTTGGGTGCTAGATGACTGATAAAGATACATACATACTAATATACATGAATATAATATATTGAAAAACACCCAGACACTGGAAAACATTCATGCACATCACACAGACATTTACCAGTAGTGGAAATCGAATCCACGACCTCCGGCGCAGACGGCAGGTTCGCTGCCGCTACGACATTCGGTCGTCATTTTATGAGCGATATCACGAATATAATGCAAAAAAAATGTATGAAATTGACATTAACTAACGATATACGAGTATTGGATATTTGACTCAATTTTTTTTTATTACTTTTTTATAAACTAGGATAATAAAATGGAAAATTATTTTCAAAAAAAACCGACTTCAAATACCACTACAAAGAGTGAAATAATTTTTAAGGTTACTTACTTACCGACACCAATTCGAAGTCGGGCAATGTTTCGTACAATCATAGTAGGCATTTGAAGTCGGATTTTTTGGAAATAATTCTCCATTTTATTTTTTACTTTTTAGTCGAAAACGTTAAATGCACAAGGCATTGTAAAAAATGCCCAAATCGTTTGAAGTAATAAAATCTGAAGAGTTCCCTCAATTTTTTCGAGATCCCATCATCAAATTTTGACTTGATGACTATAGTCATTATTATCACTATAGTCATCTGTAAGCAAATGCACTAGTCACTATAAAAAATACCCAAATCGCTTCAAGTATACTAGCAAAATTTGAAGAGTTCCCTCGATTTCTCCAGGATCCCATCATCAGATCCTGACTTGATGACTATGGGACCATCTGTGAACTATACCCTTTCAAACAAAAAAAGAATTTTCTAAATTGGTCCACGCATCTTCGAGTAATCGGGGAACATACATAAAAAAAATAAAAAAAAGACTCCGACGAATTGAGAACCTCCTTCTTTTTTTGAAGTCGGTTAATGACATCTACTGTAGTTTCCGATAAAATTGGAAAAACTGAGATTTTGAAGCAACTTTTGGGAGAACTTCCGATCGAGAAAATGTTATCCAATCGTGTTTCTGCTTCTTAGCGATTTTAGATTAAAGACCAAAAATATATGACGTTTAAAACTAATTTTCTTTAAGTATAGGTTTTAAATGAGACTTCATTCAAAATCGCTTAAATACGGCTTCTACGCCGTTAACTGAATTATTATAAGTCGGAGTAAAGATGACCGTGATTAAATAGTGACCAAACGGCAATGCCTTTAATGACATCCTGTCACCTACATTCCTATGTACTGATAATAAACCTCAGGATATGGGCATCCGAACGATTTACGTAAACCTTTTTCGTACAAGCAAACAGTAGCGCCATCTGTCAAAATTATATAGGTGGCTGTTGAGCGAACTACAACGTGGCCTTTCTGTTGGTGGCAAAACAAGCATTTTTGGCACCGATAAATTGGCTTATTTCGCGACGTCCGCCCTGTCCTGGCTATATGTCTATGGGTGCCTGTCCACCAAACATGGGCTACCTACGTTGTTTTAGAATATAAATAAAACATAATTATTTAATTTTTTTATAATTTTATTAGTAACTAATAATTAATTAATTAATTATATAAAATACATGAATACAAGAATTGAAAATATTGAAAATGAAAGTGATTCTGTTTAGAAACCTCGCACAAATAATGGAGATTCGAAATAACAAACATTATTTACACATACTATAGTAAAGCTTTTTCAACATCACGTATTTTCTGTAAGTAACAAGTTTCACGAAATTGCCGCGCTATTTTTGTTTACCTGAAAGGCAGACCGACGACACAGGCGTTATCTCGTTTATTTCACAGTGACTCTTTTTCCAGCATTGCGTTAGACGAAACAGCAAGCCTGTAGACCACACCTTTGTTGTACTTGGTTGGTCCATCAACATCCCGTATTTTCTGGAACAAGTTTCACGAAATTGCCGCGCTATTTTTGTTTACCTGAAAGCCCGACCGACGACACAGGCGTTATCTC
Source organism: Coenonympha arcania (assembly GCA_036785405.1). Classification (NCBI taxonomy): domain Eukaryota; kingdom Metazoa; phylum Arthropoda; class Insecta; order Lepidoptera; family Nymphalidae; genus Coenonympha; species Coenonympha arcania. Next base: position 3,485,680 of record CM072079.1, on the reverse strand, counting down.
GTTTATTTCACAGTGACTCTTTTTCCAGCATTGCGTTAGACGAAACAGCAAGCCTGTAGACCACACCTTTGTTGTACTTGGATGGTCCATCAACATCACGTATTTTCTGGAACAAGTTTCACGAAATTGCCGCGCTATTTTTGTTTACCTGAAAGTCCGACCGACGACACAGGCGTTATCTCGTTTATTTCACAGTGACTCTTTTTCTAGGATTGCGGACGAAACAGCAAGGGGGGCTGGCCAAGCAACCTACACGAGTGCCCGAGTGCTACGGTGCCCCTCTGTAGCGCACGGGCCGGTGCTCCCTGGTAACGTCGGTTAATAACCGACGGCTAATAGCTTGGCCCGGTGGATAGGTGACGTTTCTTCGCGTGACCCTCTGAGCCCCAGCAGAGGGCACAGTGTCAAAACGTCTACACCTACCCCGGAGGAGGAAGAAAACCTCATTAAAAAATTACAGGCGGGGGCGGAAACGCCCACAAGTCCCTTCGGGCACGACGAGGAAGACAACCTCGTAAAAAAATCACCAAAGTGGGCGGGAACGCTCGTCGAGAGGGACAATTACGGTGGCACATCCCTCTCGCAGGAGACGCACCGGTTGCTGGAGGACGAACATCTTTCTTCGGCTTCCGGGTGCGCCGGCCTACGGGTGACGGACGTAGGTAAGTGGCGTGCCCTGTTCAGGACGCGCCTCCTAGGAGGAGTCGGCGGCGGTCAGGCTGCCGGCAACAGCGACGGGACCTGCCGCTCAGGTGGCGGGTCGGGGCCTGGCGGGAGCGCGGTGAATACGCAAGTGAATCCCGTACTCCCGCCAACGAGGTCCGTCGTGGCAAGGGACAGGTTTTAGTGGGTGCAAGCCCCACATAACCCCTCCATTTCCCCTTGTCGGAGGGGTATGCGTTAGGCATTTCCTGTCGTTAAAAAAAAAAAGACGAAACAGCAAGCCTGTAGAACCACACCTTCGTTGTACTTGGATGGTCCAGGAAGGTTCCTCTTAAACTCAATTAACATCATCGACCTTGTTCATGGCACGAAGCCGTGAAGATAGATTATAACGGCTCATTATTATTTTAATAATATCTGTGAAATCTTATGAAATAATAAAGACACGAAATATGCAATGTGTGGTGTGGTGTAGAAATGTTTAATTAATAATTACTTTTTTTTAATTATTCAAGGAATGTAGGTAGGTATGTCTATTGTCTATACTAATATTATGAAGCTTAAGAGTTTGTTTGTTTGTTTGCTTTTATGCGCTTATCACAGGAACAACTGGTCCGAATTGAAAAATTATTTTGACGTGACAACGTCTTATAATTCGATAGAGCCGGTTGCACGCACAAAAAACATGACTCATTTGCCGTTACCTCGCTCTGAGGCGTCCCATGTAAGGCTTGAAGTGCAAGCGAGAGTTGTCACGTTCAACTATCGTCAGTAAACCGACTTTACAGACAACCAATTTTTTGTGTTTTTCATTGATGCTCCGTCACTGTTGGTAATCGCGTTTTCTTATATATATCTTTCCTCGATAAATTGACTATCAAACAAAGTTTCTGTTTGATGAATAATAGTAAATTTCAATATAAGTGCGACAAGTTTTCGTGTTCGCGTGTTCGTGCGCGTCCCGGTGCGCCCGCACCGGTGCCACGCAGGAGGAAAACAAAAAAGCACTAGTGCGGAAAAGAATAACTTTCCGCACGCAAAACACACATGGAAATGTCTCCTTTTTGAGCAAATGTATTAAAAAGATTATTATTAATTATCAGCACAAAGGTTATATATTACGTTTTCTCTCTACCATCTTATAAAACCCTTACGGTACTCAACATCTATGTATCAATCTACATTTTAACCTTCCCGGAACGGAAAACTAGTTTCGACAATTACTAAACAAAACTAGATAGGACACCCAAGGCTTAACGGCGTAGAAGCCGTATTTAAGCGATTTTGAATGTAGTTTTATTTAAAAACTATAGAGACATTTACTTTCAAATTTCTTAGAAGCAGAAACACGATTGGATAAATTCTCTCGACAGAAAGTTCTCCTAAAAGTTGCTCTAAAATCTCAGTTTTTCTCATTTTTATCGGAAACTACAATGGATGTATAATTGTAATTTTTGTTTAAAGTGTCGGTAATAATAATATCCAAAAACGCTTACGAACAGATTTTTAATAACTGGCTTAGTTTTTGGGTAATTAGGTAAAAGGTCGTTTTTCTGTTATATTCTTCCGCGACACTACATGTCGCACCTACCTACGTATCCGTGAGAGTAAGAAAGACAAAAATAAATTCAATAAATCCCCTTAAGTACCGGTAGCCGCATAATCATAGCAAATGTACGTTGTATATACCGTAGTCTATAGTACACTATACTTAAACTGGACCAACGCAGGGGTTTCGTAACCAACGCATAATGAACCCTAATTTGTTGCCAGTTTGAACTAAAATTGCGTAAACTATGCACAATGAGTGATACATTAGATCGGGGGAATTAGTTTACTGCATAGCAAAACAGCTAAATAACTGGTGCAATTTTTTACGAGTAAACCCGGATTAGCAATACAAATATCTATCAAGCAATTCATACAATCTGAGAAAAATATTTTTTTAAATTCGCTCAAAAAGTTGATAAGCGTGCGGAAAATTATTCTTTTCCGCACTAGAGCTTTTTTGTGTTCCCCCCGCCTGCGCCAGTAGATTCTAATGCATAATAACCTGTCTAGTGCGAGTCGGACTCGCGCCCTGAGGGTTCCTTACTTCAACCGGAGGAATAAAACCATAAAAAAACCACTTTTCTTATCGAACCGCAAAACTAAGTTTGTTTTTAGAGGTTTTATTGTAAATATCAAAAAACTACTTATTAGATCTCGTTCACACCAATTTTCGGTGGAAGTTTGCATGGTAATGTACATCATATATTTTTTTTAGTTTTATCATACTCTTATTTTAGAAGTTACAGGGGGGGGGACACACATTTTACCACTTTGGAAGTGTCTCTCGCGCAAGCTATTCATTTTAGAAAAAAATGATATTAGAAACCTTAGTATAATTTTTGAAGACCTATCCATAGATACCCCACCCCACACATATGGGTTTGATGGAAAAAAAATTTTGAGTTTCAGTTCTAAGTATGGGGCACCCCCAAAATTTATTACTTTTTTTTAAATTTTGTGTGAAAACCTTAATGCGGTTCACAGAATACATCTACTTACCAAGTTTCAACAGTATAGCTCTTATAGTTTCGGAAAAAAGTGGCTGTGACATACGGACGGACAGACGGACAGACGGACAGACGGACAGACGGACAGACAGACAAGACGAATTTATAAGGTTTCCGTTTTTTGCCATTCGGCTACGGAACCCTAAAAAGGGCCTCCTCCTCCTTCTTCATGCATCTTTCATTTATTTTTTTACCCACGATGGAACGGAGTACGGGTATATTATGCGTTAAGGGTGAGAGACCGTTTGTACATTACTTTATTAATGGGATTTTATGTTTGTTTGTATGTTAAATTGTGCACAAAAACCAATAATGCAAAAATATTTTTGTGTGTTTATTTGTTTGTGTGTTTGTTTGTTCGTTTGTGCACATCAATGTTCCCATTTATTTCAAAAACGCCTTGAGCGATTGAGATGCAGTTTTCTGTATAATGTTTGTTATTCATTGGCAATGGCTCCTAGATATTTGTTATGAACATCGATCACCAGGAGGCGCCATAAAAACATTTATATTGCAAAAGAATGTTCCCATTTATTTCAAAAACAGCTTGACCGATTTAGATGCAGTTTTCTGTATAATGTTTCAACGTCACCCAGATATTACTCACTAATATGGCTCTATATTATATCCTAGTCTAAAACAACAAAATCATTGCACGTATAGATAATATGATCCATTCTCAATATCGACTTAAAATAGTGTCTAATAAAGTAGGTACACAACATAACTGTTACGCTAGTACAATGCCTACATTACTGTAAAATAATTGCGAATTAACGATAGTAAAGGCGCGGTCGAGTACTCAGCGTGTTCTGACCGTAATATTTTATTTTTCTCTTATGAAATTTTCGTAAACTAGTGTAATTTGCGAAATGTCCTGCTCTACACGTTGCGAAGCAGATCCTAGCGCCTGCACGGTTATCGATAGATGGCGTAACCAGCGCAATAGCACACACTGACGGAGTTTTCGACGAGCGTTCTACGAATACAACTTCTGACGTCATAAGCTCAGATCACCAGCGGCCCCCACGCAAACACCTGCCTGGAGGGATATTTCCGTATTATAGTATTTAGAATCGCCAAAACAGCAATGGTCGTGACACTTACGCCTGTCGCAAACCTTTGGCGGAATACGCAAAGAGCGTCGTCAGACTACAAGACATTATCCAACGGCCGGGAGATGTCAATTTCATGTCTGAATTGGCGACAGAAATGAAAACACAAAAAAAAACTTGTACAATATACAGAGGTCGGTTACGGTAACAGTGTGAGATGTCGGTTACATAAGCGGTAACGAGTTCAATGGGTGTACCTCAGATATTATACAATAGTAACTCCTCTTTTTCGACATTATTATTGTTTTTTGCATCGTAAAAACAAAAAAAAGCGGAGTTACTATTGCCTCTGATATAGGTACAGAATTGTGTTACCCTTCTCAAAAATGCCCAACGTGCCTTAACAAGTTTTGACTTCAATAACACCTTATTCAAAATCGCTGCCGCTCATGAACCCGCCGTCACTCGGCCCCGTCCGCGTATCGCATTTCGTTATTCGTGCAATAATTATTATTGTCCATAAAGGTCAGCCAGCCACGACCGCGGCCGGCGTGGAATTTCAGCGCGGGCGCAGGACACTCGCGCGGTGCATGCGTTGCAGATAGGATAAATTAAATAAAATAGTACATTTCGATATAAGTGCGGAAAGTTTGTCATTTCTTTACGAGTCCCGGGTTGTTGACCCAAGCCAAAGGCGCGGGTCAACTATAGGGGCGAGGCTTTGGCCGCAGCTAAGTACCCCCATATCGGCAAAAGATGCACCGACAAGTGTCTGAACTCTGAGCGTGTGGCTGGATATACTGCGCCGCTGTTTGACGGAAGATCGGCGTTCAAAATTAGAACACATTGCACTGTTTTTGTAGGCTCTCGTGAGCTCAGAATCTGGGATATTCTGGTGTTAGCTCAGACAGTGGCAACCCGGCCCGCGTCCGTTTATTTATAATTTATCTATTGCGAATATTGTATATGCACTTAATTATAAGTGGATACAGAACACGCGGAGTTTTTAATTTTTTATGTGTCTAATATGCGGCGCATCTCGCCCACAAGCGTTCCTGTGTGATGTTGTGTAGCAACTCACCCCTTTCAAGTTAGTGCAATAACATTTTCGGCTGCATAGTTTTATCGTCATTTAATTAATAAAGAGCGCAATAGTCTTTAAAGTTACAGTGACTTGATGAAAAAAATGTTCGAATATCCGCTCTAACACCGGTGATTATATCTCCTCGATGTGAACTGATTTGTTCGCGACCTTTGTTGTTTTTTCACATAGGAAATAATAACGTGATTATTAATAATTATGATTTATTAATTTACTATGTGCTGCCTGCGACCTCGTCTGCTTGAATTTTGATTTTTTATAGGTACTTTTCCATATACATCACACACATACACTACAAGCAATTTAGCGTTCCGGTGCGATGCTTGTAGAAACCGTTGGGGTAAATTTACGTACCCTTCCAGGTTAGTACGATAACATCTTAGGCATCAGGTGATATCGCAGTTAAGTACTAACTTGTATAGAGTAAAAAAATATACATATATTATTGTTATAGTGAGTCGGCAATGTATCTCGCAGTGGTGCAACACGCAATGTACGGAGATGTTGGGCAACGATTAGCGATATCTCGACCCACTGACCTAGCTCCTTATCGCGGCTTCGTCTGAAATCTAATTGAGCACCGTGTGATACTGTGTGAAGGATCATTTCATCCATCATCTACTTAACAGCGTAGAGCGTAGTATTTAACGGTGAAGAAGCCGTTTTTAAGCGATTTTGAATGAAGTTTTATTCAAAAACTATAAAGACAATTACTTTCAAATTTACATGTCATGTATTTTGGGTCTTTAATCTAAAATCACTAAGAAGCAGAAACATGATTATTAGATAAAATTTTCTCGATAGAAAGTTCTCCCAAAAGTTGCTCCAAAATCTCAGTTTTTCTAGTTTTTATCGGACACTACATTGGATGTAATTGTAATTTTAGTTTTTAAGTGTCGGTAATCATAATATCCAAAAACGCTAAGAAACAGATTTTTGATAACTAGCTTTGTTTTTGAGTAATTAGGTAAAAGGTCGTTTTTCTGTTATATTCTTCCGTGACGCTGCATGTCGCACCTACCAACATATCCGTGAGAGTGAAGAAGACAAAAATAAATTCAATTAATCCCCTTAAGCGATTTTTAGTGACCTGCAGTTTAAAAACAAATTAAAAGTCATCACTCTGAAGCCGAAACACGGTTGAATACAATTTTCTCGATGGAAATTTCTCCCCAAAAGTTTCCACAAAATCTCAGTTTTTCTCATTTTTATCGGAAACTTCTGTAACGGCAGTTCCTTTTAAATTTAACGTTATTTATTCTGGGTCTTTAATCTACATTCGCTCTGAAGCTGATCTGACGATAGATTTTTTTTGACGTGATAACGTTTAATAAATTGATGAACACCAGCAACGCACATGAAAAATAGTAGCGTTCCACCTGAGCCTGTGTGTGCAAGCGAGAGCGCGCAACAAGCGATAGAGAGGCACGATTAAACAAACGATAGAGAGGCCAATTATGACGTTATCACGTAAATCTATCGTCCGTAAAACGACTTTACAGACAACCAATTTTTTATTGAAAAATAGGCTTGCGCTTGACGACAGTCATGCCTGATGGTAAGCAATGATGAGGTCTAGGTTGGAGCGCGCTTGCCTAGAAAATGCCTATTCACTCTTCTCTTGAAGGTACCCAGATTGTACTTGGCTGGAAACACGGAGGCTGGAAGGGCGTTCCACACCTTAGCGGTTCGTATCAGAAACGTGGAAGAAAAACGTTTCGTGGGAGTTTGTTGGACGTCAACCACATAAGGATGCCACCGCTCTCGGCGTCTTGCGGTCCTATGGTAGAAAGGTGAAGGAGGCACAAGGTCATGTAGGTCAATTTCTCCCAAAAGTTTCTCCAAAGTATTCATTTTTCTAATTTTTATCGGAAACTACAATGGATGTAATTGTAATTTTCGTTTTGATGTGTCGGTAATATTAATATCCAAAAACGCTCAGAACGAATTTTTGATAACTGGCTTAGTTTTTTTTTAGTAATTAGTTAAAAGGTCGTTTTTCTGTTATATTCTTCCGCGACGCTGCATGTCGCACCTACCGACGTATCCGTGAGAGTGAGAAAGACAAAAATAAATTCTATAAATCCACATAATAAACCTTTTAGTATTTGCTAATTCTTTTATTACGGACACCATTAGGTGCATATGCGGAAGGCTAAACTACTATTTTTTTCTTATTACCAATGTTTATTAATAATTCAATGTCTCAAGAACTGTATTAATATTATTAATAACTATTATGTTTGTTAAAGCACTGCAATGACCGCGTCAACTTATGACATTCACTTTTGTGCGTGAAATGTGTGGTGCAAGGTATACGCGGTAGCGTTTCTTAATTTCTGAATCTGTATTCAGTGCTGACTGACGAGTATTTTGGCTTGGCAATATGTTTTTTGATCGCTCGAAATTTAAGGGCCTACTGGCGGTTTCCTTTGAGAAATTCCTGTTGTCTATTTGTTTTGTTTCTAGCAGGTTTAAAGGATTTCATAAAACTGAAATTATTGTATGCAGATATTTCATTAATGCGCTTCAAGATTGAACTATAATTTATGGAAATCCATACAAACCGCAGTATTTGTCGCTCTGCATCGGAAACCTATATTATGTCTTTGCGTTGATTAATATAAAATGTGCATTAAAATTTTGGTTTAATTATCTTTATAAATTAAGGCCAATATCGCTTCGGCCCCGATACATACGATATCCTTTTATCATATAAAATGGAAAATTCTTTCCAAAAAACCAACTTCAAATGCCACTACAAAGAGTGAAATAATTTTTAATGTACACCAATTCGAAGTCGGGCAATGTTTTGTTCAATCATTAATAGTCCTTCGTATTATTAAACTTAATGTGCAAAGAAACGACAAAATTATCGTCAATACGGAGGACTATTAGTGAATGAACGAAACATTGCCCGACTTCGAATTGGTGTACATTAAAAATTATTTCACTCTTTGTAGTGGCATTTGAAGTTGGTTTTTTGGAAAGAATTTTCCATTTTATATGATAAAAGGATATCGTATGTATCGGTAATTTTATTAGCACACGCTAATAAAATTTGAAGAGTTCCCTCGATTTCTCCAGGATCCCATCATCAGATCCTGACTTGGTGACAATGGGACCATCTGTGAACTATACCCTTTCAAACAAAAAAAGAATTTTCTAAATTGGTCCACGCATCTTCGAGTAATCGGGGAACATACATAAAAAAAAATAAAAAAAAAAATAAAAGATTCCGACGAATTGAGAACCTCCTCCTTTTTTTTGAAGTCGGTTAAAAATTATACCACCGATGTATTCTCATTGAGACAATATTTTAGCCTACGAAACCAAACACATTATACATGCTTGAGTACCACCTAAAACAACAACTACACTTACTTTTTACACTAAAAACCTAAAACTGGGTCGTCGACCTATACCTTGGTTCTATATAGGATGTTGACCTTGGCTCCACAGAAATCGTAGTGTTTTCCCAGAAACCGCCCGCTTCTATCCGCTTCCGCTTCTGAATGTGACCGGTACCTTTCACCGCATACTTTGAGTCAGGGTCACCTAACTATTGAATATATAATATACGAGCTTTATAAATAGACATATACACTGGACAGGGCGGAAAAAATGTCGCCAGTTTATTGGTGCCAAAAATGCTTGTTTTGCCACCAACAGTAAGGCAACGCTGTAGTTCGCTCAGCAGCCGCCTATAGAATTTTGACAGATTGTGCTACTGTTTGCTTGTAACGTAAAAGGTTTAAATCGTTCGGATGCCTATATCCTGGGGTTTCGTATCGGTGGTCGCAGTATACATTTGGGTTCAAAATATTTCTATCTAATACTTTTGTTCATGCAGGTCTTGTTTTCGAATTATAAATAAATGTATTGTAAATAAATACGGGACATTTTACACATCGCAATCTAGCCCCAAAGTAAACGATAGCTTGTGTTATGGGTACTAGACAAGTATTACTGATAAATATACATACATAGTAATATACATAAATATAAATATTGAAAAACACCCAGACACTGGAAAACATTCATACTCATCACACAAACATTTACCAGTAGTGGGAATTGAAGGCACGACCTCCGACGCAGACGGCAGGTTCGCTACCGCTACGCCATTCGATCTTCAAACAAATTCGGTCATAAATTTTATATGGACTTTTCACGTTGACCGTACGCGTATAAAGGAACCGCTGGAACACTGGTTACGTAGCGTTCTAGCGTTACGTAGAATCAGATAGTGTTAAAGGTTAAGCGGTGAAAAGATTCTATTTAGATAATAGTCTTTATTATGACTGGACAATGATTGACCGAATTATATTAAGAGATTGAGAAAGCTTTAAAAAAATTAAATATATACCTAGATAATTAGGATCTATTCTATAGGAACCAAGTTCCTTTTCGGAAGGTACGGCTAGGCGAAAGTAAAAGATTTTTCTCACGACATGAAGAAAATCCATGAAAATGAAATCGTAAATCCATAATTTATATATTTATTTTAATATATTCTATTTGCAAATATTATGTAATGCATTTATTTGTATTGTTTAGGGTTCCGTACCCAAAGGGTAAAGAACAGGACCCTATTAAAGATATTTCAATCCACGAAGACGCGCCTCACTCTGTCAAAATCTCTTATGCTCCATTCGATTCGTATGTAGTTTGAACATATCTATATCTATACTGAGGCTTCGCCGTCCGTTTGTCACCAGGCTGAATCTCTTGAACTGTGATAGTTAAACAGTTGAAATTTTCACCGATGATGTATTTCTGTTGCGGCTTTAACAAAAAATATTAAAAATAAAACACAAAATAAAATAAATATTACAGAGTGCTCCCATAACACAAACGTGATTTTTTTGTTACTCAGTATTACCCTACTAGTATGATTATTGCTACGTTTGTGTGATGCAGAAGCCCTAATCAATATAAATTTTGCTCCATATTGATTTAGATAGTTTTAGGGTTCTGTACCCAAAGGGTAAAAATGGGACCCTATTACCACAGACACAGATAATATAATACTATACTAGTACTATTACTAAGACTTCGCCGTCCGTCCGTCACCACGCTGTATCTCTTGAACGATGATGATACCTACAGGCTTGAAAATTTCACAGATGATGTATTTCTTTTGCCGCTATAACAACAAATACTAAAAAATACAATGTACTATTGAGAATTGGTGTTGATGGTACGGAACCCTCAGTGCGCGAGCCCGACCGCACTTGACCAATTTTTTTTAATGAAAAAAAAAACAAATCCTTTACATACAGACCTTGCACAGTTTACGAACAAGTTATTGCCTTCGGTAAACGGATGTCATATCATTATTAGTCGTGTCATAATTGTGACAGGTCCGCTATTGCTTAGCGCTCAACTTGTGACTCACCTGTTTATGCGAAATAAGTTGTCGCCCTCGACTTCGCTACTATCCGTGGGGTTAGTACAGGTTTTAGTACTATCGAGTCGACTCGATTCGAATAAACGGAGTCCTCCGTCTATTCGAATCGTCCATCTGCTGGCAGGGATCTAAAAACCGGACAGCCCCTGAATGTTCATAATGTATCCGCTTGAGCGGGCGGGGCGGTGCTTGTAGGTTTGATGCACAGATTAGTAAAAGAGCTAATCTGTGGTTTGATGTATGATTCCACGCAGAGTGGAAGAAGACTCCGAGCGCGGAGAAGGTTGAAAAAGCCGTACCTAAATCATCATCATCATAATCAGCCCATTTCAGTCCACTGCTGGACTAAGGCCTCTCCATTTGCACGCCATCCGCTTCTGCTCTTTGTTTTCTGTAGCCACTGTCTTCCCGCTGCCCTAACGATATCATAATAACACCTAAATAGGGTTAATAAAAAGAAAAGGCCAAGCGCGAATCGGACTCGCGCACCCAGGGTTCAGTGCTACTATAAAAAAAGTGATTTATTTCTTTTTACTCTTTACAAGTTAGTACTAGACTGCGATCTCAGCTGATGGTAAGTGATGATGCAGCCTTAAATGTTAGCGTACTAACTTGGAAGGGTAAGTAAATTTACACCAACGGTTTCAAATCAAGCATCGCACTGGAACGCTAAAGCACTTGGCGGTGCGCCTTTGCTGGTAGAGTAGTAACTAGCCACGGCCAAAGCCTCTCACCAGACCAGATCTGAGCCAATTTAAAAATTATAAAAGTTCAAAGTGGCCCGTGGCGGGAATCAAACCCGCGACTTCCCACTTGAATCCGAGCGCGCCACCACTGCGCCAGGGAGGCCGTCAAATCCATTAGAATCACTTTTCTTACCCGACCGCAAACTTAACTTTGTTTTTTGAGGTTATCCTACGACCTACCCATAGAAACCTATGGGTTTGATGAAAAAAAAAATTTGAGTTTCAGTTCCAAGTATGGGGAACCCCCAAAATTTATTGTGTTTTTTTCTATTTTTACGGACGGACTGACATACAGACATGACGAATCGATTAGGATTCCGTTTCTGCCATTTGTCTACGGAACCCTAAAAAGGATTGAGAATTGGCCAACCTTAGGCCTATCCATGCTCAAAGCAGGGACAGCTGATCAAAGGTGGATAATAAAAAGAGTTACGCAAAGGCTGGAAGGGCATTCCACATCTTAGCGCTTCGTATCAGAGACGTGGAAGAAAAACGCTACGCTGGTTGCGTTGCACACACCGATAAGAATCCTGAGGATATGGGCATCCGAACGATTTGCGTAAATCTTCTTCGTACAAGCAACTAGCACGCGCCGTCTGTCAAAATTCTATAGGTGGCTGCTGAGTGAACTACATCATAGCCTTACTGCTGGTGCTAAAAAAGAAATTGGTGGCACCGTTAAACTGGCGATATTTTTTCGCACCGTCGGCTCTGTCCAGGGTAAATGTATATGCACAGATAAATTTGGGTCAATGTCAATTATAATGACAGTGCAGTCCATTGGTTGAGCTCTAAGATCGTTATCTATTTAGGAATTTGATTTTGCTAAATTGCCGGTGGCGGTATTTTTAAAGGTCTCAAGTTGTTAAGAAATAATTAGCTTTCTATTAAGTTTTGACTATATGTACACCGCATGTATTTCGGTTTTTTACAAATTACGCATTTAACGGTGTAAACGGCTATGTAGGGGGTTTTTAATGACCTGCAGTTTAAATACTTGAAAGACTGTTAGGTACTTACTTCAAATTTAACGTCATGTATTTTGGGTCTCTAATCTAAGTTCGCCTAGAAGAAGAAACACTTGTTTATATAGTTTTTAATGTGCAGGTCACTAAAACCGTTTAGCCCGTTGAGATATCAGTAGTCTTGGACCAAACCTATAATGCTTCGGTGTTGGAGCAATACCTACCTACTTAGGCAGAATTTAAAAAAGTTGGAACATCAAACATTGTAGGGCTACATACATACAGATTAATTCATTTTCTTTCTTTCGTTGTCATATTCTAAACAAAGAAAGAACACTAAAACAGACGTAGCTAGACCAAACATTAATAACATGTATATAGGGCAGTAAAAGGCAGGCTTTCTACAGAGCCTTGCGTCTAGCAGCTAGGTATAGATAGCAAGCCGGAACGCGTATACGCAAAATCCAAGTGGGAACTCGAAGAGATGTGTTTAGCGTGCGGAAAGTTCTTATTTTCCGCACTAGTACGTTATTCCTCCTGCTTTTAACATCCACAATATTAATAGATTTTCTCAATTAGTAGGCTTTTATGTGTGTTTAGCTTGCAGAAAGTTCTTCATTTCCGCACACACAACTTTTTTGATTTTCTCCTGCATTTACCATTTTAATGCATGAGGAAGGTTTTTCCTCAATCGAACCTTATTATAATATTATTTGGTTTGGTTTGGCATTAGCAGCTTTTGCTGATGTGCCTATATCGATTGTGCTTGCTCAGGTGTTTGTCAAATCGGTTCTTGAATTTATTGTATTGTTATGATATTCTCAGGCAATTTGTTCCAGCGTTTATCATTCTGTTGATTATGAAGTTTTAGTGTAGACCTGTAGGGATTTCTTGTTGGAGATGTTGATTTGTTGATGGGAAACTTGAACCTAATTTTATTTTTATTTTACTATACCCACTATGGAAGGATTCGTTGAGTCAAGGAGACCGAGGGTAGCTAAGATTTTATCTGTAACTAAAGTCACTCAAAACTCGGTACACTTTAAATAATTGTAAATAATCAGTTCACAATTATGAATCTTAAGAATGTAATGAGAAAATCTTAAAACAATACTTATAGGTATATTTTATATTAACTTAAGAAATCAGTTGTGTAGTTTATCTAATTGTACTACGATGTCTACAAGACTTTTGTTATTGTTGTTGCCGTACTGGGAGACCTGTATGACGACAAACAACTTCCTGCGAGGATCCAAACAATAAAGTGACATTTGTGATTAAATCATTATGTTTATTTATTAATTATTAAATTACATAACCAGGGACACAATACAGAAAATTTTTATTCAGGGAAACTACTTGGGTTTACAAATGTTATACAGCTTAATATTGAATGAAATATAAGCTTTGCGTACGCGCAACCGTCAGTAAACAGCGGGCAGCGCAAAGAGAATGTCTGGGCGCGGTCCTGCGGCCTTGGCGGCCTGGGTACTATGTGCGGCACTAGATGACCGCTCCAATTATAATCACACAGCTACATAACGGTAGCGTTTGTTTGTCCAGATCGATACTTTTAAAGAAATTAATCCGTCCTGTAACAAAAAAATGGCGGCCAATTTTTGAAATGTTGACCGCTGATTACTGATAAGAAAGCATTCGAACGATTTACGTAAACCTTTTTCGTACAAGCAAACAGTAGCGTCATCTGTCAAATTTCTATAGGTGGCTGCCAAGCGAACTACAGCGTTGCTATACTGTTGGTGGCAAAACAAGCATTTTTGGCACTGATGTAGTGGTGACTTTTTTTCGGGTCGCCCGCCCTGTTCAGGGTAGATTCCGCAGTTTTTTTTTATGCTTGCTACATTAGTCAAATCTCGATTTAGGTAGAATTCGGTCTAGAAACATAAAAATGTCTGGGCGCGGTCCTGCGGCCTTGGCGGCCTGGGTATTATGTGCGGCACTAGATGACCGCTCCAATTATAATCACACAGCTATATAATGGTAACGTATGTTTGTCTCGATCGATATACTTGTAAAGAAATCACCTTTCTACCATAGGACTGCAAGACGCCGAGAGCGGTGGCATCCTTATGTGGTTGATGTCCAACAAACTCGCTAAGGTGTGGAACGCCCTTCCAACCTCCGTGTTTCCAGCCAAGTACAATCTGGGTGCCTTCAAGAAAAGAGTGAATAGGCATTTTCTAGGCAAGCGCGCTCCAACCTAGACCTCATCATTGCTTTCCAACAAGCATGATTGTCGTCAAGCGCAAGCCTATCTTCATTAAAAAAAAAAAAACCGTCCTGTAACAAAAAAATGGCGGCCAATTTTTGAAATGTTGACCGCTGGTAACTGATATGAAAGCATTCGAACGATTTACGTAAACCTTTTTCGTACAAGCAAACAGTAGCGCCATCTGTCAAATTTCTATAGGTGGCTGCCAAGCGAACTACAGCGTTGCTATACTGTTGGTGGCAAAACAAGCATTTTTGGCACTGATGTAGTGGTGACTTTTTTTCGGGTCGCCCGCCCTGTTCAGGGTAGATTCCGCAGATTTTTTTTTATGCTTGCTACATTAGTCAAATCTCGATTTAGGTAGAATTCGGTCTAGAAACATAAAAATGTCTGGGCGCGGTCCTGCGGCCTTGGCGGCCTGGGTATTATGTGCGGCACTAGATGACCGCTCCAATTATAATCACACAGCTATATAATGGTAACGTATGTTTGTCTCGATCGATATACTTGTAAAGAAATCACCTTTCTACCATAGGACTGCAAGACGCCGAGATCGGTGGCATCCTTATGTGGTGGACGTCCAACAAACTCGCTAAGGTGTGGAACGCCCTTCCAGCCTCCGTGTTTCCAGCCAAGTACAATCTGGGTGCCTTCAAGAGAAGAGTGAATAGGCATTTTCTAGGCAAGCGCGCTCCAACCTAGACCTCATCATTGCTTTCCAACAAGCATGATTGTCGTCAAGCGCAAGCCTATCTTCATTAAAAAAAAAAAAAAACCGTCCTGTAACAAAAAAATGGCGGCCAATTTTTGAAATGTTGACCGCTGGTAACTGATATGAAAGCATTCGAACGATTTACATAAACCTTTTTCGTACAAGCAAACAGTAGCGCCATCTGTCGAAATTCTATAGATGGCAGTTGAGCGAGCTACAGCGTGGCTTTACCTCCTGTTAGTGACAAAACAAGCATTTTTGGCACCGATAAAGAACTTACGACTTAATGTCTGGGCGCGGTCCTGCGGCCTTGGCGGCCTGGGTACTATGTGCGGCACTAGATGACCGCTCCAATTATTATAATCACACAGCTATATAATGGTAGCGTTTGTTTGTCCCGATCGATACTTTTAAAGAAATCCGTCCTGTAACAAAAAAATGGCGGCAAATTTTTGAAATGTTGACCGCTGATTACTGATAAGAAAGCATTCGAACGATTTACGTAAACCTTTTTCGTACAAGCAAACAGTAGCGCCATCTGTCAAAATTCTATAGAATATAGATGGTAGCTGAGCGAGCTACAGCGAGCTACAGCGTGGTTTGTCCCGATCGATTTTTAAAGAAATCCGTCCCGAAACAAAAAAGATCAAAATGGCGGCCAAGTTTTAAAGAAAAATCCGCCCTGCAACAAAAAAGTTGAAAATGGCGGTACTTTTTTTTTTAATTTTGACCGCTGATCGCTGCATAGCTGATACAGTGGCGACATTTTTTCGGGCCGTCCACTTTGTTTAGGGTAGATGTCTATTCCGCTAAAATAGTACATTTTCAATATAAGTGCGGAAAGTTTGTCATTTCTTTACGAGTCCCGGTTTGTTGACCCAAGCCGAAGGCGAGGGTAAAATGACAATTCCGCACGTGCATTGAACGACGTTTTTTAATACATTTGCGAAAAAAAAATATTGGTTTTACGTGTTTGCCTGCTCCGTGTTTGCATGCCGTTCGTTCGTGTTTATGCGCTCCTGGTACGCCCGCTCCGGTGCCGCGTAGGAGGAAAACACAAAAGCACTAGTGCGGAAAAGAATAACTTTGCGCACGCTAAACACACATGGAAATGTCAACTTTTTGAGCAAATGTATTAAAAAGAGATTTTATTTGCATGAGTACCCGTATCATACGACGTCTTTCATCACACTTGCGAGGAAAAAAAACAGAGAATTTCCGTCGTTTGACCGACAGAAAAAAGTATTTACTTGGTCGGCCGGACTGTTTTGATCGACTGTTCACCAATTTTATTGCACTGCGTGCAACGACTAACAGGCATACGAGTGAGGAGAGCAATCGGTTCAAGTATAGTAGGTAGGTAGGTTCAAAATATAACGCAAGCGAATCGGAATGCACCAACATGTACAAATTTGCAGGAGGCGGAATTTATACTCGATAAGCGATTGCCTCACACAAATGTATTATTAAACCCACTAAAGAACAAACGTTTAATCTATTTAATGATATATTATGTAGAAACTTTAGTATAAGGTTGAATCACTTATATTTTATGTACAGAATAGTTGATATTTGTATATGACAGACGGTATGCCAATACTGTTTTGAACTAAAGTCGGTCATATTGGGTGTTCCACCATTTTGGATTTAGAATGAAGTCACACAACTATATTCCGGCCGCTCAAAGAATGCGTTTCTGACACATTTCAATTCGTCATACAAAACAAAAAAAAACAGTTGGCATAACCTTGAAACAGCGCCGTTCGACGTGGTTTGACTTTTAAAAGCTATAGTTTTTATATTTGTTAATTAAATAATTGTAATAATTTTAGCCAAAAATAAATACATTTATTGTAAGTTAGTATAATTATTCGAATTTTAATGTTATCATTCGTTAATAACGTAAATAAAAGATATTTAAAAAAATTCCGTAAATTGTACGGCAGTTCAAAGTTACATCGCCCAGTCGATCACGACTGTCAGAAACGCATTCTTTGAGCGGCCGGACTATAATAGTAATCAATACACCGCCATCAAAATTTCAACTCAATCGGCTGAATATAATATATGCTGTTATATACAAAATTTATTAAATGTATTATTAAACCCAAGAGCAAAGTTTAATCTATTTAATGATATTTTTAATATAGGAACTTTAGTGTAAGGTTGAATTACCTCCTTAAATGCCTTTATGTACAGAATGGTTGATATTTAATACGAGAAATGGTATGCTATTACTGTTTTTGTAATACAAATTCGATACAAATTCTATTAACTAAAGTCCGCCATCTTGGGTACACCATGTTGGATTTTGAATAAAGTCACGCAACACAACTAATCAATACACCATGTAAAAATTTCAACTCAATCGGTTGAAGATACTTAAATACCTAATACTAATACTAAAACTAATACTTATACTAATATTAATACTTCTACTGATACTAAAAATAAAACTTATATTAATACAAAAACTAATATTAATACTAACACTAATACTTATACTAAAACTAATACAAATACTAATAATAAAACTAAAACTAATATTAACACAAATACTAATACTAATACTAAAAACTAATACTAATACTAGAACTAAAAATAATACTTATACTTACACTAATACAAATAGTAATACCTACTTATACTAATACTAAAACTAAAACCATTACTAACACCAATACTAAGACTAAAACTAATACTAATACTCCGACACCGACACCGACACCAACACTAATACTAATACTAATGCTGGCCAAAGCAACAAATGTTTGCTTTTTTGCTCAAAAAGCAACAGTTAATTAAATACATACAAGCAATGTCAGTCAGCATGACCAGTACACCTTTACATGAACCGGAAACCGTATGCTGAATTGCCTTAATTTGTTTACCACTCGTAATACATTGACTAACTCGCCTAAGAGTAGACTAAAGCGCTCACAATCGCTAAGCTTTTCATTCCTTTCAAGTGTAAACTATAAATTGACCTAAAGTGGATTCGCTTCGGACGTGGCTAGTGAACACCCTACAAGCAAAGATGCACCGCAATGCGTTCCTGCGAGATTCTGTGTAAAAACCGTTAGGGGTAGTATTACACCTTCCGAGTTGGTGCGATAAAATCTTGCTGCATCATCACTTTCCACCAGGTGAAATTTCAGTGAAATCCTAATTTGTAGAGGATAAAACAAAATTTAGAATCAGTCCAGGATTTCGCAACACCTAACATTTTACATGTGAAAATTTAATCATGTGAAACAATTTATTTTGGACTTTCGACGTTTCCTCTTACCCATCCAAAAGCGTAAAGCGTGAGTATGACCGTAATCAAAATGAGACTTCCATTTGCGTACAACCTACAACGTCCGTACTGGTAGCATAACTTGATTTCTAGTAAGAAGCATAGGTTAAATAAATGCAAGTTACCTTATTGAGGGGGAATATAACACGATAGAATACTTTCTCTTTTTTATGATAATTTCGTTGGTAAATGTTCCCGTACCAAAAAAGGATTTTATGATTAATAATTTTACGAGGAGGTACGGAAACCTTGGTGCTTTTCGTCGAATAGGTACGGAAACTTTGGTATACGTGGAGCCTGCTCGCACTTGGCTGGTTTTTGTATTTTTGGTCCAGTTCTATGCCAGATATTTACGGTATAGCTTCTCGCTTGGACATTCGTGTTACTCATTGTTCCCAATCAAAGGATATAAATCAAATTACCTATAACAGTGTACTTATATATCTGATCTATTGCATTGCATACTAATTACTTTGAAACAATATTTCCGATTTCGATATATAACCTACTATGGAAATTTAAAAACAAAGTGTGGCCTTAAAATTCAGTGCAAGCCACAAATAGAATAAAAAATTCTTTATTTCATATAGGTATAGCTTACAGAGGCTCTTATGACAAGTCATTTTATTTTGCACTGTCTCTATAATGGTGATACATATTGCACAACTTAAAACTTAGTTTACGAGGGTTCAAAAACGCGCCCTGTCGCTAAGAAGAATACTAGACTCATACTAAAGATAAGCAAATTATAAACTTATTACACAAGCAAACATTTTTGATGTTCTTCTTCTAATATCTATTCATAATAAATAAAATTCTCGTGTCCAGTGTTTGGTACCAAACTCCTCCGAAACGGCTCGGCCGATTGTGATGAAATTTTCTGTGTGTTCGGTTGGTCTGAGAGCAGGTCGTAAGCTATGTTTACCCGACTGCAAGGAGGGTTATGTTTTTCGCGCATATCTTGTAAATTTCTGCCCAAGCGGGTTGCAGAAGAACTACTCAGATTTGACCGCATTGCAAATTTGTTTCCGGCTCCCAAGGAGTTTGTTTTTCCGCCCCTCGAAAAACCCCATGTTGCAGCGTTGACACTGCTGCTGGTCTCTGGTTCCACAGTTTGCACGTAGTGGAAAGAAAGATGTCGCAAGTCTTAACAAGTTGTCTCTTCGTTTCAGATGAGACCCCAACCAAGCGCAATCGTCCAAGGGACATGTCCCTCGCGGAACCGCCCCACACCATGGAGATCGCGCAGATCCTGATCTCGCTGCTGCACGCGTGGGGCCTCGACCCCGACCTGGACAGGGTCTGCGAGTCCAAACTCGGCCTCCTCAGACCCATGGTAAGAGATGTTCCGATGTAGCAAGAGACATGTCGCTAGCGGAACCCGCCCACACCATGGAGATCGCGCAGATCCTGATCTCGCTGCTGCACGCGTGGGGCCTCGACCCCGACCTGGACAGGGTCTGCGAGTCCAAACTCGGCCTCCTCAGACCCATGGTAAGAGATGTTCCGATGTAGCAAGAGACATGTCGCTAGCGGAACCCGCCCACACCATGGAGATCGCGCAGATCCTGATCTCGCTGCTGCACGCGTGGGGCCTCGACCCCGACCTGGACAGGGTCTGCGAGTCCAAACTCGGCCTCCTCAGACCCATGGTAAGAGATGTTCCGAATTAGCAAGAGACATGTCGCTGGTGGAAACCCCCCACACCATGGAGATCGCGCAGATCCTGATCTCGCTGCTGCACGCGTGGGGCCTCGACCCCGACCTGGACAGGGTCTGCGAGTCCAAACTCGGCCTCCTCAGACCCATGGTAAGAGATGTTTCGATGTAACAAGAGACATGTCGCTGGTGGAACCTCTCCACACCATGGAGATCGCGCAGTCAGCTGCTGCATGCATGGGGCCTCGACCCTGACCTGGACAGAGTCTGCGAGTCCAAACTCGGCCTCCTCAGACCCATATGGTAAGACACCTGAAGATAGCACTGACCTCTATAATACACGTACACTGGGCTAAATGGTCTTTACAATTGACAGTTCCTTATCTTTGTGCAGATGTGAAGCGCTCCCTTCAAAGTTCTAGTAGTAAAATAAACATTATGATGGGCTCATCCTTAGTCTCTGCCTGGAGGAAAATTTCCCTTCTGCATCTAAGACAGGCAAAAGGGAAATTTTCATGCAGGCAGATGTTATGCCTTGGGACCGCTTGTGATCCGAGCGTATGACGACAGAACTTGCATTTATAGAACGCTTGTCTGTCCTTCATCAGCTATCGAAGACCGCTACAGGTCCATGTCGGTGGTCGTGACGCAACGCTATTTGTCACTTCGCTCAGCCTGCTGTATCCAGCTGTGGTATTCAACTGGTGTCGCTGGTGGTGTTGCAGGTGCCGGTCTGCTTCGGCGTGGTGTCGCGGCACGGGCACATGGCGGTGCAGCTGCCCACGCGGCTGGGCGGCTGGGCGGAGGCGTGCGCGGCGGCGCCCGGCGACCCCGCGCTGCTCGGCTCCGACCTGCCCGCCGAGCTGGTGCGGCAGGAGATCCTCACCAGGTTAGTGTAATCCCGGAAGTTTTACACTAGATTCTTAGTTTAAACTCGATCGAATTTGATGTCAGTAACGTCGGCCATAAACTCTCCACTCTATCGTCCAATCACATGATGAATCTGCAATACAAGATGGCCGCGAGTCGTCACCACAAAATGGCGAATTATGGTGGTCGCGGGTATTCTGAAAATTTTAATTATTTACATTGTTTTTGTGCCTTTTTAGATTGTTCACCTCCAAGCTGCACTGGGAACTCAGCACCACGCTCACCACAAACCACCTGCTGTCTATCGTGGCGCTCGCCAACACGCTCATGTCGATGAGCAACGCGAGCTTCGTGCCCGAGCAGGAGGTCGCCAGGAGGCTGCACAGGTCAGCTGTCGCCAGATTGTTCACCTCCGAGCTGCACTGGGAGCTCAGCACCCCTAGAGTTATCTCTAATTTGGCCAGTTACAGTGGCCTTTGAACCGAAACACAGTAACACGGTAAAAAAGCTGACACTGTGGTGGTACCTACCCGGACGAACTCCGTAAGAAGATTCCTACCACCAGCAAAACATAACTCACACTGCGGTGGTATCTACCCGCAGAAGAGAGCTACCAGCTAAACAAAAAGGTCAACGCAGTGAACGCCTCCTCCTCCTCCTCCTTCTGCACTGTTTACTCCTCTATTCTGCTGTAACTTATATCAGCTTCTGCCAATTCCAGACCGACGACGCGCACGTCATCATGGGCGGGGGACGAGGAGCGCGAGGAGCAGCTGGCGGCGCAGCAGGCTCACATCAAGCAGGGCTGGTCGCTGCTGGCCACGCTGCACTGCGTGCTGCTGCCGGACAAGGTCGTCGCAGCCGGTGAGTGAATAGCGCCATCGAAGCATCATGGGCGGGGGACGAGGAGCGCGAGGAGCAGCTGGCGGCGCAGCAGGCTCACATCAAGCAGGGCTGGTCGCTGCTGGCCACGCTGCACTGCGTGCTGCTGCCGGACAAGGTCGTCGCAGCCGGTGAGTGAATAGCGCCATCGAAGCATCATGGGCGGGGGACGAGGAGCGCGAGGAGCAGCTGGCGGCGCAGCAGGCTCACATCAAGCAGGGCTGGTCGCTGCTGGCCACGCTGCACTGCGTGCTGCTGCCGGACAAGGTCGTCGCAGCCGGTGAGTGAATAGCGCCATCGAAGCATCATGGGCGGGGGACGAGGAGCGCGAGGAGCAGCTGGCGGCGCAGCAGGCTCACATCAAGCAGGGCTGGTCGCTGCTGGCCACGCTGCACTGCGTGCTGCTGCCGGACAAGGTCGTCGCAGCCGGTGAGTGAATAGCGCCATCGAAGCATCATGGGCGGGGGACGAGGAGCGCGAAGAGCAGCTGGCGGCGCAGCAGGCTCACATCAAGCAGGGCTGGTCGCTGCTGGCCACGCTGCACTGCGTGCTGCTGCCGGACAAGGTCGTCGCAGCCAGTGAGTGAATAGCGCCATCGAAGCATCATGGGCGGGGGACGAGGAGCGCGAGGAGCAGCTGGCGGCGCAGCAGGCTCACATCAAGCAGGGCTGGTCGCTGCTGGCCACGCTGCACTGCGTGCTGCTGCCGGACAAGGTCGTCGCAGCCAGTGAGTGAATAGCGCCATCGAAGCATCATGGGCGGGGGACGAGGAGCGCGAGGAGCAGCTGGCGGCGCAGCAGGCTCACATCAAGCAGGGCTGGTCGCTGCTGGCCACGCTGCACTGCGTGCTGCTGCCGGACAAGGTCGTCGCAGCCGGTGAGTGAATAGCGCCATCGAAGCATCATGGGCGGGGGACGAGGAGCGCGAGGAGCAGCTGGCGGCGCAGCAGGCTCACATCAAGCAGGGCTGGTCGCTGCTGGCCACGCTGCACTGCGTGCTGCTGCCGGACAAGGTCGTCGCAGCCGGTGAGTGAATAGCGCCATCGAAGCATCATGGGCGGGGGACGAGGAGCGCGAGGAGCAGCTGGCGGCGCAGCAGGCTCACATCAAGCAGGGCTGGTCGCTGCTGGCCACGCTGCACTGCGTGCTGCTGCCGGACAAGGTCGTCGCAGCCGGTGAGTGAATAGCGCCATCGAAGCATCATGGGCGGGGGACGAGGAGCGCGAAGAGCAGCTGGCGGCGCAGCAGGCTCACATCAAGCAGGGCTGGTCGCTGCTGGCCACGCTGCACTGCGTGCTGCTGCCGGACAAGGTCGTCGCAGCCAGTGAGTGAATAGCGCCATCGAAGCATCATGGGCGGGGGACGAGGAGCGCGAGGAGCAGCTGGCGGCGCAGCAGGCTCACATCAAGCAGGGCTGGTCGCTGCTGGCCACGCTGCACTGCGTGCTGCTGCCGGACAAGGTCGTCGCAGCCAGTGAGTGAATAGCGCCATCGAAGCATCATGGGCGGGGGACGAGGAGCGCGAGGAGCAGCTGGCGGCGCAGCAGGCTCACATCAAGCAGGGCTGGTCGCTGCTGGCCACGCTGCACTGCGTGCTGCTGCCGGACAAGGTCGTCGCAGCCAGTGAGTGAATAGCGCCATCGAAGCATCATGGGCGGGGGACGAGGAGCGCGAGGAGCAGCTGGCGGCGCAGCAGGCTCACATCAAGCAGGGCTGGTCGCTGCTGGCCACGCTGCACTGCGTGCTGCTGCCGGACAAGGTCGTCGCAGCCAGTGAGTGAATAGCGCCATCGAAGCATCATGGGCGGGGGACGAGGAGCGCGAGGAGCAGCTGGCGGCGCAGCAGGCTCACATCAAGCAGGGCTGGTCGCTGCTGGCCACGCTGCACTGCGTGCTGCTGCCGGACAAGGTCGTCGCAGCCAGTGAGTGAATAGCGCCATCGAAGCATCATGGGCGGGGGACGAGGAGCGCGAGGAGCAGCTGGCGGCGCAGCAGGCTCACATCAAGCAGGGCTGGTCGCTGCTGGCCACGCTGCACTGCGTGCTGCTGCCGGACAAGGTCGTCGCAGCCAGTGAGTGAATAGCGCCATCGAAGCATCATGGGCGGGGGACGAGGAGCGCGAGGAGCAGCTGGCGGCGCAGCAGGCTCACATCAAGCAGGGCTGGTCGCTGCTGGCCACGCTGCACTGCGTGCTGCTGCCGGACAAGGTCGTCGCAGCCAGTGAGTGAATAGCGCCATCGAAGCATCATGGGCGGGGGACGAGGAGCGCGAGGAGCAGCTGGCGGCGCAGCAGGCTCACATCAAGCAGGGCTGGTCGCTGCTGGCCACGCTGCACTGCGTGCTGCTGCCGGACAAGGTCGTCGCAGCCAGTGAGTGAATAGCGCCATCGAAGCATCATGGGCGGGGGACGAGGAGCGCGAGGAGCAGCTGGCGGCGCAGCAGGCTCACATCAAGCAGGGCTGGTCGCTGCTGGCCACGCTGCACTGCGTGCTGCTGCCGGACAAGGTCGTCGCAGCCGGTGAGTGAATAGCGCCATCGAAGCATCATGGGCGGGGGACGAGGAGCGCGAGGAGCAGCTGGCGGCGCAGCAGGCTCACATCAAGCAGGGCTGGTCGCTGCTGGCCACGCTGCACTGCGTGCTGCTGCCGGACAAGGTCGTCGCAGCCGGTGAGTGAATAGCGCCATCGAGAGCGGTCACATCCTTATGTGGTTGACATCCCACAAACTCACACTAAACATTTTTCTTCCACGTATCTGATACATGCCTGAAGACCAAAGTCTTCGAATAACGCGATGACTTACGGATCCGAGACGTGGTCGCTAACTATGCGCCTCATAAGGCTCAGGGTCACTCAGCGAGCGATGGAGAGAGCTACGCTCGGAGTATCTTTGCGCGATCGAATCAGACACGAGGAGATCTGCAAAAGAACCAAAGTTACCGACATAGCTCAACGTGTCGCAAAACTGAAATAGCTATGGGCGGGGCACATAGCTCGTAGGTCCGATGGACGTTGGGCACCCAAGGTGCTGGAATGGCGGCCACACTGGGAAGCGCAGTGTCGGCATCTAGGACCAAAGTACTTATCAAGACAAATCAAACGCTTCCAAAACGGTACAGTTATGTCGTTTAATCACTGAGTTCCTATGGCCATGTTGCAGCTCCATCTACTATACCATTACCATACTACTATACCTATACCATATACTATATACCATACTATACCATTGAAGAATTTCTGAACGACAAAGATTCTTGGAATGATAAACTATGCTTCCATCTCCTCACGAGATATCTGAAAAATAAGTTATAATTTTTCATAGTTTATAAGAAATCTTGTATTATAACAATGACATTTTTGAAAAGAGCAAGTGCCGAGTTTCTTGCCAGTTCTTCTCGGTACAAACCTGCTTTCCGAACCGGGCGGTAGAGTTTTGACTTTTCATAAGAGCCTATTAGTTAGGCCTGTAGTTAGGCCTATGTGAAAATAAATATTTTCATTTTCATTTTCATCACCAGCATGGTTACCATCTAGAACCAAAGTACTTATCACGGCAAATGAAACGAGCCCAAACTCGATGGGGTTGTGTCGTTTAACTACAGAGTTCCTATGGCCACCTTCCGATTCCATCATCAGATCAGCTCCATGTCATAATAATTTTGCATTGTCATCCGATTTACACATGCATGCAAAGTTTCAGCTCAATCGGTGACCGGGAAGTGGATCAAATTTAACTCGCAAGATTTGATTACAGACAAACATCCAAACAAACATCGGGACAGGTGAAAGTAAACAAAAGCTTAATTAATAAAAATAATTAAAAAAAAGTAAATAAATAATTAATAAAAATAAGAAAATAACCCAATCTTGCGGGGCTAGACAAAGTAACAGACGTTTAGCGTTCACGACAGTAGATAAAAATGCACGTGACGAATGAAAACAAATGAAAGCAGAATCTACTTAGCTTAGCGTTGTTCACTGTCGGCTGTCAATTGCCATGCGAAGTACGCTAAAGGTCTACTACGTCTGCGAGAACGTCAGGGAGCGTTCAAATTGTCGTAGTCGATTTTCAAAAAAAAGCATGTTTTCCTCTATTCGGTCACATGGTTTTTCTACAGTCACTTGTTTTGTCCATACATTTTTATCTACTGTGGTGAACGCTAAGCGACTGTTACTTTGTCTGGCCCCGCTGGTAGTACAATTGACTAGTTTTAGTTCCTCATCGCCGCAACAGATGGCGTTGGTAGTACGTTACCCCGCGCGTCAAGTTGCGTCGTTTTCAGATATACTACGCCCGGTTGCTCTCTCAGCGCTGATCTTTCTCAGGTTAACGGGGAGTGATGATCCGGGTAATCACGCGCCTGCGTGAGGTCCGCCGCCGATTGTTACGCATTCGAGCGGGCTAAAATCCCTCTGACCCCTACACTGAGGAAGATCCACTTTTTAAATAATTTTAATAATAAAAACAAACATAATACACCGGTCAAACTTGCGCACCGACGGGTCTATACTACAAAAGAAGTAAAACTAAAAAATGGAAAATTCTTTCCAAAAAACCAACTTCAAATGTCACCACAAAGAGTGAAATAATTTTTAATGTACACCAATTCGAAAGCGGGCAACATGAATTTTCTGAATAAATTGGTCTACGCATCTTCAAGTATCATTTTGGAGAGTGTGCTCAAGAACTCCACAACCTTGTGCCTCCTTCACCTTTCTACCATAGAACCGCGAGACGTCGAGAGAATTGGCATCCTTATGTGGTTGATGTCCAGCGTACTCGGACGAAACGTTTTTCTTCTACGTTTCTGATACGAACCGCTAAGGTGTGGAACACCCTTCCAGCCAAATACAATCTGGGTGCCTTCAAGAGAAGAGTGAATAGGCATTTTCTAGGCAAGCGCGCTCTATCCTAGACCTCATCATTTCTGTTCATCAGACTTGATTGTAGTCAAGCGCAAGCCTATCAATATATAAAAAAAAAAAAGTATTCGGGGAACATACATAAAAAAAGATTCCGACGAATTGAGCACTTCCTCCTTTTTTGAAGTCGGTTAAAGAATCACTTTAGTTCATATTTCATTGAACTGTGCAATTCAATATCAAACAAAGTATACTAGTCTAGTTAAGAGAATTAATTTTATTTTTTCTAAAAAATAAAATAAAAAAAGTAAAAACTAAATAATCTAAAATTACTCGTACGTTAAGTAAATGTAATTATAACATTTGTTTTAATTATAATAATTCATTTTCATGTATCAATTATATTTTATAATATCAATTATATTTTATAATGTGTTTGGGCCATAGTTGCTATATAAATAAATAACTTAAATTAATTTAATTTCCCTATTGTCTTAAGAAGTACACTTAGGCCCACTTGCGCCAATCCGGCTTTAGTGTGCTAACTCAGAGTTGACACGCTAACCCAGCGTAAGTTGTCAAAGTTGTCCAATGTTGACAACATTGGCGTTAAATATTAACATTACATTTCTGTTTTTATTTTATTTTTTTGTATATATGTATTTTAGTTATTTATTATTTATCACTACATAGTATAAAACAAAGTCGCCTTTTTTGTCCCTATATCCCTATGTGCGCAGTGCGCTTAAATCTTTAAAACTACGCAACGGATTTTGATGCGGTTTTTTCCAATAGATAGAGTGATTCAAGAGGAAGGTTTATATGTATAATTCATGCATCATATACTAAGGCAACATTGCTAATTTTAGAGGTTTCTAACGTGATGTCGTAAATTAACCTATTTTTTTGGGCTTATTTAGCAATTTAGCAAAAACGCTGCCTAAACCCTACGAGTTAGATCAAATTAATGTACTACAGTATTGTACACCATAAAAAGGTCTACAAAAAAGTCCGCGATGGTATCCTTACTTCCTTATCCTGACTAATATTATAAATGGGAAAATGAGTTTGTTTGTATGTTTGTTCCGCTTTCCCGCCGCTACTACTAAACCGATTTGACTGAAATTTGGAACATAGATAGCTTATAACCCGGATTAACACATAGGCTACTTTTTATTCCGGGAAATTCCATAGTTCCCGCGAGATATCCAAAAAACCTAAATTTTTACAGCAATCTATAGCTACATCTATAGGTAGGTACGTAGCTAAAGCAAACATCTTTGAAATTAGGTATAAGGTTGTAATATTGAATGGGAACGGGAAATTATGTTTCCCTTAGGATTTGTTAAAAAGCGAATTTGACACAGGCAGGGCGGTAGGCAAAAGCTAATGATAATCTGATACTACTACTATACTGATCACTACAGCTGTGATAATGGGCACCATATAGGTTCTGAACTTAGCACTGTACGCTTTTAACAATGTGTGTTTAGCAATCGGTTATGGGTTATTATTAACATTATAACTGAGAAAACGGGTACCAATACAGACCCTAAACTTACAATTTTTTCGCTATTAACAATGTGTGTTTTAGTTGAAAAATGGGATATGGGATTATCCTTATCCTTATCCTTACTAATATTATAAATGGGATATGGGATAGTAATGCTGTAAATGTGAAAATGGGTAGATACATTGAGCCCCGTAGTTGAACCTATATTGATTAAGGACGGAAGCGGGAAGAGCAGTAAAACTACTAAGCCGATATTTCTTTTAGTTGTTGTAGTAGTTGACTGTTTGTCTATCCCGTATGCTACTTTTTATCCCAGAAAATCGTTGGCTCCCACGGTATTTGTAACAGCCCGAAATTCACGCGGGCGAAGCCGCGGGCAAAAGCTAGTATAGATATATATTTTTGTATTTTAAGTATATATATATTATGTTTTGTATATATATTATATACTTTTATAATATTTATGCATAATATTTAGTTCTTTTTGTATTTTTCTCGTGTTCTGTACCTACTTCGCATATCTTGTATAATTGTTTCCACACCCGGGGCATCTGGAAGAGATCCTCATTTGTAGTGATAAGATGTCCTTGTGCATGTCTTCTCCATGTTTGTGTTTTTTTTTGTATCTATGTTATCTGTACAGAATAAATAAATAAAATAACATTTTTAACCCCCGTTTCGCGCAAGTGGACCCTAGAGGATAAGATGGCGAGGGGGCTAACAGTATAGTCACTATACGAGCAATGTATAGAAAAATGTCTACGCTCACATAACGAGCTATGAAACCTCTTCCAGGCGCAAAGAGCTTCAAGCGGCCTCAAGTGGAGATGTTAGCGCGGCGCTGGCAACACCACTGCCTGGAGGTACGCGACGCGGCGCAGGCGCTCTTGTTAGCGGAACTCGGCAGGTCTGTGGTGTACTTTTATACCTTCCGCAACAACATTTTATAGTCTGTTAAGTAAGTCAGTTTACCTGGGTAAATTAAATGGTAGTTGAAAAGTGATATAGAGCAACACTGTAAAATAGTTATCGATGGATCGAATAATTTTGATACTTTGCATAAAAAATTTACTTGCTAATTTTTCTTAATAATTTTTGATGAAATAAACTAGATAACTAGGATATGGAAGCAAAAACGTTGTTTGCACAAGGAAAATTTTTATTGAGAGTTACATGACATAAGTCATTATTAAATAAAAACACTTGTTCGAATATCAATAATTATAGAATGTCGTGAACTAAAAAGTTTCCACACTTCCCCTCAAACAACATCCATCATCAGATATCCTCACATCACACCACACCACACACACCCAAACTCAGATCGCGCACACATTTGGTAAATGCCACACGACCTAGTGGTTTTGTCAACACATCTGCTGGATTATCCTGCGTACACACATAGTCCAGACGTACAACATTTTTAGCAATGCAATCTCTAACATAGTGAGCCCTTATGTCTATATGTTTCGTCCTTCTATGCGCTACAGGATTGTATGCAAGTTTCATAGCACTTTGATTATCTACAAAAATGCAAATAGACCCAAGAGATTCATCTTTTATAAATTCATTCAGCTGCCGCAAGTGAACTGCATCCTTGGTAGCCTCTGAAAGTGCAATATACTCGGCTTCTGTTGACGACAGTGCCACACAAGCTTGTTTCCGGCATTCCCAGTTAATCAACGAGTTTCCTCATTTAAAAATAAATCCAGAATAAGATTTCCTATCTTTGATGTTCCCTCCCCAGTCAGCATCTACGAATCCCGTGATGTCCTGCACCAGCGACTTGGGAAATATCAAACATAGATCCCTTGTACCCCTAAGATACCTCAAGATATGCTTAGCTGCTTTCCAATGGCGTTCCTCACAACAGGAATTATACTGCGCCAAGAAATTAACCGCAGCCGCAATATCCGGGCGTGTGTTACAGGCCAAATAGTTCAGCGACCCTATGAGTGCCTGATAACGACGAGAGTCTTGGCAGGACAAGATCTTACCTCCTTCCCCTTCCGCCAAGGCTTTATAGAAATCCATTTCCATCGGAGTTTTCACTGGTTTGCAATCACTCATACCATATTCATCCAAGATCTTCGAAATAAGCCTCTCTTGATTCAAATATATTCCGGTATCCGTCCTAGACAAAAGCATCCCCAAAACTTGTCTAGCTTCCCCTAAATCCTTCATCGTGAAATGCTTACGAAGATTGTCAAACAACACTTCCTTTTGCGCTCTGTCTTTGTAAAATAATAAAAAATCATCAACGTACAAAGCGATATAAAAATTATTATTTTTGTAAAGACAGCTATCAAAGTCACAGCGCTTGAAGTTCAAAGACAGTAACACTTCATTCACTTTTTCATTCCATGACCGAGAAGCTTGTTTGAGGCCGTATATCGCTTTTTCTAGTAAGCAAACTTTTTCCTTCGAGTCATTGTCTATGCAACCCTCCGGTTGTCGCATATAAAATTTTCCTTGTGCAAACAACGTTTTTGCTTCCATATCCTAGTTATCTAGTTTATTTCATCAAAAGGTTATGGCCCTATCCACCAAAGTCGCCATTAAAAACCTCTGCGGCCTAGATGACTACTCTACGTGGAAATTCGCAATTAAAATGATTCTGATACGAGAAAAGTTGTTCACGTATACATCAAAGTACCCGGATTCCAAAGACTCCACCGCCATCGAGAAGGACCAAGATGCACTAGTTTTGATCTGTCTGCATGTGGATACTTCACTCTATGCGTGTGTACAGGATTCAAAGTATGCCAAAGATGCTTGGGATAGCTTAGCGAAAGCGTTTGAGGATAAAGGTGTCAATCGCAGGATTACCCTCATGAACGCGTTGCTGGATGAGAAACTAGAGAGACACTCGTCGATGCATGATTATGTTTCTGCAGTTATGTCTCTATCTCAAAAGTTGAAGGATATTGCCACCGGATTTGACGATGATCTTGTAGCTGTTATGTTACTGAGAGGACTACCTGAAGAGTACAGACCTATGCGTATGGCACTGGAACACTCTGGGATGAAGTTGACTTCAGAGAACGTACGACAGAAGTTACTACAGGAGGATTCACGTCAAGGTTGCAGTACATCGTCTTCAACGGACTCGGCATTGGCAGTGAGTAAGAGTCGGAAACGGAATGGGAACAAAGACAAGAATATGACCAAAGTGAAATGCTATAGATGTGGAAAGCATGAGCATAAGAAGCCGGACTGTCCTGAAGGAAGGAAAGCAGATGATTCGACCTCCAAAATGAAAGATGTCGTGAGCCTGTCTTCATCAAGTGCCGGGGACTCCATCAATCCGACGGAATGGTACATCGACAGCGGGGCATCTTCACATATGTCTTTCCAGAAACATTGGTTTAAAGATTTGGTTATGAATGTCAGTATGAGTAACGTGACATGTGCGAATAATGATAAGATGGAATGCGCGGGTAAGGGTGACATCATGGTGAGTATGAAAGGTAGAATGCTTGCCGTGAGGGATGTCATGTATGTACCTAGTTTGCGTGTTAATCTGTTATCAGTTTCACAGTTAGTAGAGAGAGGATGGAAGGTGATTTTTGACAAGGATGGGTGCAAGCTAATTCACCATTTGGTTCCAGGCCATTTCAATGGAAAGCATCGCTAACGCAAGTGAAGTCTCTGGTATCTACAAGCTTGAAGGTTGTCAGGCGGTTGTAGATGGGGCTGCGTTGGCGTCAGTGAAAGCAGGTAATCCTTTGATGTTGTGGCACCGGCGGCTTGGACACGTAAATGAGCGAGATTTACGTAAGCTTCCGGGTGTGGATTTTGGAAAGAGCGTAATGGAGCCTTGTGTCGCTTGTATTAAGGGGAAGGCACATCGTTTACCTTTTCCAGTAGGTGAGGCTGAGAAGGCAATTGAGAGACTGCAACTGGTTCACGCAGATATCTGTGGTCCAATGTCTGAACCGTCGTACGGTGGATCTCGGTACATGCTAGTAATTTTAGATGACTTTACACGTAAAACTTTTGCATTTTTCCTTAAATCAAAAGATCAGGTTTTGGATCATTTTAAAGTTTTTCTAGCATCTGTAGAGGTTGAGACCGGGTTGAAAGTGAAGTGCATACGCACGGACAATGGAACAGAATTTGTGAACAATAAGTTCGATGGGTTTCTACGTCAAAAGGGGATTAAACATCAATTGACTGTTCCCTACACTCCAGAGCAGAACGGCGTAGTGGAGCGAGCAAATCGTACGATCGTGGAGATGGCTCGTACTATGTTGGCGGAGAAGAATCTTAGTTGGAGACTGTGGGCGGATGCGTGTTCTACTGCTGTGTACACCAAGAACAGGCTTCCTCACAGTGGCAACAACGGTAAGATTCCTGAGGAGTTGTGGACAGGGAAGGCTCAGTCATTTGATCATTTCAGAGTTTTTGGATCGAAGGCGTTTGTGCACGTACCAAAGGAAACTCGGAAGAAATGGAGCCCTAAGGCGGTAGAACATATCTTTGTTGGTTACTGTGAAGAAACCAAGGGATATCGTTTCATTAATCCTAGTAATCCACGCGTTACAGTTAGAGCAAGGGATGTAGTTTTCTTGGAAGACTCTACAGCTGCGATTTCAGGGAATCCTAGTCAGCTGGTTTGCAGCGGTGACAAAGGTGCTGAAGTTATCTGGGAATCCACAAGGGTAGAAGGACAGTCAGGTATGTCACCTGGGACTGAAGAAGCTTCTCAAGGGTTGAGTTCTACAGATGAAGCTGAAGTGTATGAAGACGCGGAAGTGGAAGTAGGAGAAACGGGTGATAGCGGAGCAGAAAATGTCGTGGTAGAAAATGTTGAAGTTGAAGAGCAGACTGTTGATAGAGGAGAGTCAAACGAGGTTGAATATCGTTACCCTCTACGTAATAGAATCCGAGACAGAAATCTTCATGGACTTGCATGCTGTACTGGAGAGCAGGAGCCTTTGACAGTTAAGGAAGCCTTGAGTCGGGAAGACAAGGATAACTGGAAGGAAGCCATGACGAAAGAGATGGACTCTATGTACGAAAACAAGGTCTGGAAGCTCGTCGACAAGCCACCTGGAGCTAAGATCGTGGGGAACAAGTGGATCTTCAAGTACAAATATGATGCTGATGGTAACAGGACCTATAAGGCTCGACTTGTGGCGAAGGGTTTCACTCAGTCCTACGGGGTCGACTACTTTAAAACTTATTCACCGGTCGTAAGAAGATCGACAGTTAGACTGCTGCTATCGTTGGCTGTTGAAAAGGATTTGTTCATTAGTCACTTCGATGTAAACACCGCCTTTCTAAACGGTGATTTGCATGAAAAAGTTTATATGCGACAACCGGAGGGTTGCATAGACAATGACTCGAAGGAAAAAGTTTCCACAATAATACATTAAAAATTTGAATTTCTTACTACACTTTATTTTTTTTCTTCTGCAAATTTTCCTTTTCTTTTAACTCCAAATTAGATTTATGGCGCCCGTGATTCGCAAAGTTTCTCTTGTTTCGTTATTTTAAAAAACCACACAATGTTACTTTTATTTTTATTGTTTACTTATTTATATACATTCAATTCAATAATATTAACTTTTAACATACTATTCATAATATTATAACTATGTACTGACAAAAACAGAAATAAAGTAATAATCAAGTATCAAACAAGGTTCGACGCTCTATAGAAACAGGAAGTATAATGTTGCCCGATTGCGATTTTTGAATTTCCTCAAAATTATCAAAGTAAACTGACTTACTTAACAGACTATACCACTGATTGCATTAATTAAGGTAACGCGACGGGTGTGCCCGCGAAATTCAAATTTTTTTGTGGTTTTTCCATCGATGTGAACCTAAAGATGGAACATTTTACGTCAATCTTCTTCATAAAAGAAAAAAAGGTAGCGCCTTCTGTCAAATTTTCTGTTAATACGCCACAGTATGGAGGAAATCGAAAAAATATATTCCCCAAACCAATTTCACTCGTTTTCTGTCTCGGTTTCACACGATTTCAGAGGTGCACTCTCTATTGCATCACTCTTATAGTCTGATGGTACCTGGTGAAATTAAGAGATCGGCTGGCGCAAGAATTCTAACCGTTATTCACCTTATTATTACGAGTCAATATGTTATTCAATTTGTTAGGTTGGGTCCAAAAGGCCGCAAGTCCCTGGTGGACAACTGGGCGCAGTACCTGCCGCTGTACACGCACACGGAGAGCATCAACCCCAACGCGGCCAAGAAGGACCCCGTCGAGAAGGACGCTAGAGACGTGAGTGACACTGACAGCTGTACACAGGCCGGCTCCACGGGGCCGCAAGTCCCTGGTGGACAACTGGGCGCAGTACCTGCCGCTGTACACGCACACGGAGAGCATCAACCCCAACGCGGCCAAGAAGGACCCCGTCGAGAAGGACGCTAGAGACGTGAGTGACACTGACAGCTGTACACAGGCCGGCTCCACGGGGCCGCAAGTCCCCGGTGGACAACTGGGCGCAGTACCTGCCGCTGTACACGCACACGGAGAGCATCAACCCCAACGCGGCCAAGAAGGACCCCGTCGAGAAGGACGCTAGAGACGTGAGTGACACTGACAGCTGTACACAGGCCGGCTCCACGGGGCCGCAAGTCCCCGGTGGACAACTGGGCGCAGTACCTGCCGCTGTACACGCACACGGAGAGCATCAACCCCAACGCGGCCAAGAAGGACCCCGTCGAGAAGGACGCTAGAGACGTGAGTGACACTGACAGCTGTACACAGGTCGGCTCCACGGGGCCGCAAGTCCCCGGTGGACAACTGGGCGCAGTACCTGCCGCTGTACACGCACACGGAGAGCATCAACCCCAACGCGGCCAAGAAGGACCCCGTCGAGAAGAACGCTAGAGACGTGAGTGACACTGACAGCTGTACACAGGTCGCAAGTCCCCGGTGGACAATTGGGCGCAGTACCTGCCGCTGTACACGCACACGGAGAGCATCAACCTCTATATACTATATTTGTCAAACTGTTTCATATTTTCCCTCTCTCCCCCGCAGCAAGAGGAGGAGTTCGAAGAGGAAGAGGAGGACCAGATCCGCAAGCCGTCGTCCATCGCCGAGCTGAAGAGGAAGCAGACCACCGCCGTCGTGCTGCTGGGCGTCATCGGCGCCGAGTTCGGGCAGGACATCGCTAGCGAAGGTGACTCCTACAACAAACCCGCTACTCCCTTTCTCTTCCGCAGCGAGGAATGAGGAGGAGTACGAAGAGGAAGAGGGGAACAAGCTCCGCAAACCGTCGTCCCACCAGATCCGCTATTCCCCCTCTCTCCTCCGTAGTGAGGAATAACGAGGAGTACGAAGAGGAAGAATGGAACAAGCTCCTCAAACCGTCGTCCCATCAGACAAGCTTTCCCCCCCACTCTCCTCCGCAGCGAGGAATGAGGAGGAGAATGAAGAGGAAGAGAGGCACAAGTTTGCGCCTCATTAACACTCTTTCTACTTTAGCGGTCTCCGATAGAAGGCGTAACCATGTCCTTCAACACTCACGAAGTTTTCGATGATTTCGAACTATAAATAAAACTTCTGACGTCATACGCTCTGACGTCATATTGAAAAATATTAATTACTTTCAGGCGCGGCCGGAAACAAGCGGCGCAAAGATGGCGACAGCAGGAAGAGCTCCATAGTCGAAGGTTAGACTCAATTACTAAATTTAAAGCATTTTAAATTACTTCCTCGGTGGTAATAAACGGTTATTTTTCCTCTCGGTGAACAATGTACTGTATGTTTTGACGTGACAACGTCTTATAAATCGATAGAGCCGGTTGCACGCACGAAAAAACATGACTCATCCGGCGTTACCGGCGTTACCGGCGTTACCTCGCGAGCGCGGAACGAGCGACAAAGAAGACGTTGTCACGTTCAAGTATCGTCAGTAAACCGACTTTACAGGCAACCAAATTTTTTAATTCCAGGGTTCACACTCAGCGCGTCGAATAACCTAGCGCGGCTGACAGCCCTGGCGCTGACTCACCTGCTGCTAGCGGCCGGCTCCCCCCGCCTGCCCGCGCACACCCCCCTGCGCCGCGCGGCCGTGGACCTGTTGGGTCGAGGGTTCGCAGTCTGGGAGCCGTATCTGGACGTCAGCCAGGTGTTACTGGGTGAGTGACTTGCGACACACCTGCTGCTGGCGGCCGGCTCCCCCGCCTGCCCGCGCACACCCCCCTGCGCCGCGCGGCCGTGGACCTGTTGGGTCGAGGGTTCGCAGTCTGGGAGCCGTATCTGGACGTCAGCCAGGTGTTACTGGGTGAGTGACTTGCGACACACCTGCTGCTGGCGGCCGGCTCCCCCGCCTGCCCGCGCACACCCCCCTGCGCCGCGCGGCCGTGGACCTGTTGGGTCGAGGGTTCGCAGTCTGGGAGCCGTATCTGGACGTCAGCCAGGTGTTACTGGGTGAGTGACTTGCGACACACCTGCTGCTGGCGGCCGGCTCCCCCGCCTGCCCGCGCACACCCCCCTGCGCCGCGCGGCCGTGGACCTGTTGGGTCGAGGGTTCGCAGTCTGGGAGCCGTATCTGGACGTCAGCCAGGTGTTACTGGGTGAGTGACTTGCGACACACCTGCTGCTAGCGGCCGGCTCCCCCCGCCTGCCCGCGTACACCCCCTGCGCCGCGCGGCCGTGGACCTGTTGGGTCGAGGGTTCGCAGTCTGGGAGCCGTATCTGGACGTCAGCCAGGTGTTACTGGGTGAGTGACTTGCGACACACCTGCTGCTAGCGGCCGGCTCCCCCGCCTGCCCGCGCACACCCCCCTGCGCCGCGCGGCCGTGGACCTGTTGGGTCGAGGGTTCGCAGTCTGGGAGCCGTATCTGGACGTCAGCCAGGTGTTACTGGGTGAGTGACTTGCGACACACCTGCTGCTGGCGGCCGGCTCCCCCGCCTGCCCGCGCACACCCCCCTGCGCCGCGCGGCCGTGGACCTGTTGGGTCGAGGGTTCGCAGTCTGGGAGCCGTATCTGGACGTCAGCCAGGTGTTACTGGGTGAGTGACTTGCGACACACCTGCTGCTAGCGGCCGGCTCCCCCCGCCTGCCCGCGTACACCCCCTGCGCCGCGCGGCCGTGGACCTGTTGGGTCGAGGGTTCGCAGTCTGGGAGCCGTATCTGGACGTCAGCCAGGTGTTACTGGGTGAGTGACTTGCGACACACCTGCTGCTAGCGGCCGGCTCCCCCCGCCTGCCCGCGCACACCCCCCTGCGCCGCGCGGCCGTGGACCTGTTGGGTCGAGGGTTCGCAGTCTGGGAGCCGTATCTGGACGTCAGCCAGGTGTTACTGGGTGAGTGACATGCGACACACCTGCTCAATAACACCTGACAGCGCTGATGATGATTCTCGTGACTTAAAATTATAGCGCTTGCTTCGCTCACGTTAATCCGCTTTCCTTCCGTGTGGACTTAAGATAGTTCTGTCGCGGTCACTTTTAATTGAATTAGACTGGTTTCCACCCAAGAGAACTCCTCAAGGATTAGGAGCTAATCAAAAAAACTTAAGATATACCTTTGCGATGACATAACGATTATATTTCCAGGTCTGCTGGAAATGTGCTCCGACGCGGACAAGCTGGTGCCGTCGATGACGTACGGTCTGCCGCTCACTCCGCAGGCAGACTCGTGCCGCACCGCGCGACACGCGCTCACCCTCATCGCCACGGCCAGGTGAGTGAGGCGCTCGTCCAGGTCTGCTGCAGGTAAGTGACGCTTATGTCCAGGTCTGACGCAAGTGTTTGGGGCAGTTGTCCAGGTTCAAAGTGAGTGAAACGCTTTTACATAACTGCTGCAGGTGACGAGCTGATTCTCCAGGTGTGCTGTAGTTGACTAAAGTGATTGTCCAGGGTTCCTGCAGGTTTGTGACGCAGTTGTCCTGGTGTACTGTAAGTGACTGAGACATTTATACAGGTATGCTGCAGTTGAGTGAGGCAATTGTCCAGGTATATTGCAGTTTAGTGAGAGAGTTGTCCAGGCCAACTGTAGTCTGTAGAGTGAGGCCAATGTCCAGGTATGCCGCACAGAGTGAAACAATTGTCCAGGGCTACTGTAAGTGAGTAAGGCAATTGTCCAGGTATAACACAGCGAGACAGTTGCTACGGAGGACTGAGACGATTTCTTGATCTAAAAGTTAAAACTATCTAGACAAAAAGTATAGTTTTATGCGTGCGTGCATGCATCCGTGCGTGCTTGTGTGTGAACTATGACAAGTTTCAAATCCAAGATGGCCGCCACCATAAAATGGCGAATAGTGGTTTCCTTTTCTTTATTTATTGTCATTGTGCAGGCCCGCGGCCTTCATAACGACGATGGCGCGCGAGGTGGCGCGCTGCGCCGCCGCCCCCGCGGGTGCTCCGCCCCTGCCGGCCGCACTGGCGCTGCAGCGAGGCCGCGCCGAAGTGCTACGCGGCATCGAGCTGCTGATAGAGAGGATGCATGCTGAGGTCGCTGAGCTGTTGGTCGAAGTGAGTATAGATATATTTTATCTGTTGGTGTATTTTGTATTGTCCTGCCCCAGAATGGGGAAAGCGAGTTCATAGGGACAAGGAGCGAGAGGAAACAACTTGTAGGAAGTCAAGAAGGCGCCCCGGGAACACGCCAAGAGCAAGTACCGAACGGGCGTTTCGGCCCCCATAACCGCGAGGTTGATTGGGCCATGGGTGGTGGAGGGTTGTCTGTTGGTGTAACTTACTACCAGGACCTCATGGGCTCGAGAAGCTACGGGAGTTCGCGCACACGTGACACTAGAGGCGGAGACATATATATGAGGATATAAGATAGTTTTGGGTTTGTCAAGCAAAAAACACGGAGGTCAGTAGCAGCTTTGTCACATTAAAAATCGGATGATATGTGATCCATACTTTATCCTGGAATTATCTTGCAGGTGATGGACATAATCCTGCACTGCGTGGACCAGTCGCACCTCAAGAGCAAGGGGCTGAACGAGGTGTTCCCCGCCATCTGCCGCTACAACCAGGTCTCGCACTGCCCCGCCACCAGGAGGATCGCGGGTACGTCTCACACTGTGTGCAGCAGTCGCACCTCAAGAGCGAGGTGTTCCCCGCCATCTGCCGCTACAACCAGGTCTCGCACTGCCCCGCCACCAGGATGATCGCGGGTACGTCTCACACTGTGTGCAGCAGTCGCACCTCAAGAGCGAGGTGTTCCCCGCCATCTGCCGCTACAACCAGGTCTCGCACTGCCCCGCCACCAGGAGGATCGCGGGTACGTCTCACACTGTGTGCAGCAGTCGCACCTCAAGAGCGAGGTGTTCCCCGCCATCTGCCGCTACAACCAGGTCTCGCACTGCCCCGCCACCAGGAGGATCGCGGGTACGTCTCACACTGTGTGCAGCAGTCGCACCTCAAGAGCGAGGTGTTCCCCGCCATCTGCCGCTACAACCAGGTCTCGCACTGCCCCGCCACCAGGAGGATCGCGGGTACGTCTCACACTGTGTGCAGCAGTCGCACCTCAAGAGCGAGGTGTTCCCCGCCATCTGCCGCTACAACCAGGTCTCGCACTGCCCCGCCACCAGGAGGATCGCGGGTACGTCTCACACTGTGTGCAGCAGTCGCACCTCAAGAGCGAGGTGTTCCCCGCCATCTGCCGCTACAACCAGGTCTCGCACTGCCCCGCCACCAGGAGGATCGCGGGTACGTCTCACACTGTGTGCAGCAGTCGCACCTCAAGAGCGAGGTGTTCCCCGCCATCTGCCGCTACAACCAGGTCTCGCACTGCCCCGCCACCAGGAGGATCGCGGGTACGTCTCACACTGTGTGCAGCAGTCGCACCTCAAGAGCGAGGTGTTCCCCGCCATCTGCCGCTACAACCAGGTCTCGCACTGCCCCGCCACCAGGAGGATCGCGGGTACGTCTCACACTGTGTGCAGCAGTCGCACCTCAAGAGCGAGGTGTTCCCCGCCATCTGCCGCTACAACCAGGTCTCGCACTGCCCCGCCACCAGGAGGATCGCGGGTACGTCTCACACTGTGTGCAGCAGTCGCACCTCAAGAGCGAGGTGTTCCCCGCCATCTGCCGCTACAACCAGGTCTCGCACTGCCCCGCCACCAGGAGGATCGCGGGTACGTCTCACACTGTGTGCAGCAGTCGCACCTCAAGAGCGAGGTGTTCCCCGCCATCTGCCGCTACAACCAGGTCTCGCACTGCCCCGCCACCAGGAGGATCGCGGGTACGTCTCACACTGTGTGCAGCAGTCGCACCTCAAGAGCGAGGTGTTCCCCGCCATCTGCCGCTACAACCAGGTCTCGCACTGCCCCGCCACCAGGAGGATCGCGGGTACGTCTCACACTGTGTGCAGCAGTCGCACCTCAAGAGCGAGGTGTTCCCCGCCATCTGCCGCTACAACCAGGTCTCGCACTGCCCCGCCACCAGGAGGATCGCGGGTACGTCTCACACTGTGTGCAGCAGTCGCACCTCAAGAGCGAGGTGTTCCCCGCCATCTGCCGCTACAACCAGGTCTCGCACTGCCCCGCCACCAGGAGGATCGCGGGTACGTCTCACACTGTGTGCAGCAGTCGCACCTCAAGAGCGAGGTGTTCCCCGCCATCTGCCGCTACAACCAGGTCTCGCACTGCCCCGCCACCAGGAGGATCGCGGGTACGTCTCACACTGTGTGCAGCAGTCGCACCTCAAGAGCGAGGTGTTCCCCGCCATCTGCCGCTACAACCAGGTCTCGCACTGCCCCGCCACCAGGAGGATCGCGGGTACGTCTCACACTGTGTGCAGCAGTCGCACCTCAAGAGCGAGGTGTTCCCCGCCATCTGCCGCTACAACCAGGTCTCGCACTGCCCCGCCACCAGGAGGATCGCGGGTACGTCTCACACTGTGTGCAGCAGTCGCACCTCAAGAGCGAGGTGTTCCCCGCCATCTGCCGCTACAACCAGGTCTCGCACTGCCCCGCCACCAGGAGGATCGCGGGTACGTCTCACACTGTGTGCAGCAGTCGCACCTCAAGAGCGAGGTGTTCCCCGCCATCTGCCGCTACAACCAGGTCTCGCACTGCCCCGCCACCAGGAGGATCGCGGGTACGTCTCACACTGTGTGCAGCAGTCGCACCTCAAGAGCGAGGTGTTCCCCGCCATCTGCCGCTACAACCAGGTCTCGCACTGCCCCGCCACCAGGAGGATCGCGGGTACGTCTCACACTGTGTGCAGCAGTCGCACCTCAAGAGCGAGGTGTTCCCCGCCATCTGCCGCTACAACCAGGTCTCGCACTGCCCCGCCACCAGGAGGATCGCGGGTACGTCTCACACTGTGTGCAGCAGTCGCACCTCAAGAGCGAGGTGTTCCCCGCCATCTGCCGCTACAACCAGGTCTCGCACTGCCCCGCCACCAGGAGGATCGCGGGTACGTCTCGTTGCGAGGGTCAAATCTGACTTCCGTCATAAACAAGCGAATTTAGATGATCAGACGGTCTAAAAATATACTGTCACTTGTATACTCCATTTGCCCTTGCATCCTCCTTCCTCAGGAAAACATCCAGGTTCCTCCCTTGACTATAAGTTTGATATGTGACGGAAGTCTGGCTAGATACTACAGTAGAAGAGTAGAAGATCTATTTGGCTAGCACTCTTCTGCAATTGATGAACAACAAAATCCTCAATCGGGACCCACCTCAAAAGCTAACACATCGTCGGTTCCGTTGATACTGCAAAAGATGCGTGAT
Source organism: Coenonympha arcania (assembly GCA_036785405.1). NCBI lineage: Eukaryota > Metazoa > Arthropoda > Insecta > Lepidoptera > Nymphalidae > Coenonympha > Coenonympha arcania. Next base: position 3,443,470 of record CM072079.1, on the reverse strand, counting down.
GACTGATGATGGTCACTCGACATCAAGAAACTAACGGAGCATCTGCTGTTTGCTCTCAAATATTGTAAGAGATATGGAGAGAAACATTTTGCTATCCTTCGCAATATCGATACGACTCTGAGTTCTGAAGCGCCATGGTTAACATACATATGTCCGTCAAGATTAGTTGATGCAACCGGGGCTTGTCTTCCAGTTGGCAGCCACACCGGCCAGCTGGCCATCTACGAGCTGCGCGCGGGGCGCTGCCAGTCGTTGGCCGCGCACACCGGGCCCGTGACCGCGTGCGCGTTCAGCCCCGACGGCCGCTACCTCGTGTCCTACGCCACCGCCGACAACCGCCTGTCCTTCTGGCAGAGCACCGCCGGTAAGAGCTCGCCTTCCGGTGGCAGCCACACCGGCCAGCTGGCCATCTACGAGCTGCCCGTGACCAATTTCAGGCCAATTTAGCTATGCAATCTGCCAGATAGAAGCTCGTCGGTGCTAACGCTAGTGTGTTCGGCAGGCATGTTCGGGCTGGGCGCGGCGCAGACTCGCTGCGTTAAGTGCTACAGCACGGCGCCGATGGCGGACGTGGCGCGGCTCAACCCCGCGCGGCTGGCGCGCCTCGTGTGGACCAACTCGCGCTCCGTCACGCTCATGCTGGCCGACGGCTCCGAGACGCGCTTCAACGTGTAGTGCTACAGCACGGCGCCGATGGCGGACGTGGCGCGGCTCAACCCCGCGCGGCTGGCGCGCCTCGTGTGGACCAACTCGCGCTCCGTCACGCTCATGCTGGCCGACGGCTCCGAGACGCGCTTCAACGTGTAGTGCTACAGCACGGCGCCGATGGCGGACGTGGCGCGGCTCAACCCCGCGCGGCTGGCGCGCCTCGTGTGGACCAACTCGCGCTCCGTCACGCTCATGCTGACCGACGGCTCCGAGACGCGCTTCAACGTGTAGTGCTACAGCACGGCGCCGATGGCGGACGTGGCGCGGCTCAACCCCGCGCGGCTGGCGCGCCTCGTGTGGACCAACTCGCGCTCCGTCACGCTCATGCTGGCCGACGGCTCCGAGACGCGCTTCAACGTGTAGTGCTACAGCACGGCGCCGATGGCGGACGTGGCGCGGCTCAACCCCGCGCGGCTGGCGCGCCTCGTGTGGACCAACTCGCGCTCCGTCACGCTCATGCTGGCCGACGGCTCCGAGACGCGCTTCAACGTGTAGTGCTACAGCACGGCGCCGATGGCGGACGTGGCGCGGCTCAACCCCGCGCGGCTGGCGCGCCTCGTGTGGACCAACTCGCGCTCCGTCACGCTCATGCTGGCCGACGGCTCCGAGACGCGCTTCAACGTGTAGTGCTACAGCACGGCGCCGATGGCGGACGTGGCGCGGCTCAACCCCGCGCGGCTGGCGCGCCTCGTGTGGACCAACTCGCGCTCCGTCACGCTCATGCTGGCCGACGGCTCCGAGACGCGCTTCAACGTGTAGTGCTACAGCACGGCGCCGATGGCGGACGTGGCGCGGCTCAACCCCGCGCGGCTGGCGCGCCTCGTGTGGACCAACTCGCGCTCCGTCACGCTCATGCTGGCCGACGGCTCCGAGACGCGCTTCAACGTGTAGTGCTACAGCACGGCGCCGATGGCGGACGTGGCGCGGCTCAACCCCGCGCGGCTGGCGCGCCTCGTGTGGACCAACTCGCGCTCCGTCACGCTCATGCTGGCCGACGGCTCCGAGACGCGCTTCAACGTGTAGTGCTACAGCACGGCGCCGATGGCGGACGTGGCGCGGCTCAACCCCGCGCGGCTGGCGCGCCTCGTGTGGACCAACTCGCGCTCCGTCACGCTCATGCTGACCGACGGCTCCGAGACGCGCTTCAACGTGTAGTGCTACAGCACGGCGCCGATGGCGGACGTGGCGCGGCTCAACCCCGCGCGGCTGGCGCGCCTCGTGTGGACCAACTCGCGCTCCGTCACGCTCATGCTGGCCGACGGCTCCGAGACGCGCTTCAACGTGTAGTGCTACAGCACGGCGCCGATGGCGGACGTGGCGCGGCTCAACCCCGCGCGGCTGGCGCGCCTCGTGTGGACCAACTCGCGCTCCGTCACGCTCATGCTGGCCGACGGCTCCGAGACGCGCTTCAACGTGTAGTGCTACAGCACGGCGCCGATGGCGGACGTGGCGCGGCTCAACCCCGCGCGGCTGGCGCGCCTCGTGTGGACCAACTCGCGCTCCGTCACGCTCATGCTGGCCGACGGCTCCGAGACGCGCTTCAACGTGTAGTGCTACAGCACGGCGCCGATGGCGGACGTGGCGCGGCTCAACCCCGCGCGGCTGGCGCGCCTCGTGTGGACCAACTCGCGCTCCGTCACGCTCATGCTGACCGACGGCTCCGAGACGCGCTTCAACGTGTAGTGCTACAGCACGGCGCCGATGGCGGACGTGGCGCGGCTCAACCCCGCGCGGCTGGCGCGCCTCGTGTGGACCAACTCGCGCTCCGTCACGCTCATGCTGGCCGACGGCTCCGAGACGCGCTTCAACGTGTAGTGCTACAGCACGGCGCCGATGGCGGACGTGGCGCGGCTCAACCCCGCGCGGCTGGCGCGCCTCGTGTGGACCAACTCGCGCTCCGTCACGCTCATGCTGGCCGACGGCTCCGAGACGCGCTTCAACGTGTAGTGCTACAGCACGGCGCCGATGGCGGACGTGGCGCGGCTCAACCCCGCGCGGCTGGCGCGCCTCGTGTGGACCAACTCGCGCTCCGTCACGCTCATGCTGGCCGACGGCTCCGAGACGCGCTTCAACGTGTAGTGCTACAGCACGGCGCCGATGGCGGACGTGGCGCGGCTCAACCCCGCGCGGCTGGCGCGCCTCGTGTGGACCAACTCGCGCTCCGTCACGCTCATGCTGGCCGACGGCTCCGAGACGCGCTTCAACGTGTAGTGCTACAGCACGGCGCCGATGGCGGACGTGGCGCGGCTCAACCCCGCGCGGCTGGCGCGCCTCGTGTGGACCAACTCGCGCTCCGTCACGCTCATGCTGGCCGACGGCTCCGAGACGCGCTTCAACGTGTAGTGCTACAGCACGGCGCCGATGGCGGACGTGGCGCGGCTCAACCCCGCGCGGCTGGCGCGCCTCGTGTGGACCAACTCGCGCTCCGTCACGCTCATGCTGGCCGACGGCTCCGAGACGCGCTTCAACGTGTAGTGCTACAGCACGGCGCCGATGGCGGACGTGGCGCGGCTCAACCCCGCGCGGCTGGCGCGCCTCGTGTGGACCAACTCGCGCTCCGTCACGCTCATGCTGACCGACGGCTCCGAGACGCGCTTCAACGTGTAGTGCTACAGCACGGCGCCGATGGCGGACGTGGCGCGGCTCAACCCCGCGCGGCTGGCGCGCCTCGTGTGGACCAACTCGCGCTCCGTCACGCTCATGCTGGCCGACGGCTCCGAGACGCGCTTCAACGTGTAGTGCTACAGCACGGCGCCGATGGCGGACGTGGCGCGGCTCAACCCCGCGCGGCTGGCGCGCCTCGTGTGGACCAACTCGCGCTCCGTCACGCTCATGCTGGCCGACGGCTCCGAGACGCGCTTCAACGTGTAGTGCTACAGCACGGCGCCGATGGCGGACGTGGCGCGGCTCAACCCCGCGCGGCTGGCGCGCCTCGTGTGGACCAACTCGCGCTCCGTCACGCTCATGCTGGCCGACGGCTCCGAGACGCGCTTCAACGTGTAGTGCTACAGCACGGCGCCGATGGCGGACTTGGCGCGGCTCAACCCCGCGCGGCTGGCGCGCCTCGTGTGGACCAACTCGCGCTCCGTCACGCTCATGCTGGCCGACGGCTCCGAGACGCGCTTCAACGTGTAGTGCTACAGCACGGCGCCGATGGCGGACGTGGCGCGGCTCAACCCCGCGCGGCTGGCGCGCCTCGTGTGGACCAACTCGCGCTCCGTCACGCTCATGCTGGCCGACGGCTCCGAGACGCGCTTCAACGTGTAGTGCTACAGCACGGCGCCGATGGCGGACGTGGCGCGGCTCAACCCCGCGCGGCTGGCGCGCCTCGTGTGGACCAACTCGCGCTCCGTCACGCTCATGCTGGCCGACGGCTCCGAGACGCGCTTCAACGTGTAGTGCTACAGCACGGCGCCGATGGCGGACGTGGCGCGGCTCAACCCCGCGCGGCTGGCGCGCCTCGTGTGGACCAACTCGCGCTCCGTCACGCTCATGCTGGCCGACGGCTCCGAGACGCGCTTCAACGTGTAGTGCTACAGCACGGCGCCGATGGCGGACGTGGCGCGGCTCAACCCCGCGCGGCTGGCGCGCCTCGTGTGGACCAACTCGCGCTCCGTCACGCTCATGCTGGCCGACGGCTCCGAGACGCGCTTCAACGTGTAGACCTCTCCGGGGCTCCCGTGTTCGCACCAAGGTTTCAAGTCACCGTCTATCTCCCAACCTAACCTAACCTAACCTCCCAACTGAGCTAAAATGTTCCTCCCAAAGGAGATGTTTCATCAATGTATGAGCCCTGGGCCAGGTCTATGTACGGACCAAACCAACAAACTCACAAGTTACAAGTTTTAAAAAAATATCACAAGTTCTTGTAAATTACGTTCATCAAATAATTTCACGTAGAAATTTACAAGAGAATCGCTTGTAATACAAGGCTTGTAATGTTTGATGAACAGGGCCCTGGCCAAAGAGTATATAATCACTACGTTTGCCCTGGCCAGACAAAACAGTTTTTATTTACCTATATATACTATACTTTAAACATGGCAACACGTGACAAAGATTCATGTTGGCGGTAACATGTGATGGATTCATTACGAGTTGACATTTGACATTGACAGTAATGTCAACTATTGACAGATTGTGTTATGGTTTACGTCAAATCTTATGACGCTTGCGACGCCATTTTGAATATAACGCCTTAATAAGAAAAAAAAATTTTGCACAACTAAAGTATTTTTGTTTGAACTAAATAATTTTATTTATCCCAAGACAACAGATTTTTCTTAATTTTCAAGGTAACGTACAGGACCTAGCCCAATTTGAATCATCTCCTTTCCTTCTATCCCTAATATTTTCCGGAAGAAAATAAGTACCTACCTCCTTACACCTTCACCTCCCAGCACCAGTGTACCTACATGTGAATTTTTGCGGCCTGATGTTTCCATCCACCATAACCTTTCAGTCTAAGTAATCCGCTATAAACTTGACCCTCCTGATGGTCTGCGGGACGCGGGGCGGGTGATGCGATTGGCTGTAACGATACGGCAGCGCTGCCGGCGGACAGCGACAGACTTGCTGATTGGTTTAGCGGCTCCCGTCGACCATCAGGAGGGTCAAGTTCATAGCGGTTTACCTATAGAATACTATAGGAGTCCAGAGTGCCTGTACTCCTTTCCTCTCGATTTTTGTCCCTATATTTAATTTTGATGATTTTACTTCTCTATCTTATCCTTATAAATAGATGGAGATAATAGGTCATCTCTGAAAGTTCGACTATTTTGTATTATATAACATTCTCATTTTCCGTGTAAACAGAAAAAATGTTTTCGAATCCACTAAGCTTTGCATACACAAATTGCTACAAAACTATATCTCGTATGTCTATAACATTCCAAAAACTCTTCTACTTACTTACTTCATCTTCTTCAGAAGTATCAAACTTCTACAATAATTCTAATAATTAAAGTTTATATTAAAGAAGATGCGTGTAAAACTTCCCTTATGCAGTTTGCACTTGCAGTATAAATATTGTTCTAGTTTATTTAATTAGTGAAAATTATAAATAATATTATTATCGATGTGATGTATTTCATAGTATTATATTATTATTTTTAAATTAATCATTATTGTGTAAAATGTTTAATAAATGTTGTTACAATAAAAATAAAAAAGGTTTGTTTATAAAATATGTTTTTTTATTATTCTGGAATTTAGTATTACTAGTTGTAGTTCTCATCTGATGGTAAGTGACGATGTAGCAGAAGATATTGTGGTCGATTCCGTTGTGCAAAAATCTCTTGACTATTAGTCTAGGTATACAAGTTAGTACTTGACTGCGATCTCACCTGATGGTAAGTGATGATGCAGCCTAAGGTGTTATCGTACTAACTTAGAAATCCTTTTCCATAGGCAACAGTTTGAAAAGGATAGCACTATTTTAAATTAGTTTAGTTTAGAGATTTCGTACAACAGAATTAGCACCACTATCGTACTAACTTGGATAGGGTAGGCAACCCGTAACGATATCTACGCAGCATCGCGCCGGAATGCTTAACGGCTTGGTGGTGTATCTATGATGGTAAGATTCAAGTAAAACAACAGGTTAAAATTAGAAGGTCAAGTGAGAGCCGGATTCACGCTTTGGTATGATAGTACGGAACCCTCGCGCAAGAGTCCACGTCGCACTTGGCCGATTATTTATTTTCATTACGTAACAACAATAGTTATTTATTATGTAAGGCCGCAAAATGGATTTTTGGGCCGAGTGTCAAACTTGAATGCTGAGCGGCGAAGGACTCTAAGGTTCAAAAAAGGGCGAGGCATTCTAAGACACGAGGACGAGACCCAAAAAAATTTGCGGCCGTACGTAACACAAAATTTTTCATGTCACCACAGCGAGGCAAATTACTAGAAGTACACTTGGTACAGAGTATTACTAAAGACATGTTGTCTTTAGTAATACTCTGCAATAACTTCACACACTTAATTAAATCCACCTTAAATCATCACTCATCTTATTACAAAACAGTAATGAATAAAAACAAGATATTATTTATTATCATTTAATCAATTAGAAAAAAAATTGAGAAACTTTTTTCTATACTTTTATTTTAAATGCGTTCAGAGATATCAATTTCTAAGCAACGATAATAGAAAATTTAAAAAAAAATTAACAATAGTAAGATAAACAATAAGTAAATATCTTGGATTTAATAAGGTTTCCTTCCTAATTAATAAAACTAAATAGGAGTTATTATTTTTATTGATATTCTAAGAAAATGGAAAAACTATTCTAAAAAAATAATGTACAAACTCTAAGGTCGAACTTCGTTACTGACCGTATGCGTAAAAAAAAAGTCTTCAGCTTTAGACATTATAGACGCAATACGAGAGACGTCATGTTCGAATTTGGAAATGTTTTGCAGCCCTAGGGCGAGAAAGAATTTTCCTTTTCGAGAAAGGATTTTTTTACTTTCTCGCCCTAGGGAGAAATGAAAATTCTTTTGGGCCCTAGGGAATATAATAGCATTTCCGCCCGCATTTTGGGCATTAAAAATCCCTTTTCCGAGCGGGTGAGATGAAAATCCCTTTTCCGAGCGGGTGAACTGAAAACATCATTTTTTTAAGCTCTTGTCATAATAATTTGTACTTACACAATATCTCTTAAAGATCCCCGAAAAATTCAAATTTTATTTGGCTCTAACGATTTCGATTAAACTTTGTAGTGTATTGGGTTTATTCTTTAAGTTTATATCTATGTGTAAATGACGTAACCAGTCCCATAGCATACGCTGACGGAGTTTTCAACGAGCGTTGTATGAATACAAGTTCTGACGTCATACTTTGGGTTCATAAGAGCCCGTTAATTAGGCCTATGTGAAAATAAATATTTTCATTTTCATTCCCAGGCGACTGCCGCTAGGTAAAGAGAATGACCAAAGGTAAAAATAAAATAAGTATCAAGGTATCAAGTTTTCTCATGAACCAAAACCAAAATATTCTAGGAAAATAAAATATTGTATTTTAAAAACCATTGGCACTAGGAATTTGTTTATAATATCCGGAATTTAATTTAGCATACAAAAAGTTACTTTTTTTCCTATACGCATATTTCCTGTCATACTAAGAAGACTGTCGTATTAAGAAGTAGATACTTACAACTTGTTTATTTGCGTAGGAATAACTATGGAATCCGGATGATAATTAAAATAGTAAGTACATTTCGATATAAGTGCGGAAAGTTTGTCATTTCTTTACGATTCCCGGGTTGTTGATCAAAGGCGCGGGTCAACTATAGGGACAAGTAGAAATGACTATTCCGCACGTGCATTGAACGACATTTTTTAATACATTTGCAAAAAAATATTTATTCCTACATGGCTTACAGATCCATGAAAGGATTCCAGCGCCTTTTTCGCGATTTAGCGATTATTTATTCTCAGCGCTTCACGACCAACAAACGAAAATGTGCAAAACTGAAAATATTTGGACATATGGGGTATCGTTAGATTCCTTACATCATTCCAAGTAACATAGGCTATATGTATTTTTTGGAAAAAATCGTTGTAGGTACCACAGGGCAGTCGTGTTTTTAATTTTTAATTATTTGCTTGTTCCTAAATAGTAAATACCGATAGTATTTTAGATTTTAGAATTCAGACGTAGATCATAGTCCAATTATTTTTATCATTGTTGTAGTTTTATTCGAGTAGGTAAGTACATATACAAAAAATACGGAAAAAACAAGTAATAATTCAAATTCTTAATGGCAACCAACATAATAATATATTCTTCTGCCTTAGGCTCAAAAGTACTAGAACCATGATCATCATGATGATGATGATGATGATGATGATGACGCGCGGCGAACCATGATCCCTATGACAGTTCGTTTAGTGATGGGTCGTGTCTTTGGTCGTGTCGATATTTTTTTTTTAGACAAAGGCGTGGCTTGCACTTAAGCCACGTTGGTAAACATGTTTTAAAAAATATTACAATGTGCATTTTTAATGTCCATTTTGTTGTTGTTATTTTCTACCCATGGTATTTTCTAATAATGCTTAACCCGGTAAACACGTTTTTGCTATACAAGTATATATTTTATCATGAAAATGAATGCTCCCCATTTATTTATTTTGTCTGAAAAATTGTGCACTCGTTTCCATTACCGACATTTTTTTATCGATACTTGCCGCCCTAGTCGATAAACGTCACACGACGTAAGTTTTGCAGGACGTGAACAGAGTTTTGTAGGAAGTATTCAGATTGACATAACTTCTTGTAAATGTTAAGAATTGTTAAAAATATTAACGGAATATCATTACTAATGGTATAAAGCTACGTAAAATTTATAAATGGCATTTTTAGACGTCCCCAATATGATCCCGATTTAATGGTGACGCCACTACAATGTTATATGGTGACATTAGCTGTCAGTGTCATAGGGATCACGGATACGGCCGAGAATAGAGCCGGCAAGTTGTTTATGGTTATAAAACATAGGCACTAGTGCATAAAATATTGTTTTACGCAGCTTACACAAGGCATAAACAACTTTAAGAGTATAACTTTAAGAAGAGAAGTAAAAACAACAAATGCCATAATTCTTAAAATCTAAAAAAAATCGATGATCTTATTAATAAAATAAAATAAAAGTGTGCGTGTCTTGGAACACTCGGTTGGAACGAAGTTTCTTTCGTAGTATATTTTATTATTATAAGAGATTTGATCAGTCGTTCATCAGATACATATTACAAGGTTGCATCATTTCTGCATCAAATAAAAGGTAATATTTGAAAATTTAATAATACGCGTATTACAGAGAAAATAATAAAATGCATTAAAATTGGGATGTTTCTAGATTTTCTTCGTGTCGGGATTTTCGTGACGCAAAAGATCCATTTTATTTAGCCTAGCGCTACCGTCCGAAAAAGAACTTCGTTCCAAAGAAAGGTTCGTGTCCACAAAGACTCCGGGCTAGTGTATTTGCTCCAGTAAAAAAAATATACCTACTTTTCTACATACTTTAAAATACTTAGAACCTAAAGTCCTTACTGTACAAACAGTAAATTATACTTAAACTTAACATTAAAGACATATTTTAACTATTATTCATTTTGACAGAGATTTATCGTCTCCACTCGCGCTCCGGTCGTCGCTCGCGCTCCAACTAGATAGAGCCCAACCTAACAACGACAACTCCGTGAGTGCGGCAACTTTTTCTTATAGTGTGAGTGTGTCAATTTGAAATTTGTATGGTGTGCGGATGCTAGTGTGCGTGAAGAATTGTGTAGCGTCGGCTCGGGTTTGCCAATTTGGGCATAGTACTTTTTGTCGCACTTTTGAAGTCGAGGGCTCCCTCTTGGACCTCTAACGCCAGTAATTTTCGAGCTACAAGTACCCTTCAAACCGAAGCGCAGTACACACTTGACACTACCAGCAGACACCTGTCCAGGGTACAATGTCTATTCACATAGGCTTCTTTTTATCCCAGAAAAATACATGACTCCCGCGGGATTGGCTAGTATTTATAAGGCCAAGAACATTCCTAAAGGCTGAAAGTCTTAGAAGACCAGGAGTCAGTCAGCTACCTTCAGCTCCTTGGGAATGACTTCGAAAAGTCACGTGATCAATTTGCCGACTTGCTATGACATTCTCGTAAAGTTTTCACACACTCAGTGATGTGATACAAGAAAAAGAAAAAATATTAACACTGAAAAATGAACTTTAGAACTATTGGCTTACAGTGTAAAATTGAATGTATTTCATCATAGGAAATACAATGCTCAACTTTGACGCGCTTAAGTAATTTCAATCTCGGAACTGTCGACCAATATGGCGTTTTGAGCTACATTCAATTTTACGCTCTATGTCAATTGTGTTAAAATTAATTTTTCAGTGTTCGCAAAAATGGTTTTGAATTCAATATCGTCGTCGTCGTATGTACGTAAATACCATCACCTATTTAAACATATCACATCACGAAATGTAGCCGACACGTAACGTGAATAGCCGCCCTGACATGTCATTGCCAATGAATTTTGTTCCATTTAGTCATGGAATGAGACGAACAAGGTAGTGATTCGCGTAACGTTTTCACACGCTGAGTGAAGTGAATCATAAAATAAAATGTAAAATTAATTTTTCTTCTATTGATACAATTGAATGAAATGTTTGACTTTATCGAGCTAAACTTAAATGTAATTTCACAATTCTCGACCATATACCGTTTTGAAGCACATTCAATTTTACGCTTTATATCAATAGTCGTAAAATTAATTTTTCAGTGTCCTCATAAAATGTTTTGGTATTAATCTTGCCTGTTTATATACCCAAAACATACCTGAATGCAATACTGTTTTTATGTTCATTTTACAACCAATGGCGTTTAATGAACAGTCTAGCAGGTTTCTATAATGGTTGTACATATTATGTCATATTGCTAAGCGCAAGGGATACTTATATAACTTATATACTACTTTCTGTACCCTATCTCCGGTCTGACAATGTATCATCATAGCACATCCCTAATGGACCCTAAAGTATCGATATCGACTATATTTTTTAGTGAATAGAATAGTTTATATGCACATCGTCATCAAAATCATCTTCCTCGCTGTCACTCGCAGGCATATTTAGAACTAGTTTCCGACTATTACTATCCTCATTATTTTCTTCCTCGGAGGAAGCATCCAAACTGTCAATGTCATACACTATCCACTTCTTAATCCCCCCATCTCTGGTCAGAGTCAACCAATTCCTGTTCAAAACCTTCTTCAGTTTAACCAGAATGTATTGTCCCTTATTCGCATACGAACATTTCCCTTTAACCACTGTTCCGTATAATTCCAAATCGAAACCATACTCTGTATCGTTTACGCTGGCGTTGAAACTTAAATGCCTATCTCCAATGTTTAGATCGAAAACATCAGCGCCTATAAGCTGTATTTTTACAGTTACAGTACTCTTATTTTGGTGCCAAACTAGTTTCGGACGTCTCTTTTGATCGACTGCAATTTTCTCATTTATCCCGTTTCTGTTCTCAACGAAAATAGACTTCGTCTGATCATCCGATGGAACCGGTACTTCGGGTGACACAAAAGTGGTATCTGGAGACGTCAAGTCGTCCGAATCTAACTCTATTATCTCAGCTTTTTTGACGTCATAAAGTTTTTTCAATGCTGGCGCTTTTCCTGAGTCTACTGCATTAACTTTCGGAGTTTCATCTAACTCTATTATCTCAGCTTTTTTGACGTCATCAAGTTTTTTCAATGCTGACGGTTTAACTGCGTCAAATGCACCAACTTTCGGAGTTTCACCTTTAAGTTGCTTAAGTTTTTGAAATGCTGGGAATAAGTCTTCATACTCATTGTCACCCATGACAATGTCCCATTTGTCTGAATCTTCGCTCTCGTTGTCCGAATTAATTAAGGGGACTGATCTTAATGGTGGCTTTAACAACGTGTTATTGTTACTCTGTAAGGGAACGACACATTGCTCAGCGTTACCTTGTTCTGTATTATCCTTAGAAGTTACTTCGTCCTCCGATTCATCCGTATCCGTAGCTGACAATGCCTCTTTTGGTTTCTGTATATCTAAACAGTCAAGATATTCGATCTCGCTCTGCTTCTCTTGAGCAAGATTCAAATCTATCATCAACTGGTTCAAAACGACATCTTGATCTGTGCTAGTGTCGATTATAGCGACACTGTATTTGTGCCCATTCGTAAATTCAGCCGCTTCCTTCGTGAAGTGTTTGACGAATAAATATTTTAAATCCCCGTTGTCTTGGTAGCATTTGTCAATGAACCAGTTCGTGCTGAAGTCTGTCCATTGCTCTCCTAAGGGTTTGATTCCGACTAATCTGCACTCGATAGCCTGGAACGGTAGTTGGTTTATAAGCTTTTCTGTAATTGGTGTCAAATGGCTCAGAGGGATTTCTCTCCAGTCTCCTTGGTCGACGAAGAAGCACTTGGCCGTATCCTCTTTGATGCAATCGATTCTGGCTCTTTCGTACATTTCATCGTCAGGGAATTTAGCTAATACTATTTCGCCTTCTTTAACTTTTTCACATCTCCCTGGGTTTGCGTCTACATGCTTCTTAATATCCTTCAGCAGACCTGCCATGCAAGACTCGAATTTGTCGAGACGTACAAAGAATTTATCAGGATTGATAGCAGAGGCGCAATACACCCTTGATAGAGTATCCTTTTCCAAAAAAGCCCAGCTACCTTTAGGAAGGTTTTTAACAGGCATCTTAGGTTCTGCAACCTTTAACTCCTTTTTCACAGTCAATCCACTCTCGGTACACATTTTCTCAAGTTTGGCCAAATGTTCGGGGTTAGGTATAGCGTGGTTATCAAGTAACTCCTGTTTGAAATCGTACTTGACGACAACTTCGTTTAAGGAGGTCAAATCTTCGCACGCTTCAAGCGTATTAACGAATATGCAATTACCGAGTGTCAGACAGACGTCACCTCTGACGAATATTTCTTCATTTTTTTCTGTGATTTGTTCCAGCCTTTCTTTGGCTAGGTCTGAGAATGTAATATCTTTATCCTTCGGTTGTATATCTGCCAGTCTGACACGTACGACCCTCGATTCGATCTCTTTTAGATCATCTGGCAAATGGTAGAGATAAATGTCCCTGGTCACGTCCAATCTTTCCTCGTCTATCAATTTGACCAGTACTTTATTAGGATTTCCCTTTTCGTATTTACTCAAAATCTTTACCACTTGGCATCGTACATAGAAATTTAGTTTTATCGATGTCGCACACACGTCGCCGATTTTTGGTATACCATGAAGTCTTCTGTTGGACTCTTTGCTGTAATACATGCCCATCTTTATAGACAGTTTACCATACGCTTGCGGGTAGTTTGTCGTAGTATCGTTCACTGTGCAGGACAGAAGCCTCGCCGAGTACAATGTAGCAGAATGGTAGTAAAGGATCTTACACTTTATTGTGCCTTCGTTAGGCAACCAGTCTTTTGGAGTGTCGTAGTATTTTAAAATCGTATGTCTGTCCTGACAATGGTAATAATCTGGGCAGTATCCCAGAGTAAGGAAGGTTTCGCAAAGCGGAATATACTTTGCAGCTTTAAGGACATCCTTCTGCTTCATTACACTAGCTGAAATATCGTCCAAAATACTCGGGACGTTGTCGTTGCAACGTTTTATGAAGTTCAAAATTTTCGGTAACTGTTCGACGTTAGTTTCCTCTAATAGAACTTTTATTTTGACATTTTCACATTCCGACTTAAATATTGATGGATAGTTGTCGTTCAGAACCGAGAAGCGTTTGCTGAACATCGAAAAGAGTTTCGGCATCGAGTAATGAACCAAATTGTGTGCATCGGTCACATTCATGTGAATCAAGTTCTCATCGCAGCAAACGAGAATCGGTCCAATCAAAGGCACTTTGAATTCAGCCCACGAGACATTTAACTTGTATAGGTCGTGAATCGTCATATCATTATTGCCTGAGAAAACAACATGGCCAGATTTTTTCAACGCATTTTCCAGCAACTCAACTTCGTCATTCGACTGACATACTATAACCGTCCGTTTGGAAGCATCAATGCCCTTCAAGAATTCAAGCACGGAGTCAAGTTTATTCTTCTTTTCAACAAGAGTCACTGACGTGTTAGCTTTAGAATACAAAACACATTCTTGAAAAGCGCCAATACAAATAACCGTATCGGGAACATTCTTAGCCAAAGGTTCCATGACATCACACCAAATCCGCGAAGCGACCACGTATTGGACTTTCTGTTCTTTATTCGCTCTGTTTTTGAGCATTCCTTTGATTTTGTGATTGAAATATTTCACTTCACTCGCGTACACTTCTGATAAACGCTCGAAATCATCAAGAACGAACGTTGTGAGACGCCTCAAGTCAACGCCAAAATCTGTGGCTTGCAACAATCTTGTCAGAGCAGACGGTGTAGCTACCAGCAAGTCGCATCCGTTCAACAAAGTCGTCGTTATATGGAAGTTATCGACGCCAGCGTAGCAACCCAAAACCCTATCTGTTTGCAAACACACTTTGGCAACTCTTTCAATGTTTGCAACTGACTGAGCTGTAGCGCAAACTATTATACACAATGGCCCACCAGTTTCTAAACTCTCGGAGTCCTTACTATCACATACTAAAGAGCATACAGCTGGTAAGTAACCCAAAGTTTTCCCACTGGCCATCGGACTGACCATGAATAAACTGTGACCTCGCAAAATGACAGGCCAGGACACACTTTGTAGTATCATTGGCCCTTCCACGGACATGTTTCGAAGGATATTGTGTATGTGACTCTTAAAATACATATCACGCATGTCAAACACAGGTTGAATACGATTGTCATACTTAGAATGAACCATAAGTACTGGAGTGATAAGTTTCTCGACGAAAACCGATTTACTCGGATCGACATTCCTAAACGGATTTACATTGTTCTCTAATTTAACGACTTCGACTACCTCTTTTGCATCTATAACTGCTTTTTTAACATCACCATCTCCATATTTTAAATTGATCTCTTCAATCACTTTGTCGATATCGCTTGAAGAATCTTTGTTCGAAGTATCAGAACTAGACATGCTTCGGTTGCGATTAACTACATTGTGGTAATGTTTTAATTTATGTTCAATTAAAGACAACGGTTTTGTCTCAACAGAATCACTACTGGTTACATCTGCTTCTGGTCTATCTTTTTCATCTATCTTATCATTGCTTTTCTTTACTGAGTCATCCCTATGCTTGACGTTTTCAATTTTCCTTTTCTTTCGTGTTAGGCAATTGTTATTTGTACTCCTTAAATCAGTATTAGCAACACTATCATAAAGAACACCATGTTTGTCATAGTCAGTTTTGTTGGGTTTTTGTGTTGTTGTTATATGTTGTGTGTGTGTCTGTTTGTGATGATGTCTTATGTTATTTGTTTCATGTTTCGCGTACCCTACACTTTTAACTTTCCCCATCTCCTGTTCCTGTTTAACGCTTACATTAAAACCTTTAGGACTATATACATCAGCACGCAAGTTACCATCAGGCACATCGCCATTACAACTTTTATTATTTTCCATTAAAGACTTTTTATTTGTTATACCAATCTCTTCATCAGAATCCTCGCCATAGTGTGTAATATTGTTCGGGTGTTTCTCAGAAGCCATTTCTTCACCTTCATCTTCATAGATCGATTTTGTTAGAATGCTGAAGTACTTACGGTCCATGTCTGGAGGACCGATAGCGTATTGTACTGTACTATCACTGTTTTTCTTCTTGGGCGATTTGACGGGCTTCTTATTTGACGCTGAAATACAAATAAGAAAACTTAAGTAAACTCTATGGTTCTCCCGTAATTGTGACATAGATAACAGCAGGCGGTCTTTTTCCCTGCTCTATGGCCTCCACATTTCCGATTCATTTTGTTCAACTCTTCGAGTTGATGTTAATTAAAAAAGAACAATTGTAGGAGAAAATGTGGAGACCGTACTAAGTCTATAAAAAAAGTTTGAATTTGAATCAGCTTGCTACAGGATTCCAAACATCCATGGTCATTACCCTTTGTGCAACTTACCAGTTTTACATGAATCCACTTCACCATGTCTTTCTTTAAATTGCTTAGAAATATTTCGTTTTTCTTTAATGTTTGTAACAGTTCTTGACATTTCCTGAAAATTATTTGTTGATCTTGTCTTATCTTCATGTTGGTCATCAAATCTTGCCATTTCTCCAAATCTATCATTCAGAGTACGTTTTAGTTCAACCTCTTTTTCAATTTGATCAGCCTTTCGAATATCAGTTATCTTCACATCCATTCTCTGTTCCGTCTCTAATTTATCAACTGTACAGAATTTGTTATCATTTTGAGTATTTTCCAAAAACTTTCTTACGTCCGCTGCAGTTTTTTTAACTTTATTCTCATCATTGTCACTGTTTGACTGAAGTTTTTTAAGTAATTTTAACTTTTTACTTAAAAGACTTTCATTTTGTATAGTATCATCGGGTTTTGAATGTGAATTTAACCTTCGTAAATCATGTGTTTCGTTTAGGTTTTTATCTTTAGTATCATCTTTCAAAAAATTTAGAACTTTATTATGCGCTCCTTCTTTAGTTTCTTCAGCAGGAGCGTTTGATGGCTTTTGAGTCTTTGATAGTTTTTTTGATCTGTTCAGCGATTCATCTGCTTCCGTCATTAGCTCTTTCTTAGTTTTATTACGACTTGATCTCCCTACTGACTCCTCATCTATATCTTTGCAAAGCTCGAAATCTTTTTGTCTATCCTTTAACATTTTATTCATAAAACGATTTTGCTTTTCCAAATTAGAAAAAGTCAGTGAGGATTCAAAATTCAATGATGTTTCGAACACAGATGTCTGTTTCTTAATTGCATTCTTCCAAATATGTATTGGCTTGTTGCTGTTGGTCTGATAGTTTTCAAGTTTCTTGATAATTTCTTGAGTTTTAATCTTACTGAGTTTCGTTTTGAGTTTGCCACTACTCAGACGTGCGTGGAACTCGCTCACGTTTTCATATGCAAAGCCTGAATCTGTTAAATATTTTGAAAGTTTCTTGAGCTTGCCACTTTTGGTTTTTATAATTAACTCACCATATTTGAGTATGTTATCATCGAATATGGACGATCTGTGAACAAGCAAATGCAATCTGTTTTAGTGTAAACCAGCCCAGTGGGATTTTTCAGTGATACCAAGTACCCATGTGATGTTCCCATACTTGTTTATATGGGAACATGGGTATTTGGTATTGGAGTTAAGTGATAAGCAGTGATAAGCATGTGTCTGATTTGCTGCATACACAATAAATAGAAAGGGATCGCTTTGTAAAATTTGAGCTTAGTAGGACCAAGCATTTGGGCTGGGTAATGTAGGGGAGTCAAGAATTTTTTTAAACAATATAGGCTTATGCTTGACCATATCAGATAGAAAGTGGATGATGAATGTATCAAGTATTTTTTAAAATATAGTAAGTTAAGGAAACAGATTTACGGAGAGCATTCTAAACCATTGCTATGCATTTCTTCATAGAAGAGAATGCTTGGTTACTGATGGTACATGAACAACATAGGTATGATAACTCTCCCTGCGACTTGCGGCACATAATACATAATAGTACAGGTACAGAAGGTACACTCCGCAAGATGATTGAAAGAAATAGCGGCTCTAGCACTGACACAAAAAGTGCAATTTGCAGTCTCAATCCAATTTTTTGAAGGCCCATTATTTCAAATGGAGATACCTTGGAATGACAGTTGACACTGCCTTTTTTTAATAATTTTATTTTCAATTACAGAATTTTACACACTTATGGCCGATTTTTCAATCGCCAGATAATTGTTAACCAAGGAATAAATATTTCGTTTTGACAGTTTTTGTATGGCATATGCTTCAAATTTATTCCTCAGATAGCTTATCTGGCGATTGAAAAATTGGCCCTTAGGATGTTTTCCTATAAACTGAAATTTATAGGAAAAAAGGGAATTGAACCCACATCCCCAGCTATCGCAGCTGGGTGCTCTTTACCAAATCTGCTACTAATTTTGTCCTACCACAACAAAATGACACAGTATTGCTTTTAGTTCTTAGGTCAGACTGAAACAGTGTCTATGGAAACATCTGAAGAACATCAATATGCTTAAGAACTCCACAAGCTTGTACCTCCTTCACCTTTCTACCATAGAACCGCGAGACGTTGAGAGAAGTGGCATCCTTATGTGGTTGGTGTTGTGTACTCGAACGAAACGTTTTTCTTCTACATTTCTGATATGAACAGCTAAGGTGTGGAACACCCTTCCAGCTTCCGTGTTCCCAGCCAAATACAATCACGGTGCCTTCAAGAGAAGAGTGAATAGGCATTTTCTAGGCAAGCGCACTCCACCCTAGACCTCATTATTTCTGTTCATCAAACTTGACTGTAGTCAAGTGCAACTATAAAAAAACTCTGAATGAAATCTGAATTTCCAGAAACTGTGTATCTGAAACATTGTATCTCATATAATTTGTGGCTTCATAGATTACTTTCACATCACTTACTTCAGTTCAATATGAGTAGGCAGAAACCAGACCTCATGGCCGCGGTCGAATAAATTCTTCATCACGACAGCCGCCGCCGGGAGCCAATCCTCGCACTTCTGGCTGATCAGACCTTCAGTCACCAGGTCCAGCGTCTTCTCCAGAGGCAGGACCCCGTAAACACCGATTTGCTCGAAGATAAAGTCATCCGTCTCAGACTCAAGTACGACCCAGATTAGATGCGGATTTATGTAGTGGATCACTTCGATTTTGTAGCAGTCGGGCGACATTTTGATGATCTCCTTTTTCAATTGTTACTCATATATCTTACGTTTGTTTTGATACTTCACAAATAGCGTCTTTTGAATGCTTTAGAGCGCACATGCCGGCGCCCGGTAGCGAAGAATGATGAGAAAGGCAATTTTTCAAGCGGCTACTGGCTGGCCTATGCCTTGTGGCGCTGTTTGTCAAGTGTTCTATTCAATTGTCTAGACACTATTATGGTATTCTATGCTATTGCCATTGTTCCGAATTTTATTTGCTTCCAACCAAACAAAACGTAGGTAGTGACTAAAATTTAATATTTGATTTTGGACAAACAAGAAATTGTTGAATTACATCTAAAAAACGTTGAAAACCACAGACTACTTTCTCTCTTTTTATCCACAGATCACTATTCAGTAATCAGTATTCACCATAGAGTATATTATATTATGGGTTATTTATTACCATACCATTTTAGGAAAAATTAAATTTTTATGGTGAGAGTGAGACTTTTCGTCCGTCATGCGTCCATCTCAATTGAGTAGGTATATTGAAATTTGAATAGGCAATCGCCCATTGCGCACTGACTGTAATCACTGATCATTTTGTGGTCTATGGCAATGATAATTATAAGGAGTAGGGTATATTATTGGTTTCAATTGCCCAGGTGGGGAAGCTTCAGGCATCGTTCTAGTACCTAAGTGTGTACGTTGTGTGGTGTGTGGCATACTATGAAATAAATACTTTCTTTCTTTCTTTCTTGGTCTTAGGAAGTAATTGTGTTCTGTGCTGTGGTTCTGTGTAGATTACCTTAGAGTAGGTACCTAATTTTATATATTAATACTGTATTGTATAATTTGCTCAATTGCCCCTGTCCCGTGAGAGTATAAAAATGTTCTGCTATCTGTGGTACATCGTACGTGTTATGGCGGCTGTACACACTCGACGAGTGCCTCTCGCCGAGAGCCTCAGCCGAGAACACTCCCGTCGAGAGCATGCCTGTACACACTCGTTCCATTTGAACTGAAGACTTACGCGACAATGAGATCCTTTGACTCGGGCGCAAAAAACCGACAAGTCACCGAGAGCGACCGAGACGAGAACAGACGAGAACGAGAGCGCGAGATGAGACGAGAGCGCGCTGTACATACTCGCGTTCGGCCTGTCTCGGGGTATCTCGACAAGTGTGTACAGCAGCTATTATAAAGTCTATGCACCGTACCTGTAAAGAATAATACCTTTATTACCTACCTATTGTATTCTGTGCACCGTACTGCAAAGAGGATATAATCACTACGTTCTACCGTACTGCGTACAAAATACAAATACATTATTAATCTGTGGCATCTGCACGACCGCCATTTCTTGAAGTTTTAAAACCACTATCCAGCTAAAGTTATACCACTGGAAAACTGTTAACCTACTAAAAACGAACTCCGAAATGCAGCCCGATTGCTACGAAGTCGAAGTACTCCATTACTTAAGTCCACATCTAATCTGGGTGGTAGTTCGCGACTCAGATAAGAAAGATGAGCTTTCATTCGAACAAATCGGCGTGTACGGAGTCTTGCCTTTGGATAAGACGCTGGGCTTTTTGGATCATGGTGTTAGTTTAGGTCTAATCAGCCAGAGGTGTGAGGATTGGGTCCCGGCGGCGGCCGTCATGATGAAAGAGTTTTTCGAAAGCGGCCTCGAAGTGTGGTTTGCGCCTGCTCATATTGAACAGAAGTAAGTGTGTGTCTATAAGTGTCTCAACTTCTTGTTACGGCTCACTCCTATCAGCTACTTCGGGAGGTAGGTTTTGGACTATCAAAACCCCACTACGTAGGTACTCCATTTTTTTTCCATATAAAGTACCATTGCCAAATGGTTACTTTACTATGTACTACGATCTAGCTTACGAGCTAATTAGTAATATTATTCTAACGTAAACTCCCTACTTATAATTATTTTCTTAGATCTAAGTTACAGTCCAACAACTGTCTTTACTTTTTTCTATTTTACTTAGAGTCCACTATGTGATTGTGAGCTAGAAAAATATGTAACCACACAATACTATATTGCACTACACTGCATTTTTGAGGTTCACGTTGCTCTTGTGACCTACTTAAGTTGCACACACACTGTAACACTGACACACACTGCAGTCTGCAAGGCACTATTACACAAATTCAAATGGTTTTGTTCGTTTAATTAGTCTTCTTTTGATGGCTGCGCTGGCTGTCATAAAGTGAAAGCCTATCTTCAATAAATAAAAAACCTGCCTACTGGTTTAATGGTGGCCAATAAAATATAGCATTAGGTTTTTCTATCAGTAAATTCTTAGATGTAGAGTTATGAAATTGTTGGTGTTCCACCCCGTGCCTCATATAGCCATTGGTCCTTGCCTGATCTCTCTGATTGTGTTAGAGCTCTTGTCCCATCTAATTATGAAAGAGAGGGAATAGAGGATGCTCCTATCCTAAGAAACATGTTTAGTTGTTATCTCTGTAAAATCCCCCAGGATTTCTCAATGCAAAAACGTTCAAGTTAAATAATATTTTACTTTCAAATGTTTACAGGTCCTCCATATTCGATGATAACATACACAAATATGGCGAGATAGTAACAAAAACTAAACGTGGTAAGCTTAAAAGGCTGTCGAAGCATCTAACCAACTCTGGCTTTGCCTACTATGATACAAGCGAATTCCACGAAAGACTGAGTTGTGGAAAACTTAAGACTAAACTCAGCACAATCGCAACTCAAGAAGTTATCAAAAACCTCGAAAATTACCACACAAACGACGCTCAGACAAAAGATATTTGGGTTAACTTAATCAAACAACACACAACTGTTTTCAAGATTGCACGTAATTTCGAATTGTCACTTGGTCTGCCTAGTTTGCAGAAGCAATATCAGGAAATTAACTGGGTGTTGAAGAACAAACTCAAAGCTTTCGAGTTATGCAAGGATGTAGACGAAGAGTCTTTAGGGAGAGCGTGTTGTAAAAGAAAGGATGAGCTCCAGGAGCCGCTGTGATCTGACATGTTCTGTAGGGCAGTGACAGACTATTGAAGTTATCGGATTATAGAGTACTGCCATAGTCTGAAAATTTTGAAAAAGAGTACCTCGCAATCATAGATATACAATACTAAGGATGACAGGTCAGCGCTAAAAAGTGTCCGAACCATAAGAGACATAAGACGCGAAAAGGGAGACAATCGCACTATAGCTATGTAGTTGCAAGTAAAATTAGGCTGTATAATAATGGCTTTTCGCGTTTTATCTGTCTTTCGGTTCGGACACTTTTTAGCGCTGACCTGTCATCCTTAGTATTATACTATATCTATGCTAACAACACAATCTCCAAAATATTATTTTTGTATTCAACTTGCACAAGTTATTGTATGGAAGCAGGCGTTATTTTGCGGAATTCCATAAATCGTAGAGTTTCGCACGGTTTTGCATTGTGAACTCAACATCTCCTGAGGATGTCCCGGTGTCGGGACGAAACGTGCGTCGAAGAAAGTGTTGGAAAATTGTGTGTGGTGTTTCATGTGGACAGTGTTCCTGCATATTGTACCATACAGAATCTTCTCAAGTAGCGGATTATAGCAAAACAAATTAATATGTCCTTCTAATAATGGAGTTCTGCAAAATGTCGCCTGCTCCATTCAATTTTTAGTCTAAAATATGTTGAAAAGTTTAAATATGCACCAAACATTGGAGTGCCATATTGATATTTTGTTAAGTTTTTGTAGTTATCTAAGGTTCAATGCAAGGTTGTGATTTGTATTTGCGATTTATGCCTAGTTTACACGGGCTTCGTAGCTAAGCGGTTAGTACTTGTCACTAATACTAAGTCCTCATGTGTAAACACGCTGATTAGTGCTTAGTATTAGTACATATTTGTGAATAGTGCAAGTGAATAGAAAGCGAGCCTATTTACTAAGCGACAAGTCGATACCCCCACCACGATTTACTAAGCACTTGTTGCTTGCTGACCGTGTGTAAACAGCTCGATAAGTTAGTTAGCTCTTCGATCATGCTTGAAATTTCAAACATTATTATGTTTAAATCTGTTTGAATATTGCTGCGCAAAATCAGGCGGCGTCGCTCCATTTCGAATGTCTCGTCACTAAAAACTTTTACTGGCTCCAACGTGTTAAAGGTTACTTTTCACTTGTCATATTGAGGCTTAGTATAGTGACAAGTACTAAACGCTTAGCTACGAAGCCCGTGTAAACCAGGCATTATCATAATTTTTAAGCTAATAAAGTAATAACACATTGTACTTATTGTTATAATAGTAAAATTGCGGGAATGGCAGTGCCAACGCGTGTTTATACCAAAATCTTTACCTGTGAGTATGTACTTACCTATATGTTTACAGAAATTAATTCGTCTGAGAATCGATTCTTGTAAGACACCATCAAACTCGAGCCTCAAACTAATTATTAAAACAAAGTTTCTAATATAACCGACTAGTTGTACCTACCCTCGTGAACTTTAAGTCGACTTGTAGTTATCACCATATAGGTACTTATATGAGACCTGTGCGTTAGGCCTATGTGAAATAAAGATATTTCAACTTAGACATGTAAAGATGATACTGCCATTCACGCAATTGGGTATTTAACTCCATTTTTTTATTGGAGAATATTATAATCTAAGATAAGAATAATGACGAACACTGAAAAAACTAATTAAATCGATCAAATAACAAAAAAGTTATAAGCATTTAAATATTTCTGATTAGACAGAGATAGCAATATTAAATTGTGACGTCACACCTCACGAATGCCTATAATAGTAGCTTCGTGCGGCTTCATACAAATTTTCCTTTTGCGGGAAAGGGATAGAAGACCCTCCCACTCCAAAATTAGAATGCCTGTAACTTTGTAAATCTTTGTTGGATTTAAATTTTTTTCACATCTACAGTACCTACAGCGTCATTACTTTTATCCTAGTTTATAAAAAAGTGATAATATTTATCAAATTCAAAAGTAGAAAAATACCCAATTAGCCATAAGCTTGTAACCTATGCCTTATTAGTTATTAGCTTATTATTATCTCGCTGCAGACTCGGTCATAAATCATTCGAGTGTTTCGCTTTTGTTCTTTGTTGAGTGCATTACTGTAGAACAACAAAAGCGAAACACTCGAATGATTTATGACCGAGTCTGCAGCGAGATAATAGCACTACTATAATAACGAAAAAGCAAGTAAATTTTCGCGGGTTGCCAACCAAAACGAAGCTTTGGTGACAACAATTGTATGGAGTTTTGAACTCTAATGTGCTTTCTAATTATTCTAAGATTAGCAAAAACAACTATTGTATGGAGTTTTGAACTCTGTTGTGCTTTCTAACTCTAAGATTAGCAATAATGCAAACCTAGTGAGTGGCTGTGAAAGTATTATCATTTTAAAAAAAGCAAGTTCAAGGCGGGTGCATCTCACAAGTCATAGTACATACTTACTTAGTACCTAAGTGTTAGTAGTGACCGACCGAACGTATTAGTTTCGGCTTTTTTTAGCCAAAAATGTAACTAAGGCTGAAACTAGATTTTTTTAATTTTGGGCACAACGGGGGCGATTCACGCAACGTGTGAAAGGTACATTATGTCTATTGACATAATGTACCTACTTCGACGAGGTAATTACAATGATTCAACCTTATCATGCAATATGAATTTTACGATTCTCGACCATTTTGCTTTTTGAAATACATTGATTTTACGCTCGAATAAGTCAATATTACGTCAATAGTCGTAAAATTAATTTTGTGTTCTAAGAAAATGTTTTGGTACCTATAAATCTAGTCTTTAAATGTATACCCATAAAATATATATTGACGACCTATTGGAGTAGCGGTAGCGAACCTGCCGTCTGCGTCGGAGGTCGTGGGTTCGTTTCCCACTACTGGTAAATGTATGTGAGATGAGCATGAATGTTTTCCAGTGTCTGGGTGTTTTTCAATTAATTGTACTTATGTATATTAGTATGTATGTATATTTATCATTTATCTAGTACCCATAACACAAGCTATCGCTTACTTTGGGGCTAGATTGCGATGTGTGTAATGTCCTGATATAAGAATATTAAATAAAAAAAAAATCTTAACTAAATGTAATACTGATTACTGAATAATAATTTTAGTGAATAGCCTGGCTAACCGAAACTAAAACTTTTGGTCGGTCAGT
This sequence comes from Coenonympha arcania, assembly GCA_036785405.1. Taxonomy (NCBI): domain Eukaryota; kingdom Metazoa; phylum Arthropoda; class Insecta; order Lepidoptera; family Nymphalidae; genus Coenonympha; species Coenonympha arcania. Next base: position 3,418,286 of record CM072079.1, on the reverse strand, counting down.
AATACAAACTATTTTTTAATATTTTGTTGATAAAGTGGCCATAAATACAAGACTGCGTAGAAAGTAGAAACCAAAACTTTAATAGTTTAAGCGGTAAGACCCTTCAATGTTACAAAAAATATTAAGTAAAATAGTACCTACTTGTAACTGAAGTGTTAGTATTAACAATGTTATAAAAAATAAGTACATTTATTTCTAGACAGTTATCAGGGAAAAGGAAATATGAAAAAATGAAAATATGTTTTATATTTTCACAGTAGGCCTAAATAATAGGCTCAGAAAAGTCAAAACTCTTCCGCCAGGTTCGGAAAGCATGTTTGCACCGACAAGAACTGGCAAGAAACTCGAGGCACTTGCTCTCTTCAAAAATGTCATTGTTATAATACAAGATTTCTTAAAATGTATGAAAAACTGTAACATATTTTTAAGACGTCTCGTGAGGAGATGGAAGCATATTTCTATCATTCCAAGAATCTTTGTCGTTAAGAAATTCTTTAAATAGTGGTTAGTGTGGTAAGGACGCCAATAATCACAACCAATATAATGAACAGAGTCTATACAGTACGCGCGGCGAAAGTTTGGCTTTGACCGTTATTGCGCATAAATCAGAAATTGGGTATCAACCAATCAGAATTTGGGTACCCATGCGCAGTAATCCCCTCCACCCGAAGGTCAAAGCCAAATTCTCGCCGCGCGTACTGTACATATTATATACATGAATCAGAGTCTGTTTATTGGTTACGGAAGACTCAAGTGCAGGAGTTGACTTGCACTTGCTTATTTTACATAGTTTATTATTAGGACAAAATGTGAAGAAGACCACTTTTTTTTAAGTTTTGTTTAATTTTTTCAATAAAATGAATAAATGTAAAAAATGCAGTCAATTTTTTTAATTGTGGTACGAGTTTCTAATTTTTCCTCACACATGCTCGGTAATGACGACCGAAATGGCGTAGCGGTAGCTGCGAACCTGCCGTCTGCGTCGGAGGTTGTGGGTTCGATTCCCACTACTGGTAAATGTTTGTGTGATGAGCATGAATGTTTTCCAGTGTCTGGGTGTTTATTAGCATATTATATGTATGTATATTAATATTATTGTATATTTATCAGTTATCTAGTACCCATAACACAAGCTTTCGCTTGCTTTGGGGCTAAATTGCGATGTGTGTAATGTAAAAAAAAGTTTTTCGCTAATAGTAGGCTTGTAATTAATCAAATATCGTAGGCAATGGGTTTTGCGAGCATTACATTTATGAATCTACATGTTTGTAATAAAAACTTCAAAAATGCTATGCTTTTGGCTCTTAAAGGTTCCCGATAGCTCCAAATCTGGGAAACTGCAAAAAATAATCTTTCGGGAACCAATATACCTACGATACGATGAATGGAATTTCTCGATCAAAACTTTTATTACTTAAATACATTATGCAGATGCATAAATATTATGCTTGCAAGACTTAATATTGTCGTAAAATGTGTAGTATAGTTAGTCTAATATTTGCATAAAACTAAATAAATTTTGAATTTCGCGCGCTACGAAACAACTAAAGTGGCCCGCGAAATTCAAATTTTATTTAGTTTTCGCAAATAGTAAGCTAAAATATATCATAGGTAGAAAATGGATTTTAAACAATGACGAAATACGCTATTAATATGTTAAATCAATAATTTTAAAGCATAAATATGTTTTCAATAAAACCTAGCTCAAAAATTCCAGAGGTGAACACAGTCAAAGAGTGAGAGCATTATACAATGATTGATTATGTAATCTGTGTTCGGTGTTGTGACCACAGAGTACAGACCACAAAACTCTGTGACTTGTGAACTGTGCTTGTAGCCTTGTGAACTAGTGATCTGTGCTTGTGAACACTTGTGAATGTGTAGTGAAATGTTTGTCAACATACGATCGATCCAAATTATTTACTTTTCAATGATAAATTGCCACGCGATGTGAGTTAAAACTTGAAATCCACCTCGTAAACTCTAAAAACGTTTATTTAACAACATTGAATTAACATTTACACGCGTAACGTTCATCACACCAAATGTTACAACATAGCGATAGTATAAACTTTCCGAACTCGTTCTTGTGATTTTTTTCACTAAAACAGCTCTATTAATTAGTAATTGAAACTTATGTTACGTGTGTTGCGTTGTAGTGATAAAGTATTTGAAAAAAAGGGCCGCATTTAAGTTATTAACGTATACATAGTACGCTTCTATAAAAATCGATATAATGCAGTGGTCGGGCTGAGTGTAAGTGGGTGCATTAATGACCTAAAAAATTTCGCTAATCGATCATTATGTAGACTAAAGCTTCGATAAGGTTCGTTTTGAACTCTTACAAGATGATGGAGGGTCTGCTAACGCAGCGTGTGACGCCTTTACTCAAATGCATGGTGTTATTCTTGTTTATTTTCACTGCGAAAGTGTTAACGTCGCGGCCCCACGAGGCGCAAGACCTCAGGAACAGTATACACCACCAAAAGCCGGCGCACTATGTGAGGACCTTCACAAAATACCACCATAGACGAACGATTCAATGGAACAACCAGGATGCGACGTACTGGCCGCTGACACAAGACCAACCGAAGACCATCGCGAAAAGAAGCGTGGACGTTCTAAATTCAAACGACGTATATAACGCTGACGACGATCCCAATTACAATCAGTTGGCATCCGAAAGCGTTCGGGGTAACATCATAACTGATAAAACGTCTACGAACCCAGGGAAAGACCAGAATGGGTTGAGCACAGAGGTCAAGAAGACCACAGTGAAGCCGGCTATTGTAGTTACCGAGAAGCCTACAGCGTCAAGTCCAACTATAACCTGTCTTTATAAGTTAGAGAGTGTCTCCATGAGTGTTACCCCCGTGTCCTATGTGGATGATACAAATGAACAGCTTGTCGTCGATAGTGTAATTTATGGTATGTTTTATTTTTTATAGCAGCTGACCCGGCAAACGTTGTTTTGTCATTAGGGTTATAAAAAGTAGCTTACGACCTACTCTCCGACCTACCGAACATATACAGAAAATTTCATAACAATCGCTTGAGCCGTTTTGGAAAACTTGGCATGTATTAGAAAGATAACAGAATAATGAGATGAGCAAGACAATGGTGTCGATTCTGTTGTGCAAAATCTCTAAACCTAAACTAAACTAAAATATTTTAATTTAGGTGTCTGTATCTCTAAGTGACATTCGCTTGGCAGCTTCAACTAAATTAAGAATCTCTAAAAGGCTCGCTAAACTGACGTTTAAATTTAGTTACACGTGATTACTGTAGTGCTGCCATTTATGATAAAGAAACTCCACAAAATATGTTTTTTATTTTTTCTATTAATTTTTAAAATAATTTGAGCTAAAAATATCAAAATAAGTTACTTAAATTAAAATACAAAAGTAATAATTTTATCTATTGATTTTTTTTGCTCTGATCACCTTACAAAGTGCCGAAAATCGATATTTTGTTTAGTTCTTCATGTGATTAGGCCTAATATCTTCGATTAATTATCTATACCTTGTCTATACTCATATCACGGTTGTCAAACACGGTTGTCATGGTAACAAAGCACAATTAAGTAGGTACAGTAGGTTGGTAGGTAGGTACAGCTAAGTATAAATCATTCCCTAAGTGTCTCGTAATTAGTTGCCTAGAGGTATTTCTGTTCCTAGAGGAGACTACACAGTCTGTAGGTGTAGACCTATCTTTCCTCTTAACAATACTACCTACCTACGAATAAGAATATTATAAAATTAAAATCTGTGTATAAAATTACCTTTCTCTGGAATCAATCAGAGCTGCAATCACGTATTCTTCCATTTAGAGACGATTTAAATTTTTAAATTTATGATTTTGATGTTATCACACCAGCAAGTAAAAATTAATAAATAAAATTACTAGTTTTTTTCTAATTTTCTCACTTAGTAGGTAATATTAAATTTGAATCGAATTAAAAATATTTCTTGCAATATTAAATGAAAAATACGTGGTTTACGACTTTACGGCAGACGAGTTAAATTTAGTCGGCACCTCCTGAGGTCCTCTCTAAATTTAAAGAATTTTAGGTTTACTTTTCTTATCTTAGAAAGTTAGCGCGTACAACAGAATAGCTTTTGCTCTCTAAAATCTAAATTGAATAGTTTGGAGCTGTCAAACTAAATTTTAAGTTAGATCTGTCATTTAGTGTGTCTTCTGAATAGCACACCTCTCTAACTCTAATTTTAGCGATTATTAGTTTAGAGAAACGCCAACAGAATCGACACCATTGAGTAGCCAAAATTAGAGATATGATGTGTTAAAGATGTTTTATGTATTGACATGACTATGTGATGTGGTTCATCAAGTTTCTGCTGTACTTACAAAAAACATACTCCTATAATGTATATAAGGTATATTATTGAGGATTTTCGAAATAAACCATAAATCGTTTCTCTGAATATAAAAAGAAATGACATTTAGAGTTCACTAATATCATGTCCTCATCAATCATATTCCTTGATAAGTTTTAATAACAGTAAAATGCACATGGGCCTCATAAGAAGGCTCAGGGTCACTCAGAGAGCTATGCTTGGAGTATCTTTGCGCGATTTAATCAGAAATGAGGAGTTCCGCAAAATAACCGACGTGGCAATTGACGGGGCATTTAGCTCGTAGGACCGATGGATGTTGGGGACCCAAGGTCCTGGAATGGTGACCACACACCGCAGTGATCCCCTACCAGGTGGACGGACGACGTAAAGAAAGTCGCGGGGAGTCGCTGGCTGTAGGCGGCGCAAGATCGTGGTGTTCGGCGGTCATTTCAGGAGGCCTATGTCCAGCAGTGGACTAGTCCATCCGCTGAAACGACGACGACGACGACGAAAATGCACAAAATAATCTATTTGTCATCCAACATTGAATCAAAGTTCAAATGTCACTTAAATACGCCCAGCTACTATCTTCCACAGACAGCATAGATATGCGAAGCGCTGCAAATTCAAATTAATGAAATGTCATTCATTTGATTCCATGTATACTTTTAATTTTTTTTTACAGACACAGGCATCATATCTGAGACAACACTGCCGAGTGGCGAAGTGGTACAGGTGGAAGAGTGCACCGACCCCAAAGCGTATTGCTACACTCTGTGGAACCACGACAAACATGGCAACATCACAGTATTGGGACAAGGTGGGATATTTTTGATTTTACTTTGTAAGGATCCATTTTCTTATAAAACTTGCTACACAACTTATGGGCAGCGAGAGTGTTAACAGATAGTACTTCAAGCATTAACAAGAAGTCTCTACTTTGAGCGTTAAAAACGTCTTCATTTAGCACTCTAAATGAGGATGTTTTTGTTAACACTTTAACAAAAAGAAATAGGTACTTTTTGTTAGCACTCTAACTGCAGACTTTGAAGACACATACGTTAACAAGAAGTCTCTGTTTTGGGCACTTACTAACATGTTAATTTTGAGTGTTAACAAAAGTACTTAAAGCGTTAACAAAAGTGCTTCAAGCATTAACAAATAGTCTCTGCCTTGAGCGTTAACAAAACTGTTAACACTGGATCAGTTTTTAACATTGGAACAGTTGTTAACATTGGAACAGTGTTTAACATTGGAACAGTTGTTAACAGTGGGACAATTGTTAACATTGGAACAGTTGTTAACATTGGAACAGTTGTTAACACTGGAACAGATGTTAACTTTGGAACAGGTGTTAACTTTGGAACATTTGTTAACATTGGAACTGTTAGCCCAAAATGTCTTGTATACAGGCTGCTGGCGCTACTCTCAGCCCCAGGGCCGCAACAGCTGCGACAAGTGCCAGCGCGTGACCAACAAACAGCTGGCCGGCATGTTCTGTTGCTGCTCCAAGAGTTACTGCAACGCCAACTTCAGTGAGTATGGTTTTGTAGGGCTCCGTATCTCAAATGAGAAAACAGTACCCTTATTATAATTAAATTAATATTGTATTGCACAACTGTTAGTTGCCCCTTACAAAACGGGAAATGCGGTTTTATGAAATCACTATGCAAGTGAAACTGTTTTCAGTTTGTATTTTTCAACCGCCAGATAAACTATCTGAGGAATAAAGGGGATTGAAACTTTCTGGCATAGCGACCTGGCCGCCATTTTGATTTTTTTTCGAAATCGCGGCGCACGATTTAAGTGGTATGTATGGGTAGAGGACGCATAGACGAACAAATAATGTCATGTAACATAGTAGCCTAAAGTGTCACGTTACCGAGATATTTGAAGGTAAAGATAGACATATGAGGACAACGACAATCATTAAAAATAGACTTATCCTCATATGTCTGAGACTACGACATTACGACAAAGAAAACGTTGTCACGTTCAACTATCGTCAGTAAACCGACTTTACAGGCAAACAATTTTTCTACTTTTTATCGGAAACTACAATGGATGTAATTGTAATTTTTGTTTTAATGTGTCGGTGATAATAATATCAAAAAACGCTAAGAAACAGATTTTTGATAACTGGCTTAGTTTTTGAGTAATTAGGTAAAAGGTCGTTCTTCTGTTATATTCTTCCGCTACGCTGCATGTCGCACCTACTAACGTATCCGTGAGAGTGAGAAAGACAAAAATAAATTCAATAAATCCCTTAATAAATAAATATTTCCTGTATTACAGCATCACTCAAAGAAGAATCCGTGACAGTAAAAGCTGAATCCACGATGAAGAGCGCGACTAACTCGAACTACTCGACCATCGTCGCGTCCGCCATCTTGGCCGTGGTCGCCATCTTGTTAATGGCGGTCGTGTTCAGAAGGTTTTACTGCAAACGCATCGAGCTAGACAAAGACGATCTGAGCGATGGTGTTGACTTGGAGAAAGGTGAGATTTAATACATCTACACTTCTACACTATCTACACTTCTACACTATCTACACTTCTACACTAATCTACACTATATATTATATATTTATATTAATTTATATTATTTATATTATTTTATATTAATATTATAAAGGCGAAAGTTTGTGTGTGTGTGTGTAAGTGTGTATGTTTGTTACTCCTTCACGCCGCAACTACTGAACCGATTTGGCTGAAATTTGGAACACAGATAGCTTATAACCCGGATTAAAACATAGGCTACTTTTTATCCTGGAAAAATCCATACGTCTTATGGAATATTTAAAAAACCCTAATTTTCACCGAAATTCACGCGGCCGAAGCCGCGGGTAAAAGCTAATCTGTATATAAAAGCAGCTTTAGAGTGACTTATCTCTGTTCTCTAAGGATTGCGAATCAAATAATTTTGATCCCATAATTCTATAATTATATAATATATATTAGCGATAATTCGCTGCCGACGGGATTTGAAGCCGTGTCCCGCAGTTTTCGCAGCTGGGCGCTCTGCCACTAAACTACGGGAGCAAGTGCTTCGGTAGACCGGAGTGATCTTTTCGATTATTTTGATAAGCAACATTAATTTATGTATTCTACTATTTCTAGATTTTCTTTTCTAGAATTGCTTATTTTCTGCTTTATGTTGGTGGAACGAATATCAAACAATATATCCGACGTAAAAATTACTGTCATTCGCAGATATTACCACGAGGTAGATATTTATAAGTAGTATCAATACTTCAAAATGGTATAGACTGGGCTAGGGCAACATTGCAAGTCAAAGTTTGCAGAGTGCTTTCGGCCAGTACTTTCTGTCATTAACAGTAACAACTTTTATTCTACAACAACTTTTTTAAAATCTAAATATTTTAATTCATACAAAAGAATTCATAGTCTCTAACGTTTCATTAACCTGTGTAGAAAAACGCGTGCGAGCGTAGGGTTAATGACCTCTTACCGGTGGGTAGAACGGCGAGCGTTACAGGATAATGACCACACCATACATCTAAGAAAAATAAAGACCATTTATTTGTTAGATTTAATTATAGCAATTGTGGTCTGAGGAAATTCTGGATTTTATTTTTTACGTAAACGTTGTTTTGTCATTGGGGATATAAAAAATAGCTCACGACCTACATACGATATTTGTATACAATTATAAAGACTATTTGTTGGTTATATCGAAGGACCTTTTATAGTATGTCGAATGCACAAGTTGGCAGACACCTAATCAATTTAACCATAAAGATCACTGACCTGAAACGCACGGCGTGGAGACCTGGTTCGTGTACGACACCAACTGCAGGCACCTGATCAGGACAGCTTTGCACGGCACAGCACAGATCTTCGGTTTTCGATTGATTATTAATGTCTTTACACACGGTGCAATCTTCCACGGGGAGAATTTGTACACGCGACGGTTATTTTTGAAAAGAGATGCACGGGCGCACGGCGTCCGTCCCAAAATTGCTCTGTTCGTGACGCTGCCGTCACTCTTCGTGGGGAGCCGAAACACGTGGACCAATCAGAGGTCGTTACGTCACGGCAGTGATGCATTCATAGCCAATTGAGAGATGTTGCCAACATGGCTTATATTTCGAACACTATTAATAATAAAAAACTTACTAATCTTAGCAAATACGATCTTTCAAAAACAGCCAAAACCTGGCTAAGATCCCTTGATTATGATAAGACGGAGGACGTGCTAAAGATCACAAAATAAACACGCAAGCTCGCAATGCAATAAACAAGCACGCAAGCACACTTACACACAAACGCACAAACTCACACCCACTCGCTCACACACCCTCACACATGATCACTCACGCAAACACACAAACACACACACGCAAACGCACTCACACAAACGCACACACTCAAGTAATTTATAAGCTAAGCAAGTTTTTTTTTAAATTGTAAGAATAAGTGTAATTATTAGGTTTGAAATAGGAATAAACAATGTCTAAATATTAACATCCTGGAAGGATCTACCCTCTGCAACACAGGTTCTTCTTACGCAGAGGGTAGAGCATTCATATGTTTGTAATAATGTCATTTGTTAAAAGCAATAAATAAATTATTTATTTATTTATTTGTATGTTATTACTAAGATTGTTTTAAGAGAATAAATAATTGTTACCTACCTACCGAAACAGAGCACACCGAAAATTTTATAACAATCGGTCGAGCCGTTACAGAGGAGTATGGTAACGAAAATTGGCACGAGAATTTTATATATTAGAGATGTTTATGAGACAAATGGATAATTGTGGTAATTTTCGTTGCAGGTGACGTGATGGGAAGCGGACCGGACGCGCTCGCCACTGGCCTGCTCTGTGTGGATAACTTGACGCTTAAAGAACATATTGGTAAGTTTCATACACAGACATACTGTCGGATTTTTGAGATGTATAATCCATACACTTACCGTTGTATTTTTTTTTTTTACTTTAAGTAAAAAAAATTGGTTGCCTGTAAAGTCGGTTTACTGACGATAGTTGAACGTGACAACGTCTTCTTTGTCGCTCGTTCCGCGCTCGCGAGGTAACGCCGGTAACGCCGCATGAGCGAGGTAACGCCGGATGAGTCATGTTTTTTCGTGCGTGCAACCGGCTCTATCGAATTATAAGACGTTGTCACGTCAAAAAAGTACTACAATTGTTAATAAGAAGACTGCATTGAGCGTTAACAGAATGTATTGGGATTAATAGGGATGAAGGTATATAGGGTCATATAAAAAATTGGTTGCCTGTAAAGTCGGTTTACTGACGATAGTTGAACGTGACAACGTCTTCTTTGTCGCTCGTTCCGCGCTCGCGAGGTAACGCCGCATGAGCGAGGTAACGCCGGTAACGCCGGATGAGTCATGTTTTTTCGTGCGTGCAACCGGCTCTTTCGATTTATAAGACGTTGTCACGTCAAAAATTGGTTGTCTGTAAAGTCGGCTTACTGACGATAGTTGAACGTGACAACGTCTTCTTTGTCGCTCGTTCCGCGCTCGCGAGGTAACGCCGGTAACGCCGCATGAGCGAGGTAACGCCGGTAACGCCGGTAACGCCGCATGAGCGAGGTAACGCCGGTAACGCCGGATGAGTCATGTTTTTTCGTGCGTGCAACCGGCTCTATTGAATTATAAGACGTTGTCACGTCAAAAATACCAAATTGCTATCGGCCTGTAGGTGTTTACATTAAAACTAACAACTTTTGTTCTACGACTTTTCAAAATTCAGTATTTAATTATTTTCATACAAATAAAATTATAAATCATGTTATTTCTGTAAAGTGACATTACACTGTGACCAATCGCCGCGGTCTCGTGCCGCGAGTTCGCGCGCCGCCGCCGTTGCCGATGTTACGTTACAGATTAAAGCACGGTCGCGGAGCACGAAGAATTTCGTACATTAACCTGTTACTACCTGTCTCTGTCACTCCCGCGTCAAAATAATGCGGTCACGCTCGCACAGATGCAATGACCCCGTCCTTTGCGAGCGTGACCGCATTATTTTGACGCGGGAATGACAGAGACAGGTTGTAACAGATTAATTCTTCGTGCTCACCGACCGGACTTTAGTAACAATTGGAGTATCTTCGTTAAATATTGAATAATTGATATTTCTCAAAATCTCGAGTTAAAAAAAGTCGTAGAACAAAAGTTGTTAGTATTGATGTGAACAACAACAAGCCGAGAGCGGTATGGTATCTTCTTCTATCTATATATATATATAAAAGAAAAGTCGTGTTAGTTACACTATTTATAAGTCGAGAACGGCTTTACCGATATGGCTGAAAATTGGTGAGGAGGTAGCTTAGAGCCAGGAGACTGCTATAGGATACATTTGATGTCCCTAAAAGCAGAGGAACGATTGCCCTGGCCGATTTAATTTTCCCATACAAATACCTAAGGTTGTACCGCTGTATGGTGGAATGAAACGAACCGCACATCGAATGAAAGAGCGTAAAAAAATACTCGATCCGAGTCGACAACTTATATGTGGAGAATTAGGATTATCGAGTATTTTCAAAATAAAAATAAAAATTAATAAATTGATTTAATGGCGTTGCTAAGTAAACATTTCATGGCTGTCAAATTTTTTTCACGTTCAATTATACGTCAGGTTTTTCCATAGATTTACTGTAGTGTAAGGTCCAACCTCTTTGGTCTATTTAATTTATGCAAATAACGTTATACGTTACGTATGTATATTTGTTCAAGAAAGGATTAACGCCGAAACAGATTAATAAAGTAGGATCTCTAAGTGAGACATAATTAATAAGGCAAAACAACGTTTGTCGGGTCAGCTAGTTTTTTATATAACCCTGTAGTATTATAGTGGCAAGTGACAGAGCGGTGTGTGGTCGCCAGGTCAAGGCAAATTCGGGTCGGTGTGGCGCGGCAGCCTGGGCTCCACGCCCGTCGCCGTCAAGCTGTACTCGAGTCCCTCCGCGTGGCACAAGGAGGCCTCCGTGTACGCGATCCCCCACCTGGCGCATCCCAACATACTGCGATACTACGGTAACCTTCTAACTACTTGTGTTCACCGACTCGATGATGACTCGATTGTGATGATGATGATATAGAGCACGCGGTCGCCGTCAAGCTGTACTCGAGTCCCTCCGCGTGGCACAAGGAGGCCTCCGTGTACGCGATCCCCCACCTGGCGCACCCCAACATACTGCGATACTACGGTAACCTTCTAACTACTTGTGTTCACCGACTCGATGATGACTCGATTGTGATGATGATGATATAGAGCACGCGGTCGCCGTCAAGCTGTACTCGAGTCCCTCCGCGTGGCACAAGGAGGCCTCCGTGTACGCGATCCCCCACCTGGCGCATCCCAACATACTGCGATACTACGGTAACCTTCTAACTACTTGTGTTCACCGACTCGATGATGACTCGATTGTGATGATGATGATATAGAGCACGCGGTCGCCGTCAAGCTGTACTCGAGTCCCTCCGCGTGGCACAAGGAGGCCTCCGTGTACGCGATCCCCCACCTGGCGCACCCCAACATACTGCGATACTACGGTAACCTTCTAACTACTTGTGTTCACCGACTCGATGATGACTCGATTGTGATGATGATGATATAGAGCACGCGGTCGCCGTCAAGCTGTACTCGAGTCCCTCCGCGTGGCACAAGGAGGCCTCCGTGTACGCGATCCCCCACCTGGCGCACCCCAACATACTGCGATACTACGGTAACCTTCTAACTACTTGTGTTCACCGACTCGACGATGACTCGATTGTGATGATGATGATATAGAGCACGCGGTCGCCGTCAAGCTGTACTCGAGTCCCGCCGCGTGGCACAAGGAGGCCTCCGTGTACGCGATCCCCCACCTGGCACACCCCAACATACTGCGATACTACGGTAACCTTCTAACTACTTGTGTTCACCGACTCGATGATGACTCGATTGTGATGATGATGATATAGAGCACGCGGTCGCCGTCAAGCTGTACTCGAGTCCCGCCGCGTGGCACAAGGAGGCCTCCGTGTACGCGATCCCCCACCTGGCACACCCCAATATACTGCGATACTACGGTAACCTTCTAACTACTTGTGTTCACCGACTCGATGATGACTCGATTGTGATGATGATGATATAGAGCACGTGGTCGCCGTCAAGCTGTACTCGAGTCCCGCCGCGTGGCACAAGGAGGCCTCCGTGTACGCGATCCCCCACCTGGCACACCCCAACATACTGCGATACTACGGTAACCTTCTAACTACTTGTGTTCACCGACTCGATGATGACTCGATTGTGATGATGATGATATAGAGCACGCGGTCGCCGTCAAGCTGTACTCGAGTCCCGCCGCGTGGCACAAGGAGGCCTCCGTGTACGCGATCCCCCACCTGGCACACCCCAACATACTGCGATACTACGGTAACCTTCTAACTACTTGTGTTCACCGACTCGATGATGACTCGATTGTGATGATGATGATATAGAGCACGCGGTCGCCGTCAAGCTGTACTCGAGTCCCTCCGCGTGGCACAAGGAGGCCTCCGTGTACGCGATCCCCCACCTGGCGCACCCCAACATACTGCGATACTACGGTAACATTACGGTAATATTACGTAAAATTTTTCTTACAGGAAAAAAGTAGCGCCATCTGTCAAATTTGTCGTTATTACGCCACAATATGGCAGAAAACGTCCATGTGGAAACGCATGTGAGGACTAATAATAACAAGTGTAGTGATCTGTGGCGTGAAAAAAAGAACTAACTACTTTTGTTCACCGACTTGATGATGATTTGATTGTGATGAAAGTGATGTAGTGATGAAAACTCCAAAGCGTTGAACATCGTCGTAAGGTTGCCTGTCTGTCGGTATTCTATAGAATATATTTCGGAGTGTGCTCAGGAACTTTTTAATTTGGTTCCCCCGTCACCTTTCTACCATAGAACGGCAAGGCATCGTAAAGGCTTGTACATAGTTGAAGTACCAAAGACGCGTACGAAGCGGTTTGATTCCTCGTTCCTGATACGCACTACAAAGTCCTGGAATACACTCCCAGGTAGTGTCTTTCCTGCCACTTACAACCCGGGTGCCTTCAAATCAAGAGTGAATAGTCATCTTCTAGGCAAGCGCGTTCCACCTTAGACTGTATCATCACTTTCCATTAGGTGTGATCACAGTCAAGCGCTAGCCTATATAGTATAAAAAAAATTGGTTGTCTGTAAAGTCGGTTTACTGACGATAGTTGAACGTGACAACTCTCGCTTGCACTTTAAGCCTTACATGGAACGCCTCAGAGCGAGGTAACGCGAGCGAGGTAACGCCGCATGAGCGAGGTAACGCAACATGAGCGAGGTTAACGCCGGATGAGTCATGTTTTTTTGTGCGTGCAGCCGGCTATATCGAATTATAAGACGTTGTCACGTCAAAAAATGTTATGTCGGTGATGAAGGTGGTAAAAATGTAGTGAAGGAGTGGTAGTGACGGTTGGAACTGTGCACCTGCAGTGGGCGCTGCTGTCGTGGCTTGAGTTTTATGATGATGGTGATGATTAAGTTAGTTATTACGATGTGGATGATGACGAAGGTGGTGATGATGTGGAGTGATGACGGTGGTGGTAGCAGGCAGGGATGCTCGCAACGTCTCTGCGATGGTGCCTGCAGAGGGCGCCGCTGTCGTGGCTGGAGTGTTATGATGATGATGATGATGATAGTTGTGATTTTGAAGGTGGTGATGGAGATGATGTGGAGTAGGGCATGCAGAACCGATTCCGGTTCTTAATTTTGAAATTCCCGGTTCTGCACCGAGCTCAGAACCGGGTACCCGGGATTTCCCGGTTCTTGGTAAAAAAGTTTTAAAATTTTAATTAAAAGCATTATTTTTAATATTCCTACAAAAGGGGCTATTACGATTTGTAGTAAACATGAAATAGAAAATTCTTTCCAAAAAACCGACTTCAAATGCCACTACAAAGAGTGAAATAATTTTTGTTACGGCCCCTTGCCTGTCCAGATGAGGGCTCAGTTCCCGGGCCCATAGAGGAACGAGCCCGGACAGGTCGAGGGGGGACCGACTAGTGAGACTACACGGGATCACTAGTGTACGATCAGTCTCGGGTCAGATGACGGCATCCAATCCGAGTCGGATAGTAATCGAGTCTCACTAGTCGATCAGTGGAAATAGTAATCAGCGACTTTTACTAGACAACAGGTCGGCCACTACGGCTGATACAATACGCCACCGGACGCGGCCAACTATAAAAATAGTTTAAAATTAGTAGGTGCTTATTGACTGACCTTGATCCCGAAGCGTCGGCCTTGATACGGAGTCCTCTGTAGTAGATGTGTGACAGTGTGTGACGTGAAAGTGTTAAGGGTATGTACAAGGGTGCGTGTGTGTATGGGACTGGCAGAGCCGTCTGACCTCCGCTTCAAATCAGCCTCCAAACACGAAGACCACACGCGCAGGAACCCACTTTCCGTCGGCTACCGGTTCGAAGTGCGAAAGGGACCGCACCAGCGCCCCAGCGCGCGAGAGAGGGGGCGCGGCAACAGACAAAAAACGCAGTGCGAAAAACAAGTCAGGCGCATCAAAAAACGGACGTCCCGTTGCGATGTTATTCGATGACTAAACACCCGCGCAAATAGAAACGTGGCTACTCAAACGTAGTAATTTGCGTCTCGCGACTACGCGTTTCAAGGACGACACGTGATCAAAATTACGTCAGCCACGCGCGGGGGACCGCTAAGTTCGTCGGTCGACAGCAGACTAATGGTGCTTAATAATGGCGCGCACCGAAGTCGCCGCGTCATTGCAGGCATAAAAAAATCTCGGCGACCGATGCGCGAGCGGGATAGGAAGATTGGCGTTTCCGCGAGTTGGAGCGGGAGCGCACGATTCGATACAAAACGCATGCAGCAAAAAACTCGCCGTAACCAAAGCGTGAGCGAGACGCGCCGCCGAGGGCTTCCGCGGGTTAGAGAGAGAGAACACGATTCAACACAATACAATAGGCTCGGCGCTCGCGCCAGCTACTCTCGCGTAAACAATCCCCCGCTCCGAATCTAAGAATGTAGATTCGCTAATCAATAGGCAGTCGGGACAACGTGGCCACGGCACGTTGCAATACTGAGTCCCCCACAAATACCTCGGCCACCCGGGGAACGCCATCCGATCCAAATAGCAGTTTAACAATGCGTCCACGACGCCAAAATAGTGGGAGTAGATTAGGTTCTTTAAGCAGAACAAGATCTCCCACCTGGGGAGGGTTAGTTTTGTCAGTCCACTTGACGCGCTGCTGCAGCAAGTGCAAATACTCAAGAGACCAACGGTGCCAAAAATTTTGAGTCATTTGCTGCAACATTTCAAACCGAGACAACCGTGAGGTCTTGACCTCCCGATAGGGATACTCGGGCAGCGCGTTAAGAGGCTGACCAATCAAGAAGTGACCCGGCGTTAAAGCCTCCAAATCATTTGGATCGGAGGAGACGGGACCGAGAGGCCGAGAGTTAAGAACCGCCTCAATCTTGCAAAATACCGTGGACAGTTCCTCGAAGGTTAAGATGGTTTCCCCAATAACGCGACGCAAATGCGTTTTAGCGACCTTAACAACAGCTTCGAAGATTCCGCCCCAGTGAGGACACGCCGGAGGGTCAAATTTCCAAGTAACTCCCATTCTAGACATGGCGGTGCCTACACAGTGCCTGTTCTTAACAAGGAAGTCAACGACCTCCTTCAAATAACGATCGGTTCCCTTATAATTGGTCCCGCAGTCTGTCCGAACCAAGTCGGGTAGGCCGCGACGGCTCACGAAGCGGCCCAGAGTGGCCACGAACGCCTCCGTGCTGAGGGCACTGACAAGCTCCAAGTGAACTGCCTTGGTTGCGAGGCAAACAAAGACGCACAAGTAGGCCTTAAAAGACCGAGCATTCTTAAGGTTAGAGCTCTTAACTAGAAAAGGACCGGCAAAATCGGTTCCAACACCGGCGAAAGGTCGAGCAGCCCTTACGCGGTCCGCAGGCAGGTCACCCATCACGGGCTGATACTGGATACCAAGCACCGTCAGCAAATTGGGATCCTCCGGGTGTTCAAACAGGTGAGGATCCTGTTGATCCTCTCCAGGTAAGTCCTGCAAAACCTGAGGTGAGTTGGATAGCCATTTACGTAACTCGTACCCTCCGGATTTCAAGATGGCGATCAACTCGTCCCTCAGGATGCGAGCTTCCTCAACACTGGATGCTCCGGCGCAGATGTCGTCCATATAGACAGAAGTTTCTAGGACATCCGCTGCTCGCGAATAATTCAGTCGTTCCCGGTTGGCCAGCTCCAAGAGCGTCCTCATTGCAATATAAGGACTAGACCTAAGGCCATAAGTTGTAGTGTTCAGCTCGAACACGCGCACAGGATCACTGGGATTCTCGCGCCACAAAATCAGCTGGTAACGACGATCATCGCGATGCACTACCGATTGCCTGAACATCATTCGTATGTCGGCCACAAAAACCACCTGGTGCCTACGGAAGTTGGTGAGGATGTCAGATAGATCCTTAAGAAGTTTGGGGCCAGTGTGGAGACACTGGTTCAAGGAAACCCCATTAGACGTGGCCGCTGACCCGTCGAAGACCACACGAATTTTACCGCCTGGAGACTTCAAGACCGCGTGGTGAGGGAGAAAATAGTGCTCGTGAGAGCGCCAGTCAAATGAGGAAGGGGACATGTGCCCCAACGCCTCGTACTCCCTCATGAACTCAATATATTTCTCTCGAAATGCAGGGTCTCGCTTCATGCGGCGTTCCATGGACAGAAGTCTTTTTTCAGCTAACGCCCTTGAATGACCAAGGGGGGGGCGTGAGGCAAGGAAGGGTAGCCGAGTTACAAACCTGCCATCGACGCGACGACCTGTGTTATTCTGGTAGAATAACTCGCATTCCTGATGGAGGGGGTCTACCCGAGCCGCTTGAGGGGGCTCTTCAATTTCCCAAAATTTTTGGATTACATCGGAAAGTGCCACTCCAATAGTTTGGAGATGGTCCACGTCAGGAGGCAGGTTGGTCCATAAAACCGGACCGAAAAAACTAAACCCAAAGATAGTGGGCATGGCCGACAAACCATTTTTCTGCAATGTCCTAATCTCTCCTGACATGATCAAGCCCAGCACATCGGCGCCCAAGAGCAAATCAGTGGGGCCAGGTTCAGACCATGAAGGGTCCGCCGGGGTTAAACCCGACGCGCAATGAACCGCCGAGTTATGGATAGGAACGTTCGGGAGGTGTCCCACAATATCGTCAAGAACGTTCACATCGACTAGGATACGAAGGGGACCTTCGGCTGGACCAAACATAAGTTCTGCCCGACCCCTGGGAGTCGGAGGAACCGATCCTCCTATTCCTAACATTGGACGATTGTCCGGACTCCAGGGGAGCCCCAGCGTCCTCACCAACCACGACGATGCAATGCAGCGCTGTGAACCGAGATCTAGCAGCGCGCGTACCATTAGCCACTCACCGTTCGGGTTAAACACCCTGACCAAAGCCGTGGGCAAAAGTACGGTCTGGCAGACCGTCTTATGCTCGCTCAAATTGTCGGGTGAGGTGGCGGTGGTGGGAGCCAGGGCAGCAACTAGTCAACGGGAGTTGCCCCTTTCGGGCGACTCCTCCAGCCTCGGGCGCTCGTAGGGGCCAGCTTGCGGAACTTCTACCACACCAATAGGTGGGTTTCCCCCAGGGTACACCCAAGCGTCCCTCATGGGCTGAGGGGGTCTGGTCACGTACGACAGCCGCGGGACGACGTAGTGCGGAGGGGGGTGTCCAGACCATCGAGGGGGGTATCGCTCCAGCCTGGGGTATTCAGCCAGAGGAGGGGAGTACCTCCTTGGTTCAGACTGAGCGACGGCAAAACCTCCCTCAGGGTTGACAGAGGGCGGAACGTCCCCGCCCCTGGAGGGCTGCACTCCCGCCCGAGGGGGGGGTGAAGCCCTATCAAAACCAGGGGCCGGACGAACAGTGTTCGCCCCACGCCGTCCATCGGCTGGGCACGTGACCGAGGAGGAGCCTCCACTCCTGCCGGGTGTCTGTTCAACCACCTCCTGCCTGCCGGCACCATTGCGGTCGAGACAAAGAATAGGAAGGTGGTTGCCCTGACAGTGTGTGCAAGGCCGTTGGTGCTGGCAATTGCGTTGCAAGTGCCGACCTAAGCAAGAGTAGCACCAACGGCGCTCCCTCGCGATGGCCCTACGGTACTTGGGCGGTCTCTCCAAAAATTTAGGGCAATCGGCCGTTGTGTGCGTGGAAGCACGGCAATAGTTGCAGGGGGTTGCCTCGGTCGCAGCAAGGCTACTAAAGTTGGGGATTGTGCGGCGACCAGTCTGCTGCGCCACTACTGGCTGCTTGAAACCCCTGGTGGAAGTCGTGGGTTTAGAAGCGGGCGTCGGTCGCGCCGGCTCCTTTGCCGGTGTTCCCGAGGCCACGGCATTCTCCACCTGGCGGCTCTGTTCCTCAAGGAACTTTAAGAGGTCACTGAACGGGGGTATATAATTAGCCCCGTCCCCGCCGTACCTCTCTTCAAATCGGATCCGCAGATCGAGAGGCAGGCGGGACAGAACCAGGTGAAGAAGCCAGAAGGACCACTGATCCACCGGTAAGTCAAGTTGTCGAAGGGCGTTGCAAGCAACCACGACTGGGTCAATGATCACCTCCCGGAGACGCGCTAGGTCTTTCAAAACCGGGAGGGATATTAACTCCATCATGTGCGCGTCAGCAAGGCGGCGCACATTGGCGTAGCGCCTCTCGAGGAGTTCTCTGGCCGTGGAGTAGCTGGCGTCAGACAACTTCAAATGGCAGACTACCCCAAGTGCCTCCCCTTGAAGGGAGGTCCGCAAATAGGCCATTTTTTGGCCTGGGGATAGGTCGCGGCGGGTATGGACTAGACTGTCGAAGATGGAGATGAACCCCATCCAGTCTTGAAGCCGCCCACCAAAGTGTGGAAGGTCCAAAGTAGGCAGCCGACCCAATAGGGCGGGCTGCTGCTGCGGGCGAGGCGACTCGCACAGAATGCTCTTTCGAGCCTCACGATTCATTTTGGCCCCAGCCTCGAGCACATCGTCTGTGAACTCGAAGAACTGCTCGTAGTCCTTCTGGGCCGATTCTCGCGCCTCGTCGTCCTCCACTGTAGCAAGGAATTCCGAATAGGCCTCTTCAAAATGGGCTCGTCTGGCTGGGAGCTGCTCAAGGCGGTGGAGCAAGCTAGCCGTCCTGTCTGGACGAGTAATAAGCGCATGCGCGCTAGCTGCCCACCGCAGCTCATCCTGCATACGGCGCACCGGAGGCTTATGCGAAGGCATGGCGAGACTGCGCGAAGATAATTACAAGGAAGCACGAAACCGAAAAATAAAACAACAAGGACGTAGAACAAGCACAGATGCAAACACCAACACGTGCAGAACGCTAATCAAGGTCGCGGTTAACAAACGCGCGGCACGCGGTAAATAACGCGGCGTTGCTACAAAAACGCGTGGTGTAGCGGTACAATAATCTGTGGCCGTTAACGCGGCGTATCGGTCCGACACGTGGCGTACCGCGCCTACAAACGTGTGACCGACAGAGATACGCGACGAATTAAATACGCGCAACAAATATCGATATCGACGCGCCGAACGTGTAAAAGCCGCTTAACCAAAAGGCGCGAAACCACGCTCTGCTACCAATTGTTACGGCCCCTTGCCTGTCCAGATGAGGGCTCAGTTCCCGGGCCCATAGAGGAACGAGCCCGGACAGGTCGAGGGGGGACCGACTAGTGAGACTACACGGGATCACTAGTGTACGATCAGTCTCGGGT
This sequence comes from Coenonympha arcania, assembly GCA_036785405.1. Taxonomy (NCBI): domain Eukaryota; kingdom Metazoa; phylum Arthropoda; class Insecta; order Lepidoptera; family Nymphalidae; genus Coenonympha; species Coenonympha arcania. Next base: position 3,398,112 of record CM072079.1, on the reverse strand, counting down.
CAGATGACGGCATCCAATCCGAGTCGGATAGTAATCGAGTCTCACTAGTCGATCAGTGGAAATAGTAATCAGCGACTTTTACTAGACAACAGGTCGGCCACTACGGCTGATACAATACGCCACCGGACGCGGCCAACTATAAAAATAGTTTAAAATTAGTAGGTGCTTATTGACTGACCTTGATCCCGAAGCGTCGGCCTTGATACGGAGTCCTCTGTAGTAGATGTGTGACAGTGTGTGACGTGAAAGTGTTAAGGGTATGTACAAGGGTGCGTGTGTGTATGGGACTGGCAGAGCCGTCTGACCTCCGCTTCAAATCAGCCTCCAAACACGAAGACCACACGCGCAGGAACCCACTTTCCGTCGGCTACCGGTTCGAAGTGCGAAAGGGACCGCACCAGCGCCCCAGCGCGCGAGAGAGGGGGCGCGGCAACAGACAAAAAACGCAGTGCGAAAAACAAGTCAGGCGCATCAAAAAACGGACGTCCCGTTGCGATGTTATTCGATGACTAAACACCCGCGCAAATAGAAACGTGGCTACTCAAACGTAGTAATTTGCGTCTCGCGACTACGCGTTTCAAGGACGACACGTGATCAAAATTACGTCAGCCACGCGCGGGGGACCGCTAAGTTCGTCGGTCGACAGCAGACTAATGGTGCTTAATAATGGCGCGCACCGAAGTCGCCGCGTCATTGCAGGCATAAAAAAATCTCGGCGACCGATGCGCGAGCGGGATAGGAAGATTGGCGTTTCCGCGAGTTGGAGCGGGAGCGCACGATTCGATACAAAACGCATGCAGCAAAAAACTCGCCGTAACCAAAGCGTGAGCGAGACGCGCCGCCGAGGGCTTCCGCGGGTTAGAGAGAGAGAACACGATTCAACACAATACAATAGGCTCGGCGCTCGCGCCAGCTACTCTCGCGTAAACAATTTTTAATGTATACCAATTTGACGTCAGGCGATTGTTTATAATATTATCGTCTTTTCTTCGCACATGGAGTTGGTATTAGAAAGGACTATGATTGTACGAAACATTCAAGTTTCATTCAAAATATAAAAGCCCATGGCTATAGTGGATCAAAAAATACAGATATTCACAAACTGGCCAGGTCCTAGCAGACAAAGTTATAGGAAATGCACGACAATGGGCGGCCGCAATGCCGACCTCATTGTCTGCCGAGACATTATAAGCGCCATCAGCTGCAAACATAGTTGCCGATATTAGTAAACTGGGAAAGCTGATAAAACGCCCAGGGAATTTTCAGCATAGAAGTCACGGTTTTGATTGTTGGTCGCGCCAGATCTTGGCAGATCGTCGTATTAATCGGGCCACGCAGGTCGCAGTTCCAGTAGAAGGGTGACTCCAGCAGACCAAGACTGGATTTACTATACCAGTATAGTAACCGGAAGAATGCGTAGAAGTGCGTGAAACTGTGTAATTAGGAGGAATCCGAAAACTAGCTGCAGTTCCAGTCTGCGATCTTTCAGTCAATTACCGTCTTTGTGTTATGGAACGATAAAATACGTAATAATTGGATTTTTTTAAAGAACCGGGAAAACCGGGAAGTCATATTCAGAACCGGTTCTTTTAAGACCTTAAAAATCCCGGGATTTTAAGAACCGGGAATTCCCGGGAGCATGCCCTAATGTGGAGGTGATGGTGCGGAGGTGATGATGGTGATGATGTGAAGGTGGTAATGGTGATAATGTGGGGGTGATGATGGTGATTATGTGAAGGTGGTGATGGAGATGATGTGGAGGTGATGATGTGGAGTTGATGATGGTGATGATGTGAAGGTGGTAATGGTGATGATGTGGAGTTGATGATGGTGATGATGAGAAGGTGGTGTTGGTGATGATGTGGAGGTGACGATGTGAAGGTGGTGATGGTGATGATGTGGAGGTGATGATGGTGATGATGTAAAGGTGGTAATGGTGATGATGTGGAGTTGATGATGGTGATGATGAAAAGGTGGTGATAGAGATTATGTGGAGGTGATGATGTTGAAGGTGATGATGGTGATGATGTGAAAGTGGTGTTGGTGATGATGTGGAGGTGACGATGTGAAGGTGGTGATGGTGATGATGTGGAGGTGGTGATGATGATGATGTGGAGGTGATGATGGTGATGATGTGAAAGTGGTGATGGAGATGATGTGAAGGTGGTGATGGTGATGATGTGGAGGTGATGATGTTGAAGGTGATGATGGTGATGATGTGAAGGTGGTGTTGGTGATGATGAGGAGGTGACGATGTGAAGGTGGTGATGGTGATGATGTGGAGGTGATGATGGTGATGATGTGAAAGTGGTGATGGAGATGATGTGAAGGTGATGACGGCGCTGGTTGCAGGCAGCGACAGCCGCGCGTCGCTGATGAAGGCGGGCGGGCGCTCGCAGCTGGTGGTGCTGGAGCTGTGCAGCGAGTCGCTGCGCCGGCGCCAGCAGAGGGCGCCGCTGTCGTGGCTCGAGTGTTATGATGATGATGATGTGACGGTGATGTCGGCGGTGGTTGCAGGCAGCGACAGCCGCGCGTCGCTGATGGAGGCGGGCGGGCGCTCGCAGCTGGTGGTGCTGGAGCTGTGCAGCGAGTCGCTGCGCCGGCGCCTGCAGAGGGCGCCGCTGTCGTGGCTCGAGTGTTATGATGATGATGATGTGACGGTGATGTCGGCGGTGGTTGCAGGCAGCGACAGCCGCGCGGCGCTGATGGAGGCGGGTGGGCGCTCGCAGCTGCTGGTGCTGGAGCTGTGCAGCGAGTCGCTGCGCCGGCGCCTGCAGAGGGCGCCGCTGTCGTGGCTCGAGTGTTATGATGATGGTGATGTGACGGTGATGACGGCGCTGGTTGCAGGCAGCGACAGCCGCGCGTCGCTGATGGAGGCGGGCGGGCGCTCGCAGCTGGTGGTGCTGGAGCTGTGCAGCGAGTCGCTGCGCCGGCGCCTGCAGAGGGCGCCGCTGTCGTGGCTCGAGTGCTATGATGATGATGATGTGACGGTGATGACGGCGCTGGTTGCAGGCAGCGACAGCCGCGCGTCGCTGATGGAGGCGGGCGGGCGCTCGCAGCTGGTGGTGCTGGAGCTGTGCAGCGAGTCGCTGCGCCGGCGCCTGCAGAGGGCGCCGCTGTCTTGGCTCGAGTGTTATGATGATGATGATGTGACGGTGATGACGGCGCTGGTTGCAAGCAGCGACAGCCGCGCGTCGCTGATGGAGGCGGGCGGGCGCTCGCAGCTGGTGGTGCTGGAGCTGTGCAGCGAGTCGCTGCGCCGGCGCCTGCAGAGGGCGCCGCTGTCGTGGCTCGAGTGCTATGATGATGATGATGTGACGGTGATGACGGCGCTGGTTGCAGGCAGCGACAGCCGCGCGTCGCTGATGGAGGCGGGCGGGCGCTCGCAGCTGGTGGTGCTGGAGCTGTGCAGCGAGTCGCTGCGCCGGCGCCTGCAGAGGGCGCCGCTGTCGTGGCTCGAGTGTTATGATGATGATGATGTGACGGTGATGTCGGCGGTGGTTGCAGGCAGCGACAGCCGCGCGTCGCTGATGGAGGCGGGCGGGCGCTCGCAGCTGCTGGTGCTGGAGCTGTGCAGCGAGTCGCTGCGCCGGCGCCTGCAGAGGGCGCCGCTGTCGTGGCTCGAGTGTTATGATGATGATGATGTGACGGTGATGACGGCGCTGGTTGCAGGCAGCGACAGCTGCGCGTCGCTGATGGAGGCGGGCGGGCGCTCGCAGCTGGTGGTGCTGGAGCTGTGCAGCGAGTCGCTGCGCCGGCGCCTGCAGAGGGCGCCGCTGTCGTGGCTCGAGTGTTATGATGATGATGATGTGACGGTGATGACGGCGCTGGTTGCAGGCAGCGACAGCCGCGCGTCGCTGATGGAGGCGGGCGGGCGCTCGCAGCTGCTGGTGCTGGAGCTGTGCAGCGAGTCGCTGCGCCGGCGCCTGCAGAGGGCGCCGCTGTCGTGGCTCGAGTGTTATGATGATGATGATGTGACGGTGATGTCGGCGGTGGTTGCAGGCAGCGACAGCCGCGCGTCGCTGATGGAGGCGGGCGGGCGCTCGCAGCTGGTGGTGCTGGAGCTGTGCAGCGAGTCGCTGCGCCGGCGCCTGCAGAGGGCGCCGCTGTCGTGGCTCGAGTGCTATGATGATGATGATGTGACGGTGATGACGGCGCTGGTTGCAGGCAGCGACAGCCGCGCGTCGCTGATGGAGGCGGGCGGGCGCTCGCAGCTGGTGGTGCTGTAGCTGTGCAGCGAGTCGCTGCGCCGGCGCCTGCAGAGGGCGCCGCTGTCGTGGCTCGAGTGTTATGATGATGATGATGTGACGGTGATGTCGGCGGTGGTTGCAGGCAGCGACAGCCGCGCGTCGCTGATGGAGGCGGGCGGGCGCTCGCAGCTGGTGGTGCTGGAGCTGTGCAGCGAGTCGCTGCGCCGGCGCCTGCAGAGGGCGCCGCTGTCGTGGCTCGAGTGCTATGATGATGATGATGTGACGGTGATGACGGCGCTGGTTGCAGGCAGCGACAGCCGCGCGTCGCTGATGGAGGCGGGCGGGCGCTCGCAGCTGGTGGTGCTGGAGCTGTGCAGCGAGTCGCTGCGCCGGCGCCTGCAGAGGGCGCCGCTGTCTTGGCTCGAGTGTTATGATGATGATGATGTGACGGTGATGACGGCGCTGGTTGCAAGCAGCGACAGCCGCGCGTCGCTGATGGAGGCGGGCGGGCGCTCGCAGCTGGTGGTGCTGGAGCTGTGCAGCGAGTCGCTGCGCCGGCGCCTGCAGAGGGCGCCGCTGTCGTGGCTCGAGTGCTATGATGATGATGATGTGACGGTGATGACGGCGCTGGTTGCAGGCAGCGACAGCCGCGCGTCGCTGATGGAGGCGGGCGGGCGCTCGCAGCTGGTGGTGCTGGAGCTGTGCAGCGAGTCGCTGCGCCGGCGCCTGCAGAGGGCGCCGCTGTCGTGGCTCGAGTGTTATGATGATGATGATGTGACGGTGATGTCGGCGGTGGTTGCAGGCAGCGACAGCCGCGCGTCGCTGATGGAGGCGGGCGGGCGCTCGCAGCTGCTGGTGCTGGAGCTGTGCAGCGAGTCGCTGCGCCGGCGCCTGCAGAGGGCGCCGCTGTCGTGGCTCGAGTGTTATGATGATGATGATGTGACGGTGATGACGGCGCTGGTTGCAGGCAGCGACAGCCGCGCGTCGCTGATGGAGGCGGGCGGGCGCTCGCAGCTGGTGGTGCTGGAGCTGTGCAGCGAGTCGCTGCGCCGGCGCCTGCAGAGGGCGCCGCTGTCGTGGCTCGAGTGTTATGATGATGATGATGTGACGGTGATGACGGCGCTGGTTGCAGGCAGCGACAGCCGCGCGTCGCTGATGGAGGCGGGCGGGCGCTCGCAGCTGCTGGTGCTGGAGCTGTGCAGCGAGTCGCTGCGCCGGCGCCTGCAGAGGGCGCCGCTGTCGTGGCTCGAGTGTTATGATGATGATGATGTGACGGTGATGTCGGCGGTGGTTGCAGGCAGCGACAGCCGCGCGTCGCTGATGGAGGCGGGCGGGCGCTCGCAGCTGGTGGTGCTGGAGCTGTGCAGCGAGTCGCTGCGCCGGCGCCTGCAGAGGGCGCCGCTGTCGTGGCTCGAGTGCTATGATGATGATGATGTGACGGTGATGACGGCGCTGGTTGCAGGCAGCGACAGCCGCGCGTCGCTGATGGAGGCGGGCGGGCGCTCGCAGCTGGTGGTGCTGTAGCTGTGCAGCGAGTCGCTGCGCCGGCGCCTGCAGAGGGCGCCGCTGTCGTGGCTCGAGTGTTATGATGATGATGATGTGACGGTGATGTCGGCGGTGGTTGCAGGCAGCGACAGCCGCGCGTCGCTGATGGAGGCGGGCGGGCGCTCGCAGCTGGTGGTGCTGGAGCTGTGCAGCGAGTCGCTGCGCCGGCGCCTGCAGAGGGCGCCGCTGTCGTGGCTCGAGTGTTATGATGATGATGATGTGACGGTGATGTCGGCGGTGGTTGCAGGCAGCGACAGCCGCGCGTCGCTGATGGAGGCGGGCGGGCGCTCGCAGCTGGTGGTGCTGGAGCTGTGCAGCGAGTCGCTGCGCCGGCGCCTGCAGAGGGCGCCGCTGTCGTGGCTCGAGTTCGCGTCGCTGGGGCACGGACTGGCGGCGGCGCTTGCGCATCTGCACATGCCCGGTAACACTACTTGACTTTTTTTTTATTAGAACAATAACAAGATATTCACCCAGTCCAAGGCTCCGACTGAAAATCAGCGCTGTGTGCTCCCATGCTTATATGGGGCACACAGCACCATGCTGAGTTGGGGCCTTTTTCCGGGTTGTGCCACATGTGACAGGCGGTGTCTAGTGCTTCCGTCATTTGGGCAATTATTGGTTTTTGTTGCCCGAGTGGGGGAACCTCCAGGCATCGTTGTAGTACGTAAGGTCATAGGTGTATGGTTTTGTTACATGTGGCATTTTCTTGTGAAATAAAGTTTTTTTCTTTCTTTCTTTAAATTCCTTTTCGAACTGTACAGCGGAGGATATTAATAACAACTTTTGTAATAGAAATGTACTTTTTTTATTTAGCGTTAGTTTGCAAAATTTTTTTTTTGTACTCTTCTATTTCGCGATGCAACGCTTTTTGTCACTTGGCTCAACCTGCTGATGATGGAAGAGGAAGATGGCCATAGGAACTCGGTAGTTAAACGACACAACCCCATCGAGTTTGGACTCGTTTGATCCGTATTGACGAGTACTTCGGTTTTAGATGGTCTTGTGCTGAGAAGGATACGGATAAAACGTATAAAAACTTGATTTTAAAATTTTTTTCACATAGCTGCAACGAAGCCGTGCGTGGTGCACCGCGACGTCAACAGCGGGAACGTGCTAGTGGCCCCCGACGGCACCGCGCGCCTCGCCGACCTCGGCCTGGCGCAGCCGTTGCTGTCCAAGAGGGAGCACTGCACCCCCAACCGCATCACTGAGGTGGGTACACGCAGTATAGCTGCGGCAAGCCGTGCGTGGTGCACCGCGACGTCAACAGCGGGAACGAGCTAGTGGCGCCCGACGGCACCGCGCGCCTCGCCGACCTCGGCCTGGCGCAGCCGTTGCTGTCCAAGAGGGAGCACTCCACCCCCAACCGCATCACAGAGGTGGGTACACGCAAAATATTAGTTGTACAATGTGTATAGCTGCGACAAGCCGTGCGTGGTGCACCGCGACGTCAACAGCGGGAACGTGCTAGTGGCCCGCGTGCCTCGCTGACCTCGGCCTGGCGCAGCCGTTGCTATCCAAGAGGGAGCACTCCACCCCCAACCGCATCACAGAGGTGGGTACACGCAAAATATTAGTTGTACAATGTGTATAGCTGCGACAAGCCGTGCGTGGTGCACCGCGACGTCAACAGCGGGAACGTGCTAGTGGCCCGCGTGCCTCGCTGACCTCGGCCTGGCGCAGCCGCTGCTGTCCAAGAGGGAGCACTCCACCCCCAACCGCATCACAGAGGTGGGTACACGCAAGATATTAGTTGTACAATGTGTATAGCTGCGACAAGCCGTGCGTGGTGCACCGCGACGTCAACAGCGGTAACGTGCTAGTGGCCCCCGACGGCACCGCGCGCCTCGCCGACCTCGGCCTGGCGCAGCCGCTGCTGTCCAAGAGGGAGCACTCCACCCCCAACCGCATCACAGAGGTGGGTACACGCAAGATATTAGTTGTACAATGTGTATAGCTGCGACAAGCCGTGCGTGGTGCACCGCGACGTCAACAGCGGGAACGTGCTAGTGGCCCGCGCGCCTCGCTGACCTCGGCCTGGCGCAGCCGTTGCTATCCAAGAGGGAGCACTCCACCCCCAGCCGCATCACAGAGGTGGGTAGGTTCAAAAAAATTGTTTTGTACAGTTGCAGAATGAATAGGTTCGCCACCTTAGTGTCGATTTACCCTTGTACTAGTACTGCAAGAGTCCATAATGTCAACATCAACAATCGACTAATGCAAACGAATCACTTTGAAAATTGACGAACCTTTTCATTCCGCGACTTTCGCAAAAAGTTTAGAATAAAATGGAGGCGCCACTGTCGTACAAATTCGATTATTATGGACCACTTGAGGCGAACTGAACGGTTCTACTCGTGAAATTCAAATTTCGGCAGCATTACATACTAGGCTTAGTTTAGAAGCACTCTGCGACACACGCCTATCGAGTGATGGGGGAAATTTTGTTTCTACGAGTTTCCCACGATACTCATGTAGTCACGTCTATTATTTTAGTACAATTACTAGCTCAACTAGTTTTTAAGAGCTTTTGTGAAGTGGTGATAACCGAAAACAAAACCCGGCTGAGTTTGTTGTGGGCTTCTTCTCAGTGCAGGACGCGTTGGAACCCTCGTAAACTTAGTTTTAAGTCGACTTGTAGTTATCACCGTACATAATATTATGTAACAAATATTGTTGACGTTTTACAAGTGCCTTGTAAGTTAGGCCTATGTGAAATAAATATATTTTGATTTTTGACTTTTGACTTTTTACATAGTTGTCCCGGGTATATTTTGGTACAACAATCTATTTGATATACAGGCCGGGACACTGCGCTACTTGTCGCCGGAAGCGCTAGAGGGCGCGTTGGACCTCAGCGGTGCGCGCGCAGCGCTGTGCGCGGTGGACGTGTTCGCGATGGGGCTGGTGCTGTGGGAGATGCTGTGGCGCTGCCGGGGCGCGCACGCGCGGGTGCCGCCCTACGCGCAGCCCTACCAGCACCACGGGCTGCCGCCGCGCCCTTCCCTCACGCAGATGCAGGCAAGTGCTACCACAAAACCGCAAGACGCCCAGAGACTTCTCTGTTGGCATCCTAATGTGGTTGATGTCCAACGAATTCGAACGAAACGTTTTGTCGTCCAAGTTTCTGATTCGTACCGTAAGGTGTGGAACCTTCCAGCTTCCGTGTTGCCAACCAACGATAATCGGGGTGCTTTCAAGAGAAGACTGAAGAAGTATTTTCTAGGCAAGCGCGTTCCACCTTAGACATCATCATTGCTGTCCATCAGACATGTTTGCAGCGACTGAGCTCTGAATTGGCTAAGTTGATACCGTAGACTGCGTAGACTGCGAGGTGTGAGCGGCCTTCGAACCGGGAGTCCGCCGAATCAAATTTGTCAGTCGATCGGCGGTAACGAGTCGGATTATGTGTCCGATGCTGCATGCCTCGTACCGCAGCGTTAATCATTATAGGTAAACCTCTATAAACTTGATCCTCCCGATGGTCTGTGGGACGCGGGACGGAAGCCACTCAACCAATCAGTTAGTCTGTCACTGTCCGCTGACAGCGCCGCCGTATCATTATAGCCAATCGCATCACCCGCACCGCGTCCCGCAGACCATCAGGAGGCTCAAGTTAATAGTGATTTACCTATAAGATCCAAGTTAGGTGAAGAACAGCAAGTTGAAGTTTTTATCAGCTTTGATGATATTTAACTTGCAATGTATGTTTGTTTGGAAGAATCTTGCAGCTCAATTTTGAAGCAAATATCTTAGATAGATCAGTGGAGTGTAATAATGTTTTTAATACATTTGCTCAAAAAGTTGACATTTCCATGTGTGTTTAGCGTGCGCAAAGTTATTCTTTTCCGCACTAGTGCTTTTATGTTGTCCTCCTACGCGGCACCGGAGCGGGCGCACCAGGAGCGCATGAACACGAACACGGCATGCAAACACGGAGCAGGCAAACACGTAAAACCAATATAATTTTTTTGCAAATGTATTAAAAAACGTCGTTCAATGCACGTGCGGAATTGTCATTTTTACTCGTCCTTATAGTTGTCCAACAAACCGGGGCTCGTAAAGAAATGACAAACTTTCCGCACTTATATCGAAATGTACTATTATTGCAGACGGTCGTGTCCCGCAACAAGTCCCGGCCGCCGCTGCCGAAAGGCCCCGTGCCGGAGTCCCGCGCGCTGAAGATCGCCTCCGACACTTGCGACGAGTGCTGGGACCACGACGCTGAAGCCAGGTGATACGCCAGACCCTCGTGTCACATCATATTTTTTGGTCCTTCGATCCGGATATAAACAATTTTAAGTTAGCTCGTGTCATTATCATATTTTTTGGTCCTTCGATCCGGATATAAACAATTTTATGTCAGCTTGATCCGTATAGAATCCGAGTATGAAGCTAAAGTTCATATTTTTACGTGCCGTGGTTCGAGGATTTTCGAGTTAAACACCTGACCCTTGAGGAAACTTTATTTTGCACTTCCTGCAAACAATAGTTCTGGACCACTTACGCTTGACTCTTGGTCGCTTTTTTCACTTGAAATTTCTTCGCTCGTATCTCAGAATAAACTCCCTTGGCCAACACTTGAACCTGCTTATAACGTCCTCAGCAAAAATTTGAGATCGTTCTACCCTATAGATGCTCACCAGGATTATTCAAGGGTCGAATCGAGAATCGAAATTAAGAACATGTCAATGACCTTTTGTTTACCAGAGACATTGCCGGTGACGAGCAATTATGAACCTTATCACGCTTGTAATAAGGGTCATTCGCTACAATGTTTTCATGTTTGACACGATAAATTTCAGATTAACGGCAGTGTGCGTGGCGGAGCGCATGGCCGATTTGAAGATGATGCTGCAGGTGCAAGGGCCGGTCATACACGACAACAACTTGCACCCGAACCCGCCTGGTAAGACGCTTCATATTACTATAGTTATTATTGACGCCAAAATCTATATAAAATCTATTATTATTTTTTCCGAACTAGTTTTTAGCCCTAAAGCAGTCCACAGCACCGCATTTGTGTATTCGTCCGAAATATTTAAAATCGCAAAATTTAATTTTTAATAATTTAATTAATATTTAAAAATGAAGACAGATACAACTCCATAAAAAAGTCTTCTACAGCGATACGCGTCCACAATCATCTACCATCGCATAGTTTTGAAATAAATCTAGCCTTTTAGAAGCTTTAAATTCAGTTTTTAAGTTAGCTGTGAACATATTGGAAATTTTCCATTGCAGCTACCTCGAAGGCACTTCCGCCGTCACCAGAAGCTGACAAGTTAACCAACTGCACGCTAGCACAGAACGGTGACGTCACCACCCCCCTACTCTTCCCCGATCCGCACATAGGCCGCAACGCTTGCAAACAGCGCAACACACACACAGACACGCACACGCACACAGTCGAACTCATACAAAAGAGCCTCAAAGACATAAACCCGGAACAGAGACAAAACCTGGAACAAAGACAAAACACGGAACAAAGACAAAACGCGGAACACAAACAAAACACGGAACCAAGACAAAACGTAGATCAAAACTGCCTTTCCGTAGCAAGAACACACAGAGCACAAACTAGAGAACACTCAGACAGACTAAACGAAATCAGATCGTATCCCAAACCACTAGACTATGTCCCCAACGACGTCAAATCCCATGATATAGACCGAATAAAACCGACAAATCTGCAAGAGAAGGAAAAACCCGATAAAAAATGGGCCATACGAAGGTTCTTCGAGAAGAAACTCAAACCGAAAGAAACAGAAGTGATATTGGATACCAGTCACTGCAACCAGAATGGGAAAACAAAAACCTCCTTAATCGACAAATCTTGTAACATTCACTTTGATAGACCGACCAATTTAGTCCTAAACGACGATACGGCGTTCACTTTCGGACCCGGGACGCTATCGCCTCCAAACAAAACCTTATCCCCAACAATGATAATCGAATCAGAAATGAATACGGACAAAATGTTCAAAGAGATCCCTTCACACGATGAGAGAGCGAAGAACCAGAATCAAATCTTCGCGGTTATAGTCCCAAAGGCGAAACCGGAATTTAATAGCAAGGGTCAAGACTCAAACAGCTCGGAGAGTTTGAAGAGATCCATCCGGACATCTATATCTTCGCAAAGTATTAAAGCCGGGAATTCTGAATCCGAAGATTCCACAGTAAAAAGACGTTTGAGCTGCGACAACAAAATCATCACCAACTCAAACAGCGGAAGATCGTCCCGCGCAAGCATTAACCTTGAATTGCAGTATATAGACACACAAAACGATACAAATTTCAACGACAGTCCATTCGATATAAACTCGGATTGCTCCAGCAGCGAAGACGAGCATCTGATGCTGCTATCCGAAAACGGGGGGTCAAAAATAACCATGCAAACGATCCCCCGAAATCTGGAAGACAAACGTCGCAACGAAGTCCTGAAAGAGGCGAGTCAAACGAAAAAGGACTTTGGCTTCAACAAATTCAATAGATACACGAACTTCGACAACGAATTTAGCGACCCGAATGATAAGGAAAATCTTGTTAACGGCTACAGTGGAGATAATCCAGTGTATTTCGCCGCTTTGAACGGAGAAATCCGGACGGATTTGAAACTACCGTCGAGTAGTGGGGAATTCCCGAAGTCGCCTAAACCGAATCTCAAATCTCTGTCGATCAAACGTCAGCATTCGTTGGAGCAAGTTAGCGATATATTTACCTCATCCAGCGATGTCAGTTTGCAGAACCCGGCTGGTAGGGTCAAAACTCCCGGGGATTTGCCCGTCGCAGTTAGACGGGCGAGGAGGGATAGGGCCCTGCAGAAAGGGCGGGCCAGCGAATGCAATAGACTAAGTCTGTACGACGATAGGATGATGTTCGGAAATAGTTTGTAAATCTATGTATTGGTTATTTGTATTACTAGCTGTTTAGCTAACCCGCGATTTCATGTGTGTTTTTTTAATTGGTTATGGGCAGTTTCTTTTACTGGCCAATATACCTATACCCTTGATGCGGTGGACCGCGAGAAAAAGTGTCGCCACTTTACCGGCGTCAAAAATGTATGTTGTGTACTTGCCGTAAAAAATTTTCTCATTTTGCCCCTATAGGCAAACCGCTATAAACTTGACCCTCCTGATGATCTGCGGGACGTGGGGCGGGAGCCGCTCAACCAATCAGCAAGTCCGTCACTGTCCGCTGACAGCGCTGCCGTATCATTAAAGCCAATCGCATCACCTGCCCTGCGTCCCGCAGACCATCAGGAGGGTCAAGTTTATAACGGTTTACCTATAAGGGTGTAAAATAAGGACTTTTTAAGCTATCTTACGAAATAGATGGATAAAATACGGACTTTTACGCCCGGTAAAAAAATCACGGCACTCAATAACAATCTGGTCAAATACCAGGGTTATAGGTAAACCGCTATAAACTTGACCCTCCTGATGGTCTGCGGGACGCGGGGCGGGATATGCGATTGGCTATAATGATACGTCAGCGCTGTCAGCGGACAGCGACAGACTTACTGATTGGTTGAGCGGCTCCCGCCCCGCGCCCCGCAGACCATCAGGAAGGTCAAGTTTATAGCGGTTTAGGTACCTATAGTAGTGTTCACACATATTTGAGAACATTATGGGCAACTCGAAAAACATATTTTTGTCTATTAATTATATTTGTATTTGATTGTGATATCGCTCTTTTAATTGCATTTTGTAAAAAGTATTTTTTTTAAAGAGTGTTGAATTAAGGATTGGTATATTTTGCTGTATTCCACAATATCCCATGAGTCTGTATCAAGAATCTCACGTACGTTTCGCCCCGACAACGAAGCATCTTCAGCACAACTACAAAATAATGACACATTGTTGAGCCAGCATCTCATGACGATGCTGCAGAGTCGGCAATCAAGGCGATGTCTCTTGAAATTCCAAAAAAACCCTTTTGAAAAAATTACGAAGTACAATCTGCTTATCATATTTCTATCTATATGTGTCATTTCGCATTGCATTTAAAATATATGTAAATAGTTATTTATATAAGCTTCATTATGAAAAGAGTTATATAAAAAATGTCAAAAGTTTCTCGTATCATATTTATCATTAAATTTTTATTAGTCTACGACATTGTTTGTATATTGATATTTTGTGCGTAATAGATGTATGGAAATTCATTACTCTGTGTACCACTGCTGCAATGTCGGCCGCTCAGGCAGGGTCATTGACACCGCGTGCTTATTTTGTTACGCAGAGTAATAGCGCGTTAGAGAAATTTTTTTTGTATGAAAGAGAGAAATACAATTTTTTTTAAATCGTAGAACAAAAGTTGCTAGTTTTAATCATAGGAATTGAAGGCTAAAAGCATTCCGATTTCCGGTATTTTTTATGTAGCACTGTTTATATAATATATGTTGTACTATTCCCTATTTGACATTCCCATAAGCCATTTTAGCTTAAAAATTGCGAGAAACCAAAAAAATAATTTCGCGGGCACGCCCGTCGCATTAAACTGTCCATTAGGGAATTAATTCGAGTATTTATATCTTGAAGTAAGTAATGACATAAAATCGATTGTACTATTTTTTTAACTGGATTCTTTCAAGAAGAGATACCACCATTGCCGCAATTTTGTTGTCATATACAAGCCTACAATAGGTAATCTTTACAGTTTACAAATCACAAAAATACTAAATACTTAAAGTTTCTGTTAAATTTATACTTTCAAAAGTAAGATTTTGATTTACTATCCATCAAAATAGGAAATAGTATAACCAAAGAATTTATAATCAAAGAATTCTATTAATTCAGTCTCTTTGGCTTAATAATTTATAGTAATCCTTTCAGATGTTAGTATGCAACATTATATTAAAAAAAAGATTCCGACGAATTGAGAACCTCCTCCTTTTTTTTGAAGTCGGTTAATAATAATCAATTACCATAAACAAATGAGTCACTGAATAAAAAAAGAGTCCCATAGACAAATAGTGTTAAAAGTATGAAATTGCATGAGATAAAGTAGGTAGGTATTCTGAATTGGTCTCTGGTTATTTGATGGTATAAATGTTTTTTTTTATATATATTTTAAGTACAAATAATAAAATAATTCTCTTACGTAAAGTCCAGACCTAGCACCATAAATATTTATTTTTCGAGAAAGTAGTTTTGACGTGATAACGTCTTATAAATCGAAAGAGCCGGTTGCACGCACGAAAAAACATGACTCATCCGGCGTTACCTCGCTCATGCGGCGTTACCGGCGTTACCTCGCGAGCGCGGAACGAGCGACAATGAAGACGTTGTCACGTTCAACTATCGTCAGTAAACCGACTTTACAGGCAACCAATTTTTTTTTCGAGCCTATTATTTGTCTATGGTCATCTCTTAACATAGAGGTAGCGGAATCGTTGAAAGAAAGTCGAAGATTTAGCGTTAATAGCGTTAGATTTGTCACAGATTAATAATATAAGAATAATTATTATATTATATTGAATATTATAAAAGAACGAATAATTATTGTTACCTCACGATTCAAAATAGAAACACAGTTGTCATGTATTTGTTAGCGTATCATTATATTATTAAACTGTATTACACTTAAAATATTATCTTAATTATTACAACTGCATTTGGGATAAAAGTATGTTATGAAAATAAAATTTTAATGCAACAGAAGTGAATTTCTGTAATGTTACAAAAATGTCTGATTCACACAAAACAGGAAAGTAGTTTGTTCAAAATCTTAAAAACCATTATTATAGTATGTGAATGTAAATAGAATATCTGTTATTGACTATCACGCTAAGAGGTAAGAAAACCTAAGACGTTCCAGTAGAAACATTTTGAACCTAATGCTGTTTGTTAAGTCTATGGTAATATGCGGGTAGTATACATATCTAGGATTTTTGAAGTTGACTGTACCTAGCGGAGGTACTAGGCAGTATGTCGAAAGAGATAAAGTTGATTGATAGATAGAGTTAAGGTTATAGGTGAATGTAACTAGGTAATAAGCGTTGTTGCGACCTAAATTGCACTTTATTGTGTTGAAGCTAAAGTCGCTATTTGTTTGACTGATTTTGTAGAGTATATTTCTATTCTGGAACATCTGAGGAAGTGTTACTCTTGCTCTTAGCTTAAAACTATCATACTTACCTGTCAAGTTTTAATGCTATTATTTTGTTCAATTTTGTAATTTGCACGTTTTATGTGTTAGATCTTATATAATTGTAATTATATTTTTTAATACATTTGCTCAAAAAGTTGACATTTCCATGTGTGCTTAGCGTGCGCAAAGTTATTCTTTTCGGCACTAGTGCTTTTATATTTTCCTCCTACGCGGCACCGGAGCGGGCGTACCAGGAGCGCATGAACACGAACACAGCATGCAAACACGGAGCAGGCAAACACGTAAAACCAATTTTTTTTTTCGCAAATGTATTAAAAAACGTCGTTCAATGCACGTGCGGAATTGTCATTTTTACTCGTCCTTATAGTTGACCCTCGGCTTCGGCTTGGGTCAACAAACCGGGACTCGTAAAGAAATGACAAACTTTCCGCACTTATATTGAAATGTACTATTATCGTGTAGGGTAGATCGAATAACTATGTACATCACTATTATTACAGTAAAAGTTTGACATGTCGAAAAGGTAGATAGATTTTGTTACTGTGTTTAAAACACGACTCTAAGAGTGAATTACAAGTCACTTTTAAAGTCGTTTTTGACTAATTTTACTAACAATGGTGCTTGACTATACGAAACTTAGTACTAAACGAATTCGATAATCATAAAAATAATGATATCCTTTTAAAAAGGAATTTAGTTCTGTCAGTATTGACTAAGCAATACACTTGCATGTAAGTATGTGTAAGCAATGCACTTGTATTGAATAAGCAGTGCACTAGTATTCAGTAAGCAATGCACTTGTATTCAATAAGCAATTCAGTTGCATTGAATAAGCAATGCATTTGTATAGAACAAGCAATGCACTTGTATTGAATTAGTTGCACTTGTCCCGTGGTCCTTTAATGTCGGTAAAACACAAGTGCGAAACTCTAGACGTTACGAAGATTTTTTTTAAATAATAGCTTCTTTGTTAGCCACTTTTAAAGATTATGAGTGATCTATCTACCTTTTCTGAACGCTAACGTAATTGATTTGTGTCCAGTGATTAATTTAAAGTCTGGCTAGAAATTAAAAACTAGATTTTCATTCGCTTTAATACAATTTTAAGTCACTTAAAGTGAAAATTATGTTTTTTTTTTGCAAAAACACACGGTTTACTGGTCAGACTTATATACGAGTACCTACATTGTACATAATATGAAGTTTAAGTCGTTCCATTTGTTTAGTTCATATTTTTTGTATTATTATTTATATAAAAGTAGGCGAGACACAGATTATAAAGGGAAAAATTGACAACACTTTATTATTTTGCTATCCAATAAGTAAATATTATAAGAAATGAAAACCTTATAAAATGAAAATGTTGAAGAAAAATAAATTAATACGTAAAAGCTACATTACGGAGGGCTTTTTAAATTTGATCAAAGAACTTGCTCTAGCACCTACATTTGTAATTCGATACATACATTAAAAGTAAGTAAGTAAAAACCTTTCTTCTCAAATTTATACTCTGTGTCCTCAGCCGCCATTTTGTTTCGTGAAAGAGTACAACACAATATTGTTTTTAATGTAACTAATTATTATTGATTTCGTTGATTGGATAATATTTTGTGATCAATTTTATTTGTATATATGTTCCTAACGAGCCATGTTTAATTGTTAAGTTTATTTTTAAACAAATTTTAGTTCTTTTTACGTCATAATATACAGTATGATTGTACATAAAGTGCACATATTTCATAGTGAACTGGGGGGCTATTCCGTATCTTTGACACTTACAGTGATGTTCACTGTAGTCTATGGTTCGTTATACATTGCTGCTTTATTAAGTGATAAGAAAATAATATTTTGTTGCAAACCTTCAATGGATTAAAAATAAATGTCAAAAACGATCGTTGAAGGTCACTGAGTGATAATCACTGAGATACAGAATAAGGGCCCTGGGGGGGCTAATTGAAAAAAAAACTTACAATTTTTATTTATCTGTTTCATGTGTCAAAGAGAAAATAAGCGAATGGAAAGTGTAGGTATACTTACACTTTTTCTTGTTCATCAAATTCCCCAGTTCATAAGGAGTGCATTTTATGAAAACTCACACTGTTTATAGGTTTTTTTTTATTGGGTATAATGTATGCCGTCAGTTTTTAAATAATTAATAAAGTCAGACAGAGGTTATGTGCGTTTTATTTTAAAAATTTTATTGACCCTCATAGACTTAATATCCAGGGTATATTACCACAACAACAGGGTATACAAGGTGGACGCGAGAAAAAATGTGGCAATTATAGGTGCCAATATTGGTTGTTTTGCCACCAACAGTAAGGCCACACTGTAGTTCGTTCAGCGGCCACTAATAGAATTTTGACAGATGGCGCTGTTTGATTGAAAATGAAAATGAAAATGAAAAATCTTTATTTTCACATAGGCCCAATTAATAGGCTCTTATGAAAAGTCAAAACTCTACCGCCAGGTTCGAAAAGCAGGTTTGCACCGAGAAGAACTGGCAAGAAACTTGGCACTTGCTCTTTTCAAAAAAAATGTCATTATATACAATTTCTTAAATAATATCAATAATTAATACATAATTTTTAAGATATCTCGTGAAGAGATGGACATATATCCCTATCATTCCAACAATTCTTGTCATTGAAAAATTCTTCAATAGTATAGTAACCCCTACTACACATCGACTACATCGACTTATTAGATGTTTTTTGACAGTGACTTTAAACCTGTGTAAAGGTAAGTCCAAAACAGACTTCGGGATCATATTATTGTAGAAGCGTACACTCAACCCCACAAAGGACTTCTGTACTTTACGTAAACGGTGTGGTACTACAACTAACTTGTGTCCGCCATTTCTAATTGGACGGTTACTTACATCTATACGTTGCTTATAATTATTAATGTTTTGACGTACAAAGAGTAAGCAATTATAAATATATTGAGATGCCACTGTAAGAACACCTATTTCTTTAAATTTTTGGCGAAGAGATTCGCGTGGCTTCATTTTGTATATAGATCTAATTGCTCTCTTTTGCAATACAAATATAGTTTGAATCTCAGCAGCTTTGCCCCATAATAGAATACCATAGGACATAACACTGTGGAAATAGGCATAATAGACAAGCCTGGCTGTATCAATGTCTGTTAACTGCCTAATTTTTCTCACAGCATAGGCAGCTGAACTAAGTTTACCTGCCAGAGTCTCAATATGAGCGCCCCATTGTAGTTTATCGTCTAAGGTTACCCCCAGAAATACTGTAGAGTTTTCCATTTCCAGTGTTTCACCATTCACAATCACCTTTTTGTTGGTAGCTACGTTTTTTACGTTTGGTAGTGCGAACTCAATATGTACACTTAGTCTTTTTTGAGTTTAAAAGTAAATTGTTAACAGTGAACCAATGCGATTCATGCGCGATAGCATAATTTACGTCGTCAAAGTTGTCTTTACCTCTATCAGTTTTAAAAACCAAAGAAGTGTCATCAGCAAACAATACTATCTCGCAAATACCGTTTACATGGTGCGGCAAATCATTTATGTACACTAAAAATAGAAAAGGGCCCAATATTGAACCCTGTGGCACACCCATTATGGGGGAACAACCCTGCGACTTTATGTCATTTATGCATACCTTTTGTGTTCGATCACTTAGATAAGAGGCAACGAAATCAAGAGCTCTGTCTTTGATGCCGTAATGGCTAAGTTTAAATAGTAGTGTCTGATGTTCAACGCAATCAAAAGCCTTGGACAGGTCACAGAAGACTCCGATGGCATTCTGAGACTGTTCCCAGGCATCATAGATATGGCTTAAAAGCTTGGCACCTGCATCAGTTGATTGTATGAAAAAGGTTTACAAAATCGTTCAGATGCCCATATCCTGATTCCTGAGGTTGCTTATCTTAGGTTGAGGTATAACACTACAAGATACAAAATAAATAATTCTTGAGAATGCGTGAGGATTCCCCGGAAAGGGCGCGACCTTTTTTGGCTCCTATTTAGTTTGTATGTTAAAGATACAAGTGCATTAAGCTAGGTAAAAAAGTAGCTTCCATTCCATTCATAGATAAAACAATTCCATTCTAAAGCGGCGTAAATTGACTGTCACCTGAGGAAAACTTACTTTAGGTACCTATGTTGAACCATTGATTCTTTTTGTTTTTCTTCTCTTTGGCTTTACACAGATTAGCCAATGTCAGGTTAAAGGTTAATAAAAGTTAGGGAATCCATTTTGTTTTGAAAAATGATTAATCATATTTCGAACATTGGTTCTTTTCAGGTAGCCGAGTATAGCGTAAAAATTTAATCTTTATTGCTAATAATTATTATGAGTTTCCGCAAAGTAACGCCTGCTTCTTTCCAATATTCAATGAAAATAAAACAGGCTATATTCTCTTGGGCTTTACACAGAGATTAACGAAAGTCAGGTTACAGGATAATAACAGTTAGGGAAACCATATTTATTTTGAAAAATTTATGGATTCAAACATTTATTCTTTTCAGGAAGCTCAGTAAGTATAGCAAAAACAATTTAATCTTTATTGCTTTATAGATTTCCGCAAAGTAGCTGCTGTCCAATATTCAATGAAATAAAACAATGGATCAAAATTAGTTAAATTAATTTTATTAGTGCACCAAAAATCATTCATCATACATCGTCGTAAAAATTAAAAATCATCACATCTTATCTGTATCTTTTGCATATTATTATAGTTTAAAGCCCTTACAGTAAATAATTATTAATAAAGGCAATAACATCGAAAGCAAACCGATTTTTTAACTCCTTGCTAAAGGCACTGGTCTCCTCTCAGAATGCATGCTAGCAAGCACCACACACCTATACGACGAAAGATTTATGCATACAGGTTATCTGTTAAAAAGTGTAGTGGCGCAATGAAGTAACAAACATCGA
Organism: Coenonympha arcania; assembly: GCA_036785405.1. Lineage (NCBI taxonomy): Eukaryota > Metazoa > Arthropoda > Insecta > Lepidoptera > Nymphalidae > Coenonympha > Coenonympha arcania. Next base: position 3,377,348 of record CM072079.1, on the reverse strand, counting down.
AACTTAAAAAAAAGCTATACGAAGAAGATCTAAGCGTCAAAGTATCCTTTGAACTAAAAAGAGGCCAGCCACTGGAAAAGTGCCCAGAAGACTGGCAGCATCACCACAATGAATCAAAATGCTTATCCTTTGACCCAAAAAGAGACCAGCTTTCTGGTCACGAGAGGCGTTGAGATTACTGTAAGTATATACGCGCCACAATTCCATCTGATAGCCATTAAAATTTAAAATGTAACGGTTTTGAAATCGGTATCCTTGAATAAGCTCAGTGGTCAGAGCACCAAGCCGCGAAAGCTGGGGGACGCGGGTTCAAATCCCGCTGCGAGTGAAAGTTTTGATTCGTATTTAAAATAGGAATTATATCCTAAGTGTGTAAAACACTAATCAAAAAGATAATTAGTTAAGGCTAAAGAGTTGAATAGTTTCCTCACTTCTTTTTTAGTCATCACTGCCCTTTGATACAAGAGCAAGCAAAGCGAGCTCAGAACTTGGGGCACCCCGACTTAGCACAGTCAGGAAGAAAGATGGCGGGGTCCTATAGACAAAATTAATCCCACTAATATTAATAAAGGCGTAAGTTTGTGTGGGTATGTTTGTTACTCCATCACACCACATCAAGAATACCGATTCAGTTGAAATTTGGAATGGAGACAGACACTAAGTACTTTTTATCTCGGAAAAATCCATGGTTTCCGCGGGATTTGTGAAAAACGAATTCACGCGGGTTAGTAGGATAATAGTAACCAAATCTTGACATTCTTAAGCTAAAATAATACACATTAAAATATTACATCATAATATATTAACTGGATAATGTTATCCAAACTGTACGTGACACGACATGCTTGCAACTAACTATAGATCTTAGTGTAGCGACACACCTGCCGAAAGTTCGGTTCAATACAATAGACATATACCCAGGACAGGGCAGACGGCGCGAAAAAATGTCGCCAGTTTATAGGTGCCAAAAATACTAGTTTTGCCACCATCAAGCCACGCTGTAGTTCGCTCAGCAGCCACTTATAGAATTTTGACAGATGGCGCTACTGTTTGCTTGTACGAAAAAAAATTCTTATCAGTGGGCAAAATGCCGGTGGAAGGATTTTGTGGCTGTGGCTAATGGCCCGTGTGGCACTTGGTTGTGGTTCGCGTTAATTATACATAAGTTGCGCCACATCTATTGGTCGGCGAGATGTGGCGGATGTGTGCAGATGTGATACAGACATGTGCAGACTCTGCAATGAGGCGGCGGAAACGCCGATGCACATGATCTGTTCCTGCCCAGCACTGATGCACAAGCGCAGCAATCTTCTGGGGAAATTCATACTGGACCCAATTGATGCTAAGCTTCTTTCAGCCAAGAAGTTGCTGCTGTTCCTGGCGGCAACTAGCATTGGCTGGGAACTGTAGATGGCAGCGTCACAATAGATCAAGGACGGTCAACGTGTCACCAGGGACCGTGGAGACCTGCGGGGCTAGACAAAGTCACAAGCGTTTGGCGTTAACGCTAGTCGACAAAAATGTATGGACAAAACAAATGACTGTAGAAAAACCACGACAATAATGAACTAAACACGCTGTGTTTGATACTGTCGGCTGTCAATTGTCAAGCGAAGTACGCTAAAGTTATCTACAAGGTCCGCGAGAACGCCAGCAAGCGTTCAAGTTAGCGTAGTTAATTATTCAAACACAGCGTGTTTAGTTCATTATTGTCGTGGTTTTTCTACAGTCGTTTGTTTTGTCCATACATTTTTGTCGACTAGCGTTAACGCCAAACGCTTGTGACTTTGTCTAGCACCGCTGAAGCTGCGATCAGGAAGAAGAAGAAGCATGTGGCGGCGTTTTTGTGGCTGTGGCTAGTGGCCCGTGTGGCACTCAGTTGTGGTTGCGTTAATTATACACTAGTTGCGTCACATCTACTGGTCAGCGGGCGTTGCAGTGTGTGGCAGCGTTTTGTGGCTGTGGCTAGTGGCCCGTGTGGCACTCAGTTGCGGTTCGCGTTAATTACACAACTGTTGCGCCACATCTACTGGTCAGCGAGCGTTGCAGTGTGTGGCGGTGTTTTGTGGCTGTGGCTAGTGGCCCGTGTGTAGTTGTGGTTCGCGTTAATTATACATCAGTTGCGCCACATCTATTGGTCGGCGAGCGTTGTAGCATGTGGCAGCGTTTTGTGGCTGTGGCTAGTGGCCCTTAGTTGTGGTTCGCGTTAATTATACATCAGTTGCGCCACATCTATTGGTCGGCGAGCGTTGTAGCATGTGGCAGCGTTTTGTGGCTGTGGCTAGTGGCCCTTAGTTGTGGTTCGCGTTAATTATACATCAGTTGCGCCACATCTATTGGTCGGCGAGCGTTGTAGCATGTGGCAGCGTTTTGTGGCTGTGGCTAGTGGCCCTTAGTTGTGGTTCGCGTTAATTATACATCAGTTGCGCCACATCTATTGGTTTGCGAGCGTTGTAGCATGTGGCGGTGTTTTGTGGCTGTGGCTAGTGGCCCGTGTGGCACTCAGTTGTGGTTCGCGTTAATTACACAACTGTTGCGCCTCATGTACTGGTCAGCGAGCGTTGTAGCATTTGACGGTGTTTTGTGGCTGTGGCTAGTGGCCCGTGTGGCACTCAGTTGTGGTTCGCGTTAATTACACAACTGTTGCGCCTCATCTACTGGTCGGCGAGCGTTGTAGCGTTTGACGGTGTTTTGTGGCTGTGGCTTGTGGCCCGTGTGGCACTCAGTTGTGGTTCGCGTTAATTACACAACTGTTGCGCCTCATGTACTGTTTAGCGAACGTTGCAGTATGTGGCGGCGTTTTGTGGCTGTGGCTAGTGGCTCGTGTGGCACTCAGTTGTGGTTCGCGTTAATTACACAACTGTTGCGCCTCATGTACTGTTTAGCGAACGTTGCAGTATGTGGCGGCGTTTTGTGGCTGTGGCTAGTGGCTCGTGTGGCACTCAGTTGTGGTTCGCGTTAATTACACAACTATTGCGCCACGTCTACTGGTCGGCGGGCGAACGCACGTCGTCTATCTTGAGGATCATCTTCACTAGCTGCGTGGCTAACGCGATCTGTTGTTTCTTCGAGTGCAGCGACTCGATAACGTTCATCGCTTTCATGTCGTTGGAACCTGTGGAGGGAGAATAATAGCATAATAAATAAACAAGCCATTCACTTGGATTCCGTACTGTTATAGGTAAATCGCTATAAAATAAAGAAGAAAGAAAGAAAATTTATTTCGATAAGAAAATTAGGTATGCCACATGTAACAAAGCAATACACCTTACGTACTAAAACAATGCCTGAAGATTCCCCCACTCGGGCAACACAAACCAACAATTGCCCAAGTGACGGAAGTACCAGACACCGCTTGTCACATGTGCCACAACCCGGAAAAAGGCCCCAACTCAGCATAGACTGCACCCTCCTGATTAGGGCATGCACCCGGGATTTCCCGGTTCTTTAAAAAAATCCAATTATTACATATTTTATCGTCCCGTAAAACAAAGTAATTGTAAACGGAACAGTGAACACTTGAATGTTTCATAATCTTTTCTAATTAATACCTACTCCATGTACGAAGAAAGGGCGATAAAATTATAAACAATCACCCAACGTCAAATTGGTATACATTAAAAGTTGTTTCACGCTTTGTAGTGGCATTTTAATTCGCTTTTTTGGAAAGAGTTTTCTACTTTATGCTTACTACAAATCGTAATAGGATGTAATAGCATGTCTTTTGTAGGAATATTAAAAAAAAAACCTTTTAATTAAAATAATAAAACTTTTTTACCGAGAACCGGGAAATCGCGGGTACCCGGTGCTGAGCTCGGTGCAGAACCGGGAATTTAAAATTAAGAACCGGAACCGGTTCTGCATGCCCTACTCCTGATGGTCTGCGGGACGCGGGACGGGAGTCGCTCAACCAATCAGCGAGTCTGTCACTGTCCGCTGACAGCGCTGCCGTATCGTTATAGCCAATCGCATCACCCGCCCCGCGTCCCGCAGACCATCACGAGGGTCGAGTTTATAGCGGTTTACCTATAACGCCAATATTATATATATAAATATAAATATATACGGGACATTTTACACATCGCAATCTAGCCCCAAAGTAAGCGATAGCTTGTGTTATGGGTACTAGATAACTGATAAATATACATACATACTAATATACATAAATACAATATATTGAAAAACACCCAGACACTGGAAAACATTCATGCTCATCACACAAACATTTACCAGTAGCGGGAATCGAACCCACGACCTCCGGCGCAGACAGCAGGTTCGCTACCACTACGCCATTCAGTTGTCAAAATTATAATAATATTCTTTATTACAGTATTACAGTAAACTAAACACACCCGCCCGCCAGATCCATAATACTGTAATAGGGTCCCGTTTTACCCTGTGGGTCTTTAAAACCTATATATAGAATCTAATATTTATAAAATTATCTCGCTTCTTTTTGTTACCAAACTCCTCCGAGACGGCTGGACCGATCGTTATGAAACTTTCAGGGTGTGATCTCTGGGTCCGGGAGCGGCTTGTTATCTATTTTTTAAGACCCCAAGTGAGAAAAAAAAATTATATGGCAAAACAACGTTTGCCGGGTCAGCTAGTAATATTATATTATCATTTATAATGTTAAAGAACTGCGCCTCGAATTCAAAGTTTTCTATTTCTCTAAAATCAAAGGCCATAGCGGGAGTCTTCTTAAACTCGAAAATATCTAAATCGATTATGATGATTTTTTTATGTAGGTAAGGGTAACTGATAGTTTAAATTCACAATAATTGGACCTGGACCTGGTGGTTGTCACTTGTATAATCCAAAGTATAACATTTTGGATAACACAAGTCATCGTACATTTTGTATAACACAAGTTATCGTACAATTTGGATAACACAAGTTATCGTACATTTTGGATAATACAAGTCATCGTACATTTTGGATAACACAAGTTATCGTACAATTTGGATAACACAAGTTATCGTTCAATTTGGATAACACAAGTTATCGTACAGTTTGGATAACACAAGTTATCTCAGCAGTACTCACCGTTGTTCATGCAGTCCACTCCGAGCGCGCTGTTGTTCTCGGCCGCCTGACGCGCCTTCACCTGCGACAGCGAGTCGATCGGTGACAAACCACTGGAATATAAAAATACAATTATTCATAATGTTAACCAATCAAGGACAAGATATTGCATATAATTTTATAAGTAATCTGTTTATCTTGCGTACTCTGCTGTCCTAAAAGACGAATATACATGTTAAAAAGAATAGAGTTCCAGAACTCTGCCGTTTCATTTATAGGTTATGACCCTAGTACACTTATTTTAGGTTATAGGCCTAGTACACTTGTTAAAGGTTATGGACCCAGCACACTTATTATAGGTTATGGGTCCAATACATTTATTATAGGTTATGGGTCCAATACATTTATTATAGGTTATGGGCCCAGTACATTTATTATAGGTTATGGGTCCAATACATTTATTATAGGTTATGGGCCCAGTACATTTATTATAGGTTATGGGCCCAGTACACTTATTATAGGTTATGGGTCCAGTACACTCATTATAGGTTATGAGCCCAATACACTTGTAAAAGGTTTTGAGCTCAGTACACTTAAAATAGGTTATGGGCCCAGTACACTTAATATAGGGTATGGGCCAAGTATGTTAACGTCCCGCACCGTTCGAGCTACACAAACGTCGCCAGCTCACCTGTTCTCGGCCAGCGCGAGCGGGATGGCCTCGAGCGCGTCGGCGAAGGCCCTGTACGCGTACTGGTCGAGGGAGGACAGCTTGTCGGCCGCGCGCGCCACCGCCAGCGAGCACGACACCTCGCCGTGCAGCACGCGCGAGTCCTGCGCCGTTCGAGCTACACAAACGTCGCCAGCTCACCTGTTCTCGGCCAGCGCGAGCGGGATGGCCTCGAGCGCGTCGGCGAAGGCCCTGTACGCGTACTGGTCGAGGGAGGACAGCTTGTCGGCCGCGCGCGCCACCGCCAGCGAGCACGACACCTCGCCGTGCAGCACGCGCGAGTCCTGCGCCGTTCGAGCTACACAAACGTCGCCAGCTCACCTGTTCTCGGCCAGCGCGAGCGGGATGGCCTCGAGCGCGTCGGCGAAGGCCCTGTACGCGTACTGGTCGAGGGAGGACAGCTTGTCGGCCGCGCGCGCCACCGCCAGCGAGCACGACACCTCGCCGTGCAGCACGCGCGAGTCCTGCGCCGTTCGAGCTACACAAACGTCGCCAGCTCACCTGTTCTCGGCCAGCGCGAGCGGGATGGCCTCGAGCGCGTCGGCGAAGGCCCTGTACGCGTACTGGTCGAGGGAGGACAGCTTGTCGGCCGCGCGCGCCACCGCCAGCGAGCACGACACCTCGCCGTGCAGCACGCGCGAGTCCTGCGCCGTTCGAGCTACACAAACGTCGCCAGCTCACCTGTTCTCGGCCAGCGCGAGCGGGATGGCCTCGAGCGCGTCGGCGAAGGCCCTGTACGCGTACTGGTCGAGGGAGGACAGCTTGTCGGCCGCGCGCGCCACCGCCAGCGAGCACGACACCTCGCCGTGCAGCACGCGCGAGTCCTGCGCCGTTCGAGCTACACAAACGTCGCCAGCTCACCTGTTCTCGGCCAGCGCGAGCGGGATGGCCTCGAGCGCGTCGGCGAAGGCCCTGTACGCGTACTGGTCGAGGGAGGACAGCTTGTCGGCCGCGCGCGCCACCGCCAGCGAGCACGACACCTCGCCGTGCAGCACGCGCGAGTCCTGCGCCGTTCGAGCTACACAAACGTCGCCAGCTCACCTGTTCTCGGCCAGCGCGAGCGGGATGGCCTCGAGCGCGTCGGCGAAGGCCCTGTACGCGTACTGGTCGAGGGAGGACAGCTTGTCGGCCGCGCGCGCCACCGCCAGCGAGCACGACACCTCGCCGTGCAGCACGCGCGAGTCCTGCGCCGTTCGAGCTACACAAACGTCGCCAGCTCACCTGTTCTCGGCCAGCGCGAGCGGGATGGCCTCGAGCGCGTCGGCGAAGGCCCTGTACGCGTACTGGTCGAGGGAGGACAGCTTGTCGGCCGCGCGCGCCACCGCCAGCGAGCACGACACCTCGCCGTGCAGCACGCGCGAGTCCTGCGCCGTTCGAGCTACACAAACGTCGCCAGCTCACCTGTTCTCGGCCAGCGCGAGCGGGATGGCCTCGAGCGCGTCGGCGAAGGCCCTGTACGCGTACTGGTCGAGGGAGGACAGCTTGTCGGCCGCGCGCGCCACCGCCAGCGAGCACGACACCTCGCCGTGCAGCACGCGCGAGTCCTGCGCCGTTCGAGCTACACAAACGTCGCCAGCTCACCTGTTCTCGGCCAGCGCGAGCGGGATGGCCTCGAGCGCGTCGGCGAAGGCCCTGTACGCGTACTGGTCGAGGGAGGACAGCTTGTCGGCCGCGCGCGCCACCGCCAGCGAGCACGACACCTCGCCGTGCAGCACGCGCGAGTCCTGCGCCGTTCGAGCTACACAAACGTCGCCAGCTCACCTGTTCTCGGCCAGCGCGAGCGGGATGGCCTCGAGCGCGTCGGCGAAGGCCCTGTACGCGTACTGGTCGAGGGAGGACAGCTTGTCGGCCGCGCGCGCCACCGCCAGCGAGCACGACACCTCGCCGTGCAGCACGCGCGAGTCCTGCGCCGTTCGAGCTACACGATCGTCGCCAGCTCACCTGTTCTCGGCCAGCGCGAGCGGGATGGCCTCGAGCGCGTCGGCGAAGGCCCTGTACGCGTACTGGTCGAGGGAGGACAGCTTGTCGGCCGCGCGCGCCACCGCCAGCGAGCACGACACCTCGCCGTGCAGCACGCGCGAGTCCTGCGCCGTTCGAGCTACACAAACGTCGCCAGCTCACCTGTTCTCGGCCAGCGCGAGCGGGATGGCCTCGAGCGCGTCGGCGAAGGCCCTGTACGCGTACTGGTCGAGGGAGGACAGCTTGTCGGCCGCGCGCGCCACCGCCAGCGAGCACGACACCTCGCCGTGCAGCACGCGCGAGTCCTGCGCCGTTCGAGCTACACAAACGTCGCCAGCTCACCTGTTCTCGGCCAGCGCGAGCGGGATGGCCTCGAGCGCGTCGGCGAAGGCCCTGTACGCGTACTGGTCGAGGGAGGACAGCTTGTCGGCCGCGCGCGCCACCGCCAGCGAGCACGACACCTCGCCGTGCAGCACGCGCGAGTCCTGCGCCGTTCGAGCTACACGATCGTCGCCAGCTCACCTGTTCTCGGCCAGCGCGAGCGGGATGGCCTCGAGCGCGTCGGCGAAGGCCCTGTACGCGTACTGGTCGAGGGAGGACAGCTTGTCGGCCGCGCGCGCCACCGCCAGCGAGCACGACACCTCGCCGTGCAGCACGCGCGAGTCCTGCGCCGTTCGAGCTACACAAACGTCGCCAGCTCACCTGTTCTCGGCCAGCGCGAGCGGGATGGCCTCGAGCGCGTCGGCGAAGGCCCTGTACGCGTACTGGTCGAGGGAGGACAGCTTGTCGGCCGCGCGCGCCACCGCCAGCGAGCACGACACCTCGCCGTGCAGCACGCGCGAGTCCTGCGCCGTTCGAGCTACACAAACGTCGCCAGCTCACCTGTTCTCGGCCAGCGCGAGCGGAATGGCCTCGAGCGCGTCGGCGAAGGCCCTGTACGCGTACTGGTCGAGGGAGGACAGCTTGTCGGCCGCGCGCGCCACCGCCAGCGAGCACGACACCTCGCCGTGCAGCACGCGCGAGTCCTGCGCCGTTCGAGCTACACAAACGTCGCCAGCTCACCTGTTCTCGGCCAGCGCGAGCGGGATGGCCTCGAGCGCGTCGGCGAAGGCCCTGTACGCGTACTGGTCGAGGGAGGACAGCTTGTCGGCCGCGCGCGCCACCGCCAGCGAGCACGACACCTCGCCGTGCAGCACGCGCGAGTCCTGCGCCGTTCGAGCTACACGAACGTCGCCAGCTCACCTGTTCTCGGCCAGCGCGAGCGGGATGGCCTCGAGCGCGTCGGCGAAGGCCCTGTACGCGTACTGGTCGAGGGAGGACAGCTTGTCGGCCGCGCGCGCCACCGCCAGCGAGCACGACACCTCGCCGTGCAGCACGCGCGAGTCCTGCGCCGTTCGAGCTACACAAACGTCGCCAGCTCACCTGTTCTCGGCCAGCGCGAGCGGGATGGCCTCGAGCGCGTCGGCGAAGGCCCTGTACGCGTACTGGTCGAGGGAGGACAGCTTGTCGGCCGCGCGCGCCACCGCCAGCGAGCACGACACCTCGCCGTGCAGCACGCGCGAGTCCTGCGCCGTTCGAGCTACACAAACGTCGCCAGCTCACCTGTTCTCGGCCAGCGCGAGCGGGATGGCCTCGAGCGCGTCGGCGAAGGCCCTGTACGCGTACTGGTCGAGGGAGGACAGCTTGTCGGCCGCGCGCGCCACCGCCAGCGAGCACGACACCTCGCCGTGCAGCACGCGCGAGTCCTGCGCCGTTCGAGCTACACAAACGTCGCCAGCTCACCTGTTCTCGGCCAGCGCGAGCGGGATGGCCTCGAGCGCGTCGGCGAAGGCCCTGTACGCGTACTGGTCGAGGGAGGACAGCTTGTCGGCCGCGCGCGCCACCGCCAGCGAGCACGACACCTCGCCGTGCAGCACGCGCGAGTCCTGCGCCGTTCGAGCTACACAAACGTCGCCAGCTCACCTGTTCTCGGCCAGCGCGAGCGGGATGGCCTCGAGCGCGTCGGCGAAGGCCCTGTACGCGTACTGGTCGAGGGAGGACAGCTTGTCGGCCGCGCGCGCCACCGCCAGCGAGCACGACACCTCGCCGTGCAGCACGCGCGAGTCCTGCGCCGTTCGAGCTACACAAACGTCGCCAGCTCACCTGTTCTCGGCCAGCGCGAGCGGGATGGCCTCGAGCGCGTCGGCGAAGGCCCTGTACGCGTACTGGTCGAGGGAGGACAGCTTGTCGGCCGCGCGCGCCACCGCCAGCGAGCACGACACCTCGCCGTGCAGCACGCGCGAGTCCTGCGCCGTTCGAGCTACACAAACGTCGCCAGCTCACCTGTTCTCGGCCAGCGCGAGCGGGATGGCCTCGAGCGCGTCGGCGAAGGCCCTGTACGCGTACTGGTCGAGGGAGGACAGCTTGTCGGCCGCGCGCGCCACCGCCAGCGAGCACGACACCTCGCCGTGCAGCACGCGCGAGTCCTGCGCCGTTCGAGCTACACAAACGTCGCCAGCTCACCTGTTCTCGGCCAGCGCGAGCGGGATGGCCTCGAGCGCGTCGGCGAAGGCCCTGTACGCGTACTGGTCGAGGGAGGACAGCTTGTCGGCCGCGCGCGCCACCGCCAGCGAGCACGACACCTCGGCCGCGCCGCCGCCGTACACCACGCGCGAGTCCTGCGCAAGAACAAGTGTAAGTGTCGGGTCAACGTGTATACTGTGTGTATAACTAACAAAATGACTATCACACTAATATCATGACGCACCCAACCATGCCCTTTCGTAGTGGTAGAAGTATCCGAACGCACCGTACCATGCTTTTGCAAAGTAGTGGAAGTATCCGAAAGCATCACGGTGCTCTTGCTAGTGGTACAAGTATCCAGATGGATCATATCATGTTCTTGGGAGTGATACAAGTATCCTGACTCTTGCAAGTGATATAAGTATCCTGACGCACCGACGCACCAGACCGTGCTCTTGTGAGTGGTACAAGTATCCAGACGCACCACACTATACTCTTGCGAGTGATACAAGTACTTAGACGCAAACTGTGCTCTTGCTAGTAATACAACTATCTTGACGCACCACACTTTACTCTTGCGAGAGATACAAGTACTTGGACACACCAAACTGTGCTCTTGTAAAGTACCAGAAGTATCCAAACGCATCACAAAGTTCTCTTGTATGTAGTATAACCATCTGTGTGCTTATGCTCTATTGTTAGTTAGCAACTTGCACTGGGTTATTAACTAGGAAAACGGAGGCCAAATTCTTTATTTTTGTATTGTTTTCGTACAAGTTAGCAACTAGCATGGTATGTTGACATGATACCATACCAATATAGGTTCTACCTTGTGCCACAGAACACTAAATAGTACAGGTACAGAAAATCCACTCCGCACGATGATTTAAAGAAATAGCGACTCTAGCGCTGACACAAAAAGTGCAATTCAGTTCGCAATAGCGCCTGGCCCCGCCCTCAAAATCGACACGCAACAAACGCAATGTTGTGGTCTCTTTCTATCGCCTAACTTTATCTCTTACGACGTACTAGGGCTGCCGTAGTCAGACGGCGCGTAAAATAGACCGTACAGAACTAGCGCGTGCAACTCGGCCCGCGAGCGGCAACCATCTGAAATATTGAGGTCCGAAACCCTACTTGTAGCCGGGACGGTCACGTGATAAGTGAGACTGGCCTGCTTATGCTTAACTTGTGCAAACTTTATTTGTTCTTGTACGTAACTTGTGCAAAAATAATACAAACAAAAATAGGTTTACGCCTCCGTTTTCTTAGTTGATAACCCGACAGTGCGAGCTGCTCGCTAACGATACAGAAAATGCCCATAGTTAGTTGTAGTACTAAACGACAGTCAAGAGTCTCTTGGTGTCGCGCGTCCACGTGCTTACCTGCACAAGGCTGCGCACGATGCACAGCGCGTCGTGCACGGAGCGCTTGGCCTCTTCCACGATCATCCGGTTGCCGCCACGCATCAGTACCGTCACCGCGCGCGAGTTGGAGCACTGCTCTATCACCAGCATCTCGTCTTTCGACGTGCCAAACGCTGGAAACAACATAATAATAATAATTATATAAAAAAATATATAAAAATATGTATATATAAAAAAATTGGTCAAGTGCGAGTCGGACTCGCGCACCGAGGGTTACGTACTATATTAGAAAGAGTTAAAACAAAAGAATTACTTTTTTACCCAACCGCAAATCTAACTTTGTTTTTTGAGGTTAATCATTAATACCAAAAAACTACTTACTAGATCTCGTTCAAACCAATTTTATATTTTCGGTGGAAGTTTGCATGGTAATGTAAATCATATATTTTTTTTAGTTCTATCGTTTGCTTATTTTAGAAGTTACGCAGGGGCGGGGACACACATTTTACAACTTTGGAAGTGTCTCTCGCGCAAAATATTCAGTGTAGTGTGTGTAGTGTATGGCGGTCTGACGGTTCCGTTTTTTGCCATTTGATTTCGCTACGGAACCCTAAAAAAGAATAACTGAGTATCGTGAAACATTGACTTAGTACGAAGTTCCTGTTGTAGTCAAACGCGAAAGTAAGGGCGTTTCAAATTAGCCGCAAAGTGCCGTGCGGTGGCAGCGCGTCTGCGCGTCACTTTGCGGCAAAATTGAAGGCACCCTAATAAGTGACACGCAATTTGATTTCAATTGAAGTCGTTCATTAAATTCATAACTTCCCCGAATCTGCGGTTCAAGCGCAAAACTTTGATATAAAACGTTCTATCATGACACTAACAGGAGTAACTATTAAACACACACACACACACACACACACACACACACACACACACACACTCACACACACATACACACATGCACGCTCAAACACTTGCATGCACACAATGAATTCGCACACTCACATGCTTTTATATTTTGTTTATAATGTTATTAAGTTAGTCTTGCGGCTCTGAAATGGAAGCCCTGTTTCCCGAGACACACTCTTAACTAGTTCTGGATACAGGTGTACCTTTTATTATGATTTAACTACTTAATTATATTGTGTTTGTAGTCACTGTTTAATTTACATTAGTGTGAAGTCAAATAAACGTTATTATATTTAAAAAAAACTCTTTGATCTTTGAAATCAGACATCAGGCTTCTTGTCGAAGATAACAATAATAACAAGTGAGTCACTCACTGAGTTCCCTGACCAGGCCGCAAGTGCCCAGCTTGTCGGGGGTCAGCTCCTCGAAGCGCGGCACGATCCGGCCGCCCGTGGCGATGGCGATCAGCTCCATCTCGGGGCCCCCCACCCAGCGCACGGCCGGCAGACCCTCGGACAGCAGGAGGTGGTTCGCCTCGTCGTCGAAGATAACAATAATAACAAGTGAGTCACTCACTGAGTTCCCTGACCAGGCCGCAAGTGCCCAGCTTGTCGGGGGTCAGCTCCTCGAAGCGCGGCACGATCCGGCCGCCCGTGGCGATGGCGATCAGCTCCATCTCGGGGCCCCCCACCCAGCGCACGGCCGGCAGACCCTCGGACAGCAGGAGGTGGTTCGCCTCGTCGTCGAAGATAACAATAATAACAAGTGAGTCACTCACTGAGTTCCCTGACCAGGCCGCAAGTGCCCAGCTTGTCGGGGGTCAGCTCCTCGAAGCGCGGCACGATCCGGCCGCCCGTGGCGATGGCGATCAGCTCCATCTCGGGGCCCCCCACCCAGCGCACGGCCGGCAGACCCTCGGACAGCAGGAGGTGGTTCGCCTCGTCGTCGAAGATAACAATAATAACAAGTGAGTCACTCACTGAGTTCCCTGACCAGGCCGCAAGTGCCCAGCTTGTCGGGGGTCAGCTCCTCGAAGCGCGGCACGATCCGGCCGCCCGTGGCGATGGCGATCAGCTCCATCTCGGGGCCCCCCACCCAGCGCACGGCCGGCAGACCCTCGGACAGCAGGAGGTGGTTCGCCTCGTCGTCGAAGATAACAATAATAACAAGTGAGTCACTCACTGAGTTCCCTGACCAGGCCGCAAGTGCCCAGCTTGTCGGGGGTCAGCTCCTCGAAGCGCGGCACGATCCGGCCGCCCGTGGCGATGGCGATCAGCTCCATCTCGGGGCCCCCCACCCAGCGCACGGCCGGCAGACCCTCGGACAGCAGGAGGTGGTTCGCCTCGTCGTCGAAGATAACAATAATAACAAGTGAGTCACTCACTGAGTTCCCTGACCAGGCCGCAAGTGCCCAGCTTGTCGGGGGTCAGCTCCTCGAAGCGCGGCACGATCCGGCCGCCCGTGGCGATGGCGATCAGCTCCATCTCGGGGCCCCCCACCCAGCGCACGGCCGGCAGACCCTCGGACAGCAGGAGGTGGTTCGCCTCGTCGTCGAAGATAACAATAATAACAAGTGAGTCACTCACTGAGTTCCCTGACCAGGCCGCAAGTGCCCAGCTTGTCGGGGGTCAGCTCCTCGAAGCGCGGCACGATCCGGCCGCCCGTGGCGATGGCGATCAGCTCCATCTCGGGGCCCCCCACCCAGCGCACGGCCGGCAGACCCTCGGACAGCAGGAGGTGGTTCGCCTCGTCGTCGAAGATAACAATAATAACAAGTGAGTCACTCACTGAGTTCCCTGACCAGGCCGCAAGTGCCCAGCTTGTCGGGGGTCAGCTCCTCGAAGCGCGGCACGATCCGGCCGCCCGTGGCGATGGCGATCAGCTCCATCTCGGGGCCCCCCACCCAGCGCACGGCCGGCAGACCCTCGGACAGCAGGAGGTGGTTCGCCTCGTCGTCGAAGATAACAATAATAACAAGTGAGTCACTCACTGAGTTCCCTGACCAGGCCGCAAGTGCCCAGCTTGTCGGGGGTCAGCTCCTCGAAGCGCGGCACGATCCGGCCGCCCGTGGCGATGGCGATCAGCTCCATCTCGGGGCCCCCCACCCAGCGCACGGCCGGCAGACCCTCGGACAGCAGGAGGTGGTTCGCCTCGTCGTCGAAGATAACAATAATAACAAGTGAGTCACTCACTGAGTTCCCTGACCAGGCCGCAAGTGCCCAGCTTGTCGGGGGTCAGCTCCTCGAAGCGCGGCACGATCCGGCCGCCCGTGGCGATGGCGATCAGCTCCATCTCGGGGCCCCCCACCCAGCGCACGGCCGGCAGACCCTCGGACAGCAGGAGGTGGTTCGCCTCGTCGTCGAAGATAACAATAATAACAAGTGAGTCACTCACTGAGTTCCCTGACCAGGCCGCAAGTGCCCAGCTTGTCGGGGGTCAGCTCCTCGAAGCGCGGCACGATCCGGCCGCCCGTGGCGATGGCGATCAGCTCCATCTCGGGGCCCCCCACCCAGCGCACGGCCGGCAGACCCTCGGACAGCAGGAGGTGGTTCGCCTCGTCGTCGAAGATAACAATAATAACAAGTGAGTCACTCACTGAGTTCCCTGACCAGGCCGCAAGTGCCCAGCTTGTCGGGGGTCAGCTCCTCGAAGCGCGGCACGATCCGGCCGCCCGTGGCGATGGCGATCAGCTCCATCTCGGGGCCCCCCACCCAGCGCACGGCCGGCAGACCCTCGGACAGCAGGAGGTGGTTCGCCTCGTCGTCGAAGATAACAATAATAACAAGTGAGTCACTCACTGAGTTCCCTGACCAGGCCGCAAGTGCCCAGCTTGTCGGGGGTCAGCTCCTCGAAGCGCGGCACGATCCGGCCGCCCGTGGCGATGGCGATCAGCTCCATCTCGGGGCCCCCCACCCAGCGCACGGCCGGCAGACCCTCGGACAGCAGGAGGTGGTTCGCCTCGTCGTCGAAGATAACAATAATAACAAGTGAGTCACTCACTGAGTTCCCTGACCAGGCCGCAAGTGCCCAGCTTGTCGGGGGTCAGCTCCTCGAAGCGCGGCACGATCCGGCCGCCCGTGGCGATGGCGATCAGCTCCATCTCGGGGCCCCCCACCCAGCGCACGGCCGGCAGACCCTCGGACAGCAGGAGGTGGTTCGCCTCGTCGTCGAAGCCCCACTGGCAGATCGCCAGGGTCGCTCCGGCGTCCTGGAATCATGATGAGATATTAGCTCTTTAGCAGCACTTTGGCAGGTCTTTGATGGTCGATAGTATAAAGATTCAGATAGAAGTGTAGTGTCAGGTAGAAGACCTGCGCGGAGCCCACGTGCAGCTTGTGCTTGGTCTTCGGCTTGGGCGGCTCGAACGGGCACGTCAGGATGACAGTGATCACAACGCCTCACCTTGACCCTGCGCACGATCTCCACGAACTTGTCCGTCTCGTAGCGGCGCAGGTCGCGGTACTCGTCCGCGGAGCCCACGTGCAGCTTGTGCTTGGTCTTCGGCTTGGGCGGCTCGAACGGGCACGTCAGGATGGCCAGTTTCACGTCCTGCCAACGGTATAAACATACATTTACAATAGGTCGCGCTCGGACTAGATAGAGCCCTAACCAGGCCAGTCTCACTTATCACGTGACCGTCCCGGCTACAAGTAGAGGTCCGGATGCTAATATTTTAGATGGTTGCCGCTCGCGGGCCGAGTTGCACGCGCTAGTTCTGTACGGTCCATTTTACGCGCCGTCTGACTACGGCAGCCCTAGTACGTCGTAAGAGATAAAGTTAGGCGATAGAAAGTGACCTCAACATTGCGTTTGTTGCGTGTCGATTTTGAGGGCGGGGCCAGGCGCTATTGCGAACTGAATTACACTTTGTGTCAGCGCTAGAGCCGCTATTTCTTTAAATCATCGTGCGGAGTAAGCCTTCTGTACCTATTTAGTGTTCCGTGCCCTAACTAACAACAACAACTCCATAAGTGATGCAAGATTTTTTTGTAGTGTGGGTGTGTCAATTTCAATGTTGCGCGGATGCTAGTGTGCTTGAAAAATTGTGTAGCGACGGCTGGGGTATGCGAACTTTGACAGGGTATTTATTGTCGCACTTTTTAAGTCGCATGCGGCCTTTTGAACCTCTATGGGTATAAACTACAATTACATTTATTGATCACTTGTAAGTAATATTTTGTTCTGCAGTGAGGTTTGAACCTAGACTTCAAAGACAGCATCAAACTGCTACTCCAACAATGCATAGACTAAATTAATCACAAGTCACTCTTTTAAAAATGGATTCCACATTCACGTGTTTTAAGCTATTGCATAGTTTCTATCGCGGGCCTAGAGCGTGGAGACCAAATCCAGAAATTCCGTAACGAAAAAAACCTAACACCCCACACTCCAACCAGCACAGCGGTTAAACTTTTTAGTTTTGCCATCTATCGATGAATAGCAGAACTTTTAATGACTTTTTGAAATACCACGCTTGTCTCTTTAGTTCAACTCGTCTCTAGGTGGCATTGGTTGTATAATTATAATTGCATAAGTTGATAACATTTTTATCAACTTTTATGAAGTTGATAAAAACAGCTATGCCGCGGCAGTCTCCGAGTGCCACACGTCTTTTTTTTGTTCCTCGTGTAATAAAAATTGTTTTTATTAAACCAGGTTGCAGTACGGAGCTGTGGGAGCTCACCTTGAGCACTTTGGGCATCTGCGGGTGGCTCATGGTCTTGTCGATGACCACTCCGCGCACCAGCATGGAGTCCTCCATGCGCCCGCCCACCTTCCCCTCCACTTTGATCAGCTCGAAGTTCACGTCGCGCTTCTCCAGGTCCGCTACAGAGAGGATTGCCTAGAAAACATTTTAAAAAATTGCTTTTAGTAAATTTAGTCTACAGGCAAAAATATACTGCTCTAACGACTAAAGGAACCTTTTTGGTTTCCTACGAGCCACTTCAGTTTTGAGACCCGTTGAGCTATGTCTGTTACTTTGGTTCTTTTGCAGAACTCCTCATTTCTGATTTGATCGCACAAAGATACTCCGCGCATAGCTCTCTCCATCGCTCGCTGAGTGACCCCGAGCCTTCTTATGAGGCCTGTAGTCAGCAACCATGTTTTGGATCTGTAAGTCATAACATCTGCAACAATGTGTCGTAAATCATCTGGCAACATGCACTGTTCCAAGACAAGTAGTCTTCAGGCACTGAGGGATTTTGGACGAGAAGAAATTGAGCTGCCCAGATTTGCATTTGGCCGTTTACCTCATTCTCGAAATTGGACCTGCCTAATTGAATTGTATGTACAAGATAAATGTACTGGTCAACAATGCTTAGCAGCAATAGCAGTGGAATAGTTCTTCTGCTTCTGTCACTGGGACTTATCCGCGATTAGGCGATTATTCGCCCATTGCGCGTGGAGTCACCGATGCGGGTCCTCGCCGGATCACTCCAGCCAGTAGAGCTCACTCCAGAATCTGAAGAGGCCTCCCAGGTTGCACAGGATATCTTGGAATGTTGCTGAGGATCCCAAGTAGGGCTTATGTTGGTCCGACACTCCAGTGTATACTTTAATAGTTTTTCTATGCACTGCTATTTCACGTTTATACATAAAGGGGATAATATATTAAGATCAACTCACATCCACAGCAATCTCAGCCATCAGCTGGTGACACTTGACCACCACCTTGCTGCCGAGGGTTGTCCTGGCCACTTTGATAAGGTGCTCCCTGGTTGTCTTGCTGACAGGGAAAGCTTCGCTGATGCTGTCCAGGTGCGCCAGGGCTGTGGCTGCAGCTATCTCGAACCCGTCTGCGATACGGATGGGGTGAATGCCCTTGTCGATGAGGGAATCCGCTTGCTCAAGAAGGGCGCCTGGAGAGAAGATCAGAAATGTATTAGGCATCATGCTAATGTAGGCTACAAGTAGCGTTGGGCATTTAAACGAAAGCGTAAATTATAAGTCGTTTTTTTAAATAAACACAACAACGCGTTACTTAGAAAAAGTCCATTTATTATTCGATTGCTTTTTTAAATTGATTGATTTTTATTTGCTACGAATCTGATCTTTCTTAATGAGCAGTAAGGTTGGTTTTATTTTGCAAGATTTTTAACCAAACAACGAAATTTAACTTACTTTAATTAATAACAGCTTAAATTCTAAAGGAGTGAGTACGAATCTGATCTTTTTTGATGAGCAGTAAGGTTGGATTCATTTTGCAAGATTATTAAACGAAATAACGAAAATGTGTGTACGTTTTTAACTTATTAATTTCTTTCCGTTGACAGTTGCGTTTTTTCCGCGTTGGCGAAAACATTGCCTAAACTGTTAAATTATTAAGTTGAGCAATCAACGAAAAACTAAAAATAAGCAAATAAGCAAATAAGCAGTAATTAAAAGTGACTTTTGAAAAACAGTAAAATGAAAAAGTTTGCTTATTGTTTTAAGCCGTTTTGCCCACCTCTAGCTACAAGTTACAGAACTGAGTTCAGTGGTTATGCAGACTTGAAAATCAGGTATCAGGGTGTGTCTCATTCTCTTGGATTGGAGTTGCATTCCACCATGCACCAAAATCCCCTCTTATAAAAGATAACCCTCAGAAAATAAAAGATAATTGCCACAACCTATATTGCACTTAGATTTGCTGCTGAAGGCGTCTCTAGAAATGTCAGAGTCTAAAATCTTTTAAAAACACGCTTTTATACGTAAATATTCTTCTCAGCAAACCCTTACATTTCATAGTGTAAGAGTGCATTCAAAATAACTATCGAACTTGGATGTCCCTTCATGTTGAATTTAGTATGATTTCTCACAGCTACATACACATTGTCATCCAAACTAATTGGCAAACATGTTTCAACGGCAACAAAATTTTGGCTCAATCGTTACTTATTCTAAAATTGGCAGGCAATCGCTTAACATCAGGTAAAAATCTAGCTTGTTCTGCCATTCTTTACCATATAAAGAAAAATAGCTTTAGGCATCTTAATCCATAGCTTACACTAGATAAATTCAGCTGTGAAACATTTTCAATAGACAAACAAACCTGCCAACACCACAACCCCAGTGGTTCCGTCACCAATCTCATCGTCCTGGCTCTGTGCCAGCTGAACCATAAGCTTGCCGATCTCATGGTCTACGTCCATGAGCTTCAGGATGGTGGCTCCG
The DNA here is from genome assembly GCA_036785405.1 of Coenonympha arcania. Classification (NCBI taxonomy): domain Eukaryota; kingdom Metazoa; phylum Arthropoda; class Insecta; order Lepidoptera; family Nymphalidae; genus Coenonympha; species Coenonympha arcania. The sequence goes on along the minus strand of CM072079.1, from coordinate 3,357,698 downwards.
TCATTGGTGACTGTCACCTCCCCGTCCGAGGACACCATCATCTTATCCAGGCCTTTGGGGCCGAGCGAAGTTCGGAGGATGCCGGCGATGAGGCGCGCGGCTTGGATGTGGGACTGAAATAATCGGCCAAGTGCGAGTCAGATTCACGCACTAAGGGTTCTGTACCATTCATCAATGATGATGATGCAGAAGCCAGAACTCTCAATAATAACCTACTACTATGTAGCTGGGCCATTATTCTGTATCTTAATGATAATCACTGTTGTCTATGGTTCGCTGTACATTGCTGCTTTATTAAGAGGAACAAAAATAATATTTCGTGGAAAACCTTCAATGCATCAAAAATAAATGACATTGAAGGCGACTGGAGTAATAGGCATTGCGAATTCTGAACTATCGACCAAAAACTAGCAAAAGTCATGTTTGGTGTATTGGGAGCCCCCTTTAATCTGCATTTTATTCTATTTTTCCGTGTTTGTTGTTATAGCGGCAACGGAAATACATCATCTGTGAAAATTTCAAGTGTGTAACTTTCAAGTGGGTTCAAGAGATACAGCCTAGTGATAGATGGACGAACGTACACACGGATGGACGGACAGCGATGTCCCAGTAATAGGGTTCCATTTTTTACCCTTTGGGTAAGGAACCCTAAAATGGAATTGCATTCACTTACTGTTTATATAAAGCCCAAGTTTGCTAGCATCAGTTGGGAGGTGGTAAATAATCTCTGACAGTTTTTACACAACAACCCTTATAGGGTCCCGTTTTACCCTTTAGATACGGAACCCTAAAACAAAACATTCGCTTTGTTCTACAAACATTTGAAGGTTAGAATGTATCGAAATTTTACTTCATCATGTGACTCATTTAAAAACATCTGATTTTTAAAATGCATTTTTCTATGCATATACAACTTAAAACCCATTGAAAAGTACTTTAATAGACAGCTATAAACTTAAATATATTAATAAAACATAGTTTCTTTTATATATCGCTTGTTTTCGTTGAAAATTTTCGAGAAAATCGAAATGCAAACTTTTCAGAGTAAGGTTCACTAGAATTCATAACTTTTATCCTTTAAAAAAGTTGCAATATTGAAGTGATACTATAGAAAATAGGTTAACTAGACTTTAGTAAGACTCCTATGTGATTATTTGGTGAAATTGTAGTAAAATAAGCTTATTAAATACCTTCAAAGCTTCGATACCGGTGAGCCGTTTTTGGTTTTCCTGGTCCCTCAAAATAATAAACGGCCGGCCGAATTCGTCAAAGGCCACCGTTCCAGGGAACATGGCCATTTTGCACGAATTTATAACAACACAAAATAAGGATTAATCTGGATTAGAAAATCAATTTTTCATGTTTCCAAGATTCACTCGAGAACATAGACAACCACAGCAGAGAGAAACAATTTGAAATTTGATGCAATGTCAAATTTTCAGCCATTAGTGTCAATGTCAACTGACTGTCAATTTCTCTAGTCTATGATTTTCCATAGGATAGGGTTCTTGTCTTTTCAATTCCTTCAAAAACCAAACCCTTGTGAGATTCTCATTGCTCAGCAAGAGCGAATAATCTTGGTTACGTAAAACTTTCTCAATTTACATACATAACTGTGATAAACTCTTTGTAAAATCCTTATCCTTATCCTTACTTCCTTACTAATATTATAAATGGGAAAGTGAGTTTGTTTGTATGTTTGTTCCGCTTTCCCGCCGCTACTACTGAACCGATTTGGCTGAAATTTGGAACATAGATAGCTTATAACCCGGATTAACAAATAGGCTACTTTTTATTCCGGGAAATTCCATAGTTCCCGTTGGAAATTTTTACAGCAATCTATAGCTACATCTATAGGTACGTAGCTAAAGCAAACATCTTTGAAAGTAGGTATAAGGTTGTAATATTGAATGGGAACGGGAAATTTATGTTTCCCTCAGGATTTGTTAAAAAGCGAATTTGACACAGGCAGGGCGGTGGGCAAAAGCTAATGATACTACAGATCTGATACTACTACTACTGATCACTACAGCTGTGATAATGGGCACCATATAGGTTCTGAACTTAGCACTGTACGCTTTTAACAATGTGTGTTTAGCAATGGGTTATGGGTTAGTAACATTATAACTGAGAAAACGGGTACCAATACAGACCCTAAACTTACAACTTTTTCGCTATTAACAATGTGTGTTTAGTTGAAAAATGGGATATGGGATTATAATGCTATAAATGTGAAAATGGGTACCTAAATAGGTCTCTATTTACATTGTGTGTTTTAGTTGAGCAATGGGATTTTGGGTTAGTAATATTGTAACTGTTATATTAAATACCTATATAAATTCTGACTTACCATTGTTTCACCATAAGTTTTTTTGTTTTAGTTGAGATGGATGAGTTTAGATGAGTCAATGAGATACAGGTTAAAAATATTATATTTGTGAAAACGGGTACCCATATAACATAGGTTTTAAACTAATAACTGTTTTGCTACTGAAAATTTTTGTATTAGTTGACAAGGGATATGGGAAAGTAATACGATATATGTGAAAATGGGTACACAGCTGCTGAAATTGCAAGAACTCCAGGTTAGCTTAGGTAAGAATAGGTTAGTATGCAGCGTTGCGGAAGAATATATCAGTAAAACGACGTTTTACCTCATTACTAAAAAACTAAGCCAGTTATCAAAAATTCGTTATGAATATATTATGTTTTAGATGAGCAATGTGATATGGGATAGTAATGCTGTAAATGTGAAAATGGGTAGATACATTGAGCCCCGTAGTTGAACCTATATTGATTAAGGACGGAAGCGGGAAGAGCAGTAAAACTACTAAGCCGATGTTTCTTTTAGTTGTTGTAGTACTTAGTTGACTGTTTGTCTATCCCGTATGCTACTTTTTATCCCAGAAAATCGTTGGCTCCCACGGTATTTGTAACAGCCCGAAATTCACACGGGCGAAGCCGCGGGCAAAAGCTAGTAATAAGTATATTTTGTAAATATATAGTTACTTCATTGGTTTATTTTTTTAAGTTGGAAAAAAATCCTTCTAATTCTTTATACCGCGCTCAGCAGTGTACATGTTTAACAAGAAACAAACAAATTATGCTTCGAGACATAGATCGTAATAGATAGTAGTACGAGATAATAAAACTACTATTATACCTATTTTAGTAGGTATTATATGGTAATAACATAAAAGGTGTTCAGAGAGAACAAGGAAAAAAAGTAAAATAACTTAATTTTCTTTTCATTGTGAAATGTTTGTGAATTATTATGGATGTAATTAAAATTTTCCTTTAACCCAAAAAAAAAAAAAACAAGCTCAAATTTCACAATACTTTATTGTTTTTCAAAGTAAATAACTCTATATACAATCCTGTAAGCGTTAAAACGCCACACTTTCATTCCTTCAGATGTAATTACTTTGGTGGATACTATGCAGTATCAAGAGACTGTACCACAGATACCATATTGGTATGAGATTGACAGATGTATTATTTTTTTTTTGTTTTATATTAACCGTCTTAAAGCTAGAAACATATAAAATAAATCCTTGTGATTAAGCCACCGCCCTTACATAGTGAGCTCCTGTAAATAAAAGAGAAACACGAATTAATTTTCATAGTTTACTCTTTACAGAGATTTTTAAGACTTATTTTGTATAGTTTTGAAAGTATTTTTAGTTAATAGAAAGGAGGAGACTAAAGGTGGTATCAAGATTTCTCATGAATCAAAACCACAATAAAAAAATTATGTTTTAAGAGCCATCTACAGGTTTTACCAATCTCAGAGGATGGGTGGATAAAATTTTGGGGATAAAATTTCACCGTGCAATATGTCCAGTGTCAACTCAATATCACAGAGTTATAAAAAGTGGCTGTGACATACGGACAGAGAGACAGACAGACAGACACACATGACGAATCTACAGGGTTCCATTTTTTCCCATTTGGCTACGGAACCCTAAAAACGATACACAGACCTAGAAAACGTAATATGTGGGCTGGCCCCATCTACAAAATAAGCGAGACTATTTATAATCTGTCAAGTGGGGTATAAGATGGTGTCTCAGGGTTTGAAACATTTGACAACAAATCTTGGCAAATCTAGGCTAGAATGAATGATAGGCCATCTCCATAGTTTTGTTATCTCTGTGAAACGATAGCAATTCTGACTTTTATTGGTCCGGGAACATTTTCGGACCAATATGAAATGAAAATGATGAATAGTGAAAATGTGATAAAAGACTTAAGTACTTCGAGAAGTTCATTCATAAGTCAATGAAATTTCTCCCTTTGTTTCCCCCACTGCCCCCCTACGCTCCACAATTTGTTCTTGTCAGTAACACCAACTCACCATAATAGCGTTGACTATGTCCGACTGGTTGTTCTTTAGCGCCCGCACCGCCTTAGCTCGAGACACGTTGGCCTGCGTCATCACGATTTCTACGTCCTTCTCGTCGATTTCGGTTTCATCTCCCACCTCCTCGTCCTCTTCTTCTGCGATCGGTGCTACTGTCTGGAATTGAACGACGGAAATCGTATACATCAACTATGTGTGTGTGTGTTTGTAATGAATACACTGAAAAACTAATGCGCCAATTTTAAAAAAAAAAAAACAAAGGAACCCTGAGGTATATTTATTGCTAGAAAAGGCAGGCCAGTATCACTTATCACGTGACCGTCCCGGCTACAAGTAGGGTTTTGGACCTCAGATGGTTGCCGCTCGCGGGCCGAGTTGTACGGGCTAGTTCTGTACGGTCTACTTTACGCGCCGTCTGACTACGGCAGCCCTAGTACGTCGTAAGAGATAGAGTTAAGCGATAGAAAGAGACCACAACATTGCGTTTGTTGCGTGTCGATTTTGAGGGCGGGGCCAGGCGCTATTGTGAATTGAATTGCACTTTTAGTGTCAGCGCTAGAGTCGCTATTTCTTTAAATTATCGTGCGGAGTGGACATTCTGTTGTAATATTTAGTGTTCTGTGGAAAAGGTAAGAAATCCTTATTAAAACTTTAGTGACATAGCCCTTTTCCGGTTGTAAAAAATGTAAAAAAAAATGCCATAAAAATCCTTATTAAAACTTTAGTGACATAGCCCTTTTCCGGTTGTAAAAAATGTAAAAAAAATGCCATAAAACATCTTACGTCGCACGCGCTGCGGAAACTATTGATGATAGAAGAAATGTGTGTTCTATAATATTAATGAATATATCAATAACTACAAAAAACTTCGCTATACTATATTATGCCCCAGAATGGGGAGAGTGAGTTCATAGGGACAAGGAGCGAGAGGAAACAAGTTGTAGGGAGTCAAGAAGGCGCCCCGGGAACACGCCAAGAGCAAGTACCGAACGGGCGCCCTCCCGCGTTTCGGCACCCATAACCGCGAGGTTGATTGGGCCATGGGTGGTGGAGGGTTGTCCCTATACTATATTATGTCCGACAATGGTCACAATAACATCCGTGCGAAGCCGAGATCTTTAGTAACACAAGCAAGGGCTAAAAATTTTATCCCCTACGATACTTACAGTGCCAGCAGTGGTCGCGTCGTTGCCGGCGGCCTGCGTCTCGGGCGCCTTGAACCTCTCCGCGGCCGCCATGGTGGCCTGCTGCGACAGATCCTCGATCTTGGCCTCCCCAAACACGATGTACGTGTCTCATGCCTGTGCCCATGGCTAGACAGTTGAGCGGCGTTGGAGTTGATACTCACAGTGCCAGCAGTGGTCGCGTCGTTGCCGGCGGCCTGCGTCTCGGGCGCCTTAAACCTCTCCGCGGCCGCCATGGTGGCCTGCTGCGACAGATCCTCGATCTTGGCCTCCCCAAACACGATGTACGTGTCTCATGCCTGTGCCCATGGCTAGACAGTTGAGCGGCGTTGGAGTTGATACTCACAGTGCCAGCAGTGGTCGCGTCGTTGCCGGCGGCCTGCGTCTCGGGCGCCTTGAACCTCTCCGCGGCCGCCATGGTGGCCTGCTGCGACAGATCCTCGATCTTGGCCTCCCCAAACACGATGTACGTGTCTCATGCCTGTGCCCATGGCTAGACAGTTGAGCGGCGTTGGAGTTGATACTCACAGTGCCAGCAGTGGTCGCGTCGTTGCCGGCGGCCTGCGTCTCGGGCGCCTTGAACCTCTCCGCGGCCGCCATGGTGGCCTGCTGCGACAGATCCTCGATCTTGGCCTCCCCAAACACGATGTACGTGTCTCATGCCTGTGCCCATGGCTAGACAGTTGAGCGGCGTTGGAGTTGATACTCACAGTGCCAGCAGTGGTCGCGTCGTTGCCGGCGGCCTGCGTCTCGGGCGCCTTGAACCTCTCCGCGGCCGCCATGGTGGCCTGCTGCGACAGATCCTCGATCTTGGCCTCCCCAAACACGATGTACGTGTCTCATGCCTGTGCCCATGGCTAGACAGTTGAGCGGCGTTGGAGTTGATACTCACAGTGCCAGCAGTGGTCGCGTCGTTGCCGGCGGCCTGCGTCTCGGGCGCCTTGAACCTCTCCGCGGCCGCCATGGTGGCCTGCTGCGACAGATCCTCGATCTTGGCCTCCCCAAACACGATGTACGTGTCTCATGCCTGTGCCCATGGCTAGACAGTTGAGCGGCGTTGGAGTTGATACTCACAGTGCCAGCAGTGGTCGCGTCGTTGCCGGCGGCCTGCGTCTCGGGCGCCTTGAACCTCTCCGCGGCCGCCATGGTGGCCTGCTGCGACAGATCCTCGATCTTGGCCTCCCCAAACACGATGTACGTGTCCGAGTGAGGGTTCTTGTACACGTCCGGTGAGTTGATGACAAACAGGATGTTCTTTGACTTCCTTATCGTCACCCTGTTCACTCCTTGCACCTGGGAACATGGTGAGCACATATTGTTTATTTCTGTACCACTAAAACGCGTCTTCCGGGGAATCCTCGCACACTCTGGAGAGTTCCCCTAGCTACTGTCAGCAGAATTTGTATAAACCGCGGGAAGTGGTGCGAATGAGGGTTGGGTCGCTCGTAGCAGTACAGTGCCAAGATATTAAGAAACAATTTGCTGGAATACTCGAGCAATTCCAGCATTCGATTTTATTCCGCATGTTGAATTATCTATGCCTGCAACACTGATCTGTTTTAAGCGTTTGTGTCAAGCTGTCAATGTGTCAGTATGTAAAATTAATCTTTTTCTCTTCTCTCCAACATCCAATGTACACCAACTTTTTTTTTTCATTTGATAATTTAAATCGATTGTGATCTGGTAAAGACATAATCATGTATATCGATGATTGTGGATTTATCATGAATAATAGATTAAAAATTTAGTATTTGCATAAGTTGAATTTTATTTTTTTCTCTCCACGTGCTCGTCCGTTTCGATCCTTTGCCATCACAAAACCACGGTGGTGTGTAAATTGACCCTTACAGGTTAAGAAGATTTGGTACTCACAGGCTTGAGTCCGAGTTTACTCATGATCTTGCGCGCCTTCTTCTCGCCGCGGGACTGCTTCGCTTTCGACACGATGTCGATGCCCGCTATCGGGTTTGTGATGCCCCCCGCGCCCGGCGCACCTGTGGGATGCATCATCAAAATACAACGTCAGTTGGCGTCCTATGGTGGCCGCAAGTGCTACATTAACCTAGTATAGTGCCACCAACTCGAGGGTGTCGCTGCTGACGATTGTTGTGGTGAAGTTTCACATATCACTTCTTAGGACCTGGGTGTAGGATAGGAGCTTTGCTCGGTAGTATTACAGCTACTCACCAATAGATGGCAGCAGGAGTTTACTGTAATAGTTTTACGTTATCGCCAATAGATGTCAGGTATAGATTTATATTTTTTTTTTGGTAAATATGACATTTTCTAAAAATGAATCCTAGGCTAGATCAATTTATCGCCCCAAAAACCCCTTGTATACTAAATTTCATGAAAATCGTTCAAGCCGTTTTCAAGATTCAGATTATATAGAAACAAATATACAAGAATTGCTCGTTTAAAGGTATAGGATTACAACCCCTATGTTATTTCAAGTTTTGTTTTGGTCAGTGAAGTTTGTGACACTATACATTATTAATACCATTCATTAACATCTCATTCCAAACTCTGTTAGCCTAAGATTCTTTTCTTTCTTTTTTGTATTCTTTTTTTGTTCTTGACATGGGTAATGCACAATGCTGAATAAAATAGCATCATGCGACCATAATGTCAAAAAATTAATATTGGCCTTGTTTTGACTGACTTGAAGTATGATACTCCACTCAGCTTCGATCAGGCCACATATAATGAAACTCTATCACTCTATCTTCTTCTTCTTCTCCTGGGACTTTTCCGCGATTGGCCGAAATCTCTTCGTCCGTTGCGCGTGGAGTCGCCGATGCGGGTCCTCGCCGGATCACTCCAGCCAGCCGAGCTCACTCCAGAATCCAAAAAGGCCTCCCAGGTCGCACAGGATATTAATGAAACTCTATACTTTTTGTTCTATACTTTTATCTGATCTATCTTCAGTGGAAAACCAGGGCACCACCCTGGCTCCCAAGTTTCAGGGGGCTCCAAAGTCAAAATGATTTTAAATAAAAAACTTACATACGTAAAATGGCTTCACGTACATAAAATGTATTTTTTATTACATACATAAAATGGCTACCATACAGGGCCTAGTTTGCTAAAGGTGGACTAAGGAAAAAAGCACCACACAGGAGAGAAGGGTGGATCACGGAGAGGGGCCCTAGTATCCAATTTATGCCCAGGTTGGAAAAATAGTAAATCTGGCCTCCATGCCAACATAATAAAATAAATAAATAATAAAATAAAAAGAGCCTTTATTCAGACTTGGTATACATATTAACTCTCGACTAACAATTTAAAAAGTAACAAAAGAATAGTTTAAATCAGTATAAATTTAAAATATACCAGGACAGATTAATTTGTTTTGCTGTAATCCTAATTAATCTAATTAATCTGTCCTGCTAATTATGGATTTCCGCAAAATAACGCCTGCTTCCATTCAATATTTAAAATATAGATTACATTAAAGTTTTACTGCCTCAACAACCTATATCGCGACCACATAACTCGCGTATCGCCTGCGCGGTAGGAGGGGAGCGGGGGGAGATGTTGGTGGGTGGGTGAAAGGTGTGCGCGGAACAGAGAGCTTAAGCTACGTTTACACAATGGCGTATGCTGGCCCACTGCAGGCCATCGCACAACTGTAGGCCACGATCACTTGGTGTGTACACAATGGCGCATGGCTCATTGCTGCCCGGTGAGGCACTTGCGATGGACGTGGAAGTAGTTTAAGGCGAAATCAACGACTCTGCGCGCGAAATTCAAAATTTTCGTGGTTTTTTGCAATTTGTATGCTAGTTACAAGCAGAGATTTTTATATAAATAAACACGTGAAGACGACTGGAATTCCCGCAATTTGACTGCCATGAGCCTACTATGTCTTATTACCTTAAAAATTGCGAAAACCACAAAAAATTTGAATTTCGCGGGCACACCCGTGGCATGCTCCTTACGTACATGACTAAGTAATTTTTTATCATTTTTAGGCAAACCATGAACAATCTGCTGAGCGAAATGCTTGCAGAACCATCAGGAGAATTTGATAATTCGAATTTATCAATAATTTAATAATTATTAATTTGAATTTAGTAATTTAATTTTGTTGGAAGTAGTCGCAAAAAAAGAATACACTGTTCAGCGGTCGGTGGCGAACTGAGCAATGGACCATTGTGTGAACACTACAGACCACGCAACGCCACGATTCCTTTGAAGTGTGCGCCAAAAACCGACAACTTCCCGATCGCGCGCCATCGTCGACCATTGCCCGCCATTGCATACCATTTCCCCGTGTACACAATGGCGATGGCCTGCAGTGGGCCAGCATACGCCATTGTGTAAACGCTACTTTACGTCAAATCCTCCGCGCACACCTCTCACCCACCCGCCAACATCTCCCCCCGTCCCCTCCTCCCCGCAGGCGATACGCGAGTTATGTGGTCGCGTTATAGTCTGTATGCCCACTTAAGGCAAAGGCCTCCTCCAATTTACACACTCCTATCCACGCCCACATACACACTCCTATGATAAAATTGGTCAAGTGCGAGTCGCGCCTGCAACACCTATCCACCTTCAAATCAAGCAAAATAATGGGAATACCTTAGATATATATATATATATTTTTTTGTATTTGTTATTATAGCGGCAATAGAAATACATCATCTTTGAAAATTTCAAGTGGCTAGCTATCACAGTACAGTAGAGTTACAGCCAAGTGACAGACTGATGGGCAGACGGACAGCGTAGTCTTAGTAATAGAGTCCCATTTTTACCCTTTGCGTATGGAACCCTAAAAACGAACATATTGATAAATTATATGCAAATTATAATTAACAACACAGGATTCTGCAAATACCAGGATCCAGCAGGATTGATATTGTCCAGTCCTGCAAATCTCAGGATTAGAATTTTCCTGCAGGAAAGCATTTCCTAATCACGGTTATAAAGATACAGCCTGGTGACAAATGGACAGACAGCAGTCTTAGTAATAGCATTATTTTTAACCTTTGAGGTACGGAACCCTACAAAGGTAATGATAGAAATTAGAGATCTTTACCTGCATCCTCCAATTCTGGGATGGTGTCATCAGAGTCGCTGTCTGATGATGCTGTCTCTTCTTTGCGCTTCTCTGTCATGGAGGCGGTGGCTTTGTCTAGTTCTGTCAATTCTGGCATTGTGTGTGTTGGTTTAGAAATGGCTGAAATTTAAAAAAAAACGGCTTTTTAGCCATGAATGAATTAAAACAATTTTAGTATGTGACTACACTAAGTAAGAGCATAACTTATAAGTAACTCCAAACTGCTTGTACTTTTATTAGTAAGGACAAATAGCTTAAAAACATTCGGGTACTTATGATTGAAAAAAAATATGCAAATGCGTTGTTGTTTTTTCCTTAGTAGAATGAAATATAAAATATGAAACTTACAATAATTTACTTCTGTAGATTGAACCAGACTAAAGTACATAAGTACGAGTTTTTATGACAAAAATGATTAAAACGTTGTTCGGTGTTCTATCGAAATATGAAGTGTATATTTTACATACAGTGAATTCCTAAGTATTTTAACGCTTTTGCTACGTTTAATATATTCTATACCTTACGTTGTACAATATTTACTAAGTATTTTATTGATCGAACAATGCCGCTAAGAAACGGCGCGGGGTGTCTTATTAAACAATATTAATAAAAATAATTCGCTCACTAAGTTCAATTATCACTGCTTAACACAATAACGAAACAAAAATACACCAATTGATCGCGATCTCCTGGGCATTTTCGGATTATTTACCTTGGTTTAGGAAATTATTTTCAGTAAAGAATTCTTCGAATTTATTTTCGATTTGACAAGAATTTATGTCATTGTCACTTGACAGTGACACTTCTGACAGTTGACAAGTGGAATAAATGACAGTATGTGACAGTTGTTTTTAATAAATGGAAAATATTTTTACAAAATTTAAAAGTGCAATTTGATTAAAAGTATTGCATAAAACCATACTCTCCCATTGACCTTTTTGCATTTTGTAAATGCAAACACAGCACTATAACTAGTTATTAGTGGTTAATTATAATTTTTTAACTGGCAATTAATTTTGTTGTTGTCATCGAGATGTCAGCACCATGATCAGCACTCATCTATGCTAGTGTTGTACATTGCTTAAATATATTATCGACTATCGACTTTGAGCATCATCATCGACATCATTATCATCATCGACATCATTATCATCAACTGCACTACGGCCCCTTGTGGGCCCGACTCTGTTCCAGAAGATTCCTCCGTAAGGCCTCTGTCCATTGTGTTCGCTTCCTAATTCCTTACTCCCACAGCCTTTCATCCTTTTTACACCACCCAGCCAGGAAACTTACGCATCGCAATCGTTTGCTTAACAACTATATTTACATTTTTATTAACCCGAGCTGCCCCTGCATGATTAAGTACCTACTTTCCGCTTTGAGTGAATGGAAAATTCCATTTCCCACGAAAAGTATTTGGTAGTAGACCTAAAATAGGTATGAAAAAATGTAGTACATGATGAAAACAAGTTCTTGGTGAGGTAAAAATGACTCGATGAGGTAAAAATGATTCTTCCCGTACCTACTTCACATAAATGATGTTAAATTTATGCCTATCAGGACTATGTTTTTTTTCATCAGCACTATGTAATAAGCCAATCTTGTGAAAATAAAATTAGGAACATTTAATTACAACCAATATTAATTAAATAGAAACACAAAAACCATAGAGAATGTGTATAAATTTGTATATTTAGATATCAAACTCAGATTTGCGTGTTCTATATAGGTACTTTATGTGTGTGTTTGAGGGTTCCACAATTTCAACCGGAGGCCGATATTGCTATTTATAACCAATAACAGCGATGGTTGGAATCATCGATATTAAACGGTATATTAATATCACTCATACATACATCACTATACATAATTTTTTAATGAAAATTGAAATCAATCGGGTTTTTTTCTAGTCCGAGGCCACGACCGTAGAACTTCGAAGGCTTATTATCCCAAAATAAATAAATAATCGCTTTATTTATCTTAAAAACCACGTTATCCCACATATTAATACGATAGTGATATTCTTGATAGCAAGTGAATTAATCAGCTGGCATAAATGCTAGGTTCGCTAAATAAAGTGTATTCGTTCAGTCCAAAGTGCGTTTTGTAATTTGTTTTTGTTGTGACTGTATTTTTTGTGACCCAAGATGTCTCTGGAGGAAAAGTTTCATGCAGCCGTTAATGTTATACGGAGTTTGCCTAAAAGTGGTATGTATAATAGTCCTAATAGTTCGTTTTCTGTCTTACCTATTTACTAATTGTCTTTGATTAAATTACTTAGTTAAGTACTAAAGAAAACTTTCTTTATCTTCTTTATTTAATAGTGAGTTTATCTTTTAAATAGTACCTATGCGAACCTAAACAGACACTGACACAAATTAGTCAGAGATAGAATGTTTGTAGTTCTAAAAACAAAGTCATGAATTATTGCCGACCTCCATGGCGCAGTGGCGGTGCGCTCAGATTCGAGGTCGCGGGTTCGGTTCCCGCCATGGGCCACTTTGGAATTTTATAATTTTCAAATTGGCTCAGGTCTGGTCTGGTGGGAGGCTTTAGCCGTGGCTGGTTACCACACTACCAGCAAAGACGCACCGCCAAGCAATTTAGCGTTCCGGTGCGATGCTTGTAGAAACCGTTGGGGTAAATTTACTTACCCTTCCAAGTTAGTACGATAACATCTTAGGCTGCATCATCACTTACCATCAGGTAAGATTGCAGTCAAGTACTAACTTGAAAAGAGTAAAAAAAAGGAATCACAACCTAAACAGTTACTGATACAAACTAGTAGAATGTTTGTACCACCGGAATAGTTCTAAAATCAAAGCTATGAATTATTTACATTGCCTCCTAGAGGTTAAGACTTTGGCCACAATGCATATTAAGTTTTCAGAGGCAAATATAGTAACATGTTATGATTAAGAAAAATCTAAAACGTAGGCGTAGCTTAAGTTAGATTAGTTAGTTATATTATCTGTAGCCTCACCAGAGCAACAGTCACTTAAGTGACTCCGCTCTTAAAATGAGAATAAAAAAAATATATAGTAACATGTAGTTATGTAAATATACTTAATATTTACATAACTATATGTTACTATATTATGTACAACATAATTTGTTTTACTTCTACAGTAAAACAAATTATGATGACTGATGAATTATGATGAAAGAAAACATGATGGCTTGGTATTCCTTGTATGACATTTTTGAAGGTCTGCAATCATCTGTTTCAATTCTCATCAGCAAAGTTTCTGAGGACAGGTAGTAAAGAAGAATATTCTGGTGAGTTAGTTGTGGACTTCTTCTCGGTGCAGGATGTGCCAGAACCATAGTAAACTTAGTTTAAGTTCTTTAAAATCTTGTCACCATTAGGTATACTAGGTATTGATCATTGACTATTTATTAGTGCCTCTAACTTAGGCCTACGTTAAAGATCGTTTTTGCATCAAGCCTTGAACAGTTTGGAAATGATAAGGTTCAAAATGGGACCAGGCTGGAAACTAAGTTATCTTCTTTAGGACTCTACTTTTATCTATTGGTGTTTGTCTGTCTGTCCATCCGTCCGTCCGTCCGTCCATCTGTCCGTCCATTGAAATTTTGATCTGGTTTTCACCCCCATTTTAAATAAAAATGTTTTTTTTTATGATTGGAAATGAAGTTGGGCTATTATTACCTACAATGATTATGAATTTCATGTAGATATCTTTAATAGTTACTGAAATAAAGGGTTGTGAGACACAGACAGACAGATAGACAGATGGACAACAAAGTGATCTTATAAGGGTTCTGTTTTTTTTTTATTTTGAGGTATGGAACCCTCAAAAGAGAAAAACCCTTATAATGCATAATAGTAGTTTATGAAACGGTTGCATAATTGGGGGTATTAAAACATGAGTGTGAGTTTAAAAAACGAGCCGCAGGCGAGTTTTTTAATACCTTATTATGTAGAGTTTCATACACTACTTTATCTACGCTCAAATTATCTTAAACTCTTGGTAATATATTTTGTCAAAACTCACACTTACATAATATCATCGCTGTACATCTTACCAATTCGACTGTCTATAACTTTGCTTTTCAGCATCACTGCTAGACATTTTCAGTGCAAACTTTTTGACTAAGTAATAAAAACAATAAAATAAAAGTTAAATAATAATAGCGCGTATGGTACCAAAATGTTGGTGCAACATCAGGTGATATCTATTTATCTGTGGTCAATTGGGGTAGGTTTAGCGGGAAACGTTATGATTGGTATCGCAAAAGCGCGCGAAGCTCATTGACCAATCGCACTCAGTTCTTGTCCTCTTAAAAATGGAAGTAAACATTACCACAGAATATCAAGACCATAAAATTATAGCACTACCACAGAACATAAAAAATATCAATAAAATATCGGCAAAACACTGAGACATCAAGTACCGAATGTAATAACCCTGTACATGTTTTATGCAAATAAATGATATTATTATTATTACCCCAGATAAAAATACAGGAACCCAGAGTCGCGTATCGTAATGGAAATTATACAACTTTCTTGAAATATTTCCATAGTACATCGTAGTTATAATGAATAACTTTTTAATAATTTTATGAAGTCTGTGAATAAAGTAGGTCAATATGTGACACATTTTGATTTCATAATTCGAACTTTAAGCAATGAGCGTAGATATTATAATGCGTCTGAAATGTGGTTTATCACTTTACATCTGATGATTAACTTGCTTGTCTTGTCATTATTTGCTATAAAAAATGCATAATTACGTACTTAGTGTGGGTATGACCAATGTTTAAACTGGTAATGTGTAAATAACTCCTTTAGTAATGTTTAACTGCAATGTAACTGTTTGAAAAATCAATATTGTTATAGCTTAAATTGTTTGACTAATAGGCCGTAGATGGCTTTTATTTATGTCCTCCTTGCTCTATCTTCTTCTTTATATCCCTGGGACTTTAATTTAGCCTATTACCGAAAAAAAATATGAGCGTGTTTGGAAATGATTATTACTACTGAATTAAAGTAAAAAGAAAACATCAACTCCATTACAATTTCCGATAAAATAAAAAAAAAACGGAGATTGTGGGAGCAACTCTTGGGAAAACTTTTTATCGTGAATTATTTTCCCAATTTGTATTTCTTTACTGAGCAAATTTAGTGAGCTCAACTCCAACTTATTTTGTAGAGATCACCAATAAGAATGAAGAACCAGGATATGGGCATCCGAACGATTTACATAAACCTTTTTCGTATACAAGCAAACAGTAGCGCCATCTGTCAGAATTCTATATAGGTGTCTGCTGAGCGAACTACAGCGTGGCCTTACTGTTCGCGCCGTCCGGGTATCAGCCCCTAGATTGTCTAAGAAAAACGTTTTCACCGTTATCGTAATTGTTTACTAATTCTGCCCACTGATTGGGTTCCTGATTTGCGTCAGCCAATCGCGGGGCAGAATTCGCTAACGATTACGATAACGATAATTATACGTTTTTTTTTACGCAATCACACTCAGATTTTTTTTTTATGCCTACTGTAAAGATTTTATATTTCAACATAGGAAAAGACAAGGTAAAGATGATACTGGGGGGCTCCGCCAAGCAACCTCCACGAGTGCCCGAGTGCTACGGTGCCCCTCTGTAGCGCACGGGCCGGTGCTCCCTGGTAACGTCGGTTGATAACCGACGGCGAATAGCTTGGCCCGGCGGATAGGTGACGTTTCTTCGCGTGTCCCTCTGATTCCCAGCAGAGGGCACAGTGTCGAAACGCAACAACCCCGGAGGAGGAAGAAAACCTCATTAAAAAATTACAGGCGGGGGCGGAAACGCCCACAAGTCCCTTCGGGGCACTACGAGGAAGACAACCTCGTAAAAAAATCATCGAAGTGGGCGGGAACGCTCGTCGAGAGGGATATTTACGGCGGCACATCCCTCTCGCAGGAGACGCGCCGGTTGCTGGGGTGCGAACACCTTCCTTCGGCGACCGGTGCCGGCCTGTGGGTGACGTACGTAAGGGGTTCTGGCGTCCGTCACCCGAATTCCACCGACAGGCCGAGGTGTTGGCGCGACCTGTTCGGGACGCGCCTCCCAGGAGGGTCGGCAGCGGCCAGGCTGCCGGCAGCAGCGGCGGGACCTGCCGCTTCGGTGGCGGGTCGAGGCCTGGCGGGAGTGCGGTGAATACGCAAGTGAATCCCGTACTCCCGCCAACGAGGTCCGTCGTGGCAAAGCACAGGTTTTAGTGGGTGCAAGCCCCACATAACCCCTCCGTGTCCCCTGACGGAGGGGTATGCGTCAGGCATTTCCTGTGGGTAAAAAAAAAAAAGGTAAAGATGATACTGACATTCCTGTAATTTAACTGCTATATATAAGTCTATGGTTACCAGCTTACAAATTGCGAAGCACGAAATAAAATTTGAATGCGCCGGCCAACTCTGTTAAGTTCGCAAATAAAATAAAAGCACACTAATTAGTATCCAGTGAAGGTAACCAATTCGAGCCGAAGCGGCGCGGCGCCGGCGAAAAAAATGGAAAGTTTCGTTATGCAACAACTTTATACCACTCACAATTTGTAACCATCGAAATTCGGAACAGTCTCCTACCGAAAAACTGTTCGTCGTCCACCCGACCATCCGACAGCCGATATGTTGGTCGGCGACGGCATCCCATGCATTTAAATAGTCGTTACACACGACATATTACGACAGCCGACAACCCACAAACCGGACACCGATATTAATTGGCTGTGTCGCTGATATCGCGCCGACATGTCGGTTTGAGGTCCGACATATCCGACATATAGGTCGGTTTCTGTTATATTCTTCCGCGACGCTGCATGTCGCACCTACCAACCGTGAGAGTGAGGAACACAAATTTTTTAATAAATCCCCTTTAAAAGGTAGACAGATGTTTTTTCACAGGAGACTGTTATAAAATCGATTGGCCTTAAGTTATATTTTATTCAAGACAGCTTGAGCACCTAGGTACCTAAAGAAGGACTACAAAGTGATCCAATAAGGGTTCCGTTTGATTAATTCGAGGTACGAAACCCTTTTTAGGGTTCCTTACCAAAATGGTTAAAATGAAACCCTTATATTATGGGTATCATCCGAGTGCGAAAATATTGGACTATATATATACATGGTAGGCAATGTATTTTGCGAGCATAACGTTTATGCATCTACATGTTTTTTTTTTCGTAAAAACTTTGGTCAAAAATACGCAAAATTCATTGCCATAATCTTACGATGTTTAAAATTAGCCTACTATTTGCGAAAAACTAAATAAATTTTGATTTTCGCGGGCAACTTGGACCAAAACCCGCTAACATAGAAGTTATTTTGCACATCTTCAAGGGTCTGACCTGAGTAGATATAAGGTTTTTATTTTGCACATCTTCAAGGGTCTGACCTGAGTAGATATAAGGTTTTTATTTTGCACATCTTTAAGGGTCTGACCTGAGTAGATATAAGGTTTATTTTGCACATCTGCAAGAGTCTGACCTGAGTAGATATAAGGTTTTTATTTCAATTCGATATCTCCAGTTCTCCACGCGTTCCCGAGGTAAAGAGTCTTGACAGACAAACAGATAGACAGATAGACGAACAACAAAGTCGACCGAATGGCGTAGTGGTTGCGAACTTGCTGTCTGCGCCGGAGGTCGTGGGTTCGATTCCCACTACTGGTAAATGTTTGTGTGATGAGCATGAATGGTTTCCAGTGTCTGGGTGTTTTTCAATATTATATTTATGTGTATTAGTAGGTGTGTATGTATATTTATAAGTTATCTCGTACCCATAACACAAGCTATCGCTTACTTTGGGGCTAGATTGCGATGTGTAAAAATGTCCCGTATTTTATTATTATTTGAAGTGTTCCTATAAAAGTTTCGCTTTTCTCATAAAAAAGGTAAATTAAATAACAGTACATACCTAGTATATATATTTATGTTGGATACTTAAAACTGGATTGATATAAAAATAAACCAGTCTCAACTGAAGGTCACCATACAAAGTCTAGTTAGGTATATATATTTAGATATCTAGGTGGTTAATCTGGTTTATTACTAGGTAATAAAAGTCTGTGCACACTTTTCTGTGTGATATCCTGATAGCCCAGTGGATCAAACTTCTGCATCATAAAAGGTAGTAGGTTCGAATTTTCAACAGGCAACTATGACTTTATACAGGACTGCCCAAAAAAAAGGAGTATAATATTTTTAGGGGGTAGGCTTATGTATGTATGTATGTGAGTTTCTTTATTCCACCATAACTTCTGAACTATTGAAATGATTTGGACTTATGGGGTATCGTTAGAATCCTTACATCATTTCGAGTAACGAAGGCCATATTTTTTTTGGAAAAATTCGTTAAGTACCCTCTACACAATGGCGTATGCTGGCCCACTGCAGGCCATCGCCATTGTGTACAGGGGGAAATGGTATGCAATGGCGGACAATGGTCAACGATGGCGCGCGATCGGGCAGTTGTCGGTTTTTGGCGCACACTTCAAAGGAATCGTGGCGTTGCGTGGTCTGTGGTGTTCACACAATGGCCCATTGCTCAGTTCGCCACCGACCGCCGTAAACAACTTCCACGTCCATCGCAAGTGCCTCACCGGGCAGCCCGCAGCAATGAGCTATGCGCAATTATTGTGTAAACACCAAGTGATCGTGGCCTACAGTTGTGCGTTGCAAAACATGGCCCATCACAAGCCATTGTATACAGGCTACTTTAGGTTTTTTCGCTCTATAATATGTCTATTGGCTCGAACTACGTAGTGTTACTTAATTTCGAATGCGGCAGTTGTAGTTTATTGCTTGAGTTTTCATAATTGTTTGTAAGTAGATAAGTTGGTCGTATATAATATACTTTCTTTCTTCCTTGCATTTTCCCACGTTATGTGGGGTCGGCACAACATGTCTTCTCCTTCCATTCGCTCCTATCAGCCGTCAACTCGCAATCCACTGCTTTCACACGCATATCTTCTTTCACGCAATCCATCCATCTCTTCTTCGGTCTTCCTCGACTTTTTCGTCCCTGCACATGCATACTCATCGTTCTTTTAGTGACATGACTGTCATCCATCCGCATAACATGTCCATACCACGCTAACCTTTTACTCCTCATCTTTTCTGTTATTGGCGCAACTTTCAAACTTCCTCTTATGTACTCGTTCCTTATCCTATCCATTCTCGTCACACCACACATCCATCTCAACATTCGCATTTCGGTCGCACGCACTCTTCTTTCATCTGTCCTTTTACCGCCCAACACTCTGATCCATACAACACGACAGGTCTGACGACCGTCTTATAAATTTTCCCCTTAACTTTAAGAGGCATTCCTGGATCGCATATAGTTGGTCGTATACATACGAAATATATAAAATTCTCTCGATTTTCTTTGTTACCAAACTCCTCCGAGACGGCTGGACCGATCGTTATGAAACTTTCAGTGTATATTATCTGGGTCCGGGAGCAGGTTATCTATTTTTCATACCCATAAGTGAAAAAAATACAGGGCAAAACAACGTTTGCTGGGTCAGCTAGTACGAAATGTAAAATTCTCTCACATTCCTTTGTTACCAAACTTCTCCGAAACGGCTTGACCGATCGTTATGAAACTTTCAGTGTATGATCACTGGGTCTGGGAGCAGGTTGTTATCTATTTTTTTTATATCCCTATGAGAAATAGTTTATATGGAAATAAAACAATTGTCGGTTGAGCTAGTAATAGTAAAATTTGAATTTTTGAGCACTAGTTTAATGTGTACAGTCCGTTAAACCAGTAAAAGCTGTAGTAATTAGGTATGCAAGGTTAACAAGTCCATTCGCTAGTTGGATTAATTTTAACTCGAAATGCATAAAAATTAGATAGTTTTACGTAAACACTAGATTTCACCCGCGGCTCCGCCCGTATGAAATTGGGGGTTTTACACCGATAAACTTTAGGATATGGGCATCCGAACGATCTACGTAAACCTTTTTCGGACAAGCAAACAGTAGCGCCATTTGTCAAAATTCTATAGGTGGCTGCTGAGTGAACTACAGCGTGGACTTACTGTTGGTGGCAAAACAAGCATTTTTGACACCGATAAACTGGTGTCAGTTTTTCGCGCCGTCCGCCATGTCCAGGGTATAATATATCTATTGTCACAGTACAAACTTGTGGGTAAAAAAGCTTCCGACGATAAAATCAGTAAGTATTTGAGTCAGCACATCCTTATTCATACAAAAAAAGTTAATTTTTTCAAGTGAAAATACCCATTTATATGTAAAATTGTAAAGCAATGCCGTCTAGACTCAAACGTCCGTTGACCGTTTCGCTATGACTAGATTTTAGATGTAATATAAGATAAATTAAAAATTTGTTTTTTTTTTCGGCTACCAAAAACGCGATTTTTATCGATGGTTTCTTATTGCTAGAACTTTGTTAGCTGACCCGGCAAACGTTGTTTCGCCCTATACATTTTTTCTCACTTAGGGGCTATGGCTTTTTGCTTGACGGGCCACAGTGGCGCCACCTTTTTTCAATGCAGCAGCGTGGTCTTCTCCGAAGGGAATGAGTCTCTTCGGGGGTACGGGCCTCGAGGCTTGCCTCCTTACCCGGGCGATGTGTCGCGGAGGCGCAGCGCTCCCGGTGTCGTTCTTCTAGCCCCGGTAAGGGGCTAAGGCCTCGCCGTCCTAGCTTGTGGCCTGTGGGTCTTGATTAGCTGGTGACCCCAGGGATGTCGGGGTCCAGTTGAGTGAACCTCGCGTCGTCATCATCGTCTCCATAGCCGTCTACGCGCAATCGCGCGGGGGACGGAGACCGCAGGAGCTCGCGAGGTAGCGGACGCCCCGTTGGTGGTCGATCGAGGAGTGGTGCGATCCCGTGGAGATGCGCGCACGGCCCGTAGTCCGCGCGAGCGAACAGGCGCTGTGCGAGGGTGCGGACAAATTCCTCCACGGTGGGCGTCCTGGTGGCCTGCTTTTTCAATGCCCTGTTGGCTAATCTCTGTTCAGATTGGTCTGTGTTTGAAATTCTTTCGTAAAAACTAAGTTCATAATGCTCATATTATACAGACTGGTATAAATTAATATTGCATGCTTTTTATACTAATGACAATAATATTATTTTATGTACCTACGCATAAAATCAATATTGTTATCATTATATTAAGTACTTACAGATATTATTAATAATTTATGTCAACAAGAGAGTCAATCAACTATAACTATTATGTCGATATCACTTATCAGTACCACAAGTTTTTTAGGTCATATCTTGTACAATATTTTGCCCACGATTTCACCCGTATGTGTTTGATTTTGGGTTTAAAACATCCGTTGAAATCTTGGATTTTAACGTTAAAATTTGAAATGTGCTTATTAGTAAACTTCTTTTTAACGCCATTTTGGAGTTCGGTACCCAAATGGTAAATATAACGGGACCCTATTATTGAGACTTCGCCGTCCGTCCGTCCGTCTGTCATCACTCACCAGACGGTATCTGACGGTTCAAGACCGTGATAGTTAGACCGTGGTTAGACCACTTAGACACTTGAAATTTTCACAGATGTATTTCCGTTGCCGCTATAACAATAAATAATAAATAATAGAACAAAATAAAGATAAAAGGGTTTAGGTTAAAGGGATACAAAGGTTTGCTGTATGGGATACAACAAACGTGATTTTTTGCTCGTTCTTGGTCGATGATCCAGAACATCTAATATTACTCTACTTGTATAGTCGTAGTAGTAGGGTTTAATTGAGAGTTCAGGCTTCTGCATGATTATTGTTACGGCCCCTTGCCTGTCCAGACGAGAGCTCAGTTCCCGGGCCCATAGAGGAACGAGCCCGGACAGGTCGAGGGGGGACCGACTAGTGAGACTACGCGGGATCACTAGTGTACGATCAGTCTCGGGTCGGATGACGGCATCCAATCCGAGTCGGATAGTAATCGAGTCTCACTAGTCGATCAGTGGAAATAGTAATCAGCGACTTTTACTAGACTACTACGGCAATCGTCAACTCGGGCAGCGACAGCCTTCGACAATAGAATCACATAGACAAGAAAAATAGAAGGCCACTAACCTGGTTGATGCATGCGACGATACTCGATGCGACGCCCCCTGTAGTGGATGTGGGACAGTATGTGGCGTGAAAGTGTAAATGTGTGTGTAGGTGTGTGTGTGGGGCTTGCAACCGTAGGGCCTCTGCACCAATCAGCTCCCAGACACGTCAAACACGAACACAGCTCCAATCGTTCGTTCGCCTCCTATGAGTGGAGTGCTCAATGCAGCAGCACAGTGGATCACAACACGCAACAATGAACGCGACGGTCAAGATATGTCAAGCGTTCAGGCTGGCTTCAAACTCCAACAAACACTCAAGCGAATAAATAAAGTACGTGATTCACGACACACCACAAGGTCAACGGTTAATATCAGCGCGGTCCACAATTATTTAACTACCGCGAACTTTCTCGCCGCTCAGAAAGTATTTCAATAATTCGCAACAATGCACTATCTGAGCCTCGCGGCTGGACACGCGTGTTACTAGGTGGCTCCGGCGAGCGTAGCGAACTCCCAAAAAAGGCCGGGACAACCACTACTCAATGTCACAAACACGCGTGCAATGTCCAAAAAACCCAGCGATATCACAGCGCAAGTCGAGGCGGTCCCCAAACAATCAGGTCCGGGGAAAACAAACCGCGGCACGAAAACGACTCAGGCGCCTCAAAAACGGGCGTCCCGTTGCGCAGTTATTCGATAACTAAACACCCGCGCAAATATAAACGTGGCTACTCAAACGTAGTAATTTACGTCTCGCGACTACGCGTTTCAAAGACGACAAGTGATCAAATTACTTCAGCCACGCGCGGGGGACCGTTAAGTTTGTCGGTCGACAGCAGACTCGCTCCACAAGATGAGTTCACGAATACGCACAAAAGGTCGCGCCCCCACATAAAACTGTCTACAAGAATTGACGCGGTCCAAGAAGTACGTTTCTTGGGGTACAAACCGCCGGGGCAAAAGGGGCGCCGCAAAAAACCCAGCCGCACGCAAGGCTGTTGCTAGCTGACTCGTATCGTGCTTAATACTGGAGCGCACCGAAGTCGCCGCGTCATTGCAGGCATAAAAAATCTCGGCGACCGATGCGCGAGCGGGATAGGAAGATAAGCGTTTCCGCGAGTTGGAGCGGGAGCGCACGATTCGATACAAAAAACTCGCCGTAACCAAAGCGTGAGCGAGACGCGCGGATGAGGGCTTCTGCGGGTTAGAGAGAGAGAACACGATTCAATACAACACAATGGCTCGGCGCTCGCGCGGGCTATGTCCCGCGTAAACAATCCCCCGCTCCGAATCTAAGAATGTAGATTCGCTAATCAATAGGCCGTTGGGACAACGTGGCCACGGCACGTTGCAATACGGAGTCCCCTACAAAACCTCGGCCAGCCGCGGAACGCCATCCGATCCAAATAACAGTTTAACAATGCGTCCACGACGCAAAATAGTGGGAGTAGATTAGATTCTTTAAGCATAACAAGATCTCCCATCCTAGACATGGCGGTGCCTACACAGTGCTTGCTCTCAACAATGAAGTCGACGACCTCCTTCAAATAACGATTGGTTCCCTTATAATTAGTCCAGCAGTCTGTCCGAACCAAATCGGGTAGGCCGCGACGGCTCACGAGGCGGCCCAGAGTGGCCACGAACGCCTCCGTGCTGAGGGCACTGACAAGTCCCAAGTGGACTGCCTTGGTTGCAAGGCAACCAAGGACGCACAAGTAGGCCTCAAAAGACCGAGCATTCTTAAGGTTAGAGCTCTTAACTAGAAAAGGACCGGCAAAATCGGTTCCAACACCGGCGAAAGGTCGAGCAGCCTTTACGCGGTCCGCAGGCAGGTCACCCATCACCAGCAGTGCAATGGATGCCTCCAAACGATAGCAAGCAATACAGTTGAAGATCACGCTTCGAATGGTTCGTCGGCCTGCCAAATCCAAACTCACGCTGCAAATGGCTGAGAGGGTATTGCAACCCGCATGAGTATTTAAAAATGCCAAGATTATGGACCGAAGTCCGGAGCCAACACAGGACAATCTCACTGTCCGACCACGCAAAAACGTCCACCATGTTTACCAGAGACTTCCAAGAAGCGTGGACGTGGTTTAGTAACCGGGTCAATAGTTGGCTCCACAAGTTCAACTTAGAGATTGTTAGACGAGACCTGATAGATGCAACCTTGCACTTAGCTAGGACAAGGTGTAATGAGACTTGCCCTGAAGCGCTCACCCACCACGACGACGCAATCCAGCGCTGTGATCCGAGATCTAGCAGCGCGCGTACCATTAGCCACTCACCCTTCGGGTTAAACACCCTGACCAAAGCCGTTGGTAAAAGTACAGTCTGGCAGACCGGCTTAGGGTCGTTCAAATTGTCAGGTGAGGTGGCGGTGGTGGGAGCCAAGGCAGCAGTAAGTCAACGGGAGTTGCCCCTTTCGGGCAACTCCTCTAGCCTTGGGCGCTCGTAAGGGCCTTCTTGGGGAACTTCTATCACATCAAGAGGTGTGGTGCCCCCAGGGCACACCCAAGCGTCCCTCCCGGTCTGAGGGGGTCTGGCCTGGTACGACAGCCGCGGGACGACGTAGTGCGGAGGGGGGTGTCCAGACCATCGAGGGAGGTGTCGCTCCAGCCTGGGGTATTCAGCCAGAGGAGGGGAGGACCTCCTTGGATCAGGCTGGGCGACGGCAAAACCTCCCTCAGGGTTGACAGAGGGCGGAACGCCCCCGCCCCTGGAGGGCTGCACCCCCGCCCGAGGGGGGGGTGAAGCCCTATCAAAACCAGGGGCCGAACTGAAAGTGTCACCACGCCGTCTATCGGCTGGGCCTGTGACCGGAGAGGAGACTCCACTCCTGCCGGGTGTCTGCTCAACCACCTCCTGCCTACCGACGCCATTGCGGTCGAGGCAAAGAATAGGAAGGTGGTTGCCCTGACAATGTGGGCAAGGCCGTTGGTGCTGGCAGTTGCGTTGCAAGTGCCCACCTAAGCAAGAGTAGCACCAACGGCGCTCCCTTGCGATGGCCCTACGTGACTTGGGCGGTCTCTCCAAGAATTTAGGGCAGTCGGTCGTCGTGTGCGTAGAAGCACGGCAATAGTGACAGGGGGTCACCTCGGTCGCAGCAAGACCACTAAAGTTTAGAATTGGGCGGCGTCCAGTCTCCTGCGCTAATTCTGGCTGCTTGGAACCCCTGGTGGAAGTCGTGGGTTTAGAAGGTGGCGTCGGTCGAGCCGGCTCCTTTGCCGGTGTTCCCGAGGCCACGGCATTCTCCACCTGGCGGCTCTGTTCCTCAAGGAACTTTAAGAGGTCACTGAACGGGGGTATATAGTTAGCCCCGTCCCCGCCGTACCTCTCTTCAAATCGGATCCGCAGATCGAGAGGCAGGCGGGACAGAACCAGGTGAAGAAGCCAGAAGGACCACTGATCCACCGGTAAGTCAAGTTGTCGAAGGGCGTTGCAAGCAACCACGACTGGGTCAATGATCACCTCCCGGAGACGTGCTAGGTCTTTCAAAACCGGGAGGGATATTAACTCCATCATGTGCGCGTCAGCAAGGCGGCGCACATTGGCGTAGCGCCTCTCGAGGAGTTCTCTGGCCGTGGAGTAGCTGGCGTCAGACAACTTCAAATGGCAGACTACCCCCAGTGCCTCCCCTTGAAGGGAGGTCCGCAAATAGGCCATTTTTTGGCCTGGGGATAGGTCGCGGCGGGTATGGACTAGACTGTCGAAGATGGAGATGAACCCCATCCAGTCTTGAAGCCGCCCACCAAAGTGTGGAAGGTCCAAAGTAGGCAGCCGACCCAATAGGGCGGGCTGCTGCTGCGGGCGAGGCGACTCGCACAGAATGCTCTTTCGAGCCTCACGATTCATTTTGGCCCCAGCCTCGAGCACATCGTCTGTGAACTCGAAGAACTGTTCGTAGTCCTTCTGGGCCGATTCTCGCGCCTCGTCGTCCTCCACTGTAGCAAGGAATTCCGAATAGGCCTCTTCAAAATGGGCTCGTCTGGCTGGGAGCTGCTCAAGGCGGTGGAGCAAGCTAGCCGTCCTGTCTGGACGAGTAATAAGCGCATGCGCGCTAGCTGCCCACCGCAGCTCATCCTGCATACGGCGCACCGGAGGCTTATGCGAAGGCATGGCGAGACTGCGCGAGAATAATTACAAGGAAGCACGAAACCAAAAAATAAAACAACAAGGAAGTAGAACAAGCACAGATGCAAACACCAACACGTGCAGAACGCTAATCAAGGTCGCGGTTAACAAACGCGCGGCACGCGGTAAATAAACGCGGCGTTGCTACAAAAACGCGTGGTGTAGCGGTACAATAATCTGTGGCCGTTAACGCGGCGTATCGGTCCGACACGTGGCGTACCGCGCCTACAAACGTGTGACCGACAGAGATACGCGACGAATTAAATACGCGCAACAAATATCGATATCGACGCGCCGAACGTGTAAAAGCCGCTTAACCAAAAGGCGCGAAACCACGCTCTGCTACCACGTGTTACGGCCCCTTGCCTGTCCAGACGAGAGCTCAGTTCCCGGGCCCATAGAGGAACGAGCCCGGACAGGTCGAGGGGGGACCGACTAGTGAGACTACGCGGGATCACTAGTGTACGATCAGTCTCGGGTCGGATGACGGCATCCAATCCGAGTCGGATAGTAATCGAGTCTCACTAGTCGATCAGTGGAAATAGTAATCAGCGACTTTTACTAGACTACTACGGCAATCGTCAACTCGGGCAGCGACAGCCTTCGACAATAGAATCACATAGACAAGAAAAATAGAAGGCAACTAACCTGGTTGATGCATGCGACGATACTCGATGCGACGCCCCCTGTAGTGGATGTGGGACAGTATGTGGCGTGAAAGTGTAAATGTGTGTGTAGGTGTGTGTGTGGGGCTTGCAACCGTAGGGCCTCTGCACCAATCAGCTCCCAGACACGTCAAACACGAACACAGCTCCAATCGTTCGTTCGCCTCCTATGAGTGGAGTGCTCAATGCAGCAGCACAGTGGATCACAACACGCAACAATGAACGCGACGGTCAAGATATGTCAAGCGTTCAGGCTGGCTTCAAACTCCAACAAACACTCAAGCGAATAAATAAAGTACGTGATTCACGACACACCACAAGGTCAACGGTTAATATCAGCGCGGTCCACAATTATTTAACTACCGCGAACTTTCTCGCCGCTCAGAAAGTATTTCAATAATTCGCAACAATGCACTATCTGAGCCTCGCGGCTGGACACGCGTGTTACTAGGTGGCTCCGGCGAGCGTAGCGAACTCCCAAAAAAGGCCGGGACAACCACTACTCAATGTCACAAACACGCGTGCAATGTCCAAAAAACCCAGCGATATCACAGCGCAAGTCGAGGCGGTCCCCAAACAATCAGGTCCGGGGAAAACAAACCGCGGCACGAAAACGACTCAGGCGCCTCAAAAACGGGCGTCCCGTTGCGCAGTTATTCGATAACTAAACACCCGCGCAAATATAAACGTGGCTACTCAAACGTAGTAATTTACGTCTCGCGACTACGCGTTTCAAAGACGACAAGTGATCAAATTACTTCAGCCACGCGCGGGGGACCGTTAAGTTTGTCGGTCGACAGCAGACTCGCTCCACAAGATGAGTTCACGAATACGCACAAAAGGTCGCGCCCCCACATAAAACTGTCTACAAGAATTGACGCGGTCCAAGAAGTACGTTTCTTGGGGTACAAACCGCCGGGGCAAAAGGGGCGCCGCAAAAAACCCAGCCGCACGCAAGGCTGTTGCTAGCTGACTCGTATCGTGCTTAATACTGGAGCGCACCGAAGTCGCCGCGTCATTGCAGGCATAAAAAATCTCGGCGACCGATGCGCGAGCGGGATAGGAAGATTGGCGTTTCCGCGAGTTGGAGCGGGAGCGCACGATTCGATACAAAAAACTCGCCGTAACCAAAGCGTGAGCGAGACGCGCGGATGAGGGCTTCTGCGGGTTAGAGAGAGAGAACACGATTCAATACAACACAATGGCTCGGCGCTCGCGCGGGCTATGTCCCGCGTAAACAATTATAGTACAGAACCCATCGTGCGGGTACGCACGCACACACGCACACATATCGCGGGCTTCAAGCCAGAAGGGCGTATAAGCAATACCCTTCATTTTCAGAATACATAAAAGAAAACTTAATAAGTTCTTATTTGATCTCTTTAACTGAAAATTTGCATGTGCCTCAATGATATTATACACACACACACACACACACACACACACATACACACACACACACACACGCTGCACGCACGCACGCACATGCGCATTACATACACAAACACAAATCACTAATGAATTCCACTAAGGCCATTCTAAATTCAAAAAAATTCGTAATAGTAATTTGATATTTTATGTCCGTGTGTCCCCAGGCTCGTACCAGCCCAGCAACGAGATGATGCTGCGGTTCTACAGCTACTTCAAGCAGGCCACGGAGGGGCCGTGCCACAAGGACAAGCCCGGCTTCTGGGACGTCGTCAACAGGTCGGCTTTAATACTATAAACACGCTTTTTAACCGAGTTTTTGAAGTTGTTTTTCGGGGTCGATTAAAACTGCTTTAGGCTCGTTGGGTGTTTTTTAAATGGAGAAAAAAACCATTGAGCTCGCGACACTTTTACCGTAAGCGACATCTCGCATTGTAACCGTAACCTACCCCTCACGCTCCATTTCGTTTATTTAGGGATTATTATATAGGGTAATAAAAGTTTAAAGTTAGAAACTTGAAATTTACACAGATGTATTTTTGTTTTCGCTATTACAAGAAATACTAAAAATCAGAATAAGTAAAATCTATATATATAAAAGAGAGTTACCACTCACTCACTCACTCACTCACTCACTGACTAATCACGATATCTCAGGAAGTATAAAGCCTACAAACTTGAAATTTGAAAGGTAGGTTCTTTGTAATGGGTAGGTGTCAGCTAAGAAACGATTTTGAGAAACTACCCCTCTAAGGGGGTGAAATAGGGGTTGGAAGTTTATATGAAAGTCCCGTGTTTTTGAAGTTAGAGACGTGAAAATCGTCATTTAGGTTATCAGCTTCAGATATTAAAAATTTGTATAAGTCGTTTTGGAAAATTCCCCTTTAAGGGTGGTAAAATAGGGGATGAAAGTTTTTATGTGAAAATTTTAATATTGTTACTGTTGACTTGAAATTTGAAAGGTAGTTTCTTTGTAATGGGTAGGTGTCAGCTAAGAAACGATTTTGAGAAACTACCCCTCTAAGGGGGTGAAATAGGGGTTGGAATGTATGTCTGTTCACGAATGAATGTCTCCTTCACGCTGCAACTACGAATCCGATTTAGCTGAAATTTGGAATGGAGATGGATTATTACCTGGATTAACACATTATGGTACTTTTTATCCCGGAAAAAGCGATGGTTCCCGCAGAAGTAGTGAAAGACCTAAATTCACGCGAGCGGAGCCGCGGGCAACAGCTAGTATACATATATATTTAAGCAGGCTCCCATACAAAAAAGTTGATTTTTTGTTTATTTGTTGGGTAGAGGTTTCATTAAATTCTAAAAAGGAATCGAATATAAAGAGTTTGGCAAATTATCTGCCTGAAAAAAAACTTGCTGAAAAAAGTAATTAACTTATTAATTTTAGCATGATATCTTTTGCAGAGCAAAATGGGAGGCGTGGAACAAGCTAGGCGATATGTCGACCGAGCAAGCGATGCAGTGTTATGTCAACGAGTTACACAAGGTACGTTACAAATGAAAAGAAATAAATTAAAAAGTTAAATACAATAAACACAGCTGCCTTGCTGAATATCAACGCAGATATACACAGAACGGTCAGCCTTACTTAGTCACAGTCAGTCACACTTAGTCACAACCAGTTACAATCTTTATCTTAACTCACACTAAGAGTTAGTGAAAATTACACACAGACACACACACACACGCAATGTAACATCTGTTTTTTTCCATACTTCTTATATTACAGAAATTGTCGCAAGAACAAAATTAATCTATTCTTAGGTACTTAAATAAGTACATTATGATCAATAAAGTAATCTTTTTTCTGTGCATTTTAATGAACTTTACATGATTTCATTTTATCAATGTGGTTACAAGATATGTGAGTTATTATACCAACATTATGAATACTGCCTGGCTCATACAATTTATAATTTTTTTTGTGCCACTTTACAGATCGTGGAAACGATGTCGTACAACTCTGACGTGGCGTCGTTCCTGTCAGTCACGGACGACGAGCAGAACTTCCCCAGCGCTGACCTCGAGCTGGTGGCGGGGGACGTGCTCGCGCGGTGCCGCGACTCGCAGCAGACCTCGCCCACGTGTTAGTGTTGTTATACTGCAGTCAGTCACGTTTAGTCACAGTCAGTCACACTTAGTCACAGTCAGTCACACTCAGATATTCTTCGGTTTCATTCAGTTTGACTATAGTCTCCGTCAGTCAAACTTTAAAAGTACGCAAGTTTGACAGCTGAGTTAAGTCATACAACTTTGACGTGGCGTCGTTCCTGTCAGTCACGGACGACGAGCAGAACTTCCCCAGCGCTGACCTCGAGCTGGTGGCGGGGGACGTGCTCGCGCGGTGCCGCGACTCGCAGCAGACCTCGCCCACGTGTTAGTGTTGTTATACTGCAGTCAGTCACGTTTAGTCACAGTCAGTCACACTTAGTCACAGTCAGTCACACTCAGATATTCTTCGGTTTCATTCAGTTTGACTATAGTCTCCGTCAGTCAAACTTTAAAAGTACGCAAGTTTGACAGCTGAGTTAAGTCATACAACTTTGACGTGGCGTCGTTCCTGTCAGTCACGGACGACGAGCAGAACTTCCCCAGCGCTGACCTCGAGCTGGTGGCGGGGGACGTGCTCGCGCGGTGCCGCGACTCGCAGCAGACCTCGCCCACGTGTTAGTGTTGTTATACTGCAGTCAGTCACGTTTAGTCACAGTCAGTCACACTTAGTCACAGTCAGTCACACTCAGATATTCTTCGGTTTCATTCAGTTTGACTATAGTCTCCGTCAGTCAAACTTTAAAAGTACGCAAGTTTGACAGCTGAGTTAAGTCATACAACTTTGACGTGGCGTCGTTCCTGTCAGTCACGGACGACGAGCAGAACTTCCCCAGCGCTGACCTCGAGCTGGTGGCGGGGGACGTGCTCGCGCGGTGCCGCGACTCGCAGCAGACCTCGCCCACGTGTTAGTGTTGTTATACTGCAGTCAGTCACGTTTAGTCACAGTCAGTCACACTTAGTCACAGTCAGTCACACTCAGATATTCTTCGGTTTCATTCAGTTTGACTATAGTCTCCGTCAGTCAAACTTTAAAAGTACGCAAGTTTGACAGCTGAGTTAAGTCATACAACTTTGACGTGGCGTCGTTCCTGTCAGTCACGGACGACGAGCAGAACTTCCCCAGCGCTGACCTCGAGCTGGTGGCGGGGGACGTGCTCGCGCGGTGCCGCGACTCGCAGCAGACCTCGCCCACGTGTTAGTGTTGTTATACTGCAGTCAGTCACGTTTAGTCACAGTCAGTCACACTTAGTCACAGTCAGTCACACTCAGATATTCTTCGGTTTCATTCAGTTTGACTATAGTCTCCGTCAGTCAAACTTTAAAAGTACGCAAGTTTGACAGCTGAGTTAAGTCATACAACTTTGACGTGGCGTCGTTCCTGTCAGTCACGGACGACGAGCAGAACTTCCCCAGCGCTGACCTCGAACTGGTGGCGGGGGACGTGCTCGCGCGGTGCCGCGACTCGCAGCAGACCTCGCCCACGTGTTAGTGTTGTTATACTGCAGTCAGTCACGTTTAGTCACAGTCAGTCACACTTAGTCACAGTCAGTCACACTCAGATATTCTTCGGTTTCATTCAGTTTGACTATAGTCTCCGTCAGTCAAACTTTAAAAGTACGCAAGTTTGACAGCTGAGTTAAGTCATACAACTTTGACGTGGCGTCGTTCCTGTCAGTCACGGACGACGAGCAGAACTTCCCCAGCGCTGACCTCGAGCTGGTGGCGGGGGACGTGCTCGCGCGGTGCCGCGACTCGCAGCAGACCTCGCCCACGTGTTAGTGTTGTTATACTGCAGTCAGTCACGTTTAGTCACACTTGGTCACAGTCAGTCACACTTAGTCACAGTTAGTCACACTTAGTCATAGTCAGTTACACTTAGTCACAGTCAGTCACACTTAGTCACAACCAGTCACACTTGGATATTCGTCGGTTTCTTTCATTTTGACTATAATCTCCATTAGCCTGGACATTTTAGTGTTATTATACAACAGTCAGTGATATTTTGGTCACATTTTGTCACACTTAAAGTTCTTAAAGTGTAGAAGTTGAAGTTATGGAGATTTACGTGAGTAACTCACAAATTAGTCGTTACTTGGACTATTTATTTAAGTTGAACACTCCAAATAAAGATTTTTATATAAACCTGTAAAGATGATTCTGCAGATTCCCACAATTTTACTGTCATAATTCTACGATGTGTTGTACAAGCTTACAACTTGTAAAACCCCAAATGAGATTTAAATTTGGCGAGCGGACCGTTGCATTTAACTTTAATCACGCATAGTCACAGTCAATCAAACATAGTCGAAGCCAGTCAAACATAGTCACAGTCAGTCAAACGTAGTCACAGTCAGTCACACATAATCACAGTCAGTCAAACATAGTCACAGTCAGTCACACATAATCACAATCAGTCAAACATAGTCACAGTCAGTCAAACATAGTCACGCATAGTTTTTTTCCAGATTCCCGTTCAGTGAGCGGCACGTCGTCGCCAATGCCCACGACTCCGACGCCGCCGCGGATCCGACACGACTCTGAGGATGAGTTCATAGACACTGTAGACGTTACTGTTGTAAGTATGTTTTACTCTGTGCAAATTAGTCTATTTTTTTTTACTTGCAATGTTTTGGTGTACATGTATGTCTGTCGGGAGTTGATGAGCCGGTAAAAAACTTTTTTAAATTCTTCAATGAATTCGAAACACGTGCAGAAAGTATGTCATTTCTTCAAGAGTCGTTCTCACACATCACGTCTTTTAAAACATTTGCGAAGAAAATAATAAAATGAAAAAAAAATCATTGAAAATAAACTTTTGGAGGTTGCGCTTTTTAACCGACTTCAAAAAAAGGAGGAGGTTCTCAATGCGTCGAAATCTTTTTTTTTTTATAATAAGGTTTGCCGGTGTTGGTGGCAATAGGGAAATTTCCCTCCAGGCAGGTGTTATGCGGGGACCGCTTGTGATCCGAGCGTGTGACGTCAGAAGTTGTATTTATAGAACGCTCGTAGAATGCTTCGTCAGCGTGTGCTAGGGGACTGGTTACGCCATCTATCGTCAGCTATCGAAGACCGCTACAAAGGAAAAAAACTTTTCAGAACGAGCCAGAGGTGGCGGCGGTGACAGCGCCTCGTCTAAGCAATGGGCATGCGCACCAAATCACCTCACAACTGACACGTAAGTTTTTTACTCTATACAAGTTAGTACTTGACTGCAATCTCACCTGATGGTAAGTGATGATGCAGTGTAAGATGTTATCGTACTAACTTGGAAGGGTAAGTAAATTTACCCCCAATGGTTTCTACACAGCATCGCACCGGAACGCTAAATCGCTTGGCGGTGCGTCTTTGCTGGTAACTAGCCACGGCCGAAGCCTCCCACCAGACCAGACCTGAGCCAATTTAGAAATTACAAAATTCCAAAGTGGCCCGTGGCGCGAATCGAACCCGCGACCTCCCACTCGAATCCGAGCGCGCCGCCACTGCGCCAGGGAGGTCGTCAAAATTTTTTTTCCGCCATATTGTGGCGTATAAGCGAGTATTTTGACAGATAGCGCTTATTTTTTTTTTGTTGTTTAAAGACAGTTTACGTAAACTGTTCAAGCGGGGCTAGACAAAGTAACAGTCGTTTAGCGTTGATGACAGTAGATAAAAATGTATGGACAAACCACGTGACGAATGAAAACAAATGAAAGCAGAATCTACTTTATGCTTAGCGTTGTTCACTGTCGGCTGTCAATTGTCACGCGAAGTACGCTAAAGTTATCTACAACATCTGCGAGAACGCCAGGGAGCGTTCAAATTGTCGTAGTCGATTTTCAAACACAGCGTGTTTTCCTCTATACGGTCACGTCAGGCCAGTCTCACTTATCACGTGGCTGTCCCGGCTATTGTGTACAGGTCCGGACCTCCATATTTCAGATGGTTGCCGCTCGCGGGCCGAGTTGCACGCGCTAGTTCTGTACGGTCTATTTTACGCGCCGTCTGACTACGGCAGTCCTAGTACGTCGTAAGAGATAAAGTTAGGCGATAGAAAGAGACCACAACATTGCGTTTGTTGCGTGTCGATTTTGAGGGCGGGGCCAGGCGCTATTGCGAACTGAATTGCACTTTTTGTGTCAGCGCTAGAGTCGCTCTTTCTTTAAATAATCGTGCGGAGTGAACCTTCTGGTACTATTTAGTGTTCTGTGGTCACGTGGTTTGTCCATCCATTTCTGTCTACTGTCGTCAACGCTGAACGACTGTTACTTTGTCTAGCCCCGCTGTTAACGGCCTACAAGCCGTATTTAGGTGATTTTGAATGAAGTTTTATGCAAAAACTATGAAGACAATTACTTTCAAATTTGCACGTCATGTATTTTGGGTCTTTAATCTAAAATCGCTAAGAAGCAGAAACACGATTGGATAAAATTTTCTCGATAGAAAGTTCTCCCAAAAGTTGCTCCAAAATCTCAGTTTTTCTATATTTTATCGGAAACTACAATGGATGTAATTGTATTTTTTGTTTTAATGTATCGATAATAATAATATCCTAAAACTCTTAGAACAGATTTTTGATAACTGGCTTAGTTTTTGAGTAATTAGGTAAAACGTCGTTTTTCTGCTATATTCTTCCGCGACGCTGCAACCAAATACCAAATCTCCGTGAGAGTGAGAAAGACTAAAATAAATTCAATAAATCCCCTTAAGACAGGCTCATCCTCATATTCATATGGGTCATCATCATCATCATCATCATCATCTCAGCCCGCGGACGTCCACTGTTGAACATAGGCCTTCCCAAGCGCGCGCCACCACACCCTGTCCTCCGCCTTCCTCATCCAGCCGCTTCCATACCCGCGCCATATCGTCGGTCCAGCGGGCTGGAGGTCGCCCCACACTACGCTTACTCGTACGCGGTCTCCACTCCAGGACTTTCCGGCTCCAACGGCCATCGCCCCTGCGACAAGCATGACCTGCCCATTGCCACTTCAGCTTGCTGGTTTTGGCTATTCATATGGGCGCCATTTTATAATTCCAGATCTAAAAGTACTGGAACAGCTGCCCGGCGCGCTGGCGCGGCTGGAGGCGGACGTGGCCGCGCTGAGGAAGGCCGTCGAGGGCGACCGGAGGATACTTGACGTAAGATGACAATTGTAAACAATGTTACACTAAAATAATCTATCTCGCATCAACAGTTGCATACAAGAATTTATCTACACCCTAGGTATGACTGTCATTGCGACACTAGCGCTTTGCGGTTGCACAGGAACTAAAGCTGTCACTGCAGGCCTCCAGGCTGCAGCCTGGTACAGGTACACACAGGTAATTTTGAATTCCCGGTTCTGCACCGAGCTCAGAACCGGGTA
The DNA here is from genome assembly GCA_036785405.1 of Coenonympha arcania. Taxonomy (NCBI): domain Eukaryota; kingdom Metazoa; phylum Arthropoda; class Insecta; order Lepidoptera; family Nymphalidae; genus Coenonympha; species Coenonympha arcania. Next base: position 3,321,402 of record CM072079.1, on the reverse strand, counting down.
CCCGGGATTTCCCGGTTCTTGGTAAAAAAGTTTTAAAATTTTAATTAAAAGCATTGTTTCTAATATTCCTACAAAAGGGGCTATTACGATTTGTAGTAAACATGAAATAGGAAATTATTTCCAAAAAACCGACTTGAAATGCCACTACAAAGAGTGAAATAATTTTTAATGTATACCAATTTGACGTCAGGCGATTGTTTATAATATTATCGTCTTTTCTTCGCACATGGAGTAGGTATTAGGAAGGACTATGATTGTACGAACCATTCAAGTGTTCAATAAAATTTAAGGAGTTCCCTCGATTTCTCCAGGATCCCAACATCAGATCCTGACTTGATGACTATGAAACCATCTGGAAAGTATACTCTTTCAAACAAAAAAATAATTTTCGATAAAATACGTAATAATTGGATTTTTTTGATGAACCGGGAGAACCGGGAAGTCATATTCAGCACCGGTTCTTTTAACACCTTAAAAATCCCGGGATTTTAAGAACCGAGAAATCCCGGGTGCATGCCCTAACCACCACACACCAGGCTGCAGGCTGCAGCCCTAGCCATATGACTTATCTACGATCGTCATACAATCCTGTCGATAGCTGGAGTAATAAGTTAACAACATCCCAGGAGGTGTCGCGCGGCTGGCGGTGGCCGTGGCAGGAGCTCAGCCCGCCGACCGTGCTGCTGCTGCTGGTGTGGCCGTTCGTGGCCTTCCGGATCGCCGCGCGGCTGCAGCGCAGGCACACTTAGCGGTGAGTGATCAGTTAACAACATCCCAGGAGGTGTCGCGCGGCTGGCGGTGGCCGTGGCAGGAGCTCAGCCCGCCGACCGTGCTGCTGCTGCTGGTGTGGCCGTTCGTGGCCTTCCGGATCGCCGCGCGGCTGCAGCGCAGGCACACTTAGCGGTGAGTGATCAGTTAACAACATCCCAGGAGGTGTCGCGCGGCTGGCGGTGGCCGTGGCAGGAGCTCAGCCCGCCGACCGTGCTGCTGCTGCTGGTGTGGCCGTTCGTGGCCTTCCGGATCGCCGCGCGGCTGCAGCGCAGGCACACTTAGCGGTGAGTGATCAGTTAACAACATCCCAGGAGGTGTCAAGCGGCTGGCGGTGGCCGTGGCAGGAGCTCAGCCCGCCGACCGTGCTGCTGCTGCTGGTGTGGCCGTTCGTGGCCTTCCGGATCGCCGCGCGGCTGCAGCGCAGGCACACTTAGCGGTGAGTGATCAGTTAACAACATCCCAGGAGGTGTCGCGCGGCTGGCGGTGGCCGTGGCAGGAGCTCAGCCCGCCGACCGTGCTGCTGCTGCTGGTGTGGCCGTTCGTGGCCTTCCGGATCGCCGCGCGGCTGCAGCGCAGGCACACTTAGCGGTGAGTGATCAGTTAACAACATCCCAGGAGGTGTCGCGCGGCTGGCGGTGGCCGTGGCAGGAGCTCAGCCCGCCGACCGTGCTGCTGCTGCTGGTGTGGCCGTTCGTGGCCTTCCGGATCGCCGCGTGGCTGCAGCGCAGGCACACTTAGCGGTGAGTGATCAGTTAACAACATCCCAGGAGGTGTCGCGCGGCTGGCGGTGGCCGTGGCAGGAGCTCAGCCCGCCGACCGTGCTGCTGCTGCTGGTGTGGCCGTTCGTGGCCTTCCGGATCGCCGCGCGGCTGCAGCGCAGGCACACTTAGCGGTGAGTGATCAGTTAACAACATCCCAGGAGGTGTCGCGCGGCTGGCGGTGGCCGTGGCAGGAGCTCAGCCCGCCGACCGTGCTGCTGCTGCTGGTGTGGCCGTTCGTGGCCTTCCGGATCGCCGCGCGGCTGCAGCGCAGGCACACTTAGCGGTGAGTGATCAGTTAACAACATCCCAGGAGGTGTCGCGCGGCTGGCGGTGGCCGTGGCAGGAGCTCAGCCCGCCGACCGTGCTGCTGCTGCTGGTGTGGCCGTTCGTGGCCTTCCGGATCGCCGCGCGGCTGCAGCGCAGGCACACTTAGCGGTGAGTGATCAGTTAACAACATCCCAGGAGGTGTCGCGCGGCTGGCGGTGGCCGTGGCAGGAGCTCAGCCCGCCGACCGTGCTGCTGCTGCTGGTGTGGCCGTTCGTGGCCTTCCGGATCGCCGCGCGGCTGCAGCGCAGGCACACTTAGCGGTGAGTGATCAGTTAACAACATCCCAGGAGGTGTCGCGCGGCTGGCGGTGGCCGTGGCAGGAGCTCAGCCCGCCGACCGTGCTGCTGCTGCTGGTGTGGCCGTTCGTGGCCTTCCGGATCGCCGCGTGGCTGCAGCGCAGGCACACTTAGCGGTGAGTGATCAGTTAACAACATCCCAGGAGGTGTCGCGCGGCTGGCGGTGGCCGTGGCAGGAGCTCAGCCCGCCGACCGTGCTGCTGCTGCTGGTGTGGCCGTTCGTGGCCTTCCGGATCGCCGCGCGGCTGCAGCGCAGGCACACTTAGCGGTGAGTGATCAGTTAACAACATCCCAGGAGGTGTCGCGCGGCTGGCGGTGGCCGTGGCAGGAGCTCAGCCCGCCGACCGTGCTGCTGCTGCTGGTGTGGCCGTTCGTGGCCTTCCGGATCGCCGCGCGGCTGTAGCGCAGGCACACTTAGCGGTGAGTGATCAGTTAACAACATCCCAGGAGGTGCCGCGCGGTCTTAATAGATTAATGTTTTTTTTCTTACTTGATAGATCAATGAATTTTTTCTACACAATCGCGTAGCTCCAAAGCCTACAGTGTCACAGATATGGCCGCCATATCTGTGACGTCACTCTTCAACATCCGGCTTCTCATAAGTCAAAGTATGGCCACTTCTTACTTTATGTACTTCTTAATTCAAAGAGTGAGCTGGAAAATACGAATATGTGCGTCACATCCGCTGTCAGTCCGCCATTGCTACACTCCTCGTGTTTTTGCCACAGATTTAAAAATAATTTATTTGATTAAATTTGCGGAAAGTTTGTCATTTCTTTACGAGTCCCGGTTTGTTGACCCAAGCCGAAGGCGAGGGTCAACTATAAGAACGAGTAAAAATGACAATTCCGCACGTGCATTGAACGACGTTTTTAATACATTTGCGAAAAACAATATTGGATTTACGTGTTTGCCTGCTCCGTGTTTGCATGCCGTGTTCGTGTTCATGCGCTCCTGGTACGCCCGCTCCGGTGCCGCGTAGAAGGAAAACACAAAAGCACTAGTGCGGAAAAGAATAACTTTGCGCACGCTAAACACACATGGAAATGTCAACTTTTTGAGCAAATGTATTAAAAAAACTTTTGACTGGAACGCCTAATTCTCAAACATATTAAATTTTTTGTTTTCAGGTACTAACCTCGCAACGTAAATATATATAGGTAGTTACCTATATTCTAAGTGAAGAAGCGAATGACAGCTAGTCGGTTTAGAGTGTCTAAAAGTGTCCATAAGTTAGGCCTATGTCACTTATGTGGAATAATAAACATTTATATTTGATTCGATAGCTTATGCCTTTATACCTGATGCGCTAAATTTAGAGACTCTAAAACCGAATAGCTACCACTAATAAAAAATACACGTTACACATGTAGTTTTTATATTGGGAAGTGATGTAAGGTTTTTTTGTTGTAGCAACATTATAGTCATAGATATGTAATATACAAAATACAGACAGTGGGTATGATTAATTATTAATAATATAGCCTTTTATTCCTAAACTCAGGGTTACAAAAGGTCCCTAAGTTCGGTGTGCCTTTTGGCATAGGCCTCCTCCAGCTCTCTCCAATGTGTCCGGTCTCTTGCCACTCTCATCCAGTATGGTCCTGCTGTCAGCCGCAAGTCATCCTCCCACCTTCTGATTTGACGGCCCCTATTTCTTTTGCCGTCTCTAGGCTGCCAGAGGGTGACTTGCTTGCTCCATTTGTTAATGGGGTGGCGTAGCATATGTCCTGCCCATCTCCATTTTTGGATGTCTATCCGATTAAGAATGTCTGCAAGTTTTGTTCTTGATCTTATGTCTACATTCCTGACTCTGTCTTTTATTTTTAACCCTAGCATGCTTCTTTCCATAGCACGTTGGCATTTTGCTAGCCTTTCCCTGTGGTGGAGTGTTATTGACCAAGTTTCACAACCATAAGTAAGAACTGGTAAAATACAAGTCTCGAATGTTTTCTTTTTTATGTGATTGCCTAGATCCTTGTTTTTCACAATTTCCTTCAATGACCAGTATTTTCTCCATCCTTGGGCTATTCGCCTGTTTATTTCCTTTGTCATATCATCTGAAGGGGATATTATCTGTCCTAAGTAAATATATTCTTTGACAAATTCGATCTTGTTGCCATCTACCATTACATCTATTTCCCTTGAGTTTGTCATCAATTTTGTTTTACTAGCATTGATTTCTAGACCAACTTCTCTACTTATATTTGCTAGGCTCTGCATCATTTGTTCTATTGTTGCTGGATTCTCTTCAAGAAGCACCAGATCATCAGCAAATCTTAGGTGGTTTAGGCGAGCTCCATTTATGTTTAGACCTAAGTGGTCCCAGTTTAGCTGTCTAAAGATGTGCTCGAGTACAGCGTTAAATAACGTAGGGGAGAGAGGATCGCCTTGGCGTACGCCCTTTTCGATAGGAAATGATTCTCCTGTTGATTCAAGTTTAATACTGGCCTTGCTAAATTTGTATATACTCTTAAGTATTTCTATATAGTTGCTCTGGACCCCTTGTTGTTTAAGACTCTGCCATATGTATTGGTGCCTGAGGCTATCGAATGCCTTTGAGTAATCTATAAACGCCATTATTAATTATTATTAAATGGTTTTTGGAGAAAACAATTTTATATACATGAAACAATTTTATTTAACTACTTACCTACATATTTTTTATGTTTTTCTGTTATCCAAAATATATTTATTGATATTATTTGGATAACAAAAAATTTATTATCATAATTCTAAGAACAAGACAACTCAAGGGCAAAGACAATCTAAGAAACAAACAAAAAATCTTAATAAATTTGTATAATGCGATAACCTGAAAAATTAATATAAGTACATTGGTTTTTAATAAATTCATTACATACACAGTTCGCAAATTATTTTTCAGCAGTCACAAGAATTTATAAGACTGAACAAAAAATACATTTTGGGTAACAGATTGTAAAATAAAAATAAATCATTCCATTAAAGTTATGTACGTTGGCTAAGTGCGGGTCGGCAGGTTTCACACATTTTTTAAAACATTTATAGGGATTTTTAGGGTGAACTTGCAACTGGCAACTGTAAGTGATTTCGACAAATACACTTTCATTATTATAAAAATTCGACTTTTGCATTCCTTTTTACATAAGTTGCCAACCTAAGTTGGTCATATCATGTCATCATACCATGCTATATTTCCATTCGTTTATTATCTCTTTGACACATGAAACAGATATAGCAATAGCAACGGACCATAAAAGAGACCACTTTACCTTTATCTCTCTCTGGTCCCTCGCTATTGCTATATCTGTTTCATGTGTGAAAGAGAAAAGTAACGAATGGAAAGAGTATAGTTGCTTTACTTGTGCAAAAGGAATACAAGAATAGTACATTAATATATATATAGCTACTCGTGCTGATTGGCCACTGACTGACTCACTGACTGATTGATCACCTCTCCTGAACAATTTTGTATGAAAAATTTTTTTTTCACGGATGAGGTCGTATATAAGAAAAAAATTCATTCGGAGGAAAAATACGGAGAGAGCTGATGATTGAGGATTTCGAAGACGGGTGAAGAGCACGGGGAGGGTATTCAAGATAGGTGGGGGGTGCTCGACCAAATGTCATTTGAAACATCATCCAATTCTCAGTGAGCTGAAAAAAAATTCAAAATGGCGGATTCAAAATGGCCGCCATTCGAATTTCGTCGATATCTCGGAAAGTATAAAAGATGGAAGAACGGTTTCTTGACAAGAGTTGATCAGGATCCGAAGGTCTATACGATTGATAGAAAAAAAAATCAAAATGGCGGAATTTTTTTTTCCATAGAAAAATGTATGGCGGATTTTGAAGAGACGAAAAGTTAAAAACTTTGCAAGTGTTTGATGTGGTTCTTCAGAGAACTTCCAGAAAATAATGGAATGTGGTGATGATTAAGGGTTTCTAAGATGGTCGAGGAGCACGGGCAAGGTATTATAGTTAGGTGGGGATTGCTCAAACAAAAAATACTTGGAACCGCATGCAATTGGGAGTGAGCTGAAAAAAAAATCCAAAATGGCGGATTCAAGATGGCCGCCATACAAATTACGTGTTGTTCTATCTCGGAAAGTATAAAAGATAAGAGGGTGGTTTCTTAGCAAGAGGTGATCAGGATCTCAAGGTTTACGGGATGAATGGAAAAAAATTCAAAGTGGCGGAATTTATTTTTCGATGGAAAATGTACATAGCCACAATAAGTAGGGAACTATGCAAGTCATTGATGCAGTTCTACGGAGAACCACCAGAGAAAAATATGAGAAAAGTTGATGATCTAGGATTTCGATGATGATTGAGGAGCACGATCGTGGTTTTAAAGATAGTTAAGGGCTGCTCGAACAAAAATACGCTGAACCTCATCCGATGAGGTTCACCGGTATTTTTTGTTGGAACAGCCCTTAGCTATCTTTAAAACCATGACCGGGCTCCTAGGTAATTTTTTCAGCCCACTGCCAATCGGATTCCAATTGGCGATGGAGATGACGGCGATAGAATGGATAGGATGATGAGGCAAATTGAAACATGTAAGCCTCTTTTTAAAAAATGCAACGTTCTTCCTTTGCCATGTCTATACATTCATGAAATACTTATATTTGTAAAGAAATATCCTAAATACTTTAAAAGCTACAATAAAATAGAAGGAGTTCGACAGCGTAGAAAGGATAAATTGATGATGCCTCCTAAGAGGCTAGAAATATTTGCAAAGAGTTCACATTGTATGGCAATTTCTATTTTTAATAAACTACCTGACACATATAAAGACAATACTTTGAATATCTTTAAAAAACGTACGTTTGACTTACTTATGGATAAATGCTATTACAATGTAAATGAATTTTTAAATGAAACTAATTTTTGACTTTGTAAATTTATAATGTGACATTCTGAAATAATAATTTTTTGACTTTATAAATTATCTATCTACAATTATTGACATTCTGGATTAGTAATTTCTTGACTTTATGAATTATTTATACTTACAATTAATTATTGACATTCTGAATTATAATTGACAATTTTATGAAAAATGATAAATTTTACAAAAATGATAATATTGATGATGTTGAATAATTAATGCTGACATTATGTACTTATTTTATTTTTATATTCATACGCCATAAGGCAGAATGTACAAGGAAATTATTTGTTATTGTGACCACCTATAATGTACCTACATTCTGATGAATAAATGACATTTATTTATTATTTATTTATTTATTTATTTATAGTTTTATGGGCGGGAAGACAGCACGCGGGCCACATGTGGGCCGCGCCCACACGCGCCCTACTAGTTTCAATATAAGTGCGGAAAGTTTGTCATTTCTTTACGAGTCCCGGTTTGTTGACCCAAGCCGAAGGCGAGGGTCAACTATAAGGACGAGTAAAAATGACAATTCCGCACGTGCATTGAACGACGTTTTTTAATACATTTGCGAAAAAAAATATTGGTTTTACGTGTTTGCCTGCTCCGTGTTTGCATGCCGTGTTCATGCGCTCCTGGTACGCCCGCTCCGGTGCCGCGTAGGAGGAAAACAATAAAGCACTAGTGCGGAAAAGAATAACTTTGCGCACGCTAAACATACATGGAAATGTCAACTTTTTGAGCAAATGTATTAAAAAATGATTTTTGCATCCGTTTTCTTAGTTAATATAACCCAGTGAGAGTTGCTAACTAAACAACATGTAACGAAAAGTCGAAATAATATCGAAGGGTATATTATGTTTAACTGTATAAGGAAATATTTCATAAAAATAGGCATATTAATTTTTCCATATTGTATGGAAAAATAAAATAAGCATATCCATTTTTCCATACATTATAGAAAAATAAATATGATTCGTTATCAAGTACACTTATGTATCCTTCAGTATTATATCGACTCTTCGTTCCACGTTGTATAACAAACTGAACGATACAGAATCAGCCCATAGAAGGCTCATAGAGTTTTGCGTGAACTTTACTTTCTATTTAGTTACCTTTTGGGGTAATTTTAGTGGGGTGGGAGAGTTTTTGTTACCTTATTTTTACTGATTAAAGATACTATACTTAGATCGAGAAATGATCATTATACTTATTCTTATTGTGATTTTCCTGACGCAACGATGATTATTGAATGGAGCAGGCGTTATTTTGCGGAAATCCATAATTAGCAGGACAGATTAATTTGTTTTGCTATAATCCGCTACTTGAAAAGATTCTGTATGGTACAATATGCAAGATCACTACCCACACAATTTTCCAACACTTTCTTCGACACATGTTTCGTCCCGACACCGGGACATCTTCAGGAGATGTTAACTTCACAATGCGAAATCGTAGAGAAGGTGTTTCATGTGGGCGGTGTTCCTGCATATTGTACCATACAGAATCTTTCCAAGTAGCGGATTATAGCAAAACAAATTAATATCTCCTGCAACAATAATTATTTGACTTCACAAAATCTGTACTTAGCTAAAAAAAACTTACGGCAATAACTTTGTAGGATATATTATTAAAAAAAAATCCAAAATCACAATATGAATTTAATTTAGTTTTACTTTTATGTGATACATAGCATACATGTTAGTATATACTTATTATGTATTCCATTTTTATTTTGTTATCAAAAATGTAAACACAAGTAACTATTAAGATGGGGGAGAAAGATGTTATGGTTAACCGCTATAAACTTGACCCTCCTGATGATCTGCGGGACGCGGGGGCGGGAGCCGCTCAACCAATCAGCAAGTCCGTCACTGTCCGCTGACAGCGCTGGCGTATCGTTATAGCCAATCGCATCACCCGCCCCGCGTCCCGCAGACTAGTGTTGTTATGTATATCCATATCCGTAACCGAAACTATCGGATATCCGAAATAAAAAAATATCCGTAACCGTAACTGAATCCGTAATAAAAGTTTTGGAAGTTTCGGATAGGGCGGAGTCTAACTAAATACTACACTCGTACGAATTAACTATGTGCACTCCGCTGATTTCATTTTACAGTTCCTTAAAAAATTAATATCCGTAACCGAAACTACCGGATAATCCGAAATAATTTAATATCCATAACCGTAACCGAAACCGATATTATTTTTTACCAATATCCATATCCATACCTTACTTATTACATACCTTATAGTTTGAGTTTTTAGTCATAATTTAACATTAGTATATTATGAGTTTGTATAATAGTATAACATTATTTTTAAGGAGGAATGTGCAGCACCCCGACAAGCCGCCGAGGCTTAAGGGTGCCAAGCTAACAACTTGTAAATATGATGTATTTTTATTTGATCAATTAAAAAAAAAAAATATCCGGATCCGAAATTATATATCCATAACATCCCTACCGCAGACCATCAAGAGGGGCAAGTTTATAGCGGTTTACCTCATAGATAGGCATGAAATTTATTAACATTTTTTTATTGTTATACATATGGATATAATTTTAACAATAGTTTGAATGGCATTTTTCCTTATATTAACTTAGGTTTCGGTTTATTTTTAATTGATTGTCGATATTAAATCTAAAATAAAAGTAAAGCTTAATGTGGCTATTTGTGTGTAAAGGTTTGTTTTGTATAAAAAGGAAGAAATCTATGGATAAAACATAATTATTATTTACATGATTTGTTAATGAATTGAAATAAAGTGGGGATTTTTGAAGATTTGCGTTTTATTTTCATTGAAGAAAAGTCCTTATTCTAAATTGGCTCAGCTGCTTTAGCAAGGTGACAAATAGCACTATAAAAAATACGAATCAAAATTTTTCACTCGCAGCGGGATTTGAACCCGCGTCCCCCAGCTTTCGCGGCTGGGTGCTCTGACCGCTGAGCTATACGAGCCACATCCCCCTGCGGTGAAATTTTCGATTCGTATTATTAGGTCCTCAGGCAGGACTAGCGCCATCTATTTGTGAAACGTAACAGTTTCAAACTAATTTCGAAGACTCATAATTTCATAATAATATGAAGCATGCTTCAAACGAGAGATGGCACATTGCCGTTTTTAACTAATTATCTTTTTGATTAGTGTTTTACACACTTAGGAAATAATTCCTATAAATTTAAATACGAATCAAAAATTTTCAGCAGAGCACCCAGCCGCGAAAGCTGGGGGACGCGGGTTCAAATCCCGCTGCGAGTGAAAAATTTTGATTCGTATTTAGATTTATAGGAATTATTTCCTAACACTAATCAAAAAGATAATTAGTTAAATAGCACTACTTCGGAAACGTGGCCACAGAAATGAAAACTTAAAAAAATCATGTGTAATATAAAAAAATATTGTTTATATTTTTTGGACGTTCTGACTACATCACAGATACTTATGAACAGAAGTGTCGGTTACGGTGACAGTGAGTGTCACGAGTTCAATGGTTTTTTCCATCTCAAACAAAACATGTCCAACGAGGCTTAAATTTCCAATTAAAAAAAATCATTTTTTTTCATGATGTCACACAAACGATTTTTTTAATTATTGATAGACTTTTTGTTCATGTTGATGGACAGAAATGAAGTCTAAGATGGAGCGCGGTTGCCTAGAAAATGCCTATTGACTCTTCTCTTGAAGGCACCCAGAATCCAGATTAAACTTGGCTGGGAACACCGAAGCTGGAAGGGTGTTCCACACCTTAGCGGTACCTATCAGAAACGTGGGAGGAAAACATTCGTAGTTCGCTGGACAGGTTCCACTTCTCTCAGCGTCTTGCGGTTCTGTGGTAGAAGCACTGGGGGCCTACCACCAACGCTAGTAATATTGTTTTCACATTTTCATACAATGTCAGTATGAAAATTTTAAAACAATATTACAATAATATTACTTTAAGCGTTGGTGGTAGGCCCCCTGGGGGGCTGTTCATGTTACGTGTCGGCTACATTCCGTGATGTGAAATGTTTAAAAAGGTGATGGCATTTACGTACATAAGCAGACGATATTGAATTCAAACCACTTTTTGCGAACACTGAAAAATTAATTTTAATTCAATTGACATAGAGCGTAAAATTGAATGAAGTTCAAAACGCCATGTTGGTCGACAGTGCTGAGATTGAAATTTGAGCATTGTGTCTCCTATGATGAAATAGATTCAATTTTACACTCGCCAATAGGTGTATACCTAGTTAATTTTTCAGTGTTAATATTTTTTTCTTTTTCTTGTTCCACATCACTGAGTGAGTGAAAACTACGAGAATGTCATAGCAGTGGGCACAAAGGTGAAGGAGGTACTAGATTGTGATTTGTGAAGTTCCTGAGAGCACTCTCCAAAGCCACGAGCCAGGCGTCTGTCTATTCAGACTTCCTGGCTCGTTTACGACGTTATATGTCAAACCTCTCGAAAGCCAACGCCCTGCCTTCTTCCTCATACTCTTCTTTAGTCATACAGAAGGAGTAGAAATCCGGATCCCTAAAAATCATCTTCCCCCCTTCCCATGCATATGTCACCGGATTCTCCCCTAATGTAACATTGACGTCGTAATGATCCAACGCTAAAGCCCTAACTTCGTTGAAAGTCCTGTCCCTAAAACCTCTGAACATGGTGTTGCCACCGTACAAAACTATGTTCTCTAATAAGCTTTCCACATTTTCCTCTGGGCATGCGCCTATTGAGTGCATGATGGCTTCCGAAATACCCATCTGTGGGATCCCAACGTCGGATGGACGGAATAGTAGTTCTGGGATGGAGAAGCGTTCATTGTTGAGCCGTAGTGTCTGCTGCTCCAGCTCTTCGTCAGGTTGGACTATGTCACGGAGGTATCCTCTACGGATTGTTGTGTAGTCGGGGAGTACGTAGTCCTTGACTATTGTGTTTGCTGGACCTGGAGATGAGAGCGTGTGTAAGTATATGTAAGTATACTGGAGTGTCGGACCAACGCGAGACCTACTTGGGATCCTCAGCAACACTCCAAGATATCCTGTGCGACCTGGGAGGCCTCTTCGGATTCTGGAGTGAGCTCGGCTGGCTGGAGTGCCCCTCTCACGAAGAGTTAGTTACTCGATGCACTGCGTGGCGGCCGCCGCCGGCATGTACATATTTTTATTTTTATTTCAGGATATCTTTTAAATGGAATGTCCGATTTCAATAATTCAAAAAAAATTGGTTGTCTGTAAAGTCGGTTTACTGACGATAGTTGAACGTGACAACGTCTTCTTTGTCGCTCGTTCCGCGCTCGCGAGGTAACGCCGGTAACGCCGCATGAGCGAGGTAACGCCGGATGAGTCATGTTTTTTCGTGCGTGCAACCGGCTGTATCGATTTATAAGACGTTGTCACGTCAAAAGTAATCATCAGGTTTTGAGACCGTCTTGAATATTAAATTATTTATTTGGATAAAAATTTATAAATGGTATGGATAACACGGTCTGATTTTGATCGGCATTTCTATCAATTTGTTAAATGTATAGTGACGTTACTACAATAGTTAGATACATGGTCTCGCGAAGTTTTTTGTAGATATTGATCTATTCTATAATATTGTCGAACATTTTTTTGTCCTATCATTAATACTCTTCGCAGCGTATGCGATGAAAGACATTTTATGGCTAATTTTTTGACGTGACAACGTCTTATAAATCGATAGAGCCGGTTGCACGCACGAAAAAACATGACTCATCCGGCGTTACCGGCGTTACCTCGCTCATGCGGCGTTACCGGCGTTACCTCGCAAGCGCGGAACGAGCGACAAAGAAGACGTTGTCACGTTCAACTATCGTCAGTAAACCGACTTTACAGGCAACCAATTTTTTTACACCTTCGGTTGGTTTTAATAGGAATTTCTAAATATTTCTATAGTAATCTAGTACTAAATATAGCCTATGTTACTCAGTGATAATGTAGCTTTCTAATGAAAAAAGAATTATTAAAATCGGTCCAGTACTTTTTGAGTTTATTCGTTACATACAAAAATACAAATCTTTCCTCTTTATAATATTATTACTAGCTGTTGCCCGCGGCTCCGCTCGCGTGAATTTAGGTTTTTCACTACTTCTGCGGGAACCATCGCTTTTTCCGGGATAAATTTTTAATATCTGAAGCTGATAACCTAAATGACGATTTTCACGTCTCTAACTTCAAAAACACGGGACTTTCATATAAACTTCCAACCCCTATTTCACCCCCTTAGAGGGGTAGTTTCTCAAAATCGTTACTTAGCTGACACCTACCCATTACAAAGAACCTACCTTTCAAATTTCAGGTCAACAGTAACAATATTAAAATTTTCACATAAAAACTTTCATCCCCTATTTTACCACCCTTAAAGGGGAATTTTCCAAAACGACTTGTACAAATTTTTAATATCTGAAGCTGATAACCTAAATGACGATTTTCACGTCTCTAACTTCAAAAACACGGGACTTTCATATAAACTTCCAACCCCTATTTCACCCCCTTAGAGGGGTAGTTTCTCAAAATCGTTTCTTAGCTGACACCTACCCATTACAAAGAACCTACCATTCAAATTTCAAGTTTGTAGGCTTTATACTTCCTGAGATATCGTGATTAGTCAGTGAGTGAGTGAGTGAGTGGTAACTCTCTTTTATATAATATATAGATTAGTGTACTAAATATAGCCTATGTTACTCAGTGATAATGTAGCTTTCTAATGTAAAAAGAATTATTAAAATCGGTCCAGTACTTTTTGAGTTCATTCGTTACATACAAAAATACAACAATACAAATCTTTCCTCTTTATAATATTAGTATAGTGTAGATTTCATCATTATCTAGGTTTCATTACATATGAAAAATTGAAAATAATATTGATTTTAAAGTGACTCATGCCATGCCAAGTGCTCCCTGGCGTTCTTGCAGGTGTTGTAGATAACCTTTAGCGTACTTGGCATGGCAATTGACAGCCGACAGTGAACAAAGCTAAGCATAGAATAGATTCTGCTTTCATTTGTTTTCATTCGGCCACGTGATTTGCCCATACATTTGTATCTACTGTCGTGAATGCTAAACAACTGTTACTTTGTCTAGCCCCGCAGTTCTATTCAGTTCTTAGGCAGAGCTGTGATGTCATCTATTAGAAAACATTTCAGTTTATTCTAATTATAATTATTCAATCAATGAGTTCATCTATTCGAAACTGCAACCCTACATTACAATTACCTTTCTGTCTAGCAATCTCCATGTCTGCCATGAAGTCCTGTGACACGAAGCATGAGTCCTCCTTCACCTGGTTGATGACGTAGCTCTCTTCCATGACGTTCAGCTGCCGATATGACAGGATTTCCTTTAGATGGTTAGTGAGCACCTTACCACCAACATCTATACGGCGTATACCTTCTTTGTGCTTCTTACCTTGAACATAAGAGAAATCCTTATTGAAACTTTAGAATTTTATATATTCTAAACTGGCTCAGGTCTGGTGTTGTGGGAGGCTTTGGTCATGGCTAGTTACCTGCAAAGACACACTGCCAAATAACTAGCCAGCAGGGCTAGGATGTGCGCGTAGAGATATTTCTCTCTACTTTTGTTGCTCTCTTTTCTCTTTCTAATCTATATTGATAGACAGAGAAAAGAGATAGAAAAAGAAGAGAGAATTATCTTGAGGTATAAAATGCTGCATAGGCTGGCACCAGAGAGATGGACAGACAATGTTAGGGGTGAATTACTGACCCCATCTAAGTTCAGGCAGTTCAATCCATGAAGACACCAATCCAATTGCAAAAGAAGTGGGGCACATCATCGTGGATTGAACTACCAATTGTACGGTAACATCTTCGGTTACGTTAACAGTTACCACCAAGTGAGATTGCAGTCAAGAACTAACTTGTAGTGTTTAAAAAGGCTTACCTTTGATATATGGGACAATATAAGTAAAACTGTATCCAGAATCAACAACCACAGTGCATTCATTGTTGTGAGTCTTCCTGTAGTTGTACTCCGCCAAATCCGTTGCATTTACACGTAGTAACGTCTGACATTCGTATTCCTCGAAGAAAATCTCCGTCATAGCCTCTTGTATTGACGAAAAGTTGAAAATAGGCTCGGTCACTATCAAGGGTGTCTCGCTTAAGCTAACAGGGCAGCATTCCTTACTGAATATGAAGTCCCATATGGTTTTCTGCGTGTCCCAGTTAGTGAGGAACCCTTTTTGGAATGGTAAGATGTAGAAAAGGCCAGACGCGTCCCGACACTCGTCGATTTGGGATCCGATAAAGGGACGGCGCCTTTCGGACTTTGCCTTCATAATGCAATTGGGTACAATCTTCGGTTCGCTGTTAGAGAAGCCCACTTTAGCCGTGTAGGCTCCATTGTCGAGTATATAGCAAGATTCACTCATTTCTACAACAGAAACACACACTGAAACATTAAACAGTTGAGGTTACCGGCGGGTTGTAAAAATGTTTCAGTTTTGGATTTTAGGCGTTTCTCAATTTGTGCGGTTTGGAAACACAGGTTTTCTTCATTTTCCAATTACTGACAATCAATAAAACATTTGAAATCGTTACTTAAATAAACAATTTTAATAAACTGCACTAGGTACCTACAGCAATACCATAAACATGCCTACAATTTCATTGAATGATTGAATTGAATTACCGTAAAACGGGGTAAATAGGTCTTAGGATCTTCAAATTCAACTCGAAATTAAACCTTCTTCAGCAAAACATAGGGTGTGTTATGCTACAGTTTTGAATGTCTGGTAAGCTGTTTTAGATGTTATGTAGCTTTGGATTCTCAAAACATTGCCATATTTTAAAATATTCACCAACCCTATGGATTCAAATTTACCTATTCTCCGCGCGGCGAACCATGATCCCTATGACAGTTCGTTTAGTGATGGGTTGTGTCTTTGGTCGTGTCGATCGTGTCGTAGATCGTGTCGACAGAGGCGTGGCTTGCATTTAAGCCACGTTGGTAAACATGTTTTAAAAAATATTACAATGTGCATTTTTAATGTCCATTTTGTTGATGTTGTATTAATTTAAGATTTTTGGCATAGATTAAGTAGGTAAGTAAACAAAAGTTTCCAACCTTGTTATTTTCTAATAATGCTTAACCCGGTAAACACGTTTTTGCTATATAAGTATATATTTTATCATGAAAATGAATGCTCCCCATTTATTTATTTTGTCTGAAAAATTGTGCACTCGTTTCCATTACCGACATTTTTTTATCGATACTTGCCGCCCTAGTCGATAAACGTCACACGACGTAAGTTTTGCAGGACGTAAACATAAATTCAGATTGACATAACTTCTTGTAAATGTTAAGAATTGTAAAAAATATCAACGGAATATCATTACTAATGGTATAAAGCTACGTAAAATTTATAAATGGCATTTTTAGACGCCCCCAATATGATCCCGATTTAATGGTGACGCCACTACAATGTTATATGGTGATATTAGCTGTCAGTGTCATAGGGATCACGGTTCGCTGCGCCGAGAATAATCGACAACAGATTTCATGACGATAGCTTTAATAGTTACTGAAATAAAGGGTCGTGACAGACAGACGGACAACTAGTGATCATAAGAGGGTCCCATTTTTGTTTCTTTTAATTTAAGGTACGAAACACAGGTACGAAACCCTAAAGATGGTATAGTGACTTATGAAACCGATGAATGAAGTTCATTGAAAAAAGTGGTTTGTTCGTACGTTATTTTCAAGGAGCGGATTATAGTAAAACAATTTAAGCTGTTCTGCTAGGTCATAAGCAATTTTACATATTGATATGTGAAACATAATCTTATATATATATATATATATATATATATATATATATATATATATATATATATATTTCTGTATAATCTGAATCTCGGAAACGGCTCGAACGATTTTCATGAAATTTAGTATACAAGGGGTTTTGGGGGCGATAAATTGATCTAGCTAGGATTCATTTTTAGACAATGTCGTATTTACCAAAAAAAAAAATATAAATCTAAACCTGACATCTATAATTGGCGATAAAGTAAAACTATTACAGTAAAGGCTGGCAGGACGATTCAGAACCCTTCGATAACTAACCGAATCGATTCGGTTAGGTATCGATCTCGAATCGAAGATTTTTTGTCGAGCAATTCAGAACGTTCGGCTTACGGATTCGATTCGCTATCGATTACGAAATCGGTAACGACAAAAAACATTGAGGTTACGTCATGAGCATTTACAAAGTTTGTTTTATACTTAAATTTTACTTGTTTTAAATTCATATTAAGCAAGCAAAATATATTTTTCATAATTCGGAAGGCAATTCAAGCCATCATTTAAAATGGTAACTGACTGTAACTGAATAATTACAACAATAACTGAAGTACCTAATTTGATTTCGAGAGAATTTAAAACCGATAAAATGCTCACAGTTGTCAAATAAAAACTGTGGATCTGATTATTTCCGAGTTTAGAGTTATTTCCCTAGTGTAAGTTATATATGGTATGTCTATGGTGAGTTTTTGGATTTGTCGTTTTTGCTTTTAGAAAACTTACAGTACCTACGTATCTACAACTTACTATTTAAAAATAAAATATTATTATGCAACATTGTGTTACGAAGAATGAATACCTACGAATCAAATAAATTGTTAGGTATAGGTATTTCAGTATAATCGCCAAATATAATGCCAACTCTGAAGAAATGCGATGTTCTCCTATTAAGGTTAAGGGTTACACCCAGGCGCGAAAATTCAAATTTCGTTGAGTTCTTTGTCAAGTAGTGGGTTAATAATACAGTATATGCATTGTAGAAAATGAGTTTTGCGAGCATAAAGTTGAGGCATCTACATGTTCTTAATAAAAACTGCTCATAAATACCAATTTATTTCACATTGGTTCCAAATAACTTCAAATCCGGGAAACTGCAGAAAATAATCTTTCGGGAACGGATATGGGGTGACTGAGAATTATTGAGCAATGTTTTTGAGAAAAAGAAATAGATGGGTAAATGTTATGCTCGAAAAACTCATTGCCACAACGCCACAACGTTACAATGTGTATAGTTAGTCTAATATTTGCAAAAAACGAAATATAATTTGAAGTTCACGGGTTAGTTTAGCCGAACCACCATAAAACATTTCGATATCGAATGACCTGTAGCTTTCGATAAGAAACCGTAAATAATTATCGAACGTTCGGCAAATACTATCGAAACCGATTGTTGTGAATAGCGTTTGACAGGCGTAATCGTACGATATCTACGTCAGATCGATTGGGTTTCGGTTTCGACAACTTCCCGATCGATTCGGTTATTCTGAATTGAAAATATTTCTTATAGAACCGAATCGTACGATAACAACGTTATCGAATGGTTCTGAATCGCCCGGCAGATGCGTATGCGTGACTACGACGTAACAACGTCGTAGTCACCCTCGTAGTTATGGCGTAACCCAATGTCACACCGGGTTACGCATACGTCTACGCTTACGCTTACGCAATCGAGCTAAGAACGCAACGTAGGCCCCGTGCCCGGCTGCAGCAGCCGTATTACTGTTTTTGACGCTGTTGTGCACGATATCTCACGAAGATTGGGTATATGGACCTAGTAGTTCATCTGACGAGGAAGAAGCAATATTACTACTATTGTGCCAGAATATTTCTGCGTGTGCAAAATTTCCAATTTTCTCCCATAATAAACTTTTATATGATACATTTTTGTAGTCTTTACTTTTTGGATTGTATATACATTCATATTTACGCTCAATTTCAATAAGTTTTTCTTTTTTATCGCTATTCATTACTAATCAAAACAAAACAAAAAA
Organism: Coenonympha arcania; assembly: GCA_036785405.1. Taxonomy (NCBI): domain Eukaryota; kingdom Metazoa; phylum Arthropoda; class Insecta; order Lepidoptera; family Nymphalidae; genus Coenonympha; species Coenonympha arcania. The sequence goes on along the minus strand of CM072079.1, from coordinate 3,302,539 downwards.
ACCACTTTTTTGTAATAAAATACAACTGACTGCAATTTCGCGCGTAGGGCTACGCACAGCAAAGGTACGTGCGTGTTCAAATTTGTTCGGTGTGACGTCCAAAATGGCGCGCGATTGAATACAACGTCATCAACGCGACGTTGCCGTTCTGCTCTGCGTAAGGTACGGCGTAAGTCACGCAGCCTGTTTGTGTCTTGGGAGCTGCGTTGCGTAGGGCTACGCATAAAGTCGACGCGCACGTCTACGTTACGCATGCAGTGTGTCCTGTCTCATACATTTCCATACATTACAACTCAGTGGTACGTGCGCGTCTACGCTTACGTCTACGCATACGCATGGCGGCAATCTCAGGGCAATCAAACTTGAGGAACATGGATGGTGCCATACATAGAGTAAAGGTATATTTGGTGCCATTATGTTATGGCGAATGCTGGATGGCTTGCGCCGCCTCTACACATAGGCCAGCGCATTCGCCAACGCGCTGGCGTTGCGATTGCCAACGTGCTTGAGAGTAATCCACACATTGGAAGGTCGTTCAGTAATTATGGTTTGGTTCGGGCCAATGTGCGGACGGATTCAACATGGATGTTGAGTCGCTAACAGCATATTATTAATTCATACTTAAAAAGCTAGTTAAATATTCTTGAAATAAAAATTAGAAATTAGTTTGGGCGTGAAAATGTAACAAACAAATCAATAAACTCACTTTCACATTTATAATATTAAAATATATAGTAGGATATTCTTTGTGAAGTAAAACATCGTGAGGAAAACGTCCAAGAACCTTATTTATTTAGCACTTTATAAACTTACAACATTCTACACATTGGGCCAGTGGCTGGGCCAGCGCGCTTGCCAACGTGTTGGCCTCTCGGTAGAGAGTAGTATGTTCCTTGGTGTTGGCCTATGTGTAGAGCACGTGTAGAGGCGCCGAGGCGCTATCGAAAAAAATGGCCGTTCTCAGCTGTACTAGTGAAACTGAAAACTCTTTGTTGGTGACTTGTGTACAAGTAGCGATAGAATATGTATGGGGGATTGATTGTTTTTGTTTTCCTTTACAATTTTCGCTTCGTTTTCCCGTCTCCAGAAGTCCAGACTCAAATAATTTCGTTTATGATCGCAAGTAGCAATCATTGATTTGGCAAATAGCTTAAAACCACATATCGAAGTCCAGACTCAAATAATTTCGTTTATGATCGCAAGTAGCAATCATTGATTTGGCAAATAGCTTAAAACCACATAACGCCAAGCTAACTTCGCACTGAGGGGAGCTAAGGCTAAGGCCTAAGACAAACAAACAAGCATGCTCAAGACGTGCAGCGTGCCCTCGTGCAGTAACAGTTCCCGCGCAGCGTCCTCAGCAGAAGAACCCGATGTATCTTTCCACGAGTGAGTACTGAGTACGTTATTTGAGTTTTGACCAGTGGCCTGCTGTTTGTAGGGCGGGGCCATGGTTTTGACTGCCTTGAGTAAAGAGGCCAAAGGCCAAATATTCTATATCATTGTTTTTGGTTCTAAAGGTCATAAATGGAGAATGGAAAGTGTTTTGCTGATTAGCGTAATTGGTAGCGGTCCCGCCTTCTGCTTTGTGAGTTGTGTGTTTGATTCCATATTTATTTATGTTTCTATATTAATTCGCTCTTTAATAATTCTGTGTTATTTATTTTATTGCATTATATAGCATGTTTTGGTAATGTGCAGGTTCCCCAGTGAAGAGCGTCTGCGCACGGCTTGGCTCGCAGCCCTCGGCCTGCCAGACATTAGCCTGCCAGACTCTGCAGTGGTCTGCTCGTGGCACTTCTGTGCTGACCACGTGTCTGTGACTGAAAGTGGCTCCAGGCAACTCCGCGCGGGCGCTGTTCCTTCACCAGTGCTGGTAACATGCTCATATTGTCATCTTCCTTATTAGCTGTTGTTGTTGTAACTGTCTCATTGGTCTAGTGGTAGGCATGTTTGCATGTTCATGCAGATCACAAGAGATCATTCATCTGCTGGTCATGTGTCCGATGTCTCTCTGGTCGTGTCGGAGCTGTGGTCCCATCGGATTATGAGACAAAGGAATAATATCTCTATTCCTCTATCGTGCACCTGTGTTTGCACACACATTTTTGCAGCATGTGTCCAGCAGCTGTGAAAATCTCCACAGAGATCAGATTATTTGTTTATTTATTTATTGTTACAATTGACAAGGTGCAGTAACTAGCAGCACTCTTGCAGGTCTGCATGACGTGCCTGCACACCCGCGCGGAGCTGCTGCTGATGAGCAGACAGGACCTGCGAGAGGCGTACGTCACACTGACAGGACAACCTGTAAGTTTATAAGTTCATGACATCATTCACAGGTGTGTTATATATGTTAGAATGATGTTAACCTCATGTAGAGAGTGTACATACATTTAATGCAGTAAGTTTCATAATTTTGCATTGCAGTATCATATGAAGCATTGCATTGCACTCATCAGCCAGAGACATCAGTTCTTAGGTCTCATTTTGCCCAGTGAACTGATTGGCTACAGTGGCCTGCACACTGAAACACAACAATACATTACTGCTTAGCGTTAGAATACCTGATTAGTGATTGAGTTTCTCAGTTCAATACTTGAATTTCATGTCTCCATAACATGCATGCTATGAAAAGTTGCTTGTTTCAGCCGTGTGATGGAAACCTGCAGGCGACAGTCTGCGTGCGGTGCGCTCGCACACTGAGGAGCTTCAGTAGATTCAGAGAGCAGAGCTTGAGAGCTCGCTCCCTGATGATGGGCTTGCTGCAGCAACACGGAGCAGTGAGTACTTATTTATTACAAGCTTTTATTTAACTTGCAATGTACGAGTTGGTTTGTTCTGGTGGAATCTTGCAACTCAATTTTGAAGCAGATATCTTTAACCGATTGAGCTGAAATTTTGTATACAATATATACAGTTTGGATGACAATGCATGGGTATTTGTGTGATGTTATTCTAAATTCAATATGGAAGAACATTCAAGATAGCTATAACTAGTCATTTTTATGCTCTTCTATAATGGGTATCAAATGAAAGGGATTGCTCAGATATAAAAGCTTTTTTTATAAAAAATTATTTTAAACGCTGACTTATTAATACTTTACATTCTACCTGAGGCTTCACAAATCCCAAGGGCATCCTATATTTCTTGTTCCTGTTTCTGTTGCTCTGTGCGTTTGATGCTTGATTCAACAGAGAACCTGTTTCAGATAACAATGAGGCATGTGGAGCTCATCAACCGTGAACAGAAGCAACTTGAAAGGGACTTTGTGACGTCACCAGAGACTTCAGACCCCTGTGACTTTGTGACGTCATGTGTTGATGACAAACAGACAACATCAGAAGAGAATGATGTTGTAGTTAAAACAGAGTTCGATGAAGAGATGGAAATGTTGTACTCTGAAGGTAAGGAATTGTTTCTCTATTTTACATTATTTTAGTAGATGACCCAGCAAACGTTTTTTTGCCATTTAGGGTATAAAAAACTTTAGTAAATCACAGAATTGTTTAACAATGTACATAAATAATACTTTCTGTGAACAAACAAACATGCATTACATATGAGCAATTTTAGTTTTTGGCTGGTATTGAAATATTCAAGTCTGAATTACTGAACTGAGAAGTCCCAATATAAGTTTACATGGCTGCATAATAACGAGTAGTTACTGAGGACGTTTATTGTTGAATGAGAGAAATGTTTTGTTTCAGTCGCTCCTTTGTCCGCAGGACTTGTGACCAAAATAGAAAACAAAGCGCGCGTGACTGAAGAAGCCGACACAACCCAGCGAAGGGAACGAGCACTCGTGCACAGGAGCGCGTCACACAACCGACCATCCGACAGCGACGACGAACCAGAAACAATCATCAGACATTGCGTGGTCAAGTTGTATGACATCTTCAAAAATCCTGATTCGCTTGTATCAATACGAGATAGATCACCGACGCACACACGACAAGCTGTCGGTTCTTGTGATACTCTGAATACTTGTACTGCTTCTGAAGACGCCCAGCATCGCGCAGCTAGTGAGAGTGAAGTCGCTGCCTCACACAACGAGCCTGCTGCATCAGAACTGAGTGAAGCTGAGCCATCTTCATCAGGAAACAGACATCACATACACTCTCAGAACAAATCTTTTATCTGTGACGTTTGTCAACGTATGTTTGCACGAAAGAGAGCCCTCGTATATCACATCCAGACTCACAGGAAACCTTATTCCTGTAAGTTATGTAGTTACAAGTGTGCACAGAACAGTCATTTAGTGAGTCACATGAGGACTCACACTGGTGAAAAGCCTTATGCTTGTAAGTTATGTAGTTACAAGTTTTCGAAGAAAAGTAATTTAGTGAGTCATATGAGGACTCACACTGGTGGAAAGCCTTACTCTTGTAAGTTATGTGGTTACAAGTGTTCACGGAAATGTGATTTAGTGAGTCATATGAGGACTCACACTGGTGAAAAGCCTTATGCTTGTAAGTTTTGTAATTATAAATGTGCAGATAAAAGTGCTCTGACGAGGCATAAAAGAACTCACACTGGTGAAAAGCCTTATGCTTGTAAGTTATGCAGTTACAAGTGTTCACGGAACAGTCATTTAGTGAGTCACTTGAGAACTCACACTGGTGAAAAGCCTTATGCTTGTAAGTTATGTAGTTACAAGTGTGCATTGAACAGTCATTTAGTGAGTCACATGAGGACTCACACTGGTGAAAAGCCTTACGCTTGTAAGTTATGTAGTTACAAGTTTTCGAAGAAAAGTAATTTAGTGAGTCATATGAGGACTCACACTGGTGAAAAGCCTTATGCTTGTAAGTTATGTAGTTACAAGTGTTCACAGAACAGTAATTTAGTGAGGCACATGGCGACTCACACTGGTGGAAAGCGTTTATCTTGTAAGCTGTGATTACAGTTGTTCAGATATAGAACAATGAACAAGGCACACAACAACTCACTCCCGCGGTCAGTCCTCCTCGTGCTCGCGAGCGCGTTATACTGCACGGAGCACGGTCAGGGTCACAACACAAGTGCATATAGAATTTGAAAACAAAATCCCTGGCCGTCGGTAATAAAAACTCGGCCAGTCAGTATACGGAGTGCAATATTACATAGTAATATTTTGAAACTAATGCTATTTACTGTTTTAAGGTGTAACGTAGCGTTTTTAGGAAATTCTAAAAACGGCTAGTATTGTAGACATTTTTAGGAAATGTTCAGTTCCATAGTATTGACCGTAACCTCTCGATATTTCTGAAGTACAGTATGTTATTTCCGGTCCAGCCCCCTGATTGTGTAACTTTTTACGATGAAATGGTATTCATTTGATGGCCGTCGGCATCAAAGTAAAATAAACCATAAAAACATTGAATTAGAGCTCAATTTTGTGTATGCGTTCTTATACGTTTAGGTATGTACGATACGCTCCATAACGCTCCATGTTGAAATCGGTTGTAATGAATTTGTGACTTTAAACTGATACACTTAAGGAATATTTTACTTTGATGGTCAAGGAATACCATTTCATCGTAAAAAGTTACACAATCAGCCCCCAGGTTTCTAGGCGTATGGAAGCTGTGCTACAGTCACCAACCGCTAGATGGGGTCCAGGGATATGGAAATTTCTCCAGCACGAATTTAGCGCCATCTCTGAGGAAGTAGCGTAGCTTCTTCAAGTTGTTTCTTTCCGGCGTTCGCGTTGTCTGTACGGAGATGATTTCATCATCGAGTCTCGCAAAGTTTGCAGGAGAAGTATTGAAATTACTCTCCTTAAAATAAGAAAAATATTTCATGTCTTGGTGGAAACTTTAGAATATAGTTCAACGTTTATTTCTATTTTTTTTTGAGGTATAAAGTCGAAATAGTCAGGCGACATCTGTCGGGTACATCGGAACTATTTCAGAAGTTCCCTCAGATGAATGATCCAATAGATGGACAGTTAAAATAGCAACGACATGCACTATTTTTGTACTCTTTTTACTTATGTGCTTGGTAGGTTGCTAAAAAGAGACAATTCCATAATGCCTCTTTCGAAAATTAGTAGGTTGTCACAAGGTTCGATTATGCTAGTGATGAGCTGGAGTCGATTAGATTCGACGGTTAACATTACTTATTGGGTGACTGAACTTTGCTCGTTATTTTTTTTGGTAAATATATTTTCTAAAAATGAATCCTAGCTAGATCAATTTATCGCCCTCAAAACCCCTGTATACTAAATTTCATGAAAACCGTTCGAGCCGTTTTCGAGATTCAGATTATATAGAAATATATAAAATACCTATACAAAAATTGCTCGTTTAAAGGTATAAATAAATAATAATAATATATAATAAATATATAGTATTGTTAAGTTAAGTTAAGTTATATCTTTATAATATTGTTTACCCAACGATTGTTATAGTTTCTTCAGCAAGAGAAAGTGACACTATTCTTGGCTAGCAAAAGCCACTATTAATTATCTGGAAAAAACATCGCGTGATTCGCGGATAAATTAAAAATTGTAGCATAACCACAGCGTAACCCAAAATTTTGGGTTATGAGAATTTTACACTACTGCCTACAAACCACCATAACTTCTGAAGATACTTGGACATAGACTTTTTATGACTGGATATGAAAGAAAACTTCATTTTATTTTTAAAATTGTTTATTATAATAATAAATCTGACTGAGCTAACATTGTTTTGCCATTTGAAATATAAAAAATAGCTTACAACCTATACTTACATCTAAAGAATGTACACAAAAAACTTCAGAGAAATCGCTCAAGCAGTTTCGAAGGGGTTTGGTTACAAACATACAAACACTGACACGACAATATTATATGTATATTACGACGACTAGTAAACGCCTCAAACGTTGTTTTGCCACATATTTATTATTTTTCATTCAGTCGCGTTACTCTTTTTGTGAGGGTATTGATTTTCTTAAGGCGGCGTTTCGAAACATTTTTAAAATATTCTCCTTTTTTCTAATATTTGTATTCTTTTATAAGACTCATCTTCAGTATTAGTGCCACATGTACACGAAAGTTTTCTTTTCAAAATATTTGGCTCAGCCATATTGTTCAACACCTCTCTGGGGTTTGGTGATGGTGTTTCCTAAAACAAACAACAACTATTAAAAAATGTTCGTACACGAAAGTTTAAAAAATTTCGTCCTCAAATCTTCATCCTTAGGAAATCTAAAGAGTATTTATTTATTCTAATTACAGATATATTGACACTATCGATATAGTGAAATTTCACAACACTAATAACCTAAAATTGCGTTTTCCGAAATATTTAAAAAATATTTTAATTACCGTAAACCATCTTGTAATTGGGTGTTTACCCGGACGTTTACTAAATTGCGCTTCTTCTTTACATTTTTCTGAGCAAAATACTTACTTCTATAATATGAAAAAAATAGCTTAAAACTTACCGATGCAATCCAACTGATTTATTTTCGTTTTCTTTCTGTGAGATACGTGTTTTGCAACCCTCTACCGAACAAGACATTTTTAATCATCTCACATTATACTTAAATTTATATACAAATCTCAATTTTTTCACATTTTTTCACAAGAAAATCTAAATAATCTTTTCAGCACTTCTCACGAAACATCAACAAATATTATGAGACAAAATTAAATATATACGACGACTGAGGTAATTCGACCAGAAACGCGAATACTTTTAAAATTGGCAGTATTAAAAGGTTGCAAATGGTTGCAAAATATTTGGACCTTGTGACACGTCAAAAAAAATAAAAACTGACACCTGATTTTTGTCTCACCCACACTAATACTGATACTATTTAGAAACTTGAATAACCTTTCAACAGTCCGAACCCATTTTTTGTACTTTTTTTTTTTTGACGCTTGACAGTCCGAGCACGTTTTTTGGATCCGGGACTGTTTTGGGGTATTTCCTTCTACAGTGTTTATCGTTCTATGGTTATCCTTTTCTAACATTTTTTAAACTAAAGTCAATGGACAAAGACAGCAAAAAAACCGCTGAAAGTCGCCTTTAATATTATAGGTCTATGGCAAATCCGGTCGTTTGAGAGGGCGTTTTTTGTACCCTTTTACCCCATTACAAAAACGACCAATGTGACGAAAAAATGTATGAAGACCTACGATATTTTTTTTGTTTCTTATTGCTAAAAGTATAAGGTGTAAATTAAACAATATACTTTAGTTTAGAAATGGTTGTCTTTGAATACATCAATAAAATAGTACCCCGAGTACCCTTCCCGTGTATTTTAGGTATCAGCTTGGTTAAAAATCATTACCAATGACTCTTAAATTTACAGAAAATAGATTACCTAATCAAGTTTGTGTTAAATTTTTGTTGAAATTAAATAATCATTAGAAAACGAGTAATTTAAGATAAACTGCGCCAAAAACGCGCCAAAAACAAAACAGTCCGAAGCCGTTTATTGGTCCGGACAGTACCCGCCCCGCACAGCATTTGACAGCAGGGACTGGTGAAAGGATAAGATATACGTTTACTTTGTTTTATTTTAGCCTTGTGTCTATGGGATTATTGGTCTGAGGAAGTTCCGATCTAACCATAGATAATACATATATATCTAACGTCGATTGAGTTTCTCCCGACACCGCTAGGCGGCGGTGGCAGTCCTTTTTGTTCCGTTTTCGCGAAGGTATTAGAATTTTCTGGATTATTCCAACGTAGTCTGTTGCCGGCTCTGCGAGTCATTAAAAACCCTGCGCACAGAAATCGGGGCACATTCCCTGATCTGCAAAAAATCTTAAGCACACTCCTGTGGCTGGAGTTATAAATTTTCCGGTTCAACATAAAAACTGTAGTGGTGGTCAAACCATAGTAATTAGTTTCTCGCTGTGAGGTGAGGAGTGGGAAATCATCAGTATAGCTGGTACGTACAGTGTTATTTTCTTTGTTAGGAGTTTGCTTGGGTGTCCTTTTTTTTACCAGAGAGGTTAACGTTAGGTTATTCTTTACAGATCGATGTGGGAAATTTAATTGTTGACAAAAATAGCAATTAGACGAGAGATGTCCAAGTAACGTTCTATATGAGTCAATAAACTCCGTATGACTCGTTGCCCCGGGTTATGCCCCGGTAAATCAGAAGGCGCTGCCAACTGTGGTGACGTTCCTCCACCTGCTGTCAATCCATTACTCTGAAGGAGGTCTGATCTGCTCGTCGAGAATATTCGGCTAGGCACGTAAACTGCTGGGTGCTGAGTTGCTGAGGCCGTCGGCAAGGTTCAGTCGGCCGACGGTGCGACGGGAGCAGGCGTTGCGTGCCACGGATTCCGACCAAGGTACCTCAAGTATAGTTTGATACAGGACTGATTTACTGCTGTGATAATTGAATCCTTATGTAGGACTGGGTTACCCTGTGGTTCCGCCAGATAAATTATCTGTCATAAACATGTAAAATTATAATATTTTGGTGCATTCCTTTGTCCTTTTCACCCAAACCTTTAAAAGTACCCGCGCGAGCGAGACGTCACGTAAAATGTGACGTGAAGTGTGGACAGTTAGTCGGCCATCGGACTGCGCGCACCGTGCATCGTCTTTGCAAATATGTGCAAAATTCAAACATAATAACGGTCGAGTGAACTTAAAATAACCTAATTTGAGATATCTCATAAATACTATAAAATAAAACTATGCCATAACGGGACATTTTTACCCAACCACAATAAAATTTAAAGTGAAGTGTTTATGCGTTGCGTCGACAGAAGAAAAGCTGAGGTGTCCGGGAAAACGTGAGTAGGTACTTTCCTATTTTCTACTCAATTCCTTCCCCTTTTGTTAGATAGCACCAATCATTTAGCTTTTTCATAACCTAAAGAGATACAGTCCACGAAAGAAAAAAAAAGAAATAACTATAATATAACATAACTTAACCTGGCGCAACCATAAAGTGGTCCTTCGAGCCGGATATTTCCAGTACATAATTACGTATATTTCCTTGTTAGAATACTTCTATAGGCTCTAATAAGTGAAATAATATTCATTGCAAATATCCTAATACCTAATTTAAATTGTTAAATGTAGGAATTCGACAATTGCGTCATCAATTCCTTTGTCTAAATACTGGCATAAAACGCATATTTGCATTTAGCTAGCGATTTCCCCAGTTAGGCAAACTAATTATCTACACGTATTTATGTATTTTTGATAAATATTTGTGTATTTAAGTATAAATTAACAATTTAAAATATAAAACCATTCACTTTAATTTTACCCTCAACTTAAAAAAGTGCGTAGTATCTTATATTCTACGACATAAGTTCGAGATTCGTTTGTATGGGACTCGAACACTGTGAGCTGTCACTTTTCGATCGCTTCATAGCGCGGTCAATTCACCGGTCGATAAAACGATATAACCCGACCGCGTGCGATTGTTCGCTCGCGTAGTCACTCGCCGTTCATATAACATACTTACTTAATTTATCCGTATTTATTGTTTGGCTTACAGCGGCATCTTACATTGTCGTAACTTAAAACATTTATTTACGTATCTTACATTATTTATACCATAACCCTTTTAATTGTTGATTAACTTTATTCAAAATGCCGCCTAAGAATGATCCTAAAGCTAGTGACATTCAAGATCCCAAGTTGTCTATATTACTTGCAAAACGTGAAGCTATATTTGGAATTATACAAAATGTATACGATTTGTCACGTGACCATGACGTTTATACGAGTGCGGACAAAAGGGAACATTTTCTTGATGAATCCTCACAGATTGATTCATTGCGTGAGAAATACGAGTCAATTGTTGATGACTATAATTCTCGATTATTGAGTTTGGATGCCGATGCAAAACCTGATTACAACTGTCTGTACGCGTTTGAGACTTTATATAGTAGGGTGAAAAGAGTTTATGCGAAATGTTCAACTTCTGATTCATCACAAAATCAAAGCGCTAGACCCGCGCTGCAAAAATGTAAGCCTAAATTAGCCCCTATATCAATTTTAGATTTTGACGGGGATATAAAATCCTTTCAGATGTTCTATACGACTTTTAAATCGGTAGTTGACGATAATCAGTTGTTATCAGACGCCGAGAAACTATTTTATCTATTACCGAAACTAAAAGGGAAGGCAAAGGCTGCAATCGCAGGGATTTCGCCATGTGCTGAAAATTATCAGCTGATTTTACAAACACTTGTCAATCGTTTTGATGACAAACGGATGTTGGCTTCCGCATATCTAAACGAATTATTTCGTTATAAAGGTTTCCAATCTCCCTCCGCGACTAATTTCGAATCTTTTATAGACCAGTTTGCTGGCGCTGTAAGCGCTTTAAAAAATCTTAAATTAGAAAATTTAGCTGATCTAATAATATTGCATATAGCTACACAAAAGATAGACTCGGAAACTGTACGCGCCTTCGAAATTGATTGTGGGAAGAAAATACCTAACTTCGACGAGTTTGTGGAATTCATCACAACTCGCGCTAAGGTATTTGAGCGTACCAGTACGAACGTCACTAATACTTCAAATTCACGTCAAAATAAAAATACTAAACAGCCAAACAACGGAACTTCTGGCAGTGCGCCGAAGTATCAGGCTTATGTGAGCACAGTCAACAAGCCTACTTCTTCTAAATGTCTGTGCAAAAATAGTTCACATACACATCTTTATATGTGTGCTGATTTTAATAAATTTTTAACTCCTCAGGAACGTTTTCAATGCGTTAAAGAGAAGAATGCGTGTGTCAACTGTTTAGCCATTGGATTGCATAAAACCTCACGGTGTCCTCTTCCTCCTCAATGTGCTTGCAACTTAAGACATAACTCAAAATTGCACTTTAACCATAGTGAGGAACAGGCCCACGCGTCTCAGTCACATACAGAAGTGTCGTCTCAGCAAATACCTAAACCTGCTGTTACTGCATCGCCGCCCGTGGCGAGCGAACGTGTAGACGTAGCATTATGTACTACAAACGATAACTCGTCTGCGAACGCCGCACAGGTATACAACAGTGGATGCGCAGGCGACAATCGATCTACGGTTTTATTAGCAACGGCGCAAGTTTTTGTATACGATGCTTGTGGTACGCGACGAATCATACGCATCTTAATTGACAGTGCGTCTCAGGCAGACTTCATCTCGAGGAAATGTGCCGACCGTTTAGGCTTAAAAATCAATAACACAGAACGTACTATCGTGAAGGGGTTCGGTGGGATTGAAAAAGCTGTACAGTCTAACACGGTTGATTTAAAAATTTATTCTCGTTTTAATGATAACATAAACTTTAATATTTCGCCACTTATTGTTGACAAAGTGACGGATAAATTACCTACAGCTGTGGTAGATACGTCTGTCCTATCGCAACTGAAAGGTATTCAACTTGCTGATGAAAGTTTCGGTGTACCTGATGAGATCGATGCGCTGATAGGAGCTTCCCTATTCCCGCATTTACTTCTCCCCGATGACGTTCATACGTCACGTCGGGAGCCGTCGGTACCTATGAGACTGAATTCGGTCTTTGGTGTCGTGCTAATAGGCAAAGCGCCTACGATACCAATTATAAATACTCATTCGGCCTTGACATGTTGTTTCGTTCAAGAGCCTGCTATTGACTCTTTAGTCAAGCGCTTCTGGGAACTCGAAGAGCTGCCCTCCGCTTCTGTTCAACATCCTGATGATGAAGAATGTGAGGCCTTCTATAGTTCGACTACAGTCCGTGATCCTGTTACTGGCAGATACGTTGTCGGCCTGCCATTTAAAGGTGATGTATGTTCCCTAGGGAATTCTATGGACGTAGCTAAAAAACGTTTCGCATGCCTTGAAAGGAAGCTTCAAGCGTCTCCAAAATTAAGGTCTGCATATGATGACGTTATAAAAGGTTATCTTGCGAAAGAATATATTTCTCCCGCACCTAATTATGATTCTCATGATCCTGTTCCTATATACGTGATGCCTCACACGGGGGTCCTACGGGAAGATCGGACTTCCACAAAATTGAGATTGGTTGTGGATGCTTCTTGCTGCACCAGCTCAGGGAAGGCCTTGAACCATCTGCTACACTCCGGGAAAAATTTACAAGGAGATCTGTTTAAAATAATTTTAAATTTCCGTCTGCACGCTATAGCAATGACAGCTGATTGCCGTGAACAGTTTCTTCAAATAATTATGCGGGAAGCTGATCGTCGCTATCAATGCTTCTTATATCGGTTCAATCCTCAAGACCCTCTCGTGCTGTATCAGTTCAACCGAGTCTGCTTTGGCCTCACTTCGAGTCCGTTCCATGCATTGCGCACGGTAAGGCAACTCGTAGAAGACGACGGCGCTAAATATCCACAAGCGAGTAACATTGTGCTGCCTGCGCTATATATGGATGACGTTGCCTTTTCGCTTCCTTGCGAAAAAGAGGCAATCATTGCATCGCGACAAATGATTGACCTCTTCAAAGGTGCACAGTGGGAATTGGTAAAATGGAATAGTAATTCTCCCGACGTTTTAGATAACCTTCCTGCGTCACATAAAGTTTCTACTGAAGTAGAGTTTGATAAAGCCACGAACCATAAGATACTTGGTTTGCATTGGTCCACTGAAGAAGATTCATTCTTTTTCAAAATTTCTGTGCCTGAAGATTCTACGTGCACTAAACGCTTAATCTTATCGACGGTGGCACGACTTTGGGACTTAATCGGGTTTGCTTCGCCGACAATTGTGTATGCTAAAATACTAATTAAAAAGCTTTGGCAGTTACACCTAGATTGGGATACTGTGGCTCCACCACATATAATTAAAAAGTGGAAGCAATTCTGCGATGAGCTACCAGCCTTAAATAATCTTCGCATACCACGGCACGTGGGCGCGACAGAGAACTGTGAAGTCACTCTCCTGGGACTAGCAGATAGCAGTCTGGAAGCTTATGGCGCCGTGATTTATGCCCATATAAGCTCTCCTTCTGGTATTGTCGTACGACTCGTCTGTGCGAAAAGTAAAGTTTCGCCGACGAAGCCACATTCGATCGCACGTCTGGAGTTACTAGGTGGTGTCTTGCTGTCGAAATTGCTTCGCACAGTTCGTGACAATTACGCTGAGCGCATCCCAATCAAGGCGACATATGCATTTCTCGACTCCAAAACTGCTCTATATTGGATAAAAGGCTCACCGCATAGATGGCAAACTTTTGTCGCGAATCGAGTTATCCAAATAGCAGAGAACATATCTCCTGATAATTTCTATCACTGCCCAGGCATTGAGAATCCAGCTGATATTTTATCTAGAGGCGTGACCCCTGAAAAACTTATTTCACACCCCCTGTGGCTTAATGGCCCACCGTGGGCTTCTTTACCCACGTCTGAGTGGCCACTCAAAACTCTAGATGGAGAGTCTATTGAAGACATACCTGAACAAAAGGTTTTGATTCATGCTGTGTGCGCTCCTGTAGAGCAGTGCGCTCTATATGAACTTGCTCTCAGTAACTCTTCGTGGAGCAAACTTCTTCGTACAATTGTGTACATTTGTAGATTTTTAAAATTATTGCCTCGTCGCAGCTCTATATCTATTACTGCTGACGATTTAAAATTTGCTGAAAATAGAATGCTTCGAGTCCTACAAAAACAGCATTTTGCTGAAGAATATTCAAATATTCAAAATAATAAACCGTGCTCACCGGCATTTAATCGGTTGAGACCTTTTATTGATGACGGATTGATCCGCGTTGGCGGTCGTCTCGTCAACTCCGGGCTTGATTTTGAAAAAATACACCCGGTAATTTTGCCTCGTAATGGCCACGTGGTAAATTTGATCATCGATTATTACCACATTAAACATTTACATGCCGGACCGGAACTCCTAATGGCTCTACTTCGCCAAAAATATTGGATCTTATCAGCACGTCGCATAGTAAGACAGAGAATACATATGTGCAATACTTGCTTTAGATATAAGCCGCGTCCGACATATCCGTTAATGGCTGATCTTCCCGATGTGCGTACACGTCCGGCGTTGAAAGCATTCAATTTTACGGGTTGTGATTACGCAGGACCGATACCGTACGTACCTGTACGCCGCCGTGGTGTACACAGCGAGAAAGCTTATATTGTGTTATTCACGTGTCTCACTACGAGATCTACGCATATAGAGGTTGCTACCTCACTCAGCACGCCTTGCTTCCTTGCTGCGTTCAAACGATTCCTATCTAGGAGAGGACCTGTTCAGGTTCTATATAGTGATAACGGTAAAAATTTCCAAGGAGCTGCTGCTTATCTCCGCGATCTCTATAAATTTCTTAGAGACGAATATAATCCAAAACTAGAGCAAGAATGTGCTGAGAGCCGCGTAACCTGTAAATTTATTTGTCCAACAGCGCCAAATCAGGGCGGAAGTTGGGAGAGTATGATCAAAGTAACAAAGTCTATTTTGTTCAAAGTCATAGGACAACAACTCCTTTCATACGAGGAACTTTATACGGTCCTCACTCAAGTTGAATGTCTACTAAATTCGCGTCCGCTGACAGTACTCAGCTCGGACCCCGCAGAGCCTTCAGCTCTTACGCCAAGTCACTTCTTGCATACTGCACCTTTGCTCTCCCTGCCTGCGCCTGATGTTAGTTCTGACAATGTTAATTTGCTCGACAGGCACTCGTTAATGGATAAAATAGTGCAGTCCTTTTGGAATCGTTGGAGGATGGAGTATCTACACGGCTTACAAATAAGGCAAAAATGGAATACGCCATCCGTGCCTATTACACCAGGAACTGTGGTCGTAGTTGTCAACGACAACATACCACCACTGGCTTGGCCTTTGGCAATTGTAGAAAATGTGCATCCTTCAAAAGATGGCATTATCCGAGTAGCAACTGTGAGGATTTCAGGGAAAACTTACCTGCGTCCAGTTACTCGCTTATGCCCACTTCCGACTCAATAATTTATAAATATAGCTTCATAGTTTAACATAAATTTATACTATAATATATCTTAACCATACATAT
Organism: Coenonympha arcania; assembly: GCA_036785405.1. NCBI lineage: Eukaryota > Metazoa > Arthropoda > Insecta > Lepidoptera > Nymphalidae > Coenonympha > Coenonympha arcania. The sequence goes on along the minus strand of CM072079.1, from coordinate 3,286,608 downwards.
TATTATATTTTTCATATTTTGTATAATATTGCTAACACTTATACGCATTGCGCGACTTCCTTAATGTAGAGACGTCTCTACTCTCTACTCTCTACCCTATGGGGTTTTTTCTTAAAGGTACCCTTTAAGGGCGGGTGGAAATGGTTCCGCCAGATAAATTATCTGTCATAAACATGTAAAATTATAATATTTTGGTGCATTCCTTTGTCCTTTTCACCCAAACCTTTAAAAGTACCCGCGCGAGCGAGACGTCACGTAAAATGTGACGTGAAGTGTGGACAGTTAGTCGGCCATCGGACTGCGCGCACCGTGCATCGTCTTTGCAAATATGTGCAAAATTCAAACATAATAACGGTCGAGTGAACTTAAAATAACCTAATTTGAGATATCTCATAAATACTATAAAATAAAACTATGCCATAACGGGACATTTTTACCCAACCACAATAAAATTTAAAGTGAAGTGTTTATGCGTTGCGTCGACAGAAGAAAAGCTGAGGTGTCCGGGAAAACGTGAGTAGGTACTTTCCTATTTTCTACTCAATTCCTTCCCCTTTTGTTAGATAGCACCAATCATTTAGCTTTTTCATAACCTAAAGAGATACAGTCCACGAAAGAAAAAAAAAAGAAATAACTATAATATAACATAACTTAACCTGGCGCAACCACCCTGTATCAAAACGATAAGCGGATGGGATCCGTGGAGTTTATGTGCACATAAAATCTAGGACTTAAGTAGTAGGAAATTAGAAAAACTTAAGAGTTAAGACTGTTTACGCGTTAGTATTATGCTTGAGTGAAAATTCACGATTTCCGAAGGAACATAAAATAGTTATGTGTTCAATTATAGATTAGATAATTGAATTCATATTTGGCATTTCATAATCTAGAACTTGGCTCAAAAATATTTTAAAATATGTGTATAACTTTCTCACTAGAACAGTTTTTGTATAGGCTGTTTGCTAAAATAGCGGTTGACGCTCTACGCAGATGCAAGATATTTGCCATGTTTCTTAACACAAACTTACAACAATGACTCAAAAAAAACCACGATTTTCCTAGATTTTCATTCAAAAACCATAAACCGAAAAGTGTCATTTTTAGCATTTTTCGATAAATTAAACGTATTATTTTAGGATAAAATCCAAGATATTTTGTTATTTCTGAATTATAGTAATTTTATTCAATTAATATTCAATGTCACTGGTTATTTACTATTTTAATAAGTTGTATATTTATTTTACTATAATTTTTTTTTTTTTGTAATACCATAATCGACGCAAAATTGCGTCAGCGCCAACGAATTCATTTTTTGTATGGAACGAAACGCCAGGCACACCGCGCCGCATGAACGCTCTTTATGTATCAGGTATGTATAAACCATAAATCATAACAAATAATACAGCAGCCTACCGCGCTGAGCTGTTTTGTAATCTATTAGATAATAGTGCAAGTTCCAACCAGAACTCTTAAAGTTATCATATTATGTTCTAATAGATTGGTTTGAAGTTGTTGAATATATTGTAGAAATTAACCTGAATTCTTAAAGCTATCATGTATTTTTAACTAGATTCTTACATTGGCAAGTTGAATGCATTGTATTTTGTTGGACATTGACGTTATCACGGTAGACTCCTACCTTACTCAAGTTAACTAGTTGTATTTTTTTGTATATACTCAAACTTATCTAATTATACGGAGTGTATAAATTTACCTGTTGGACATTGACGCGATTACAGTAGATCTTATTCCAGTTGACTGATTGTATTTTTTTCGATTCTCATACTATCACGCTGTTTGGCTTTATAGATCTTATGTCAGTTGGTTGTTTAATTAATTAAATTAGTTTATAAAAAATATAGGCAACAAATTATTTACGTACGTATATATAAAATTTTCTTTGGATGTGATAATTGTTTAACTGTATAATTAGGGTGACCACCACTTTCATTAAAAGTAACCGAGAACGTGTCGTGTATGTTATTTCTTTTCCCCAAAAATTTTCCAAACCTGTTAACAGTTAACACATTTTTTATACCATAGTTAAATCCATAACTACCTATAGGAACATATACTATTTTTTTCTATTTAACTTTTTGTGCGAGGACGGAGCGACGGACAGAAACCGGGCAAGGGTCGAGGTCAAGAGTAAGTATTATAATACTGTCCCAGCTCATCCCCGCTACAAAGGTTGAAAGTCTGTATGGTAAGCGGTTACTTGCAAGTTCCATACTGTTTTAGGTGTGTGCATTTTGATCCCGACTGTAAATACCTAGGCTTTACACCTATGTACCTATAGCTATATTTCAATCCACTTCTTTGTTCGTTTATTGGTTTGTAGTTGTACCAACTGGGTACAATTCATTCGCCAGTGTCACGTGGATTTCAATCCACGACGGCGCGCCCCACTCTGGCAAACTCCATACTAATCGAATAAAACAAAAGCTATTTTGACAGAGTGGGGCGCAACGTCGTGGATTAAAATATATATATTATCTTGAGTGTTAGTGTTTAGATGAAATATAATTTAAGGTTTACAATCAAATTAATACAGCAAACGCTCCTATCGGATTCACAAACTGGTTTCGCTGGCAGCGTTGTCGCGCGTCTGCCGTCTATAGTCTTTTCACGGAGTGAATCAAGCAAAGCGCTTTCTCTGTCCCACATTTGCATACAAATTGATAAAGACAGAAAACTGTCTAGCTCCGCCCAGGGAGCGCTTGCGAACCGTTTGAAATCATAGGGCGCGTTCATATTGTTAATGATTTAGTAAGGAGTTTTTATACCTATTATTGATAAGTTGTTTTTACCTTTTTTTTTACTCTATACAAGTTAGTACTTGACTGCGATCTGTCCTGATGGTAAGTGATGATGCAGTCTAACATAAGTAATTTGAAACAGATTTTTTTTTTATAAATGAAATAAGAGCTACCATGTGATTCGGTCTTTATTTGTAATAAAATAAAATCAATATTAAACCAATATAAATTAAAAAATAATATAAATTATTCAATCGCTTTCACTTTCCAACGTATCACAGTCATTTCCTACATTAATAATAAATCTTTCACTTAATTAACCCTTCAAAGTTATGATCCATTTCGCTCATTTTTGGTTCTATTACTTTTTCTACGTGCTGCACACAATGAGCACAAAACAACAGTCCGAAAAACAAGCCAGGTCAAAGATAAATAGATATGATCACAATTCGCAACGAAGCAGGTACGCGGGAGACGTCTGAACGGTACGGAGTGTAACGACAGACTAATTATAACTTAATCGCGTGCAAGGAACATACTACTCTCTACCGAGAGATCGCGTGGAAGTCCAAATTCTCAGTGCTTGACTCATTCGGCGAATATACTATAGTGAGTGTACGGTAGTGCATTGAAAAGCCGACGGTTATTGATGCACTAGCTCAGACTTATTATTTATTTATTTTTATTTATTTATTCTGTACATATAACATAGATACAAAAAAAAACACAAACAGAGAAGACATGCACAAGGACATCTTATCACTACAAATGAGGATCTTTTCCAGATGCCGGGCATGTAAGACAACTTGTACTTAGCTTGTAAGACAATTGTATTGTTTATAAAATAAAAATAAATAAATAAAATAAGAAACATTGATTTTGTATCAAAAGTACCGTAAAACGGGGTAAATAGGTCCGATCTTCAACTTCAACTGGAAATTACTCCTTCTTGCGCAACAAATAGGGTGTGTTGTGGTACAGTTTTGAATGTCCGGTAAGCTGTTTTAGATGTTAAGTAGCTTTGGATTCTCAAAATATTGCCAGATTTTAAAATATTCACCAAAAACTATGCTGGATTCCAATTTACCCCCGATGGGGTTAATAGGTTCAAGAGAGGGGTTAATAGGAATTTTACTCAGGGCTGTCTATCCAAATCCAATATTTATTCAAAGTAAGTACCTACCTACCTAATTTAAAAAAGTTTCAGTTTATTTAATCTAATCATGCTGCTTAACTTATTTTATGTGTGTAGACTGTAGGTAGGTATAGTAAAAATAAAAACTTTTTGAGATCAAGTTTTTATTGTAGCTAGGGTACATATTAATACAAGTAACAAAAATATGGCATTGAGCTAGAAAAACAGTATTATAATCAGTCTATTCCTTATTTATTTATAGCCTTCTCTTTAGAATAGCTTATACAAAATTACTATTAAATGTTTAGCTTACAAGTTACCTACTTAAATAAAAAAATGAAGTACTTTATGTAACGCTTAGCGGCTGGCTTGGGTGTGTAGTTACGAGGCATTCTGAAAAAAAAACATTAAGACATTATAATGTTTATAAGAAAATAGTTGTACTACTTGAATACAATGCTTCACTCAATGAAGCATAAAATTAATAATTTAGATTATATCAATCATTATTCATAATAGATTCAATTCATTAATCATAATTAAAATAACAGTAGCGCCATCTGTCAAAATTCTATAGGTGGCTGCTGAGCGAACGGTGGCCTGACTGTTGGTGGCAAATCAAGCATTTTTGGCACCCATAAACTTTACTTAAATATTCATTTTTTTATTGTGTATAATGTAAATAATGGATTACGGCCAAAAGAAGTTTTTAATAAATAGTTTTTAACTTTAATAAGTTTAATAGTAATAGTTTTTAACTTTAATAAGTTTAATAGTAATCATTTTTAACTTTAATAAATTTAGAAGTAAAATTAACTTTAATTAAGTATTATAGTAATTAAACTTTGGTTTTTGACAACCCTATTTCATGATTCCTATTTACCTCTTGTTCGTACCAAATAGCCCCCGTGCTGTTCCAATTAGGCCTGTTCATGTGCCTATTTCCCCCCTTCGCGTTCCTTTTATCCCCAAAATGACCTTAAAACGAGCATTCATCTAAAATTAAGGTTTACGATGAAATTACGCAATTATTTGCTTACCTCTTAATGTTCCTTCAAATTTCAATCCACTATTATTATAATAATTAAATCAATTTCAACACTTCCTCATTAGAACACATCAAAAACTTGAAGTTAAAAACAACAAATTTCACGTGTCCACGACGACCTCATTTTCAACGCGATTTTTTAATATAACCTGAATGGCTAGTTTAAAACTGGTTAGTCTTGCCAGTAGCAAAAATAATAAGCTCGTTCAAAAATAAAAAACAATTGATCTCTCATGCTTAGGATGACAAAAAACAGGACAGTTTAGAAAGTCAGAAATTTATTCCTATTTACCCCGCCGTTCCTAGTATCCCCGTTTTACGGTAACTATTTTATTTATTTTATTCTACCTTTGCTGATTTGAGCTTCTTCGAATTATTCGAAGCATGATCCCCTCCCGCATCCCTGCCAATTTAATAAATAATAAATACCATTGAGTTGTGATCGAGTATAGTAGTAAGTGGTACTTCATCATCATCATTGACTATAATGGACTATACCCATACTATACCCCACTGCTACCCTAAAGTAGTCTATGCCACAAACAGGAAACAAGAAGGACAGGCGTCGTCTACAAAATTAGCGTTCTCTCTGCTGTGGTTGTCTATGATTAGCGTCGTCGACAATTTTTAATCTGTAAGGTGGCGGCTGGCGCATAACACAGAACACTAGGTATACTCTCTAGCGAGAGCTCTCGTTAGAGAGTATATGTGTTCTGTGAGCGAGAGGCGCATAAGATGGCGTCGCCTAGCGTACCTACTTGCGCGTGTTAGGCCGCGTTTCCACCTGCAAGCTCTCGTTAGAGAGTAGTATATTCCTTGCCTGCAAGATATCTTCTGCGAGAAATGTCCGACAGTCTGTCTTCCCAAGTATATAATGTATTATCTATGGTCTGTCTGACAGCAGCTTGCAAGCATAGAGTTTGAATATAGGGGTACAAGTGTAAACCAAAGAGGATATAATCACTACGTTGTGTAAACCCCGCAAGTGCTGTCGCGACAGTTTGTTATTGATTGTTTTTGTTTTAAATTTTCGCTTCGTTTTCCCGTCTCCAGAAGTCAGACTCCAATCATTTCATTGATGATCGCAAGTAGCAATCATTGATTTGGCAAATAGCCCACATAACGCTAGGTTATCTTTGCACCTGAGGGGAGCTAAGGAAAACACACAAGCATGCTCAAGACGTGCAGCGTGCCCTCGTGCAGTAACAGTTCCCGCGCAGCGTCCTCAGCAGAAGACGATGTATCTTTCCACGAGTGAGTACTGAGTTTTGACCAGTGGCCTGCTGTTTGTAGGGCGGAGCCATGGTATTGACTGCCTTAGGTAAAGAGACGGCTCAGGTTTCCTTTGGCTGGCTATTAGTTGGCAGTTCATTTTTTTTTTACAGATGGCTCATAATATATTAAACCTAGCACTGAAATGTTTTAGCGCGAATCTCAGTAATTTACGAGAAATAAATTTTTAAAAATTACGATTTTCTATATGAAATTTCATACAAAATTGATCAATGACCATAAACTACAGACTGTATTGACGTATACTTGTCAAAAAACGTTTCGTTTTTCGTATTGCATTCTATGTTAAGTGTATATTAATATAGTGTTTAAGTTATTAAAAAAGTTAATAATTTATTAATATTTTTTGGAAATACATTACGTAAATATACGAAATATAATATTTCGTTTATTGTACCTTTTTAAAATCAGTAATTCAACTATTTTAGATTGATGGATTGATTTAGGTCGAATTAGTCACAGAACCGAACTGCGTTACCCCGACACCAAGCAGTCTTGTTTGTCCTACCCCTAGAGTGTTTTTTTTTAAGCCGGAGGCGCGGAGGGAGTGCAGCCCCCGCCCGCTGTAGCAAAGCGCAGGCACCCGGGCGAGCCGGAGCGGCCGAGGCTGGTCGCCGAAGGCGACCAACATGCCGAGGCTGCGGAGGTGAGCTGCGGAGCCTGTGCTTTGCTACGCAAGGGCGAAGGGGCTGCACTTCCCGCAGCGCCGGAGACGTCACAGATCTGAATTGGTCCCTATTTTAGAGCTGTCATACATCTGATTTGGACACAAAGGTTGTAAGTATACTTAATTAGAAATCTGTAAAAAATAATAACTTAAAATTTCCCTTAGGGGGGATGGGAAGTTGGCCCCGTCTTCCCCTTTACCCTCCCGCGTCCCTTCACCCAGCCCCCACCCCCCTCCGCTGTGTATAGTAGTCATTATTACCTCAAACTAACCTCAAAATTTCAAACTTTAAAAATTAATTTCTCGAAAACTATTGAGTTTCGCACTTTTTCACTTGGAGGGAAGATTCACCCCCTCCCCCCTTCCCCCCTCCCCCCCGCCCCACCCCTCCCCCTGTAACCAGCCATAGGAAACCTGTACCCATGTAGATGTTGTGGCCAGATCTTAGAATTGACCAGTTTGTATTAATTGTTTTTTCTTGGTCTCAATATTTGGCCTTTGGCCTCTTTACTCAAGGCAGTCAAAACCATGGCCCCGCCCTACAAACAGCAGGCCCCTGGTCAAAACTCAAATAACGTACTCAGTACTCACTCGTGGAAAGATACATCGTCTTCTGCTGAGGACGCTGCGTGGGAACTGTTACTGCACGAGGGCACGCTGCACGTCTTGAGCATGCTTGTGTGTTTGTCTTAGCTCCCCTCAGGTGCAAAGTTAGCTTAGCGATATGTGGGCTATTTGCCAAATCAATGATGGCTACTTGCGATCATCAATAAAATGATTGGAGTCGGAATTCTGGAGACGGGAAAACGAAGCGAAAATTGAAAACAAAAACAATCATTAATGTCGCGACAGCACTTGCTACGGGGTTAAACACTTGCAAGCTGCTGTCAGACAGACTGTCGGACATCTCGCAGAAGTTATCTTGCAGGTGGAAACGCGGCCTTAAAGTAGGGTGTAAACCAGTAAACGCTCAAATAATTTGTCAAATTTTACGTGTTTGGCAAATTATTTGACAGTCTGCGGTCATGTTTGATGTGTTTGTCAAGCAAACTACGTGTTTGGCTGTTTATTTGAAAGATTTGATTGTCGACTTGCTTGTCAAATATGTTTTAAGGTGTACGACCATGTTTGTCAAACAAACTCGCCATTACACGCGCGACCGCCGCTGAGACAGGTTCTGAATGTTTGTAAATAACTCCAAAAAAAAATGGTTGACAAGTTTGAGTGACAAGGAGTATTTACTGCAATTGTTTGACAAACTTGATGGTACGTGTGCGCTGATGTTTGATGAAAACGTACAAACAAAACGTAAAGTTTGACAAATATGTTTGAGCGCACTCTCCTTAACACGCGTAGGTAGGTACGCTAGGCGACGCCATCTTATGCGCCACCTTACAGATTAAAAATTGTCGACGACCCTAATTTTGTAGACGACGCCTGTCCTTCTTGTTTCCTGTTTGTGGCATAGACTACTTTAGGGTAGCAGTGGGGTATAGTCCCATAGATCGTAATATAATTCATCATTGTATAGTCCATTACAGTCAATGATGATGATGAAGTACCACTTACTACTATACTCGATCACAACTCAATGGTATTTATTTATTAATTTGGCAGGGATGCGGGAGGGGATCATGCTTCGAATGATTCGAAGAAGCTCAAATCAGCAAAGGTAGAATAAAATAAATAAAATAGTTACATACTTTTGATACAAAATCAATGTTTCTTAATTTATTTATTTATTTTTATTTTATAAACAATACAATTGTCTTACAAGCTAAGTACAAGTTGTCTTACATGCCCAGGGCATCTGGAAGAGATCCTCATTTGTAGTGATAAGATGTCCTTGTGCATGTCTTCTCTATGTTTGTGTTTTTTTTGTATCTATGTTATATGTACAGAATGAATAAGTAAAAATAAATAAATAATAAGTCTGAGCTAGTGCATCAATAACCGTCGGCTTTTCAATGCACTACCGTACACTCACTATAGTATATTCGCCGAATGAGTCAAGCACTGAGAATTTGGACTTCCACGCGACTAAGTTATAATTAGTCTGTCGTTACACTCCGTACCGTTCAGACGTCTCCCGCGTACCTGCTTCGTTGCGAATTGTGATCATATCTATTTATCTTTGACCTGGCTTGTTTTTCGGACTGTTGTTTTGTGCTCATTGTGTGCAGCACGTAGAAAAAGTAATAGAACCAAAAATGAGCGAAATGGATCAAAGATTTATTATTAATGTAGGAAATGACTGTGATACGTTGGAAAGTGAAAGCGATTGAATAATTTATATTATTTTTTAATTTATATTGGTTTAATATTGATTTTATTTTATTACAAATAAAGACCGAATCACATGGTAGCTCTTATTTCATTTATAAAAAAAATTCTGTTTCAAATTACTTATGTTAGACTGCATCATCACTTACCATCAGGAGAGATCGCAGTCAAGTACTTAATTTGTATAGAGTAAAAAAAAAAGGTACAAACAACTTATCAATAATAGGTATAAAAACTCCTTACTAAATCATTAACAATATGAACGCGCCCTATGATTTCAAACGGGTCGCAAGCGCTCCCTGGGCGGAGCTAGACAGTTTTCTGTCTTTATCAATTTGTATGCAAATGTGGGACAGGGAAAGCGCTTTGCTTGATTCACTCCGTGAAAAGACTATAGACGGCAGACGCGCGACAACGCTGCCAGCGAAACCAGTTTGTGAATCCGATAGGAGCGTTTGCTGTATTAATTTGATTGTAAACCTTATATTATATTTCATCTAAACACTAACACTCAAGATAATATAGATATTTTAATCCACGACGTCGCGCCCCACTCTGTCAAAATAGCTTTTGTTTTATTCGATTAGTATGGAGTTTGCCAGAGTGGGGCGCGCCGTCGTGGATTGAAATCCACGTGACACTGGCGAATGAATTGTACCCAGTTGGTACAACTACAAACCAATAAACGAACAAAGAAGAAGTGGATTGAAATATAGCTATAGGTACATAGGTGTAAAGCCTAGGTATTTACAGTCGGGATCAAAATGCACACAGCTAAAACAGTATGGAACTTGCAAGTAACCGCATACCATACAGACTTTCAACCTTTGTAGCGGGTATGAGCTGGGACAGTATTATAATACTTACTCTTGACCTCGGTCCTCGACCCTTGCCCGGTTTCTGTCCGTCGCTCCGTCCTCGTACAAAAAGTTAAATAGAAAAAAATAGTATATGTTCCTATAGGTAGTTATGGATTTAACTATGGTATAAAAAATGTGTTAACTGTTAACAGGTTTGGAAAATTTTTGGGGAAAAGAAATAACATACACGACACGTTCTCGGTTACTTTTAATGAAAGTGGTGGTCACCCTAATTATACAGGTAAACAATTATCACATCCAAAGAAAATTTTATATATACGTACGTAAACAATTTGTTGCCTATATTTTTTATAAACTAATTTAATTAATTATACAACCAACTGACATAAGATCTATAAAGCCAAACAGCGTGATAGTATGAGAATAAAAAAAAAAATACAATCAGTCAACTGGAATAAGATCTACTGTAATCGCGTCAATGTCCAACAGGTAAATTTATACACTCCGTTTAATTAGATAAGTTTGAGTATATACAAAAAAATACAACTAGTTAACTTGAGTAAGGTAGGAGTCTACCGTGATAACGTCAATGTCCAACAAAATACAATGCATTCAACTTGCCAATGTAAGAATCTAGTTAAAAATACATGATAGCTTTAAGAATTCAACTTCAAACCAATCTATTAGAACATAATATGATAACTTTAAGAGTTCTGGTTGGAACTTGCACTATTATCTAATAGATTACAAAACAGCTCAGCGCGGTAGGCTGCTGTATTATTTGCTATGATTTATGGTTTATACATACCTGATACATTAAGAGCGTTCATGCGGCGCGGTGTGCCTGGCGTTTCGTTCCATACAAAAAATGAATTCGTTGGCGCTGACGCAATTTTGCGTCGATTATGGTATTACAAAAAAAAAAAATTATAGTAAAATAAATATACAACTTATTAAAATAGTAAATAACCAGTGACATTGAATATTAATTGAATAAAATTACTATAATTCAGAAATAACAAAATATCTTGGATTTTATCCTAAAATAATACGTTTAATTTATCGAAAAATGCTAAAAATGACACTTTTCGGTTTATGGTTTTTGAATGAAAATCTAGGAAAATCGTGGTTTTTTTTTGAGTCATTGTTGTAAGTTTGTGTTAAGAAACATGGCAAATAACTTGCATCTGCGTAGAGCGTCAACCGCTATTTTAGCAAACAGCCTATACAAAAACTGTTCTAGTGAGAAAGTTATACACATATTTTAAAATATTTTTGAGCCAAGTTCTAGATTATGAAATGCCAAATATGAATTCAATTATCTAATCTATAATTGAACACATAACTATTTTATGTTCCTTCGGAAATCGTGAATTTTCACTCAAGCATAATACTAACGCGTAAACAGTCTTAACTCTTAAGTTTTTCTAATTTCCTACTACTTAAGTCCTAGATTTTATGTGCACATAAACTCCACGGATCCCATCCGCTTATCGTTTTGATACAGGGTAACCCAGTCCTACATAAGGATTCAATTATCACAGCAGTAAATCAGTCCTGTATCAAACTATACTTGAGGTACCTTGGTCGGAATCCGTGGCACGCAACGCCTGCTCCCGTCGCACCGTCGGCCGACTGAACCTTGCCGACGGCCTCAGCAACTCAGCACCCAGCAGTTTACGTGCCTAGCCGAATATTCTCGACGAGCAGATCAGACCTCCTTCAGAGTAATGGATTGACAGCAGGTGGAGGAACGTCACCACAGTTGGCAGCGCCTTCTGATTTACCGGGGCATAACCCGGGGCAACGAGTCATACGGAGTTTATTGACTCATATAGAACGTTACTTGGACATCTCTCGTCTAATTGCTATTTTTGTCAACAATTAAATTTCCCACATCGATCTGTAAAGAATAACCTAACGTTAACCTCTCTGGTAAAAAAAAGGACACCCAAGCAAACTCCTAACAAAGAAAATAACACTGTACGTACCAGCTATACTGATGATTTCCCACTCCTCACCTCACAGCGAGAAACTAATTACTATGGTTTGACCACCACTACAGTTTTTATGTTGAACCGGAAAATTTATAACTCCAGCCACAGGAGTGTGCTTAAGATTTTTTGCAGATCAGGGAATGTGCCCCGATTTCTGTGCGCAGGGTTTTTAATGACTCGCAGAGCCGGCAACAGACTACGTTGGAATAATCCAGAAAATTCTAATACCTTCGCGAAAACGGAACAAAAAGGACTGCCACCGCCGCCTAGCGGTGTCGGGAGAAACTCAATCGACGTTAGATATATATGTATTATCTATGGTTAGATCGGAACTTCTGAAATAGTTCCGATGTACCCGACAGATGTCGCCTGACTATTTCGACTTTATACCTCAAAAAAAAATAGAAATAAACGTTGAACTATATTCTAAAGTTTCCACCAAGACATGAAATATTTTTCTTATTTTAAGGAGAGTACTTTCAATACTTCTCCTGCAAACTTTGCGAGACTCGATGATGAAATCATCTCCGTACAGACAACGCGAACGCCGGAAAGAAACAACTTGAAGAAGCTACGCTACTTCCTCAGAGATGGCGCTAAATTCGTGCTGGAGAAATTTCCATATCCCTGGACTCCATCTAGCGGTTGGTGACTGTAGCACAGCTTCCATACGCCTAGAAACCTGGACCGGAAATTACATACTGTACTTCAGAAATATCGAGAGGTTACGGTCAATACTATGGAACTGAACATTTCCTAAAAATGTCTACAATACTAGCCGTTTTTAGAATTTCCTAAAAACGCTACGTTACACCTTAAAACAGTAAATAGCATTAGTTTCAAAATATTACTATGTAATATTGCACTCCGTATACTGACTGGCCGAGTTTTTATTACCGACGGCCAGGGATTTTGTTTTCAAATTCTATATGCACTTGTGTTGTGACCCTGACCGTGCTCCGTGCAGTATAACGCGCTCGCGAGCACGAGGAGGACTGACCGCGGGAGTGAGTTGTTGTGTGCCTTGTTAATTGTGTTATATCTGAGCAACTGTAATCACAGCTTACAAGATAAACGCTTTCCACCAGTGTGAGTCGCCATGTGCCTCACTAAATTACTGTTCTGTGAACACTTGTAACTACATAACTTACAAGCATAAGGCTTTTCACCAGTGTGAGTCCTCATATGACTCACTAAATTACTTTTCTTCGAAAACTTGTAACTACATAACTTACAAGCGTAAGGCTTTTCACCAGTGTGAGTCCTCATGTGACTCACTAAATGACTGTTCAATGCACACTTGTAACTACATAACTTACAAGCATAAGGCTTTTCACCAGTGTGAGTTCTCAAGTGACTCACTAAATGACTGTTCCGTGAACACTTGTAACTGCATAACTTACAAGCATAAGGCTTTTCACCAGTGTGAGTTCTTTTATGCCTCGTCAGAGCACTTTTATCTGCACATTTATAATTACAAAACTTACAAGCATAAGGCTTTTCACCAGTGTGAGTCCTCATATGACTCACTAAATCACATTTCCGTGAACACTTGTAACCACATAACTTACAAGAGTAAGGCTTTTCACCAGTGTGAGTCCTCATATGACTCACTAAATTACTTTTCTTCGAAAACTTGTAACTACATAACTTACAAGCATAAGGCTTTTCACCAGTGTGAGTCCTCATGTGACTCACTAAATGACTGTTCTGTGCACACTTGTAACTACATAACTTACAGGAATAAGGTTTCCTGTGAGTCTGGATGTGATATACGAGGGCTCTCTTTCGTGCAAACATACGTTGACAAACGTCACAGATAAAAGATTTGTTCTGAGAGTGTATGTGATGTCTGTTTCCTGATGAAGATGGCTCAGCTTCACTCAGTTCTGATGCAGCAGGCTCGTTGTGTGAGGCAGCGACTTCACTCTCACTAGCTGCGCGATGCTGGGCGTCTTCAGAAGCAGTACAAGTATTCAGAGTATCACAAGAACCGACAGCTTGTCGTGTGTGCGTCGGTGATCTATCTCGTATTGATACAAGCGAATCAGGATTTTTGAAGATGTCATACAACTTGACCACGCAATGTCTGATGATTGTTTCTGGTTCGTCGTCGCTGTCGGATGGTCGGTTGTGTGACGCGCTCCTGTGCACGAGTGCTCGTTCCCTTCGCTGGGTTGTGTCGGCTTCTTCAGTCACGCGCGCTTTGTTTTCTATTTTGGTCACAAGTCCTGCGGACAAAGGAGCGACTGAAACAAAACATTTCTCTCATTCAACAATAAACGTCCTCAGTAACTACTCGTTATTATGCAGCCATGTAAACTTATATTGGGACTTCTCAGTTCAGTAATTCAGACTTGAATATTTCAATACCAGCCAAAAACTAAAATTGCTCATATGTAATGCATGTTTGTTTGTTCACAGAAAGTATTATTTATGTACATTGTTAAACAATTCTGTGATTTACTAAAGTTTTTTATACCCTAAATGGCAAAAAAACGTTTGCTGGGTCATCTACTAAAATAATGTAAAATAGAGAAACAATTCCTTACCTTCAGAGTACAACATTTCCATCTCTTCATCGAACTCTGTTTTAACTACAACATCATTCTCCTCTGATGTTGTCTGTTTGTCATCAACACATGACGTCACAAAGTCACAGGGGTCTGAAGTCTCTGGTGACGTCACAAAGTCCCTTTCAAGTTGCTTCTGTTCACGGTTGATGAGCTCCACATGCCTCATTGTTATCTGAAACAGGTTCTCTGTTGAATCAAGCATCAAACGCACAGAGCAACAGAAACAGGAACAAGAAATATAGGATGCCCTTGGGATTTGTGAAGCCTCAGGTAGAATGTAAAGTATTAATAAGTCAGCGTTTAAAATAATTTTTTATAAAAAAAGCTTTTATATCTGAGCAATCCCTTTCATTTGATACCCATTATAGAAGAGCATAAAAATGACTAGTCTGCTATCTTGAATGTTCATCCATATTGAATTTAGAATAACATCACACAAATACCCATGGATTGTCATCCAAACTGAATATATTGTATACAAGATTTCAGCTCAATCGGTTAAAGATATCTGCTTCAAAATTGAGTTGCAAGATTCCACCCGAACAAACCAACTCGTACATTGCAAGTTAAAAGCTTGTAATAAATAAGTACTCACTGCTCCGTGTTGCTGCAGCAAGCCCATCATCAGGGAGCGAGCTCTCAAGCTCTGCTCTCTGAATCTACTGAAGCTCCTCAGTGTGCGAGCGCACCGCACGCAGACTGTCGCCTGCAGGTTTCCATCACACGGCTGAAACAAGCAACTTTTCATATCATGCATGTTATGGAGACGTGGAATTCAAGTATTGAACTGAGAAACTCAATCACTAATCAGGTATCCTAACACTAAGCAGTAATGTATTGTTGTGTTTCAGTGTGCAGGCCACTGTAGCCAATCAGTTCACTGGGCAAAATGAGACCTAAGAACTGATGTCTCTGGCTGATGAGTGCAATGCAATGCTTCATATGATACTGCAATGCAAAATTATGAAACATACTGCATTAAATGTATGTACACTCTCTACATAAGGTCAACATCATTCAAACATATATATCACTCCTGTGAATGATGTCATGAAGTTATAAACTTACAGGTTGTCCTGTCAGTGTGACGTACGCCTCTCGCAGGTCCTGTCTGCTCATCAGCAGCAGCTCCGCGCGGGTGTGCAGGCACGTCATGCAGACCTGCAACAACAAAAATTTGTAACAGTGAAATAAATAATCTGATCTCTGTGGAGATTTTCACAGTCGCTGGACACATAGAGGAATAGAGATATTATTCGTGTCTCATAATCCAATGGGACCACAGCTCTGACACAACCAGAAAGACATTGGGCATATGATTAATGATTAATGATCTCTTGTAACACAGAAGTCAAGTGCAAGACATGCAGTCAAACATGCCCACAGCTAGACTAATGACAGTTACAACAACAACAGCTTATAAGTAAGATGACAATATGAACAAGTTACCAGCACTGGTGAAGGAACAGCACCCGCGCGGAGTTGCCTGGAGCCACTTTCAGTCACAGACATGTGGTCAGCACAGAAGTGCCACGAGCAGACCACTGCAGAGTCTGGCAGGCTAATGTCTGGCAGGCCGAGGGCTGCGAGCCAAGCCGTGCGCAGACGCTCTTCACTGGGGAACCTGCACATTACCACAACATGCTATATTATGCAATAAAATAAATAACGCATAAGAATTATTATAGGGCGAATAAGATCGAGAGGAATCGAACACACAACTCACAACTCAGAAAGCGGGACCGCTTCCAATTACGCCAATCAGCAAAATGCTTAAATTGACAAAGTGAGTACACTTCCATTCACCATATATTTGACCTTTTGAACCAGAAACAATGATAAAGAAAATCTAATCATGCAGATGTTGTGGCCAGAACTTAGAAGTGACCATTTTGCATTCATTGTTTTTCTTGGTCTCTTTATGATTAGATTTTCTATATCATTGTTTTTGGTTCTAAAGGTCAAAAATGGTGAATGGAAGTGTTTTGCTGATTGTCGTAATAGGTAGCGGTCCCGCCTTCTGCTTTGTGAGTTCCCTATTTATTCAAATTCCTTTGGTTGTGTTCGATTCCCTATTTATTTATGTTTCTATATTAATTCGCCCAATAATAATTTTTGTGTGCTATTTATTTTATTACATAATATAGCATGTTGTGGTAATGTGCAGGTTCCCAAGTGAAGAGCGTCTGCGCACAGCTTGGCTTGCAGCCCTCGGCCTGCCAGACAATCGCCTGCCAGACTCTGCATTGGTCTGCTCGTGGCACTTCTGTGCTGACCACATGTCTGGGACTGAAAGTGGCTCCAGGCAACTCCGCGCGGGCGCTGTTCCTTCACCAGTGCTGGTAACATGCTCATATTGTCATCTTCCTTATTAGCTGTTGTTGTTGTAACTGTCTCATTGGTCTAGTGGTAGGCATGTTTGCATGTTCATGCAGATCACAAGAGATCATTAACCCGCTGGTCATGTGCCCAATGTCTTTCTGGTCATGCCGGAGCTGTGGTCCCATCGGATTATGAGACAAAGGAATAATATCTCTATTCCTCTATCGTGCACCTGTGTTTGCACACACATTTTTGCAGCATGTGTCCAGCAGCTGTGAAAATCTCCACAGAGATCAGATTATTTGTTTATTTATTTTATTGTTACAATTGACAAGGTGCAGTAACTAGCAGCACTCTTGCAGGTCTGCATGACGTGCCTGCACACCCGCGCGGAGCTGCTGCTGATGAGCAGACAGGACCTGCGAGAGCCGTACGTCACACTGACAGGACAACCTGTAAGTTTATGAGATCATGACATCATTCACAGGTGTGTTATATATGTTAGAATGATGTTAACCTCATGTAGAGAGTGTACATACATTTAATGCAGTAAGTTTCATAATTTTGCATTGCAGTATCATATGAAGCATTGCATTGCACTCATCAGCCAGAGACATCAGTTATTAGGTCTCATTTTGCACACTGAAACACAACAATACATTACTGCTTAGCATGTAGAATACCTGATTAGTGATTGAGTTTCTCAGTTCAATACTTGAATTTCATGTCTCCATAACATGCATGCTATGAAAAGTTGCTTGTTTCAGCCGTGTGATGGAAACCTGCAGGCGACAGTCTGCGTGCGGTGCGCTCGCACACTGAGGAGCTTCAGTAGATTCAGAGAGCAGAGCTTGAGAGCTCGCTCCCTGATGATGGGCTTGCTGCAGCAACACGGAGCAGTGAGTACTTATTCATTACAAGCTTTTATTTAACTTGCAATGTACGAGTTTGTTTGTTCGGGTGAAATCTTACAACCCAACTTTAAAGCAGATATCTTCAACCGATTGAGCTGAATTTTTTTATTCACGTTCAGTTTAGATGACAATGCATGGGTACTTGTGTGACATCATTCTAAATCCTGTTGGATTGGCAGAGCATATGGGTATACAAATGAAAGGATCAGAAGAATATCATTATGTATAAAAGCTTGTTTTATAAAAATGATTTTAAACGCTGACTTATTTACTTTACATTCTACCTGAGGCTCCACAAATCCCAAGGGAATCCTAAATTTCTCGTTCCTGTGTCTGTTGCTCTGTGTGTTTGATGCTTGATTCAACAGAGAACCTGTTTCAGATAACAATGAGGCATGTGGAGCTCATCAACCGTGAACAGAAGCAACTTGAAAGGGACTTTGTGACGTCACCAGAGACTTCAGACCCCTGTGACTTTGTGACGTCATGTGTTGATGACAAACAGACAACATCAGAGGAGAATGATGTGGTAGTTAAAACAGATTTCGATGAAGAGATGGAAATGTTGTACTCTGAAGGTGAGGAATTGTTTTAATCTTACATTATTTAAGTAGATGATTAGGGTATGAAAAATAGCTTACAACCTATTTCCAGAAATCCAGACCCAACAAATGACAAAGACAAGAAAACAAAAAAATTTCAAACACTAGTGAGAGTTTTATCCATTGTTTTTGTGTTGGAGGTTAAAGATCATTATAATCTGTGACAAATGAATAATGATATGAACAAGATGTTCACCTGATGTTAAAGTGTCGCGTGCCATGAAAATGCAGTGCATACCATAATTTAGCATTGCAGTATCATAGGACACACTGCACTGCTCATCACCATGAGACATCAGTTGTTAGGTCTCATTTTGGCCAGTTATCTCGTTGGCTACAAACTGAAACACAGCAGTACGTGACTGCTTCGCGGTACAATAACTGACGCCGCGCTGGCACCTACCCGGACGAACTTCGCGAGAAGAGTCTTACAACCAGTAACTGTCGTGTCGCTGCAGAGGCGGCTGAGGACGGCAAGGAGTCGCTGCTAGCCGCGGACTGCTCCGACCGCAGCATCGCGCTGCAGGCCAGGCTGCTGGACGAGGCCGCGGCCCCCGGGACCGAAGCCCTAGCGCTGGACGAGCTCAAGAGTGAACACGGAGGAGACACGTCAGTAATAATAGTAATAGTAGGGGAGCCCGAGTGGGCTTTCGGTAGTCACTCGAGCGTCGTGGGGATCATATGTTTCCGATGACGTCATAAAGAGATAGCTGCGTCACAACGAACGCTTAGGCCGATCGTGGCTCTCTATCGCTTGTCATTACACTCGCTCCGTGCGACGGTGCGACGGGGAAGCGCGTTCGTTACAATCGTGCCTGATGGACGGCAATGATGAGGTCTGGGGTGGAGCGCGCTCGCCTAGACAATGCCTATTCAGTCTCGGCTGGGAACACGGAAGCTGGAAGGGTGTTGCTGCTGTGCACAGCTGAGCCGAGAGAGAGATCTCTGAGCCGAGGGCTGCAGCTAGTTCACACTGTCAAGTATGATGTGGTGATGTTGTCCACAGGGAGGACACCCGCGAGCTGGCTCGTCGCCAGGACTGCGCGCAGAGTGTAGGTGAGTGACAAATCGTTTGTTCATTAGTGAGTACTTTGCTACCTGTTGCTGTTTGTACGAGTCCCGTTATAACGACTCCACGTGCAAACATTTACACGTGCATACAACTTTTAATGGAACCGTGCAATGCAACATTCTCAGTGGTGATTCGCTCCTATTGTCATAGCGTGATGTTATATAGCCTATAGCCTTCCTCGATAAATAGACGCCGAAGCCTTACTCTTGTAACATATGTACCTACTTACAACAATGCAAGGAACACTAACTGAGTGAGTCACATGACACAGTGAAAAGCCTTGTTGTTGTAAGTTTTGTAATTATAAAAGTGCAGATGCAAGTACTTTGACGAGGCACACAAGAAGAAAACCTCCTTTGAACGACTGTTCCAGTAAATTAAAAAAACCTTTGTAAATCTCAGAATTATTGTTTAACAGTCTACATAAATACTAGTTCCTGTGAAACAATTGAAATAAAGCAATTGTGTGAAGATGATGAACAAACAAACATGCATTACATATGAGCAATTTTAGTTTTTGGCTGGTATTGAAATATTCAAGTCTGAATTACTGAACGATTCTCGCAATTTATAGTGCACATTGAGAAGTCCCAATATAAGTTTACATGGCTGCATAATAACGAGTAGTTACTGAGGACGTTTATTGTTGAATGAGAGAAATGTTTTGTTTCAGTCGCTCCTTTGTCCGCAGGACTTGTGACCAAAATAGAAAACAAAGCGCGCGTGACTGAAGAAGCCGACACAACCCAGCGAAGGGAACGAGCACTCGTGCACAGGAGCGCGTCACACAACCGACCATCCGACAGCGACGACGAACCAGAAACAATCATCAGACATTGCGTGGTCAAGTTGTATGACATCTTCAAAAATCCTGATTCGCTTGTATCAATACGAGATAGATCACCGACGCACACACGACAAGCTGTCGGTTCTTGTGATACTCTGAATACTTGTACTGCTTCTGAAGACGCCCAGCATCGCGCAGCTAGTGAGAGTGAAGTCGCTGCCTCACACAACGAGCCTGCTGCATCAGAACTGAGTGAAGCTGAGCCATCTTCATCAGGAAACAGACATCACATACACTCTCAGAACAAATCTTTTATCTGTGACGTTTGTCAACGTATGTTTGCACGAAAGAGAGCCCTCGTATATCACATCCAGACTCACAGGAAACCTTATTCCTGTAAGTTATGTAGTTACAAGTGTGCATTGAACAGTAGTTTAGTGCGTCACATGAGGACTCACACTGGTGAAAAGCCTTACTCTTGTAAGTTTTGTAGTTACAAGTGTGCACAGAAAAGTGATTTAGTGAGTCACATGAGGACTCACACTGGTGAAAAGCCTTATGCTTGTAAGTTATGTAGTTACAAGTTTGCAATGAACAGTCATTTAGTGAGTCATATGAGGACTCACACTGGTGAAAAGCCTTACTCTTGTAAGTTATGTAGTTACAAGTGTGCACGGAACAGTCATTTAGTGAGGCACATGATGACTCACACTGGTGAAAAGCCTCATGCTTGTAAGTTATGTAGTTACAAGTGTGCACAGAACAGTAATTTAGTGAGTCATATGAGGTCTCACACTGGTGAAAAGCCTTATGCTTGTAAGTTTTGTAATTATAAATGTGCAAATAGAAGTGCTTTGACGAAGCATACAAGAACACACACTGGTGAAAAGCCTTAAATACTTATACGATATGTAAGCATACATTTATAAATAGTTCTAGTTTAGTAAGACATACAAAAAATAATTTACATAAAAATAATAAGTTATAAACTTATATAAAGCATAATTTTTTTTCTTTTTCAAATCTGTATCTTTTTTTGTCCATACAAGTTAGTACTTGACTGCGATCTCACCTGATGGTAAGTGATGATGCAGCCTAAGATGTTAGCGTACTAACTTGGAAGGGTAAGTAAATTTACTCCACGGTTTCTACACAGCATCGCATCGGAACGCTAAATCGCTTGGCGGTGCGTCTTTGCTTGTAGGGTGGTAACTAGCCACGGCCGAAGCCTCCCACCAGACCAGACCTGAGCCAATTTAGCAATTATAAAATCCCAAATTGGCCCGTGGCGGGAATCGAACCCGCGACCTCCCACTCGAATCCGAGCGCGCCGCCACTGCGCCAAGGAGGTCGTCAAATCTCTGCAATCTGTCATCGTTGGACATTGGGCCGTGCGGTTGTTGGTAGCAGTCATTTCTTGCTTCGAGCAAGGTATCCGTCCCTTGACGGAGTTTCCTATGGGCTGTAGAATCTGTGCGACAGATCGGAGAAACTATTCCTTTTTAATCTATTTATGTGAGCCGCGAGTCGCTTCTGATATTTCCCACTGTGTAATTCTATTTTTTGCCTAACAGTTCTTATGTTGAGGTCTTTTTGAATGTTTTTGTTACTTATATAGGGCGGGATGTTGAATATGGTTCTCATGGCCTTATTCTGGAATATTTCTAGGATATCAATATTGCTTGTGCTGGCTGTACCCCAGAGTTGTATACCGTATGTCCAGATAGGTTTAATTATAGCTTTATAAATAGCCATCTTGCTGGTGGGAGTTAGTTGAGATTTGTTGCCAATGAGCCAGTACAGACTTCGTAACTTCATGTCGAGCTGTTTGCGCTTGGTCCAGATGTGTTTACGCCACGTTAGCCGTCTGTCGAGATGTGCGTCCTCCGCTTGTGGCAGTTCTTTATTGTAGAGTTTAACGGATGGACAAGTCTGTTGGCAGAGGGTAAACGTTACGTGCATTGACTTGCTCTGATTTGCTTTGATACGCCACTTTGTAAGATGTTTTTGTAGGTTCAACGAGGCTGTATCTGGGTTTTAATGGACAGAAAATATAGCACTGTCGTCAGTATATGTGGCAGTTTTTTTTTTTTTTTCTCTATTTTTATATCTGAGATCAGTCTTTTGACCATAATCAGATTTGAGGTCTACAATGTTAAATCAATGTGTGGCAGTTGTTGTGCATTTTATGTAGGATAAGGTCTGCAGTGAACAAGAGGTACAGAACAGGTCCCAGAATACTTCCCAGAGGAACTCCAGATTTTATTTCAAATAAAGTGGATGTCACTTCATTGCATTTAACTTGGTAGCCTTTTATGTAAGTATGACTTAAGAAGTAGGTAAAGAGAGTGTGGCACGTGTTTTTTGGTTTTGTAGAGTAAACCCTCATGCCAAACCTTATCAAAAGCCTGTCCGATATCTAAAAATACAGCCGAGCAGTACTGTTTGTTTTGTAATGCTTTGCTGATTTCGTCTACTAGCCGGAGTATTTGCTCCACGGTATTATGTCTAGAGCGAAAATCGAATTGGTGAGTTGGTATCACCTCTTGACGATGGGGTGAAAACCGGTTGAGTAGGATTCTTTCGAAGACTTTTCCAATTACTGGTAGCAGCAGACTTATTGGCCTGTATGAGGATGTTTCTGGTGGCGGTTTCCCAGGCTTTGGGACCATAACAACTTGTGCTATTTTCCACTGACTTGGGAAATGCCCTAGTCTGATACAGGCGTTAAAAATTACGACCAGGAGCATAAGTCCCTTATGTGGCAGTTTCTTTAATAATGAATCATCTATTTGATCAAAGCCAGGTGCTTTCTTTCTTTCGTTTTGATTAGGTTTGTAAGATTCCGAGAGCAACCATTAAACGCCTTTTTATCACTTGGATATCTTCTGTGGTGCCAGGTTTTCCTTAGATTACGGCGTACTTGATCTCTGATATGTTTTGGGTAGAGTTGTGTCCTAGTTTGGGTTTCTTTGTTAGGTGGAGTAGCCTCTTAAACTGCTCTGTGTAGGACTAAATTAAGTTTCTCGACATTCTGTTCTATTTCGCCATAAAGTCGCCAGTTTATCGGTGCCAAAAATGCTTCATTTGAACAGCAAGGTCACGATGTAGTTCGCTCTGCAGCCACCTATATAATTTTAACAGATGGCGCTACTGTGTGCTTGTACGAAAAAGGTTTACGTAAATCGTTCGGATGCCCATATCCTGAGGGTTCTTATCGTTGTTCTGTAAAAATGCTGTTTATTATAAAGATAACTGATAAAACTTGGCCCTATTCCGCACAAATCTTGCTCTACCCTGAAAAAGGCAGCCTTATTTGGTGTTAGATTGTAAATTTGTTTTTATTCTAAGCAAAACAACATGACAATTTTATAATGGCTACATTTTTCTTTTCTAAGTGAAAGAGCGAGAGTTTTCTAAAATGTAAAAAATATGTACTCTTTTTCAAACATCGTCATTGGGTATTTTCTTCTTTTGAATTTGATAAATAATTATTACTTTAATATAAACTAGGATAAAAATAATGACGTATGCTAAAAAAAAATACAACAAATATTTGCAAAGTTACAGGCATTCTAATTTTGGGGTGGGAGGGTCTTCTATCCCTTTCTCGCAAAACGAAAATTTGTATGAAGCCTCAGGAAGCTACTATGGCATTCGTGAGGTGTGACGTCACAATTTAATATCGCTAACTGTCTAATCAGAAATATTTAAATGCATATAACTTTTTTGTCATTTGATCGATTTTATTAGTTTTTTCCGTGTTCGTCATTATTTTCATCCTAGTTCATAATAAAGTGATAAATAAATTGGAGTCAAATACCCAATTAGTGTAAAGATCATCTAATTTAAAAATGAACCATCCATTACATTACTCTTGCAACGCGTATGAAGGCGTGGAGGGGCGTTCAATTTTAGATTTTAGACGATCTATAAAATAACACAAGAATTCATTTACGCACCTCCCTGGCGCAGTGGTGGCGCGCTCGGAATCTAGTGGGAGGTCGCGAGTTCGATTCCCGCCACGGGCATGAATTGGAATTTTATAATTTCTAAATTAGCTCAGGTCTGGTCTGATGGGAGGCTTCGGCCATGGCTAGTTACCACCCTACCAACAAACACGCACCGCCAAGCGATTTATCGTTCCAGTGCGATGCTTATAAAACCGTTGGGATAAATTTACTTACCCCAAGTTAGTACGATAACATCATAGGCAGCATCATCACTCACCATCAGGTGAGATCGCAGTCTGTTCTGAGGTAAGGGTATAATCTATGGTTTTCTCTCGTTCTTTACTGTGGTTATATTAACAATACGTTGCCTTATGTTTGGGAACAGTTTTAATAAGCTGAACCGATGTTAGTGCCTTTGTATTTAAATAAAATATAAGCATGACTGTTGTTGTTTTTGTTTCACAACTGCCCGACTTTTATTTGACGAACGAATGGCGTAGCGGCAGCGAACCTGCCGTCTGCGTCGGAGGTCGTGGGTTCGATTCCCACTTCTGATAAATGTTTGTGTGATGAGCATGAATGTTTTCCCCAGTGTCTGGGTGTTTTTCAATATATAAAATTTATAGAAAATAATAAGCCGACGATTTAAGAAAGTGAGAAAGAAAGTATTTATTTCATAGTAGGTATACCACACACCACATAACGTAAACGTTTATGTACTAGAACGATGCCTGAAGCTTCCCCCACTCGGGCAATTGAAACCAATAAAATTACCCAAGGGACGGAAGCACCAGACACCGCTTGTCGCGTGTGGCGCACCCTGAAATAGGCCTCAACTCAGCATGGCCGAATAGCAAGAAAGTGGCCGAATGTGGCCGATTTTCAAGAAAATTCTTATTATCTTTGAAACAAAACAGAAAAACTCATGATTTTATGTATGTTTACTTATTTAAGTATGATTTAGTTAGTTGGAAATGTTACTTATTAAGCTGGCACTTTTGTCTTGTGTCGATGGAACAGGGATATTCCAACGCGACGTCAAAATCTCTAGGCTATCACTGCTTGTACAATAACTGCACTTGTATAGTACTTACCTATACAGTTCAGAATTGAGTTGGCTGATTTTTGTGCCAGTGTTTGGCAGATTCGCCAATTTCGAAACGGTCACACTGCTACACAGACCACAAAACAATTACTTTATACTCCTTGCTCTGTGCCACTAAACTAAGCTGGTGGCTCATGGCTGTGGTCATTCATCTGAGGGTGGCTATGTGGTCTGTGGCTGTTGGCTCCACAGACCACAAAGCAGTCCACCATAGACAACCCACAGCAACGGTTGCTGGTTCATTGATGATTTTAAAAAGTATTCTTGGTCTTAGTTTTAAAGAGTATAGGTGTTCTGCAATCCTGCTGTGGTTGTCTATGCTGCATAGAGTAATTTGTAGACCTCCCTTGTCTCCTATACATGGATTTTTGATCTTGCACACAAGCTTGGTTTTTTGAAGTGTGAGTAGGCCCTGTATACCAATGGAAAAAAACATCAAATCTCTCTTCTGTGGTTGTCTAATATTCAATATACTCTATGGTTGTCTATGAGGAGCATTTTCCTCCATTTTGTATCATTTTAGAGTTTTTAATTAACTTTTTTCAACTCAACGTACCTACTCAGCCGCGCGTGGTTATTTTGTTGTTAAATAATTGAAATCTATATGTTTTTTGCTCTTTGTAGTGTTTTAAACGGATGTTTTAACGAAAGGACGTTTTTAATATTCATAAGTTATACGACAGGACGTTTTGTAGGTTATGTTAGTTTATTTTGGTATATTTTTGTGTGTATTAAGTTATTTTACGGATTGTTGCTGTTAGTGTTACGGATAAAATGTCTTATAATAACTTTCGTAAATGTGCCAAGTGTGGTAGGACACGTGCTGAAGACATGACTGTTACCTATCATAAGTTTCCTAATCCGGGAACGACGAACATTTTAAAGTAAGTTATTAAAGAATAATATTTATTGACAAAAGTTTTTAAACCAACATCAAAAAAATAGGTGGTTCTGTATTCGACCCACTTGTAATTATAAATTATCCACTGACCCAGCTTAAAAGCTATGTTCAACTTCATAAGTATTTTCTTGTACCTAATTCATCATGGCTACCTTTATACAGAATTACAACAAAAGATTCAAAAGTCGTTCTTTACAACTAGGTATAGGTACATATAATGTAAACTTCTCAAAAATTGATGTTCTGTACTACAGAAATAGGTACTCAACAGTTGTTGTGTTCAGTATGTCATTGTGGATAGTATAGACAGACCACATTTAATCATTGAACTACAAAATCATCTGCACAAAGTACCATCTACTGACCACTTTTGTTACATTTTCAGGGCACAAGCATGGGCAAAATACTGCTGGCCAAATGAAGATTGGACTTCAGTGGAATTATTACGTTCACTCCATACTAAACATAAAGTTTTGTGTGGAAGACACTTTAGCTCAAGTCAATTTTATGATGAAAATAGACAAAAACTGAGTAAATTTGCTGTACCTGATTCATCTGACGTTGAAGAACTATTAAATACAAGGGAAAATGTATTTGATCAGGTAAATAATTAATCAATACAATTTCAGTTTTTCTTGTGTCTTCATAATCACTATTATGCAATAGTAGTATTGCCAATACCACTTACTTGTCCAGAACTACGGTGGGTTGCTCATTACATATTAGTGGTTGAACTGAATGTGACAATTGCCTGCAACATAATCCACCCTAAGGCTCTGTTGTGTCTAAAGTTAAATATGGCGGCCTGACTCTTATGTCTTTTGAAATAAGGGTCAGACCACCATATTTAACTACAACGTTTTGGTTAAAGTCAAGTCCAGCAACCGGCCCTTAATCTGCTTTATGTCTTAATATTTTGTGTCAATGCTTTTGTTAATATTCTGAATATTAATGTTTAAATATATTAATTACAGAGCATGCAACAGTCAAGTGCTACAAGTGGACAGCTGACATCACGACCTCCTCTTTTACAAATACATAGCAATATTCAGTTTACACCTATACTGGCTACACCTTCTACAAGTGCAGTATCAACTCTGCAATCTTCTGAGGATGAAAGAATATCTGAATCTACATCCAAAGAACAGGTAAATAATTAAAGTTCCATTTTAATATGATTAAGCTGTAAACATAATTAATATTTAAAAATTTGTTTTATCATGTATTAAACATGATTAAATAAAATTATTACAGGTTGCTGAACAAAATAGTGTTACTACTGGTTATCTTGCAACAAGAGCGCCACTTCCACAAGTAGATATTCAGGTTACACCAATGGCTGAACCTTCTACAAGTGCAGTCTCAAAACCGAGATTGTTTTCCAAGAAACGCCATTGTATTCTAAGTGCCATTGATGTTTCCAAAGTAAGTGAATTGACTTCAAAAGAATTGAAACTATACAAAATCTGTAGAAAAAATCTAAGAGAAATAATTAGACTCAGAAAAGAGCTGAAAAACAAGAAAAATATTGTCGACCTTATATCAAAGGATGAAAATGTTCAAAAACTTTGCAACTCAAATATTAGTAGCTCCTTTGTGTTATTATTGCAAAGTCAATTAAAAAATTGTCCAAGACGACCAAAAGGAAGAAGATACAATTTACAACAAAAAATTATGTCTCTTGTTATTTACAAAAAATCACCCGCTTGCTACAGACTTTTGAGAAGGTTATTTGCATTACCCTGTGAAAGTAGTTTGAACAAATTACTTAACAGAGTGCCCCTGAAGGCAGGGATTAATAAGCATATATTTACTTCGCTGAAAAAGATGAGCCAGGAACAAACAAAGCAACAAAATCTTTGCATTTTATCATTCGATGAAATGGCAATAAGGAAACATTTGTACTACGACACCAAACTAGACGAAATACAGGGCTTCCAAGACCATGCCAACCATGGTAGAAGTAATGCAATTGCCACTAAAGCCCTTGTATTTATGCTTGCTGGACTTACTAAAAAATGGAAACAGCCTATTGCATTTTATTTCTCACACACAATGACTGCAGATAGGTTGACTGTTATTTTGAAAGAGGTAAGAACATTTAATTTGCATTGTCGTACTGGTTATGTAAAATATAAAATTATGTATATTAAAATGTATGTTTTATTAATTTCAGATATTGACAGAATGTTTTAATGCAAACATGAATGTAGTTGCTACTGTGTGTGACTTATCATCAGTTAATATGAAAGTGTTGAAGACATTAGGTGCAACTATGAGAGAACCATTTTTTTCTCATTGTGGACACGAAGTTGTTGCAATTTTAGACCCTCCGCATCTACTTAAGTGCACTAGAAATTTGTTTATGAAGCATGATGTGGAATGTACAACTGATGCACAGTGTAATGATAAGACTATAAAAGGTAAGCAAACAATACTTGTAACCAAGTGTACTTTATTTTACAGTTATGAAGACAAAGTAAAGTGACATTCCTAATTAAAATTATTTTTATTTCAGGTACAGCGAAGTGGAGCCACATTGAACAATTTTACAACCTAGACAAAAATAACCCTAATTTTGTTTATGCTCCGGTATTAACAGACAGTCACCTCAACCCAAATGTGAAACAACAAATGAGAGTGTATCTCGCTGCACAAGTACTTAGCCACTCAGTTGCAGCTGGGCTATTTTCAAAAGTGGCCTCAAGTGAGTGGGGACTTATACATAATATTAATATTAATTAATATAGCAGTGATAGCACAGTCTATCCAGTAGTAAGTATAGTTCAGCGGGGCTAGACCAAGTCACAAGCGTTTGGCGTTAACGCTAGTCGACAAAAATGTATGGACAAAACAAATGACTGTAGAAAAACCACGATAATAATTACTAAACACGCTGTGTTTGAATAATTAACTACGCTAACTTGAGCGCTCGCAGGCGTTCTCGCAGACCTTGTAGATAGCTTTAGCGTACTTCGCTTGACAATTGACAGCCGACAGTATCAAACACAGCGTGTTTAGTAATTATTATCGTGGTATTTCTACAGTCATTTGTTTTGTCCATACATTTTTGTCGACTAGCGTTAACGCCAAACGCTTGTGACTTTGTCTAGCCCCGCAGATCCTAGAAATGTGGATGGATGAGATCTAGTAATGGCAGTTCTCTATAATATTTCATAGGTCTGTGAAGCATTCAATCTTACATTTGACAAATTTGGTGGGCTACAGCCTCTAGGCACGTCTCGTAATAAGAGGATACCTGTGCCCTGTTTATTGGTATAAACAGGGCACAGGTATACGCGGGAGTGACAGAGACAGGTAGTAACAGGTTAATGTACGAAATTCTTCGTGCTCCGCGACCGTGCTATAGTAGAATAGTGTATGAAATATAATAATAATTTTAAGAAATTTCATTTTTCATTTATACTTTGTTGCAGACGAACTTCCAGCTGAAGCTCACGCGACTGCTGCTTTTGTGCAGAAATTCGACGAACTCTTTGATTCTCTAAACGCAGATACTCCCGATCTTCGTAGAGGAAAAAAATATTCTACAAACATAAGTGCACATTCTCCGCATCTCAAATTCTTTGCTGAGATGAAAAAGTTCATTGTATCCATGGTTTATTTGGGAAGTACAACAAAGCCTCCTTCCCAAGATGGCTGGATTCACACAATGAACGCAATTGAAAAATTATGGAAAAATCTACAGTCCTTTAATATAAAAACTCTTTCTACACGTCGCCTGAATCAGGATCCACTGGAAAACTGTTTCGGCTGCATCAGGTATAGTTGCGGGTCAAACAGTAACCCAACTGTACAACAATTTGTGGCTGGCATAAAAACTGCCATAATAACAAACTTAAGACATTCTGGGCAAAAAAAAATTGCGAAGACGACAACAATACTGTGTTCAATAATCTGTCGGAATTTTTAACCGGTGATATTGAAAATAATTCTCAGGATGAGAATTTAGATCACACATTTCAGCTGCAAGTTGAACTCTCGGATGCAGCCGAAGCAGTTGAACAGGCGACGCCCGAAGCTCAAGCTGGTGCTTATGTGTGTGGCTTCATTTTAAAAAAATCTCATTATAAAGAATGTGTGGATTGTAAAAATGCATTTTTGTGTACAGAAAAAGAAGCCATACACATATTCACTAGTTTCCGGGAATATAACCCTGCCCATAACTCTTTAATTTATGTAAATAAAAATGCGGTTCAATGTGTGGAGAATCTAGCCACTATTATAAATGAACATTTAAAAAGTAATGGATGGAGATTCAATGTAAAAAAAAACATAATGGCAGCTCTCAATGGAGCGGTAGATTTTAACTTTCTAAACTCATGTCAAAAGCATTTTGACTACAATGTAAATCATTTGAAAACATGTATATTTTTTATATCTATAAAAAGATTTATAATATTAAAGAACAGAGAAGTAGGCCAAGAAGAGAAAAAAAAATCTTTAGAAAGAAAACTAATGATTTTGAAAAATAAATAATTCAAATATTTCAATACTTGTTTCAATTGTGTATAATTTTTACTTCAAAAAGGATATTAATGTTAAAACTAAGATTAACTGATATTCGGTTTGTAAAGCATGTAAAGGGATCCATAATAATTATTATAATGGTTTTTTCTTGACTTGTTTAATCTCAAGAAATATTGTTTATGATGTTTTGTGTAAAAAAACAGTATTTCAAGAGGATGTACACATCAAGGAAAAACCATTATAATAATTATGGATCCCTTTTCATGCTTAACAAACCAAATACCTTAGTTTTAAATATTCCCGCGAAAAGGAAAACCCAATTTAAATATTCCCGCCTATTCTGTTCTCTTGCTATTCCGCAATGGCGCTAGTCGTATAGCTGCGTAAAATCGATGTTTGCATTTTTTTACTACAGAGTTACGCTTCTTCTCTCGCTAGAGAGTATAGTGCTCTCGCTAGAGAGTATAGTGTTCTGTGATTTGTAGTGTTCTGTGATAGGTACAGGCTCAGAAGGGCTGGAACCCAGAGCCGTAAAGCCAGTTATTAAAAAAAAAAAAAATGTGATAGGTACATACATATTTTGGGGTTGATTGTTTTGTTTTTCAATTTTCGCTTCGTTTTCCCGTCTCAAGAAGTCCAGACTCCAATCATTTCGTTGATGATCGCAAGAAGCAATCATTGATTTGGCAAATAATAAATATCTTAAAACCACATAACGCTAAGCTAACTTCGCACCTGAGGGGACTCAGGGGAGCTAAGACAAACAAACAAGCATGCTCAAGACGTGCAGCGTGCCCTCGTGCAGTAACAGTTCCCGCGCAGCGTCCTCAGCAGAAGACCCGGATGTATCTTTCCACGAGTGAGTACTGAGTACCTACTTACGTTATTTGAGTTTTGACCAGTGGCCTGCTGTTTGTAGGGCGGGGCCATGGTTTTGACTGCCTTGAGTAAAGAGGCCAAAGGCCAAATATTGAGACCAAGAAAAAACAATTAATACAAAATGGTCAATTCTAAAATCTGGCCACAACATCTACATGATGAGATTTTCTATATCATTGTTTTTGGTTCTAAAGGTCAAAAATCTGCGCACGGCTTGGCTCGCAGCCCTCGGCCTGCCAGACATTAGCCTGCCAGACTCTGCAGTGGTCTGCTCGTGGCACTTCTGTGCTGACCACATGTCTGTGACTGAAAGTGGCTCCAGGCAACTCCGCGCGGGCGCTGTTCCTTCACCAGTGCTGGTAACTTGTTCATATTGTCATCTTACTTATAAGCTGTTGTTGTTGTTACTGTATCATTGGTCTAGTGGTAGACATGTCACAAGAGATCTTCAATCCGCTGGTCATGCGCACAATGTCTCTCTGGTCATGTTGGAGCTGTGGTCCTATCAGATTATGAGATGGAGAGAATAGAGAGTGCACCTGTTTGTGCACACACTAGTATATGTCTAGCAGCTGTGGAAAATCTCCAGAGAGATCAGATTCTTTTTCTTATTATTACAATTGACAAGGTGCAGTAAATAGCAGCACTCTTGCAGGTCTGCATGACGTGCCTGCACACCCGCGCGGAGCTGCTGCTGATGAGCAGACAGGACCTGCGAGAGGCGTACGTCACACTGACAGGACAACCTGTAAGTTTATAAGTTCATGACATCATTCACAGGTGTGTTATAATGGAATGGCGACCGAATGGCGTAGTGGTAGCGAACCTGCTGTCTGCGTCGAAGGTCGTGGGTTCGATTCCCACTACTGGTAAATGTTTGTGTGATGAGCATGAATGTTTTCCAGTGTCTTGGTGTTTTTCGATATATTATATTTATGTATATTAGTATGTATGTATATTTATCAGTTATCTAGCACTAGGGCATGCAGAACCGGTTCCGGTTCTTTATTTTGAATTCCCGGTTCTGCACCGAGTTCAGAACCGGGTACCCGGGATTTCCCGGTTCTTGGTAAAAAAGTTTTAAAATTTAAATTAAAAGCATTATTTTTAATATTCCTACAAAAGGGGCTATTACGATTTGTAGTAAACATGAAATAGAAAATTATTTCCAAAAAACCGACTTCAAATGCCACTACAAAGAGTGAAATAATTTTTAGAAAGGACTATGATTGTACGAAACATTCAAGTGTTCTTATAAAATTTGAAGAGTTCCCTCGATTTCTACAGGATCCCAACATCAGATCCTGACTTGATGACTATGAAACCATCTGGAAAGTATACTCTTTCAAACAAAAAAATAATTTTCGATAAAATACGTAATAATTGGATTTTTTTAAAGAACCGGGAGAACCGGGAAATCATATTCAGAACCGGTTCTTTTAACACCTTAAAAATCCCGGGATTTTAAGAACCGGGAAATCCCGGGTGCATGCCCTATCTAGCACCCATAACACAAGCTATCGCTTACTTTGGGGCTAGATTGCGATGTGTAAAATGTCCCGTATATACCTATATATACCTATATACCTACCTACCTATATATGTTAGAATGATGTTAACCTTATGTGGAGAGTGTACATACATTTAATGCAGTAGGTATGTTTCACAATTTTGCATTGCAGTATCATATGAAGCATTGCATTGCACTCATCAGCCAGAGACATCAGTTCTTAGGTCTCATTTTGCCCAGTGAACTGATTGGCTACAGTGGCCTGCACACTGAAACACAGCAATACATTACTGCTTGCCGTTAGAATACCTGATTAGTGATTCAATACTTGAATTTCATCCTCCATGCATGCTATGAAAAGTTGCTTGTTTCAGCCGTGTGATGGAAACCTGCAGGCGACAGTCTGCGTGCGGTGTGCTCGCACACTGAGGAGCTTCAGTAGATTCAGAGAGCAGAGCTTGAGAGCTCGCTCCCTGATGATGGGCTTGCTGCAGCAACACGGAGCAGTGAGTACTTATTTATTACAAGCTTTTATTTAACTTGCAATGCACGAGTTTGTTTGTTCGGGTGGAATCTTGCAACTCAATTTAGAAGCAGATATCTCCATCCGATTGAGCTGAAATTTTTTATTCACATTAAGTTTAGATGACAATGCATGGGTACTTGTGTGACATCATTCTAAATCCTGTTGGATTGGCATGGCATATGGGTATACAAATGAAAGGATCAGAAGAATATCAATATAGATAAAAGCTTGTTTTATAAATAATGATTTTAAATGCTGACTTATTTATACTTTACATTCTGCCTGAGGCTCCACAAATTTCTCGTTCCTGTTTCTGTTGCTCCGTGTGTTTGATGCTTGATTCAACAGAGAACCTGTTTCAGATAACAATGAGGCATGTGGAGCTCATCAACCGTGAACAGAAGCAACTTGAAAGGGACTTTGTGATGTCACCAGAGACTTCAGACCCCTGTGACTTTGTGACGTCATGTGTTGATGACAAACAGACAACATCAGAGGAGAATGATGTTGTAGTTAAAACAGAGTTCGATGAAGAGATGGAAATGTTGTACTCTGAAGGTGAGGAATTGTTTTAATCTTACATTATTTTAGTAGATGATTAGGATATGAAAAATAGCTAACAACCTATTTTCACATAAAGACAAGAAAACAAAAATTTCAAACACTAGTGAGAGTTTTAGCTGTTGTTTTTGTGTTGGAGGTTAAAGATCATTATAATCTGTGACACAAAAGAATAATGAGATGAACAAGATGTTCACCTGATGTTAAAGTGTCGCGTGCCATGTAAAATGCAGTGCATACCATAATTTAGCATTGCAGTATCATAGGACACACTGCACTGCTCATCACCATGAGACATCAGTTGTTAGGTCTCATTTTGGCCAGTTATCTCGTTGGCTACAAACTGAAACACAGCAGTACGTGACTGCTTCGCGGTACAATAACTGACGCCGCGCTGGCACCTACCCGGACGAACTTCGCGAGAAGAGTCTTACAACCAGTAACTGTCGTGTCGCTGCAGAGGCGGCTGAGGACGGCAAGGAGTCGCTGCTAGCCGCGGACTGCTCCGACCGCAGCATCGCGCTGCAGGCCAGGCTGCTGGACGAGGCCGCGGCCCCCGGGACCGAAGCCCTAGCGCTGGACGAGCTCAAGAGTGAACACGGAGGAGACACGTCAGTAATAATAGTAATAGTAGGGGAGCCCGAGTGGGCTTTCGGTAGTCACTCGAGCGTCGTGGGGATCATATGTTTCCGATGACGTCATAAAGAGATAGCTGCGTCACAACGAACGCTTAGGCCGATCGTGGCTCTCTATCGCTTGTCATTACACTCGCTCCGTGCGACGGTGCGACGGGGAAGCGCGTTCGTTACAATCGTGCCTGATGGACGGCAATGATGAGGTCTGGGGTGGAGCGCGCTCGCCTAGACAATGCCTATTCAGTCTCGGCTGGGAACACGGAAGCTGGAAGGGTGTTGCTGCTGTGCACAGCTGAGCCGAGAGAGAGATCTCTGAGCCGAGGGCTGCAGCTAGTTCACACTGTCAAGTATGATGTGGTGATGTTGTCCACAGGGAGGACACCCGCGAGCTGGCTCGTCGCCAGGACTGCGCGCAGAGTGTAGGTGAGTGACAAATCGTTTGTTCATTAGTGAGTACTTTGCTACCTGTTGCTGTTTGTACGAGTCCCGTTATAACGACTCCACGTGCAAACATTTACACGTGCATACAACTTTTAATGGAACCGTGCAATGCAACATTCTCAGTGGTGATTCGCTCCTATTGTCATAGCGTGATGTTATATAGCCTATAGCCTTCCTCGATAAATAGACGCCGAAGCCTTACTCTTGTAACATATGTACCTACTTACAACAATGCAAGGAACACTAACTGAGTGAGTCACATGACACAGTGAAAAGCCTTGTTGTTGTAAGTTTTGTAATTATAAAAGTGCAGATGCAAGTACTTTGACGAGGCACACAACAAGAAAACCTCCTTTGAACGATTGTTCCAGTAAATTAAAAAAAACCTTAGTAAATCTCAGAATTGTTTAACAGTCAACATAAATACTAGTTCCCGTGAAACGATTGAAATAAAGCAATTGTGTGAAGATGATGAACAAACAAACATGCATTACATATGAGCAATTTTAGTTTTTGGCTGGTATTGAAATATTCAAGTCTGAATTACTGAACGATTCTCGCAATTTATAGTGCACATTGAGAAGTCCCAATATAAGTTTACATGGCTGCATAATAACGAGTAGTTACTGAGGACGTTTATTGTTGAATGAGAGAAATGTTTTGTTTCAGTCGCTCCTTTGTCCGCAGGACTTGTGACCAAAATAGAAAACAAAGCGCGCGTGACTGAAGAAGCCGACACAACCCAGCGAAGGGAACGAGCACTCGTGCACAGGAGCGCGTCACACAACCGACCATCCGACAGCGACGACGAACCAGAAACAATCATCAGACATTGCGTGGTCAAGTTGTATGACATCTTCAAAAATCCTGATTCGCTTGTATCAATACGAGATAGATCACCGACGCACACACGACAAGCTGTCGGTTCTTGTGATACTCTGAATACTTGTACTGCTTCTGAAGACGCCCAGCATCGCGCAGCTAGTGAGAGTGAAGTCGCTGCCTCACACAACGAGCCTGCTGCATCAGAACTGAGTGAAGCTGAGCCATCTTCATCAGGAAACAGACATCACATACACTCTCAGAACAAATCTTTTATCTGTGACGTTTGTCAACGTATGTTTGCACGAAAGAGAGCCCTCGTATATCACATCCAGACTCACAGGAAACCTTATTCCTGTAAGTTATGTAGTTACAAGTGTGCAAAGAACAGTCATTTAGTGAGTCACATGAGGACTCACACTGGTGAAAAGCCTTATGCTTGTAAGTTATGTAGTTACAAGTGTGCACAGAACAGTAGTTTAGTGAGTCACATGAGGACTCACACTGGTGAAAAGCCTTATGCTTGTAAGTTATGTAGTTACAAGTGTGCAAAGAACAGTAATTTAGTGAGTCACATGACGACTCACACTGGTGAGAAGCCTTATGCTTGTAAGTTTTGTAGTTACAATTGTTCACAGAAAAGTCATTTAGTGAGTCACATGCAGACTCACACTGGTGAAAAGCCTTATGCTTGTAAGTTATGTAGTTACAAGTCTTCAAAGAAAAGTAATTTAGTGAGTCATATGAGGACTCACACTGGTGAAAAGCCTTATGCTTGTAAGTTATGTAGTTATAAGTGTGCATTGAACAGTCATTTAGTGAGTCACATGAGGACTCACACTGGTGAAAAGCCTTTCTCTTGTAAGTTATGTAGTTACAAGTGTGCACATAACAGTCATTTAGTCAGACATATGAAGACTCACACTGGTGAAAAGCCTTATGCTTGTAAGTTATGTAGTTACAAGTGTACACAGAACAGTAGTTTAGTGAGTCATATGAGGACTCACACTGGTGAAAAGCCTTACTCTTGTGAGTTATGTAGTTACAAGTGTTCACGTAAAAGTGATTTAGTGAGTCACATGAGGTCTCACACTGGTGAAAACCCTTACTCTTGTAAGTTATGTAGTTACAAGTGTGCACAGAACAGTAGTTTAGTGAGTCACATGAGGACTCACACTGGTGAAAAGCCTTATGCTTGTAAGTTATGTAGTTACAAGTTTTCGGCGAAAAGTAATTTAGTGAGTCATATGAGGACTCACACTGGTGAAAAACCTTACTCTTGTGAGTTATGTAGTTACAAGTGTTCACGTAAAAGTGATTTAGTGAGTCACATGAGGACTCACACTGGTGAAAAGCCTTACTTTTGTTAGTTATGTAGTTACAAGTGTTCACAGAACAGTAGTTTAGTGAGTCACATGAGGACTCACACTGGTGAAAAGCCTTAAATACTTGTACGATATGTAAGCATACATTTATAAATAGTTCTAGTTTAGTAAGACATACGAAGACTGCCTTTTACTTGCAAAGATAATATGTAGTTATAAATGTACACACAGGAATAACTTAGTGAGTCACATGCGGACTCACGCGGGTAACAAGGTTAATTAAAAAAAATTAAATAACTCGGCTGCATAAATAATAAGTTGTAAAATTATATACAGTGTGAGTCTTCATAATGTGCA
Organism: Coenonympha arcania; assembly: GCA_036785405.1. Lineage (NCBI taxonomy): Eukaryota > Metazoa > Arthropoda > Insecta > Lepidoptera > Nymphalidae > Coenonympha > Coenonympha arcania. Next base: position 3,248,826 of record CM072079.1, on the reverse strand, counting down.
CATATTGAAATGAGCGAAACTATGCTTAATTTTATCGACGGAAAACGTATTAAAAAAAATCTAAAATTTTTTTAAATATTTTTTTGGAATTTTTAAAAATTGCGTTCCCTACTATGACTCTTGTGTAAACAAAACGGTGTAACTTTTAAACTAAATGGTCTATCACGATGAATCAAACTTATTAATGATTGGAAGTAATGGTCCGTTCTCATGAAATGAAAATTGTAGAAAAAAATTACCCTCAATGGAAAATACACGTGTTTTTAATAAAATTTCTGTTTTTTTTTTCACTAATTTTTACAATAATCGTAAAATTTCTCAATAAAATGCCCCCATTGTGTGCCTTTTTTATTACCTTAAATTATTCCTCATCATATTAGCTACCTAATGGTGAAAATTGTGTGTTTGTAACTTAATCATAACATTTCTTTTTAATTGTTCAAAAATAGCACTCCAAACGCGCAAGTTATTGTTTTCCTAAGGAGGGTTCTACGTGATATCTACTATCTCAATAATTAGTGCGTAGCCGTGTCTTAGGCCTTTCTTTAACACTTGATAAGAAATGTTACAATTGAGTTATAAGCATGCAATTTTTACCATTAGGTAGCTTATACGATGAGGAATAATTTAAAGTAATAAAAAAGGCACACAATAGGGACATTTTACTGAGAAATTTTACGATTATTGTAAAAATTAGTGAAAAAAAAACCAGAAATTTTATTAAAAACACGTGTTTTTTCCATTGAGGGTAATTTTTTTCCACAATTTTCATTTCCTGAGGACGGACCATTACTTCCAATCATTAATAAGTTTAATTCATCGTGATAGATCATTTAGTTTAAAAGTTACACCGTTTTGTTTAAACAAGGGTCATAGTAGGGAACGCAATTTTTAAAAATTCCAAAAAAATATAAAAAAAAATTTTAGATTTTTTTTAATACGTTTTCCGTCGATAAAATTAAGCATAGTTTCCCTCATTTCAATATGTGCACATTATGAAGACTCACACTGTATAAAGTATATGTCGGAGAGGAAGAACCTCAGACCAATATCCTTAATCTGAGGGCAGAACGGAACGTCAAGGCATAGGTAGTTGTCTTGGGCGTATTCGGTGACTGAGATTGGCAACGTTAGGCGACGTCTGTGGTGGTGAAATATCTGTGGTGACTCTAGAGAGTCTTAGAGTTAGTTGTCTATGAACGGCATAGACATCGATGACCAATGGCGGGTCATTGGCAGTCAAGAGTCGTTGATTTAAGAATAAAGAGTAATGTTGGCAGTTGATTGTCACGTGAGAAAAAGTAAAGGACTTCTTGGATGGACGTCGCCGGGGAAACTGCGTTAAGCCAATCTGGATCCGACTTCGCCGCGTTCCGAATGTAATCTGCTCGCATCTCAGCATCTTGTGTATTGTTAATAACGAGTGTTACTTGATTTGCGATAATTATACCCATCGAATGTAAACCGAGTCTTATTTCTGATATTTGCGCTGGAAGAAGAGTCAACAGACAATGAAAGCCCACACCTTTCCGTCATCAGAAGTTGGGATGTAACCATGATGGCAGTCAGTACAAATCAATCGGCAAAGATGAATGATCTTGCAAAATGATGATTACTCATCGAGCAGCTAAATTGTAAATTTGCAATATGGATTGAAGCGATGAAAGCATCATCTGCTAAGAAAGATATCCGGGTACCGAGTTAAATGATTAATCCGGATAAGGACAATGTGGATGCTCGCGCATGGGTTACGACCGCGGACATATTTTGCATTAAAAATGCGGATTCTGATTTTTGAAAAGCTTCATAATGGGTTTGAGTCGAGTCGAGTCGTTCGTCGTAGCTGTCATAACTATCATTTCATGGAATGACGTGGACAATTAATAAGAAGCTTTGGTAACGTATGATCGTTTCAATTTGACTAGTGTAAAAACAATAATTTAATTGTTTTATTTTTATGTTTCATGTGCAACTGCTACGCGTTGTGTGTTTTCGTGTTGCTAAGCGTGCTACGCCATGCGTGTCTGCACGCCGTGCTGTAGCCTGTACTACGAGCGTATCTGCGCGCTACCTCCCATGTTTCGACGTACATTGAGTGCATGCGCGTTTGCAACTGTACAAACGAGCTCAGCGTAAGGCAGGACTTGACATCACATGTCGGATGTAGGACGTCATCAATCGAATGGCGCCCCGGTGAGATGTATTTGTTCCAAGTCTTACTTGACTTGTAGTCGTAGCAAATATTGTGATCCTGAGCGTTACACCCAGACAGTGTGTTCATTTAGTTTAAAAGCTGGTTGTCAGAATTATTGACATCACAAATAATGACATTATTTGATCAGATGAGTTTTTATTTAGTAACGTTCGAAAATTACTTCATTTTCGAATTTGGCAGATTGATTTGAATTTGTCAAAAACGTCTAAGATTTTGTGAAAGTTTCCTACTCGCGTTGTAAATAATAATCGATGTGTCCCATAATAAATTGGGCAGGCGTTGTGTTTCTAAGTTAGAGTTAAAAGTTACGTCCATGAGTTTTATGTGATATTGAAGGCCTTTGAAAGTTAAACTCTCTCTTTTTGCGTTTCTTCCTCATTACTGACGAATTTCTTCTGGAAGATTTTGTGTCATGTGTTGCTGTAATTAGTTGCGTGCACTTTAGGTGCATCGTGGACTTTGATATTGAGTGTGGTGCAGATTTGATACGACCTCCATCGTTATCACCATTGATCATCATCGGGCTCTGCTCTTGAGATCTTTTACTTCTACCTTGCGAGTGATAACAATCATCTCTATTTATCATCCTACATTAGGGAGATGTGACTGAAGTTAACAAGAATCCTCTGCAGATAGGTCCTGGATAACTTTTTCGGTATTTTGCAATGTCTCAATATTATAAAATTGAGTTGATTTTGTGCATTGTCCATAGAATTCAGCATCCTTCTCCAACACCACACCCTGAAAGTGTCTATCGTCAAGTCTCGCGAAGTTGGAGATTCCGATGTGCCTTCGAATTTCAACCTCATACGACTTACTGTCGCTGATGATTGATCTTAGGCAGATGAGGTGCTCTGCAGCCAAGCTAATTGAAGATTAATTTGAAATTCTTAATTGTCATTAGATCCTTACTTTCCATTGTTAACATTTCTATTCTGGACAGTTTTAATTTGGATATGCCTGAGCAGACTCTCCATACATTCAGATCCTTCATTGCAGTTACTTTATTTATACCTGATCAGATGCTTTTTCAATTTTCCTATGTTAACAGTTGCTCTGCTGCGGGTATGTATCTGCGTGCGAGTTCCTATGTACCTCAGGTGACTAAGCAGTCATAGAGATCAAAGAAGACTAGTGATTGAATTGATCTACAAACAGCGTCCACCAGCCGTGGTCCACCATTAAACTTGGTTAAAGCATCTGTCCAGCGAGTCTCACTGGATCGGAACGCAGGCGGTTTAACTTGAATATCTAAAGTAGTAATCTTATCTAACGAAACGAAACAAACACCTTATTTGTTGTTTACTTACTTGCTAAGTTAGTAGTAAGTTATGCCATCGGAACTAGTGTACAGTTAGTAGTGTAGTGACAGTTTCAAGGTGGTAGCCACAGTGTAGAGATAATATGATAGTGAGGAAATCAAAGCATTAAACTTTAATGTTACGGTTGGCGTTTTGTAAGAAATTTGAGTATCATTCAATGAGTTAGATCACATGCGATTTAATTATGACTTAAGTTTAATTTTTTTTTGATCAGTGTTTGGAGTTAAGCTTCAGCTGATGTTATCAGTTTAGAAATTACTTACTTTGTTATTTTTAAATTAATATGTAAGATGCTATCTAGCTTTCTTGCTAGCTTTTTATAGGTTTGCTGGGTTTTTCAGCAATTCTGAACCAGTGCAGTTTTAACTAAATCAAATTGACCAATTGACTAAACCAAGATCAAGTAATAATAATAAAAGAAGATACAAAATCATTTTGTGTTTTGTATTGCCAGGATGAGTAACAGAAATTACGGTTGCTGACGTCGCATCTAGGACAACCTCTCCAGCCTCTTCGGTAACGTGCTTTGACGGCGGTCTCGAGAGCCATACAGGGCGGCTCCGGCAGCGTGGCCGGACCGACGCAAGAGAAGCGTGCCAACGTATGCGCTTGAAGCTTAGTGCTCGTGGATCAGAGAATCTATACCGCTTGTAAATTGTTTAAGAAAACAGTTAAACAATGTTGTTGTGCTAAATATTTGGTAACTGCATTGTGATATTGTCATTTGCCGTCAGATCCTAGTATTGGGTATAGATGTAAAGATGACGAGACACGGTTTGACAGGACAGAGGCCAAAGTCATTCTTTCGGTAATTTTGTTTTACTTAGAACTAGGAGCTAAATCAAATGACACTTGATTCTAAATACGGGAGGAGGAGGAGGACTCTATAAAGTTATTCTACAATGTTACAGTGTTATCCAACACTACTGTTGGATAATAATCGGTTTGTTTTGAAAGCTTTAGCTTCAGGGGATTTATTGAATTTATTTTTGTCTTTCTCACTCTCACGGAGATTTGGTAGGTGCGACATGCAGCGTCGCGGAAGAATATAGCGGAAAAACGACGTTTTACCTAATTACTCAAAAACTAAGCCAGTTATCAAAAATCTGTTGTAAGCGTTTTAGGATATTATTATTACCGATACATTAAAACAAAAATTACAATTACATCCATTGTAGTTTTCGATAAAACATAGAAAAACTGAGATTCTGGAGCAACTTTTGGGAGAACTTTCTATCGAGAAAATTTTATCCAATCGTGTTTCTGCTTCTAAGCGATTTTAGATTAAAGACCCGAAATACATGACGTGTAAATTTGAAAGTAATTGTCTTTATAGTTTTTGCATAAAACTTCATTCAAAATCACCTAAATACGGCTTGTAGGCCGTTAAAGACGTGTCCAGCAATAATAGTTTCTTTGCTAAAAGTAATGTAGACTCCATTAACCACAATGTGACTGAATGGCTGTAAGAGCTATTCTATCTGATTGATGAACAGTAATCTCGGTGTCATTTAATTGAATTTGGTATTGGAATACATCGCTCGGTTTAGGTGATGATGTATTCGCTGTATTGCTCGATGGAGGATATCGTCACTTGGAGGTGACATGGTTATCGTCATTTGGAGATGACATGGTTATCGTCACTTGGAGGTGACATGGTTATCGTCACTTGGAGGTGGCATGGTTATCGTCATTTGGAGATGACATGGTTATCGTCACTTGCAGGTGGCATGGTTATCGTCACTTGGAGGTGGCATGGTTATCGTAACTTGGAGGTGGCATGAGTTGCTACTGCCCGTTAGGTGGTAGTAACGACCCTTGGTTATCGTCACTTGGAGGTGGCATGAGTTATTATTGCGCGTTAGGTGATAGTAACGACTTGGCTATCGTCACCTGAGAGAGGCGGCATGAGTTACTATTGCCCGTTAGGTGATAGTAACGACACTTGGTTATCGTCGTCTGAGAGAAGCGGCATGAGTTACTATTGGCCCGTTAGGTGATAGTAACGACTTGGCTAGCGTCGCTTGAGAGAGGTGGCATGAGTTGCTATTGCCCGGTAGGTGATAATAACGACCCTTGGTTATCGTCGATCGAGAGAGACGTCATGAGTTGCTATTGCTCGTTAGGTGATAGCAACGACATTTTTTCTGAATAAGAGATATTGGGATACTATTCACTGTTTAGATGCTGTTCATTGATGAGATAGTTAATTTGGTGTCCAATTGAACTAAAACTGAATGATGTTGATAAAGATCGTGTTTAGCCCATGAGCCCATCAAATAATGATAAGTCAGGAAAAGCCGAGACGAGACATTTTGATACTGCGGTTGGTTCTCTCTTTTACAGGAGTATCACACGAGGACGTGTGACGTGTCATGATGGCCGTGTCGGAGAGGAAGAACCTCAGACCAATATCCTTCATCTGAGGCAGAACGGAACGTCAAGGCATAGTTGTCTTGGGCGTATTCGGTGACTGAGATTGGCAACGTTAGGCGACGTCTGTGGTGGTGAAATACCTGTGGTGACTCTAGAGAGTCTTAGAGTTAGTTGTCTATGAACGGCATAGACATAGATGGCCAATGGCGGGTCATTGGCAGTCAAGAGTCGTTGATTTAAGAATAAAGAGTAATGTTGGCAGTTGATTGTCACGTGAGAAAAAGTAAAGGACTTCTTGGATGGACGTCGCCGGGGAAACTGCGCTAAGCCAATCTGGATCCGACTTCGCCGCGTTCCGAATGTAATCTGCTCGCATCTCAGCATCTTATTATTATTATTATTATCGTATTTAATCTAACTCTCACACCCGGCACACGATAAATATATATATAAACCAAAGACATACAATAAACTTACTTAAATACGCAAAATTTAAATAAACATACATAAACGCTACATACATACATATATGTGCCGAGCGGAGGACTACACCCCGGCAGGGGAGACCAAACGGCCGGGGGTCAGGGCGACAGGCTAAGAAACCGACGGACTATCCTAGCCGAGTCGAGCACCACCGCCCTCTGCATCTTGGCCGCAAGTGAACTGCCACGGAAACCCAGTCGCCGCAGATGGTGAGCGAGGCTGACTGGTATTAAACCGTTGGCAGATATCACGATTGGTATGATTTCAGTGGACTCCACGCGCCACATGGCGGAAACCTCGTGAGCGAGATCCAGATACTTTCGTTTTTTCTCCGTCTCAGCTCTCACGAGGTTCTCGTCATACGGGATCGTGATGTCCACTAAAAACACCCGCGACTGTGCCCGGTCCATCACCACGATATCAGGCTTGTTAGCCAAGATAGTCCTGTCCGTGATGATTGACCGGTCCCAATAGAGCCGGACGCCGCCGCGCTCGAGGACAGGAACCGGCGTGTACCTATAATAGGCCACCCTCTCATCCAAGAGTCCGTACTTCAGAGCAAGCTCTTGGTGTAGGATTTTGGCTGCTTGGTTGTGCCTGTGCAAATACTCAGTGTTGGCAAGCGCAGAACACCCCGAAAGCACATGTCTGAGTGACTCACCGGGATGGCGACAAGCTCGGCAAATGTCCTGAGTGCCATCCTTCAGAATGTACTTTCGGTAGTTCCGCGTCTTAACCACCTGATCTTGTATTGCACAGACAAAACCCTCGGTTTCCCCAAAGAGGTCACCGAAACGCAGCCACTGCACGGACGCTTTTCTATCCACGTGGGGCTCATGAAGAGCCTTAAAAAAGCGTCCGTGCAGCTCCTTCTCCTTCCATACGGACTCCCGGTCAGAGGTGCTAAGCACACCCGGTCCCTGCCACTCGGCGTTGGCCAAAGATAGGGGGGTCAGTCCTTTATCACATTCTATGACTTCCCGATGCACCGGAGACTCCATTTTGGCCCTAAAGTAAGTTCTGAGGCTGGATATCTCCCGGTTGTGCATGGTCTTGACGTTGAGCATGCCTCGACCACCACACTTCCGGGGGACATACAGCCTCATCACAGAAGACTTCGGGTGGTGCATACGATGGGTAGTCATAGTTGTGCGGACTTTCCTATCCAGGGCATCTAGCTCGGCTTGAGTCCATCTGAGCACGCCAAAGGTGTACATGAGGACGGGCATGACCCAGCCGTTATAGGCTCGGACTTTATTGGCACCCGACAAATAACTCTTACAGATCTTTGCCAGGCGCCTAAAAAAGACCTCGCAAACTGACTGTTTCACGTCCGCCTCCTGAATCCCTAAAGATTGTGACATGCCCATTATTATTATTATTATTATTATTTAAGAATAGGCTAAGCAGCTTTCGCTGATGCGCCTATATCGATTGTGCTCATTGTTGCATGCTCAGATGTTTGTCGAGTCGGTTCTTGAATTGGTTTAGCGATTCAGCGGTTATGATCTTGTGTATTGTTAATAACGAGTGTTACTTGATTTGCGATAATTATACCCATCGAATGTAAACCGAGTCTTATTTCTGATATTTGCGCTGGAAGAAGAGTCAACAGACAATGAAAGCCCACACCTTTCCGTCATATATATATATATTTCCCACTGTGTAATTCTATTTCTTGCCTAACAGTTCTATGTTGAGGTCTTTTTGAATGTTTTTGTTACTTATATAGTGCGGGATGTTGAATATGGTTCTCATGGCCTTATTTTGGAATATTTCTAGAATCTCAATATTGCTTGTGCTGGCTGTACCCCAGTTGTATACCGTATGTCCAGATAGGTTTCATTATAGCTTTTTAAATAGCCATCTTGCTGGTGGGAGTTAGTTGAGATTTGTTGCCAATGAGCCAGTACAGACTTCGTAACTTCATGTCGAGCTGTTTGCGCTTGGTCCCGATGTGTTTACGCCACGTTAGCCGTCTGTCGAGATGCATGCCCAAGTACTTTGCGTCCTCCGCTTGTGGCAGTTCTTTATTGTAGAGTTTAACGGATGGACAAGTCTGTTGGCAGAGGGTAAACGTTACGTGCATTGACTTGCTCTGATTTGCTTTGATACGCCAATTTGTAAAATGTTTTTGTAGGTTCAACGAGGTTGTATCTGGGTTTTTATGGACAGACAATATAGCCGTGTCGTCAGTATATGTGGCAGTTGTTGTGCATTTATTTGTAGGAAGGTCCGCAGTGAACAAGAGGTACAGAACAGGCCCCAGAGTACTTCCCTGAGGAACTCCATATTTTATTTCAAATAAAGGGGATGTCCTTCATTGCATTTTACTTGGTAGCAGTTTTTTATTTTTTGCTGAGACTTTAATAAATTTGTAGGTATAAATTTTATTAATACCTATTACATTACTTCATTAAAAAAAAAACATTTTCATTTGTAACAGAACTAATGGCTGGACTATTACATAGTGTAATATTACATACTTATAATTTTGAACCTAATGCTTTTTACTGTCTTAAGGTTGAAAGTCTGCTAATATGGTATGCGTAATGCGGTTACTTGCAAGTTTCATACTGTTTTAGCTGTGTGTGTATTTTGATCCCGACTGTAAATACCTAGTCTTTATACCTATTTATAGATATTTCAATCCACCACGGCGCGCCCCACTCTGGCAAACTCAATACTAATCAAATACTTAAAACAAAAGCGATTTTGACAGAGAGAGAGCGCGACGTCGCGGATTAAAATATCTATAGTGTTAATGTAAGTCTAAGTATCTTTAGTGTTAGTATTAAGATGAAATATAAGTTTTATAATCAAATAAATACAGTAAAAGAACACTTAAATATATTTTCCAATTTCTACTAAATAATCTTTCCAGGACATTGAAAGAAAAGATAAATAAAATAATTACAAGTTTAAAAATTACTTTCTGGATCAGCCTGTAGGTATAGCAGGTCGCTCGTATCGGATTCACAAACTAATTTCGCTGGCAGCGTTTGCGTTGTCGCGCTTCTAGTATGAGTGTACGGTAGTGCATTGAAAAACCGACGGTGGTTATTGCTGCACTAGCTCAGACTTGTAAGATAATTGTGTTAAATAAAAATAAATAAATAAAACAATTTATTTACATTGATTTTATATCAGTAGTATTTTATTCAACCTTTGCTGATTTGCTTCGAATCATTCGATGAACGATCCCCTACCGTATCCCTGCGAATTCAATAAATACCACTGAGTTGTGATTAAGTATAGTAGTAGTACTTACCTACTTCATCATTTACTATAATGAGTATTTAATAGTGTCACGACCTATGGTTAGGTCGGAAACAACGATTGTGTGTCCCTAGCTTAATGATAGAAATTGACAGTTTAGAGTTTAGTGTTAAGAGCTTTTGACTACCTACCTACTCGTAGATGGCAATAGTGTATAATTATTAAGGGGATTTATTGAATTTATTTTTGTCTTTCTCACTCTCACGGAGATTTGGTAGGTGCGACATGCAGCGTCGCGGAAGAATATAGCAGAAAAACGACGTTTTACCTAATTACTCAAAAACTAAGCCAGTTATCAAAAATCTGTTCTAAGCGTTTTAGGATAATATTATTACCGATACATTGAAACAAAAATTACAATTACATCCATTGTAGTTTCCGATAAAATATAGAAAAACTGAGATTTTGGAGCAACTTTTGGGAGAACTTTCTATCGAGAAAATTTTATTCAATCGTGTTTCTGCTTCTAAGCGATTTTAGATTAAAGACCCAAAATACATGACGTGTAAATTTGAAAGTAATTTTCTTTATAGTTTTTGCATAAAACTTCATTCAAAATCGCTAAAATACTGCTTCTAGGCCGTTAATTAGACAGAGAAGAATGAAAATTCCTATGTGTGTTAGAACAAGACGCAAAACTGTCAGGACAATAGATGAACACAGAGCAATAAGTTTTAGGGATGATTTAGAACTAGATAATTGAAATTTGAAAAGAGATTTATTCTGTTCAGGGAATTCGAATTATTGCCGAGTACTTATGGGGAAGTTTTCAGGATCAAGCAGTCAGTCAAGTAATTCAGTTCAATAGATTCAAGTTCGCGATACAACAGCGACACGAAGTGAGGGAAGAAAAGTAAATGATTTATAGTACTAGTTATGGTATAGTACTCCGGAGTCCTCGGTTAGTCAGTGGTGCTCGTGCTCCTAGGCGCACCGAAGTTCGCGCGGTGCGGCCTTAGGAGCTGAAGAGGGAACAGGGACTGTCTTCGTGTTGCTCGTCACGGCGCTACGGCCTGTGAGCCAGGTATCGGACTTTGAATAAAGGCACCTATTCAACGACATCGACTTGTTCTTCCAATCCAAAAATTCCAATGTTTGACGACCGAATGGCATAGTGGTAGCGAACCTGCCGTCTGCGCCGGAGGTCGTGGGTTCGATTCCCACTACTGGTACATGTTTGTGTGATGAGCATGAATGTTTTCCAGTGTCTGGGTGTTTTTCAATATATTATATTCATGTATATTAGTATGTATGTATATTTATCAGTCATCTAGCATCCTTAACACAAGCTATCGCTTACTTTGGGGCTAGATTGCGATGTGTAAAAATGTCCCGTATAAATTTATATTTATTTAATCCCGAACCCCGGTTCGCAACAATAGTTATACCCCAATGCTATACCCTAAAGTAGTCTATGCCACAAATATACCTACGAAAAAAAAAGACCGGCGTCGTCGTTTACAAAATTAGCGTCTTCGACAATTTTTAATCTGTAACATGGCGCATAAGATGGCGTCACTCAGCACATGAACATTTACATTTGACAACAAATCTTGGCGCTCATCATGCCGCCGCATGACTAAGCTAAGGTAATTATTCGTACAATCATAGTTCTTCAATAAAATACCGATCGAATGTGCGAAAAAACTACGATAAAATTATAGACAATCGCCCGACTTCGAATTCGTGTACATTAAAAATTATTTCACACTTTGTAATGGCGTTTGGTGTCGGTTTTTATGAAAAGAATTTTCTATTTTATGTTAAAAAATGTTATTTTATTTCGTTGTTCTCTAGTTTTCTCGTTTTATGGTCTGTTCTAGCTTCCGCTGGCTGCTGGGATGGGATCCCTTGTTATAATATTGCCTGTGTTGGTCTATGATTTTATGTGTTCTGTCATCTGTGCTGCTGGCAATTGGCATAGAGCTATGGCATACTCTCAGATGAATGATCCAAACTGCATAGCATAGACAACCACAGCAGAGAGACTGCATCATAGAGTATATTGAATATAGGGACTGCATAGAGTAATTAGTAAAATATTAATAATTGGCTGCTGGTTTCATTGATGTTTCAAAGAGTTTATTAATAATTATTTAAGGGATTGATTGTTTTTGTTTTCAATTTTCGCTTCGTTTTCCCATCTCCAGAAGTCCAGACTACAATCATTTCATTGATGATCGCAAGTAGATCGCATTGATTTGGCAAATAGCCCACCGGTCTATCGGGCTAACTTTGCACCTGAGGGGAGCTATCAGCTAAGACAAACACAAGCATGCTCAAGACGTGCAGCGTGCCCTCGTGCAGTAACAGTTCCCGCGCAGCGTCCTCAGCAGAAGACGATGTATCTTTCCACGAGTGAGTACTGAGTTTTGACCGGTGGCCTGCTGTTTGTAGGGCGGAGCCATGGAGCCATTGACTGCCTTGAGTAAAGAGAACAAGAAAAAACAATGAATACAAAATGGTCAATTCTAAGATCAGGCCACAACATCTGCATGATTAGATTTTCTTTATCATTGTTTCTGGTTCAAAAGGTCAAAAATGGTGAATGGAAGTGTACTCACTTTGTCAATTTAAGCATTTTGCTGATTGGCGTAATTGGAAGCGGTCCCGCCTTCTGAGTTGTGAGTTGTGTGTTCGATTCCCTATTTATTTATGTATCTATATTAATTCGCCCTATAATAATTGTTATGCGTTATTTATTTTATTGCATAATATAGCATGTTGTGGTAATGTGCAGGTTCCCCAGTGAAGAGCGTCTGCGCACGGCTTGGCTCGCAGCCCTCGGCCTGCCAGACATTAGCCTGCCAGACTCTGCAGTGGTCTGCTCGTGGCACTTCTGTGCTGACCACATGTCTGTGACTGAAAGTGGCTCCAGGCAACTCCGCGCGGGCGCTGTTCCTTCACCAGTGCTGGTAACTTGCTCATATTGTCATCTTCCTTATTAGCTGTTGTTGTTGTTACTGTCTCACTGGTCTAGGTGTGGGCATGATTGACTGCAGATCACAAGAGATCATTCATCTGCTGGTCATGTGCCCGATGTCTCAGTGCCGGTTGTGTCGGAGCTGTGGTCTTTTCGGATTATGAGACAGAGGAATAATATCTCTATTCCTCTAACGTGCAGCTGTGAAAATCTCCACAGAGATCAGATTATTTATTTATTTAATTGTTACAATTGACAAGGTGCAGTAACTAGCAGCACTCTTGCAGGTCTGCATGACGTGCCTGCACATCCGCGCGGAGCTGCTGCTGATGAGCAGACAGGACCTGCGAGAGGCGTACGTCACACTGACAGGACAACCTGTAAGTTTATAAGTTCATGACATCATTCACAGGTGTGTTACATATGTTAGAATGATGTTAACCTTATGTAGAGAGTGTACATACATTAAATACAGTATGTTTCATAATTTTGCATTGCAGTATCATGTGAAGCATTGCATTGCACTCATCAGCCAGAGACATCAGTTCTTAGGTCTCATTTTGCCCAGTGAACTGATTGGCTACAGTGGCCTGCACACTGAAACACAACAATACATTACTGCTTAGCGTTAGAATACCTGATTAGTGATTGAGTTTTTCAGTTCAATACTTGAATTTCATGTCTCCATAACATGCATGCTATGAAAAGTTGCTTGTTTCAGCCGTGTGATGGAAACCTGCAGGCGACAGTCTGCGTGCGGTGCGCTCGCACACTGAGGAGCTTCAGTAGATTCAGAGAGCAGAGCTTGAGAGCTCGCTCCCTGATGATGGGCTTGCTGCAGCAACACGGAGCAGTGAGTACTTATTTATTACAAGCTTTTATTTAGCTTGCAATGTACGAGTTTGTTTGTTCGGGTGAAATCTTACAAGCCGTTTTTGAAGCAGATATCTCCATCCGATTGAGCTGAAATTATGTAATTCAACATGACAGAACACTCAAGATAGCAGACTAGTTATTTTTATGCACTTCTACAATATGGGTATCAAATGAAAGGAACAGAAGAATATTAATATGTAGAAAAGCTTGTTTTGAAAAAAATATTTTGTTACTCTGACTTATTTATACTTTACTAGCAAACCTGGCGAACTCTGTTTCACCACCAGATGGTATTTTTCCCGCTTTTCTGTTGAAATTTTTCCTGAATTTTCTTTGCTATAAACCTCACGGAGCTCAAGACCTTTCCAACAAATGCAAAACTGTGGAAATCGGTTCGTGCGTTCTGGAGTTATAGCGTCATGAAGGAAAACCTTACTTATTTTTATATAGTAGATAAAATTCTACCTGAGGCTCCACAAATCCCAAGGGAATCCTTTTCTCGTTCCTGTTTCTGTTGCTCTGTGTGTTTGATGCTTGATTCAACAGAGAACCTGTTTCAGATAACAATGAGGCATGTGGAGCTCATCAACCGTGAACAGAAGCAACTTGAAAGGGACTTTGTGACGTCACCAGAGACTTCAGACCCCTGTGACTTTGTGACGTCATGTGTTGATGACAAACAGACAACATCAGAGGAGAATGATGTTGTAGTTAAAACAGAGTTCGATGAAGAGATGGAAATGTTCTACTCTGAAGGTAAGGGATTGATTCAATATCATATTATATTAGTAGCTGACCTGGCCAACGTTGTTTTGCCATTAAGGGGATAAAAAAAAACTTAAGTAAATCACAGAATTGTTTAACAATGTACATATATAATACTTACTGTGAAACAATTGAAATAAAGCAATTGTGTGAAGATGATGAACAAACGAACATGCATTACATATGAGCAATTTTAGTTTTTGGCTGGTATTGAAATATTCAAGTCTGAATTACTGAACGATTCTCGCAATTTATAGTGCACATTGAGAAGTCCCAATATAAGTTTACATGGCTGCATAATAACGAGTAGTTACTGAGGACGTTTATTGTTGAATGAGAGAAATGTTTTGTTTCAGTCGCTCCTTTGTCCGCAGGACTTGTGACCAAAATAGAAAACAAAGCGCGCGTGACTGAAGAAGCCGACACAACCCAGCGAAGGGAACGAGCACTCGTGCACAGGAGCGCGTCACACAACCGACCATCCGACAGCGACGACGAACCAGAAACAATCATCAGACATTGCGTGGTCAAGTTGTATGACATCTTCAAAAATCCTGATTCGCTTGTATCAATACGAGATAGATCACCGACGCACACACGACAAGCTGTCGGTTCTTGTGATACTCTGAATACTTGTACTGCTTCTGAAGACGCCCAGCATCGCGCAGCTAGTGAGAGTGAAGTCGCTGCCTCACACAACGAGCCTGCTGCATCAGAACTGAGTGAAGCTGAGCCATCTTCATCAGGAAACAGACATCACATACACTCTCAGAACAAATCTTTTATCTGTGACGTTTGTCAACGTATGTTTGCACGAAAGAGAGCCCTCGTATATCACATCCAGACTCACAGTAAACCTTATTCCTGTAAGTTATGTAGTTACAAGTGTGCAAAGAACAGTCATTTAGTGAGTCACATGAGGACTCACACTGGTGAAAAGCCTTATGCTTGTAAGTTATGTAGTTACAAGTTTGCATTGAACAGTAATTTAGTGCGTCATATGAGAACTCACACTGGTGAAAAGCCTTATGCTTGTAAGTTTTGTAATTATAAATGTGCAGATAAAATTGCTTTGACGGGGCATACAAGAACTCACACTGGTGAAAAGCCTTATGCTTGTAAGTTATGTAGTTACAAGTGTGCACAGAACAGTACTTTAGTGAGTCACATGAGGACTCACACTGGTGAAAAGCCTTATGCTTGTAAGTTATGTAGTTACAAGTGTGCACAGAACAGTACTTTAGTGAGTCACATGAGGACTCACACTGGTGAAAAGCCTTATGCTTGTAAGTTATGTAGTTACAAGTGTGCATTGAACAGTCATTTAGTGAGTCACATGAGGACTCACACTGGTGAAAAGCCTTATGCTTGTAAGTTATGTAGTTACAAGTGTGCAAAGAACAGTAATTTAGTGGGTCACATGACGACTCACACTGGTGAGAAGCCTTATGCTTGTAAGTTATGTAGTTATAAATTTGCAGATAAAGGTACTTTGACGAGGCATAAAAGAACTCACACTGGTGAAAAGCCTTACTCTTGTAAGTTATGTAGTTACAAGTGTGCACAGAACAGTAGTTTAGTGAGTCACATGAGGACTCACACTGCTGAAAAGCCTTACTCTTGTAAGTTATGTAGTTACAAGTGTTCACAGAACAGTCATTTAGTGAGTCACATGATGACTCACACTGGTGAAAAGCCTTATGCTTGTAAGTTATGTAGTTACAAGTGTGCACAGAACAGTACTTTAGTGAGTCACATGAGGACTCACACTGGTGAAAAGCCTTATGCTTGTAAGTCTTGTAATTATAAATGTGCACATAAAAGTGCTTTGACGAAGCATACAAGAACTCACACTGGTGAAAAGCCTTAAATACTTGTACGATATGTAAGCATACATTTATAAATAGTTCTAGTTCAGTAAGACATACGAAGACTGCCTTTTACTTGCAAAGATAATATGTAGTTATAAATGTACACAGAGGAATAACTTAGTGAGTCACATGCGGACTCACGCGGGTAACAAGATTAATAAAAAAAAATTAAAAATCTTGACTGCAAAAATAATAAGTTAAACTTATATATATCTAGTAGGGCGCGTGGAGCGCGGGCCACATGTGGCCCGCGTGCTGTCTCCCCCCCCCTATTTGCCTTCCAACTTTCAGTCCCTTCAAAATTCCCCATACCTACATTTTCTATAAAAAAAAATCCACCATTTTGATTTTTTTTTTCTGTCCATCGAATAGACCTACAGGTCCTGATCACTTCTTGTCAAGAAACCGTTCTTCCATCTTTTATACTCTCCGAGATATTGGCGAAATTCTTTTGGCGGCCATTTTGACTCCGCCATTTTTCAAAAGTTTTTCAGCTCACTGCCAATTGGATGATATTTCAAATGACATTTGGTTGAGCACCCCCCACCTATCTTCAATACCCTGGTTGTGCTGTTCACCCGTCTTCGAAACCCTCAATCATCAGCTCTCTCCATATTTTTGTTCTTAATGAATTTGTCCCCTTTATACGAAACGATCAGTAAAAAAAATTTTTTCATACAAATTTGTTCAAGAGAGGTGATCAATCAGTGGCCAATCAGCACAAGTAGCTATATATATAGTAAAGTATATATATATTTTTTCAAATCTGTATCTCGGCAATCTGTCATCGTTGGACATGGGGCCGTGCGGTTGTTGGTAGCAGTCATTTCTTGCTTCCAGCAAGGTATCCGTCCCTTGACGGAGTTTCCTATGGGCTGTAGAATCTGTGGGACAGATCGGAGACAATCCTCCTCGGATCGGAGTCCTTTTACAGAAGCGGAGACTGTCCTCTCCCTCCAGTCTGCTTGCCAAGCTATAAGAGAGCCGCGAGTCGCTTCTGATATTTCCCACTGTGTAATTCTATTTCTTGCCTAATAGTTCTTATGTTGAGGTCTTTTTGAATGTTTTTGTTACTTAAGGGCGGGATGTTGAATATGGTTCTCAACTTCTCAAGGCCTTATTTTGGAATATTTCTAGAATCTCAATATTGCTTGTGCTGGCTGTACCCCAGAGTTGTATACCGTATGTCCATATAAGTTTAATTATAGCTTTATAAATAGCCATCTTGCTGGTGGGAGTTAGTAGAGATTTGTTGCTAATGAGCCAGTACAGACTTCGTAACTTCATGTCGAGCTGTTTGCGCTTGGTCCAGATGTGTTTACGCCACGTTAGCCGTCTGTCGAGATGCATGCCCAAGTACTTTGCGTCCTCCGCTTGTGGCAGTTCTTTATTGTAGAGTTTAACGGATGGACAAGTCTGTTGGCAGAGGGTAAACGTAACGTGCATTGACTTGCTCTGATTTGCTTTGATACGCCACTTTGTAAGATGTTTTTGTAGGTTCAACGAGGCTGTATCTGGGTTTTATGGACAGACAATATAGCCGTGTCGTCAGTATATGTGGCAGTTGTTGTGCATTTATTTGTAGGAAGGTCCGCAGTGAACAAGAGGTACAGAACAGGCCCCAGAATACTTCCCTGAGGAACTCCATATTTTATTTCAAATAAAGGGGATGTCTCTTCATTGCATTTAACTTGGTAGCACCTTTTATGTAAGTATGACTTAAGAAGTAGGTAAAGAGAGTGTGGCACGTGTTTTTTGGTTTTGTAGAGTAAACCCTCATGCCAAACCTTATCAAAAGCCTGTCCGATATCTTAAAATAACTGTTTGTTTTCAAATGCTTTGCTGATTTCGTCTACTAGCCGGTGTATTTGCTCCACGGTATTATATCTAGAGCGAAAGTCGTTTTGGTGAGTTTGTATCACCTCTTGACGATGGGGTGAAAGCCCTATAGGTTGAGTATTTATTTATTTATTTACTTAGAACACAAACAATATACACGTTTTACATGTTCTACAACGTATTTTTTTAAGAACATACTTTTTCACTTACATGTATATCCAGGGCTGGGCAAAATACATGCTTTGCTTTAATTAAAATACAAATACAAAAATACTGTATCGCAAGTAATTAAAATACAAAATACAAAATATATTTAGGCGAGGTATTTAAAATATAAAATACAAAATACAGTATTTTAGCTATTTTTAATTGAAATACAAATTACAAAATACAAAATACTTAAGTAATCTAGACCAGTACAGGCTGAAAAGTTGAAGAAAACAAGATGTCTACTTAATTAAGAAAAAACAAAAACCTAAGTACGTAAAAACAAAACTGAAAAAAACAATGGTAATCACTGTTAAAAATTCTTTGTTTGATAACTCTCGATGTTTTTTGAAAACATTAATTTTTTGAGATTACTTTTTAACGCCAAAAAATTTTGTTTTTTAACCGACTTCGAAAAACAAAAGAAGGAGGAGGTTCTCAATTCGGCGCGTATGTTTTTTTATGGATGTATGTCCATTGATTTCTCCGATAATACGGAACAGATTTGCATGGTTCTACTTTTGATCGATAGGAAATAGTCTCGAATAGGTCCCATGTAAATTTTTGTAACCTCACCCCTATTTTTTAGTCTAATTTGACCGAACTAGAGAGAGAATAGGGGATTTTTGTTGGAAATTTGTCCTAATTTTATGTCAAATTATACCTTTTCCAATCCTTTATTTACTCGATGACAGATGAGACAGGTATAGCAATAGCGAGGGATCAGAAAGAGACCACTTTACTTTTATCTCTCTTTGATCCCTAGCTTGCTTAACAACGACTGACAGGCTGGTTCCTGCCGGGCTAGCATGTACATTGTGCACGATAATTTTGTCTACTTGTATCGATCTAGTGGTGTTTATAGCTAAACCTTTCAAATTATATTTTTCGCCATAAAATAAAAATATCTTATTGAGTACCTATTGACCTATAAGTTAACGAATGTAAGTTCGCCCGTATGTTTTTTTGTTTTTAATGCAAATTAACTACTGGAAAAAATCGAGAATTCCTCACTGGTGATGTTTTGATCCCAGTGCACTGTTGCCAACTCTAGTTGCTCTACCATCTACACTCTCACCTCGCAATGCGAGTTTGAATGCGAGATGCCTTCACACTTCACAGATTCACACTCACGATCGTTAAATGAAGGTAAAATGTATTTTGTGAAAATGTATTTTGAAGCCTCAAGTATTTGAAATACCAATTACAAAATACTTCGGCGTCAGGTATTTGAAATACGAATTACAAATTACATTTTAAGGAAGTAATTGAAATACAACTACAAAATACGTATTTGTATTTTAATTACGTATTTCAATTACAAGTAATTTAAATACTGCCCAACCCTGTGTATATCTATAGTGAGCACAACATTGGCAATTTAAAAAACATGCAAACACTCAAAATAAAGAAAAGGAGAAAAATTACAAACTAATACTAGAATAAATACAGTGTGAGTCTTCATAATGTGCACATATTGAAATGAGGGAAACTATGCTTAATTTTATCGACGGAAAACGTATTAAAAAAAATCTAAAATTTTTTTTTATATTTTTTTGGAATTTTTAAAAATTGCGTTCCCTACTATGACTCTTGTGTAAACAAAACGGTGTAACTTTTAAACTAAATGGTCTATCACGATGAATCAAACTTATTAATGATTTTAGGTATTGGTCCGTTCTCATGAAATGAAAATTGTAGAAAAAAATTACCCTCAATGGAAAATACACGTGTTTTTAATAAAATTTCTGGTTTTTTTTTCACTAATTTTTACAATAATCGTAAAATTTCTCAATAAAATGTCCCTATTGTGTGCCTTTTTTATTACTTTAAATTATTCCTCATCGTATAAGCTACCTAATGGTAAAAATTGCATGCTTATAACTCACTTGTAACATTTCTTATCAAGTGTTAAAGAAAGGCCTAAGACACGGCTACGCACTAATTATTGAGATAGTAGATATCACGTAGAACCCTCCCTAGGAAAACAATAACTTGCGCGTTTGGAGTGCTATTTTTGAACAGTTAAAAAGAAATGTTATGATTAAGTTACAAACACACAATTTTCACCATTAGGTAGCTAATATGATGAGGAATAATTTAAAGTAATAAAAAAGGCACACAATGGGGGCATTTTATTGAGAAATTTTACGATTATTGTAAAAATTAGTGAAAAAAAAAACAGAAATTTTATTAAAAACACGTGTATTTTCCATTGAGGGTAATTTTTTTCTACAATTTTCATTTCATGAGAACGGACCATTACTTCCAATCATTAATAAGTTTGATTCATCGTGATAGACGATTTAGTTTAAAGTTACACCGTTTTGTTTACACAAGAGTCATAGTACGGAACGCAATTTTTAAAAATTCCAAAAAAAATATAAAAAAAAATTTAGATTTTTTTTAATACGTTTTCCGTCGATAAAATTAAGCATAGTTTCCCTCATTTCAATATGTGCACATTATGAAGACTCACACTGTATATAAAGTAAGTAATTAGTCAATTAATTTAAAAATCTATCTTAGGTAGTAGGAGTAGTAGGAGTAGGATTCTTTCGAAGACTTTTCCAATTACTGATAGCAGACTTATTGGCCTGTATGAGGTTGTTTCTTGTGGCGGTTTCCCAGGCTTTGGGACCATAACAACTTGTGCTATTTTCCACTGACTTAGGAAATGCCCTAGTCTGATGCAGGCGTTAATAACAACAACCAGGAGCATAAGTCCCTTATGTGGCAGTTTCTTTAATAATGAATTATCTATTTGATCATAGCCAGGTGCTTTTATTGCTTTAGAAACTTGTTTTGGAGAACAGCTATTCGGAGAAGACATATCTGAAGAGGAGTTTGGCGATATATGAGTGCACTTCGTTATAGTGGTCTATGTCGGGACTGTCATGAGGTTTGAATGCAGTTTCCAGGTAGTTCGCGTACTCTGTGGCTTTTTGCAGATCAGATGTGGCCCATGTTCCGTTTTGCTTTTTGATTGGCGGGATATGAGAACAAGGACCCTTCAATTTCCTGGTGGCTTTCCATAAAGAATAGTCGGTGCTTATTGTAGGTGTTAGTCCCGATAGGTAATTTTGTAGGTCATCATTTCTATGCGTTTTGATTAGGTTTTTTAAGATTCCGAGAGGAATCATTAAACGCCTTTTTATCACTTGGATATCTTCTGTGGTGCCAGGTTTTCCTTAGATTACGTCGTACTTGATCTCTGATAAGTTTTGGGTAGAGTTGTGTCCTAGTTTGGGTTTCTTTGTTAGGTGGAGTAGCCTCTTAAACTGCTCTGTGTACGACAAGGAGCAGATGCAAGTTTTATACCAATTTGTAAACCTTGATAAGTGGACTAGTTTTTAAAATAATGGTACACTTCGGTGTCATACATTTTTTTTACAGGAGATGGTTTTTAATTTGGGTTATCTTAATCAAAGAAAATTAATTATTCGATTCGAACCTTTTTTCCAAAAAAAGTTAAACATCATTTAGTAAAATGGTTTTCACAATACATTAGTACACTAATCAGCAATATTAAACAAAAGTCAAAACTAAACAATATCATTTAATAAGGCAATATAATAATAATAAATAAAAATAATAACTAAATAAAAATAAAAATAATAACTAAACAATATCATTTAAGGTGTTAAAAAAACTGATTTACGGTAGAAAAAATGGACAATTTAAAAAAACGCGAAAAACTTGGTCACCCTACGGTTTTTTTTAAAACGGATCAAATTGGTTTTAGATAATTGGGTGATGTATCTTCCGTATAGGTTTGATCCATTAATTACGGGACACCCTGTATAATTTTAACAGGTTGCGCTATTGTGTGCTTGTACGAAAAAAAATTGGTTGCCTGTAAAGTCGGTTTACTGACGATAGTTGAACGTGACAACGTCTTCTTTGTCGCTCGTTCCGCGCTCGCGAGGTAACGCCAGTAACGCCGCATGAGCGAGGTAACGCCGGATGAGTCATGTTTTTCGTGCGTGCAACCGGCTGTATCGATTTATAAGACGTTGTCACGTCAAAAGGTTTACGTAAATCGTTCGGATGCCCATATCCTGAGGGTTCTTATCGTTGTTCTGTAAAAATTCTGTTTATTATAAAGATAACTGATAAAATTTGGCCCTATTCCGCACAAATGATGCTCTACTCTGGAAAAGGCAGCCTTATTTGGTGTAAGATTGTAAATTTGTTTTTATTCTAAGCAAAACAACATGACAATTTTATAATGGCTAGGTACATTTTTCTTTTCTAAGTGCAAGAGCGAGAGTTTTCTAAAATGTAAAAAATATGTAGTTACCTACTCTTTTTCCATCATCGTCATTGGGTATTTTCTTCTTTTGAATTTGATAAATATTATTACTTTAATATAAAAAAGGATAAAAATAATGACGTATGCTGAAAAAACATTAAAATCCAACAAAGATTTGCAAAGTTACAGGCATTTTAATTTTGGGGTGGGAGGGTCTTCTATCCCTTTCTCGCAAAACGAAAATTGGTATGAAGCCGCACGAAGCTACTATGGTATTCGTGAGGTGTGACGTCACAATTTAATATCGCTAACTGTCTAATCAGAAATGTTTAAATGCTTATAACTTTTTTGTCATTTGATCTATTTAATTAGTTTTTCCGTGTTCGTCATTATTTTCATCCTAGTTTATAATAAAGTGATAAATAAATTGGAGTCAAATACCCAATTAGTGTAAAGATCATCTAATTTAAAAATGAACCATCCACTACATTACTCTTGCAACGGGTATGAAGGCGTGGAGGGGCGTTCATTTTTAGATTTTAGACGATCTATAAAATAACACAAGAATTCATTTACGCACCTCCCTGGCGCAGTGGTGGCGCACTCGGAATGTAATGGGAGGTCGCGGGTTCGATTCCCGCCACGGGCCACTTTGGAATTTTATAATTTATAAATTAGCTCAGGTCTGGTCTGGTGGGAGGCTTCGGCCGTGGCTAGATACCACTCTACCAACAAAGACGCGATTACCGTCCAACGATTTATCGTTCCATTGCAATGCTTGTAAAACAATTGATATAAATTTACTTTTACCCTCCAAGTTAGTACGATAATATCTTAGGCAGCATCATCACTTACCATCAGGTGAGATCGCAGTCTGTTCTGACAAAGTTCTGAGTAAGGGTATACTTACATTTGTAGTAAATAACTTAATATTTTGTTCATAAAATACTCTCGGAACCACCGATAATAAACCTCAGGATATGGAGACGCCCCATTCCTTCATCTGAATGAACGACCGAATGGCGTAGTGGTAGAGAACGCTGTCTGCGTCGGAGGTCGTGGGTTCGATTCCCACTACTGGTAAATGTTTGTGTGATGAGCTTGAATGTTTTCCAGAGTGGGTGTTTTTCAATGAAAAATGAAAAAATATTTATTTAACCAAAACAGCAGATACAATAATTTGTTATGTCCGATGGCACCCACACTAGGTATTCCTGTATCGCGGGTGCCAATAAACAGGTTTACAAGCAAATACGTACATACAATTGCCGCTCGGTCAACAAATAAGCTACAGCTACAATAATAATTATCATACTTATCTAGATTATGGCGACACGCACAGTGCGTTTCAACAGTTACACACAGGTTGGTCAAGCAAAGTGTGACAAAAGTTTTTCAGTTGAGTCGTAGTTTAGGGAGGCGAGCCAAGATGTAATTTTTGTTTTTGTTTGTTTGACGGAGCAGTATTTAATGTCGCAAGCGCTGGTAACTTTATTATAAATAAAATAATCTATGTAAGGGCTGAAGCGCCTGGCAAAGCAGGACTTAATTTTAGGCAGGGGAATCTTAAAGACCCGACGTTTTATTAGAATTTTGTAATCTTTGGAAGATATTATGAATTTGTGGACATTAAGGGGATTCATTGAATTTATTTTTGTCTTTCTCACTCTCACGGAGATTTGGTAGGTGCGACATGCAGCGTCGCGGAAGAATATAACAGAAAAACGACCTTTTACCTAATTACTCAAAAACTAAGTTGGTTATCAAAAATCTGTTTCTTAGCGTTTTTGGATATTATTATTACCGGCACTTTAAAACAAAAATTACAATTGAATCCAATGTATTGTTCGATAAAAACTCGAAAAACTGAGATTTTGGAGCAACTTTTTATCCACTTTCTATCGAGAAAATTTTATCCAATCGTGTTTCTGCTTAGCGATTTTAGATTAAAGACCCAAAAATACATGACGTTTGAATTTGAAAATAATTGTCTTTATAGTTTTTAAATAAAACTTCATTCAAAATCGCTTAAATACCGCTTTTAGGCCCTTAAGTGTTATTTTTAGAATATATAATTGTCGCTTAGTGAGGTCTTTACTTTCTCTGTATAGGTTGATTGTTCGATATCTAAAGGGCTTTTTCAGCATCGTTTTCAGTACTGACCTTTGGGCTCTTTCTACTTGTAATAAATATGTTTTGGAAGCATTACCCCAAGCGCTTATGCAATAGGTGATGAGTGATTGACACAAGGCAAAGTAGACCGATCTTAAAGTTTCTACTGAAGCCGAATTCCGAAGTAATTTCATAATGTTAATAATTTTACGCACGCGACCAGAAGACATTTAATGTGAGATTTAAAGTGTAAGTTTTGATCTATAAGGATTCCTAGATATTTTACCACGTCTGTTTTTGTCAATGTCACACAGTTACACAGTTGTTGGTGTTCACAGATGTGCAGTTTCAGTTTTAATGTCGAGCTAGGAGCAGAAATCGCAGTCTTGTAAAAGCAGACGTAATTAGTTTTTAGTGTATTTAGAGTAAGTAGATTATGAGATAGCCACACAGCTACTTGTCTCATTCCCACTTCGGCCTTTTCAAAAACCTCCTTCCAAGTGGTACCTTCGTAGATAACTGCTGTGTCATCCGCATAGCATACTACTTCGCCAGCAATATTAGCGTGTATGTCATTAATATACATAATAAAAAGCATGGGTCCCAGTATGCTTCCTTGTGGCACGCCAAAATTGACTGATTCTATGTTACTTTCATACGTCCAATGTATTGTATTTATGTATATTATTATATATGTATATTTATCAGTTACCTAGTACCCATAACACAAGCTATGGCTTACTTTGGGACTAGATTGCGATGTATAAAATGTCCCGTGTATATTTATATTTTTTTACCTGTGTCTCATAGAGATAGCAAAACTAGATTAGCCTTGCGTGACATGCGGCGCCAAGATTTGATGTCAAATGTTCGTGTAGGTACCGAGTGACGTACCCGAGGTGACTCCCTCTTGATGCGCCACTTTACAGATTAAAAATAGTCGCGCTAATTTTGTAGATATAATCTATGGTTTTCTCTCGTTCTTTACTGTGGTTAAATTAACAATACGTTGTCTTATGTTTGGGAACAGTAATAATAAGCTGAACCGATGTTACAGTGCCTTTGTATTTAAATAAAATATAAGCATTTTGTTGTTTTTGTTTCACAACTGCCCGACTTTTATTTGACGACCGAATGGCGTAGCGGCAGCGAACCTGCCGTCTGCGTCGGAGGTCGTGGGTTCGATTCCCACTTCTGATAAATGTTTGTGTGATGAGCATGAATGTTTTCCCCAGTGTCTGGGTGTTTTTCAATATATAAAATTTATAGAATATAATAAGCCGACGATTTAAGAAAGAAAGAAAGAAAGTATTTATTTCATAGTAGTTATACCACACAACGTACACACTTATGTACTAGAACGATGCCTGAATCTTCCCACACCTGGGCAATTGAAACCAATAAAATTAGCCAAGGGACGGAAGCACCAGACACCGCTTGTCGTGTGTGGCGCACCCTGAAATAGGTCTCAACTCAGCATGACCGCATGGCAAGAAAGTGGCCGAATGTGGCCGATTTTCAAGGAAATTCTTATTATCTTTGAAACAAAACGAAAAAACTCATGATTTTATGTATGTTTACTTTAGTATGATTTAGTTAGTTGGAAATGTTACATAGTAAGCTGGCACTTTTGTCTTGTGTCGATGGAACAGGGATATTCCGACGCGACGACAAAATCTCTAGGCTATCACTGCTTGTACAATAACTGCACTTGTAAAGTAGGTACTTATACAGTTCAGAATTGAGTTGGCTGATTTTTGTGCCAGTGTTTGGCAGATTCGCCAATTTCGAAACGGTCACACTGCTGCACAGACCACAAAACAATTACTTTAAACTCCCTGCTCTGTGATATACTCTATGTCACTAAACTAATCGGTAGCACATGGCTGTGGTGGCCACAGACCACGTTGTGGCTACTCAGATGAATTCAAAGACGTTATACTATAACAAGACTGAGCACTATGATGAAAAAAACGGTCCGCGTGAGAGGGCACCTCAGGTAGGGCGTCCCGTTCTAATTTAAGGTGACCATGATGAAAAAAAAATTCACAGGACAAATTATTTTTAAAAACGATTGTGTATATATTAATAAAACATGTATCTAGATGCTTGTGCTGATTTACCCACAGATTGACTGCTTACTCATTTATCACTTCGCCCGGGAATTTCGAACAATATTTTTACACAATATCACCTGACAATATCATACACAATAAAAAAATGAAATATCCAATTTGGTGCAGTCGATCGGAATTTAAGGTAGGTATGTGCTTACACATAAACATGGGAGATTTATTTTTATTATAATAGTAGACTATTATTATACATCTGAAATTAAAGTCCTACTACAAGAAAAATCTTTGATCTACGTAATTCATGGTTACCCTACAGAACAGCAGTGAACAAACCGCCATCTTACTTTTAGTAATACCAGTCCCAAGGACATAAATACTACTTTAACTCAATAATAATATTTTTTTAATACAACGAAATAATTATCATTTAAAATAATTATAATAACTGTAGAAACTTATTAAAATAAGTTTCAGAGTTCATAGATGTTTCGTTTTGGTATATTATAAAAAACAAAAATAAAAAAATCTACCGTTTCTACCAAACCTAATATTTCGTTGAGATGGCAAGATGTCAGACAAGGACACGACGACCAAATCTATCCGTCTCGCTCAGGACCGCTTTTAGCTAGCTACTGCTTGTAAGATAATAGCTCCTCTAAATTGGTAGCAATAAGTGTCAATTTGGCTTAGCAACAATGGATAGTACTCAATCTTGTTAGTGTACAATATCTTTGGATGAATTGGATTATTGGTCTGAGCGTGGCTATGTGGTCTGTGGCTGTTGGCTCCACAGACCACAAAGCAGTCAACCATAGACAACCCACAGCAGCAGTTGCTGGTTCATTGATGATTATAGTAGGTACCTACCAAAGAGGATATAATCACCAAAGAGGATATAATATAATCACCATAACCATACATAGTTAAATAACAATTTATGGGATATTATTCACTACGTTTTAGTTTGGGGATTGATTGTTTGGTTTTTCAATTTTCGCTTCGTTTTCCCGTCTCCAAAAGTCACTCCAATCATTTCGTTGATGATCGCAAGTAGCAATCATTGATTTGGCAAATAATAAATATCTTAAAACCACATAACGCTTAGCTAACTTCGCACCTGAGGGGACTCAGGGGAGCTAAGACAAACAAAGAAGCATGCTCAATACGTGCAGCGTGCCCTCGTGCAGTAACAGTTCCCGCGCAGCGTCCTCAGCAGAAGACCCGGATGTATCTTTCCACGAGTGAGTACTGAGTACGTTATTTGAGTTTTGACCAGTGGCCTGCTGTTTGTAGGGCGGGGCCATGGTTTTGACTGCCATAACTCTTAAGTAAAGAGGCCAAAGGCCAAATATTGAGACCAAGAAAAAACAATTAATACAGAATGGTCAATTCTAAGATCTGGCCACAACATCTACATGATGAGATTTTCTATAAGTATCATTGTTTTTGGTTCTAAAGGTCAAAAATGGTGAATGGAAGTGTTTTGCTGATTGTCGTAATAGGTAGCGGTCCCGCCTTCTGCTTTGTGAGGTTTGTGTTCGATTCCATATTTATTATTTATGTTTTTATATTAATTCGCCCTATAATAATAATTGTTGCGTACTATTTATTTTATTGCATAATATAGCATGTTGTGGTAATGTGCAGGTTCCCCAGTGAAGAGCGTCTGCGCACGGCTTGGCTCGCAGCCCTCGGCCTGCCAGACATTAGACTGCCAGACTCTGCAGTGGTCTGCTCGTGGCACTTCTGTGCTGACCACATGTCTGTGACTGAAAGTGGCTCCAGGCAACTCCGCGCGGGCGCTGTTCCTTCACCAGTGCTGGTAACTTGCTCATATTGTCATCTTCCTTATTGGCTGTTGTTGTTGTAACTGTCTCATTGGTCTAGTGGTAGACATGTTTGACTGCAGATCACAAGAGGTCTTCAATCTGCTGGTCATGCGCACGATGTCTCTCTGGTCATGTCGGAGCTGTGGTCCTATCAGATTATGAGATGGAATAGAGCGTGCACCTGTTTGCGCACACACTAGTATATGTCTAGCAGCTGTGGAAAATCTCCAGAGAGATCAGATTCTTTTTCTTATTATTACAATTGACAAGGTGCAGTAACTAGCAGCACTCTTGCAGGTCTGCATGACGTGC
Organism: Coenonympha arcania; assembly: GCA_036785405.1. Taxonomy (NCBI): domain Eukaryota; kingdom Metazoa; phylum Arthropoda; class Insecta; order Lepidoptera; family Nymphalidae; genus Coenonympha; species Coenonympha arcania. The sequence continues at coordinate 3,220,087 of CM072079.1, read as the reverse complement.
CTGCACACCCGCGCGGAGCTGCTGCTGATGAGCAGACAGGACCTGCGAGAGGCGTACGTCACACTGACAGGACAACCTGTAAGTTTATAAGTTCATGACATCATTCACAGGTGTGTTATATATGTAAGAATGATGTTAACCTTATGTAGAGAGTGTACATACATTTAATGCAGTATGTTTCACAATTTTGCATTGCAGTATCATATGAAGCATTGCATTGCACTCATCAGCCAGAGACATCAGTTCTTAGGTCTCATTTTGCCCAGTGAACTGATTGGCTACAGTGGCCTGCACACTGAAACACAACAATACATTACTGCTTAGCGTTAGAATACCTGATTAGTGATTGAGTTTCTCAGTTCAATACTTGAATTTCATGTCTCCATAACATGCATGCTATGAAAAGTTGCTTGTTTCAGCCGTGTGATGGAAACCTGCAGGCGACAGTCTGCGTGCGGTGCGCTCGCACACTGAGGAGCTTCAGTAGATTCAGAGAGCAGAGCTTGAGAGCTCGCTCCCTGATGATGGGCTTGCTGCAGCAACACGGAGCAGTGAGTACTTATTTATTACAAGCTTTTATTTAACTTGCACTGCCTGAGTTTGTTTGTTCGGGTGGAATCTTACTACCCAACTTTAAAGCAGATATCTTCAACCGATTGAGCTGAAATCTACGTATTCACGTTTAGTTTGGATGACAATGCATGGATACTAATGTCACCAATCCTGTTGGATTGGCATAGCATATGGGTATACAAATGAAAGGATCAGAAGAATATATATGTATAAAAGCTTGTTTTATAAAAAATTATTTTAAACACTGACTTATTTATACTTACTTTACATTCTACCTGAGGCTCCACAAATCCCAAGGGAATTCTAAATTTCTCGTTCCTGTTTCTGTTGCTCTGTGTGTTTGATGCTTGATTCAACAGAGAACCTGTTTCAGATAACAATGAGGCATGTGGAGCTCATCAACCGTGAACAGAAGCAACTCGAAAGGGACTTTGTGACGTCACCAGGGACTTCAGACCAATGTGACTTTGTGACGTCATGTGTTGATGACAAACAGACAACATCAGAGGAGAATGATGTTGTAGTTAAAACAGAGTTCGATGAAGAGATGGAAATGTTGTACTCTGAAGGTGAGGAATTGTTTTAATCTCACATAATTTTAGTAGATGACTCAGCAAACGTTGTTTTGCTATTTATGGATGAAAAATAGCTAACAACCTATTTTCAGACCCAACGAATGACAAAGACAAGAAAACAAAAAAAATTCAAACACAAGTGAGAGTTTTATCCGTTATTTTTGTGTTGGAGGTTAAAGATCATTATAATCTGTGACACAAAAGAATAATGAGATGAACAAGGTGTTCACCTGATGTTAAAGTGTCGCGTGCCATGTAAAATGCAGTGCATACCATAATTTAGCATTGCAGTATCATAGGACACACTGCACTGCTTATCACCATGAGACATCAGTTGTAAGGTCTCATTTTGGCCAGTTATCTCGTTGGCTACAAACTGAAACACAGCAGTACGTGACTGCTTCGCGGTACAATAACTGACGCCGCGCTGGCACCTACCCGGACGAACTTCGCGAGAAGAGTCTTACAACCAGTAACTGTCGTGTCGCTGCAGAGGCGGCTGAGGACGGCAAGGAGTCGCTGCTAGCCGCGGACTGCTCCGACCGCAGCATCGCGCTGCAGGCCAGGCTGCTGGACGAGGCCGCGGCCCCCGGGACCGAAGCCCTAGCGCTGGACGAGCTCAAGAGTGAACACGGAGGAGACACGTCAGTAATAATAGTAATAGTAGGGGAGCCCGAGTGGGCTTTCGGTAGTCACTCGAGCGTCGTGGGGATCATATGTTTCCGATGACGTCATAAAGAGATAGCTGCGTCACAACGAACGCTTAGGCCGATCGTGGCTCTCTATCGCTTGTCATTACACTCGCTCCGTGCGACGGTGCGACGGGGAAGCGCGTTCGTTACAATCGTGCCTGATGGACGGCAATGATGAGGTCTGGGGTGGAGCGCGCTCGCCTAGACAATGCCTATTCAGTCTCGGCTGGGAACACGGAAGCTGGAAGGGTGTTGCTGCTGTGCACAGCTGAGCCGAGAGAGAGATCTCTGAGCCGAGGGCTGCAGCTAGTTCACACTGTCAAGTATGATGTGGTGATGTTGTCCACAGGGAGGACACCCGCGAGCTGGCTCGTCGCCAGGACTGCGCGCAGAGTGTAGGTGAGTGACAAATCGTTTGTTCATTAGTGAGTACTTTGCTACCTGTTGCTGTTTGTACGAGTCCCGTTATAACGACTCCACGTGCAAACATTTACACGTGCATACAACTTTTAATGGAACCGTGCAATGCAACATTCTCAGTGGTGATTCGCTCCTATTGTCATAGCGTGATGTTATATAGCCTATAGCCTTCCTCGATAAATAGACGCCGAAGCCTTACTCTTGTAACATATGTACCTACTTACAACAATGCAAGGAACACTAACTGAGTGAGTCACATGACACAGTGAAAAGCCTTGTTGTTGTAAGTTTTGTAATTATAAAAGTGCAGATGCAAGTACTTTGACGAGGCACACAAGAAGAAAACCTCCTTTGAATGACTGTTCCAGTAAATTAAAAAAACCTTAGTAAATCTCAGAATTGTTTAACAGTCTACATAAATACTAAGTAGTTCCTGTGAAACAATTGAAATAAAGCAATTGTGTGAAGATGATGAACAAACAAACATGCATTAAATATGAGCAATTTTAGTTTTTGGCTGGTATTGAAATATTCAAGTCTGAATTACTGAACGATTCTCGCAATTTATAGTGCACATTGAGAAGTCCCAATATAAGTTTACATGGCTGCATAATAACGAGTAGTTGCTGAGGACGTTTATTGTTGAATGAGAGAAATGTTTTGTTTCAGTCGCTCCTTTGTCCGCAGGACTTGTGACCAAAATAGAAAACAAAGCGCGCGTGACTGAAGAAGCCGACACAACCCAGCGAAGGGAACGAGCACTCGTGCACAGGAGCGCGTCACACAACCGACCATCCGACAGCGACGACGAACCAGAAACAATCATCAGACATTGCGTGGTCAAGTTGTATGACATCTTCAAAAATCCTGATTCGCTTGTATCAATACGAGATAGATCACCGACGCACACACGACAAGCTGTCGGTTCTTGTGATACTCTGAATACTTGTACTGCTTCTGAAGACGCCCAGCATCGCGCAGCTAGTGAGAGTGAAGTCGCTGCCTCACACAACGAGCCTGCTGCATCAGAACTGAGTGAAGCTAAGCCATCTTCATCAGGAAACAGACATCACATACACTCTCAGAACAAATCTTTTATCTGTGACGTTTGTCAACGTATGTTTGCACGAAAGAGAGCCCTCGTATATCACATCCAGACTCACAGTAAACCTTATTCCTGTAAGTTATGTAGTTACAAGTGTGCACAGAACAGTCATTTAGTGAGTCACATGACGACTCACACTGGTGAGAAGCCTTTTGTTTGTAAGTTATGTAGTTACAAGTTTTCGGCGAAAAGTAATTTAGTGAGTCATATAAGGACTCACACTGGTGAAAAGCCTTACTCTTGTAAGTTATGTAGTTACAAATGTGCACAGGACAGTCATTTAGTGAGTCATATGAGGACTCACACTGGTGAGAAGCCTTATGCTTGTAAGTTATGTAGTTACAAGTGTTCACGGAAAAGTCATTTAGTGAGTCACATGAGGACTCACACTGGTGAAAAGCCTTATGCTTGTAAGTTATGTAATTACAAGTGTTCACGGGAAAGTAATTTAGTGAGTCACATGAGGACTCACACTGGTGAAAAGCCTTATGCTTGTAAGTTATGTAATTACAAGTGTTCACGGAAAAGTCATTTAGTGAGTCACATGAGGACTCACACTGGTGAAAAGCCTTATGCTTGTAAGTTATGTAGTTACAAGTGTGCACAGAACAGTCGTTTAGTGAGGCACATGAGGACTCACACTGGTGAAAAGCCTTATGCTTGTAAGTTATGTAATTACAAGTGTTCACGGAAAAGTCATTTAGTGAGTCACATGAGGACTCACACTGGTGAAAAGCCTTATGCTTGTAAGTTATGTAATTACAAGTGTTCACGGGAAAGTAATTTAGTGAGTCACATGAGGACTCACACTGGTGAAAAGCCTTATGCTTGTAAGTTATGTAATTACAAGTGTTCACGGAAAAGTCATTTAGTGAGTCACATGAGGACTCACACTGGTGAAAAGCCTTATGCTTGTAAGTTATGTAATTACAAGTGTTCACGGGAAAGTTATTTAGTGAGTCACATGAGGACTCACACTGGTGAAAAGCCTTATGCTTGTAAGTTATGTAATTACAAGTGTTCACGGAAAAGTGATTTAGTGAGTCACATGAGGACTCACACTGGTGAAAAGCCTTATGCTTGTAAGTTTTGTAATTATAAATGTGCACATAAAAGTGCTTTGACGAAGCATACAAGAACACACACTGGTGAAAAGCCTTAAATACTTGTACGATATGTAAGCATACATTTATAAATAGTTCTAGTTTAATAAGACATACGAAGACTGCCTTTTACTTGCAAAGATAATATGTAGTTATAAATGTACACAGAGGAATAACTTAGTGAGTCACATGCGGACTCACGCGGGTAACAAGATTAATTAAAAAAAATTAAAAAACTCGACTGCAAAAATAATAAGTTATAAACTTATATATCAAGTATAATTTTTTTTTCTTTTTCAAATCTGTATCTCGGCAATCTGTCATCGTTGGACATTGGGCCGTGCGGTTGTTGGTAGCAGTCATTTCTTGCTTCGAGCAAGGTATCCGTCCCTTGACGGAGTTTCCTATGGGCTGTAGAATCTGTGGGACAGATCGGAGACACTATTCCTTTTTAATCTACAGAAGCGGAGACTGCCCTCTCCCTCCAGTCTGCTTGCCAAGCTATTTATGTGAGCCGCGAGTCGCTTCTGATATTTCCCACTGTGTAATTCTATTTCTTGCCTAACAGTTCTTATGTTGAGGTCTTTTTGAATGTTTTTGTTACTTATATAGGGCGGGATGTTGAATATGGTTCTCATGGCCTTATTTTGGAATATTTCTAGAATTTCAATATTGCTTGTGCTGGCTGTACCCCAGAGTTGTATACCGTATGTCCAGGTAAGTTTAATTATAGCTTTATAAATAGCCATCTTGCTGTTTGGAGTTAGTTGAGATTTGTTGCCAATGAGCCAGTACAGACTTCGTAACTTCATGACGAGCTGTTTGCGCTTGGTCCAGATGTGTTTACGCCACGTTACTACGTTAGCACGTGTTTTTTGGTTTTGTAGAGTAAACCCTCATGCCAAACCTTATCAAAAGCCTATCCGATATCTAAAAATACAGCCGAGCAGTACTGATTGTTTTCAAATGCTTTAGTGATTTCGTCTGCTAGCCGGTGTATTTGCTCCACGGTATTATGTCTAGAGCGAAAGCCGAATTGGTGAGTTGGTATCAACTCTTGACGATGGGGTGAAAGCCGTTTGAGTACGATTCTTTCGAAGACTTTTCCAATTACTGATAGCAGACTTATTGGCCTGTATGAGGATGTTTATTGTGGCGGTTTCCCAGGCTTTGGGACCATAACAACTTGTGCTATTTTCCACTGACTTGGGAAATGCCAATGCTTATGTGGCAGTTTCTTTAATAATGAATCATCTATTTGATCAAAGCCAGGTGCTTTCTTTCCTTTAAGGCATTTTATTGCTTTAGAAACTTATTTTGGTGAACAGCTATTTAGAGGAAGGCACATCTGAAGGGGAGTTTGGAGATATGAGTGCACTTCGTTATAGTGGTCTATGTCGGGACTGTCATGAGGTTTGAAGGCAGTTTCCAGGTAGTTCGCGTTCTCTGTGGCTTTTTCCAGATCAGATCTGGCCCATGTTCCGTTTTGCTTTTTGATTGGCGGGATATGAGAACTAGGACCCTTCAATTTCCTGGTGGCTTTCCATAAAGAATAGTCGGTGCTTATTGTAGGTGTTAGTCCCGATAGGTAATTTTGTATGCGTTTTGATTAGGTTTTTAAGATTCCGAGAGGAATCATTAAACGCCTTTTTATCACTTGGATATCTTCTGTGGTGGCAGGTTTTCCTTAGATTACGTCGTACTTGATCTCTGATAAGTTTTGGGTAGAGTTGTGTCCTAGTTTGGGTTTCTTTGTTAGCAGGAGTAGCCTCATAAACTGCTCTGTGTAGCAGTATATTAAGTTTCTCGACATTCTGTGCTATGTCGCCATAAATTCGCCAGTTTATCGATGCCAAAAATGCTTCATTTGAAACCAACAGCAAGGTCACGATGTAGTTCGCTCAGCAGCCACCTATATAATTTTAACAGATGTCGCTACTGTGTGCTTGTACGAAAAAAGTTTACGTAAATCGTTCGGATGCCCATATCCTGAGGGTTCTTATAGTTGTTCTGTAAAAATTCTGTTTATTATAAGGTCAACCGGGGCAATTGCGTTACATTTTTACTTTATCCCCTTTTAACTAGTCATACCACCGTAATGATAAAATCATTAGGAAAATTCTTAGTACAAATGTGTTTTGAAGTTATTCATGTGTAAGTTTGACCGATTTGTTTCTTTCTTGAGTTACGATAAAATGAGTAATTATGTTTTTTTTTTAAAAAGAAGTATTTTAGACGCATTTTCCCTAAATGGGGCTAACGGGTCTTTATTAAATAACTTCCAACTGGTGACTTTGAAGATTGAAATAAATGTATTTTGCTCCAATTACACTTTTGTTTATGTATCTATGTAAGTGAATCTAAAGAAAAATTAAAAATTCAGCCTGTTAATGTAATGTTATGAAATCTGGGAAAATGCGACTAAAAAGCCATAGACGCATTTACTCCGTGAGAAATCCAGATGTTCAGAACATTTTGTTTGTTAAAGTAAAATTAAAATGACTTACTTATGTGATGTGTCTCCAAAAAAAATTTTGTTGAAAAAATTTATATAAAACAACATAATTTATATTAATATTCGAAAAAGTTTAATCAAAATTAAGTTAAATTACAAATTGTAATATTTTAGCATATTAAAAAAAATACCTGTAGTCACAAGACACTTGAAATATTAAGGAATGTACTTTCAATCGTAATTATAGAAAACTATTACTACTAACTATAAAATACTTATTTTAATGAAAATATCAAATGAGCTATCCTTTGCAATTTGAGTATTCATAGTCAAAATAAAATGATGAGGTCCAGTTGCTGTTGAAATTCATAACTGTCCACCACAGATTACTACAGATTCAGCGCACGGAACTTCGGAGATGAGGCACGCAAAACGGATACACACCAAAAAGTCGTATTCCTTTTAAGTTAGTACGCAGCGAACCGCTGACCGAGTCACTGCTGCGTAACTTGCGTAATGCTCAAAACTGCCAATTAATTAAAATACCATCTTGTGCTATTAAACAGTGTAAAAGTTGTTCGCAAAAGTCAAGACGAAAAGTAAGAATATCTTTTCACAAGTAAGTTTAAGTGCTATGAAAATAAATTTATTTTATTTTTAAATATTGTGTTAGCTTCACGTTCGAAACGCCAAACCTCAGTGAGAGTCCATCAGTGTGACCAGTCTACATTGAAATTATTTTCCCTAGATGTAAGGTTAAAATTGTATGTTAGTAAACAGGGCATTTGAGATTTAAAAAAAACCTTTATGACTGGCCTCTTGTTGAAACAACGTTTCTTTTCGGACGATATCTTGTATGGGGCTATGCGGAAAAAGTGTTATAAAATTATAAGACCCAAGATTAATCGGTCAAACATCTCGCTGCCCGCTATGAAATAAAATGAGAAACGGCGTCGCCTGTTGCTCTGCATATTGAATACGGTAATTTTCTTTGATGGTGAGTGACGGTCTTTCACTTCATTTGATATAGTATTAAAATTTAAAAATTGGCCGCCATTTTTAAATTTTAATACTATATCAACAAATACTATACAATTGAACTTTTTTGATATTGGACCGAATTCTTTCAAAATCGAAATCTGACCATGGCGGCAAGCATTGAGTAAGAATCTGGTGTCAAAATTGAAAAAAGTGGCCGCCATTTTGAACTTTTTTGTTATTGGATCGAATTTTTTCAAAATCGAAATCTGACCGTGGCAGCAAGCATTGAGTAAGAATCTGGTGTCAAAATTGAAAAAAGTGGCCGCCATTTTGAACTTTTTTGTTATCGAATTGTTTCAAAATCGAAATCTGACCATGGCGGCAAGCATTGCGTAAGAATCTGGTGTCAAAAGTTCAAAATGGCGGCCACTTTTTTCAATTTTATTATACACCACAAAAAAGGTTGAAGAACCCTGGTTTTGGGGCAATTGCGATAAACAGACGCAATAACCTCAAAACAGCAGACGCATTTACCTCAAAAATCCAATCATAACCTCTAAATTTGAGATCACAATTTCTCAATAATTAAAACTATTACAATAAAAATAACTGTGTTCACATATAAGCTATATTATATTGATTACATATACTATATAATGGAAACAAGAGATCCACGAAAAATGTGGATTTTTAAGGATTTTGACCACTCACCTCGCGCAGCACCTCTTGTCACAAAACATGTGATTTTAAAAATGGCTGATATTTCGAATTTGTGAGTCACAACGCCCTCTACTGAAGATTTATGTTGCGATTTTAGTGCAAATAAACAAGACTAGATGGCAGAAGCAGTTTTATTTCGACCAGATTTTAAATAATTTCGAATAGACTCAATAGCCCCCAAGACGCAAATCCCCCGGTTGACCTTAAAGATAACTTATAAAACTTGGCCCTATTCCGCACAAATCTTGCTCTACCCTGGAAAAGGCAGCCTTATTTGGTGTTAGATTGTAAATTTGTTTTTATTCTAAGCAAAACAACATGTCAATTTTATAATGGCTGCATTGTTCTTTTCTAAGTGAGAGAGTGAGAGTTTTCTAAAATGTAAAAAATATGTACTCTTTTTCAAACATCGTAATTGGGTATTTTCTTCTTTTGAATTTGATAAATAATTATTACTTTAATATAAACAAGGATAAAAATAATGACATATGCTGAAAAAAAAATTAAAATCCAACAAATATTTGCAAAGTTACAGGCATTATAATTTAGTAGTGGGAGGGTCTTCTATTCTTTTTGTACGAAAATTTGTATGAAGCCGCACGAAGCTACTATGGCATTCGTGAGGTGTGACGTCACAATATTTTAATATCGCTAACTGTCTAATCAGAAATATTTAAATGCTCATAACTTTTTTGTCATTTGATCGACTTAATTAGTTTTTTCCGTGTTCGTCATTATTTTTATCCTTGTTTATAATCTTTCCATTTCATTTCTTCATCCAATAATCTTTTATTTATTAATTCTAGTGATATATCTGTGTTACTCAAGGTTTCTATGGCGGTTACGACTTGCTCAAATGTTGAGGGCATCGCCAACAATAGATAACAGCAGATTTCACTATCACTTGGTTCGGCTCCGGATTCTTTTAACTCTCTCACCAACTTGTCAAAAATCAGGAAATAATTCTCGAGTCCTTGTAGTTACATCGTCATATTTCTGTGTTAGTAACCTCTTTCTTGCCAACAATTGTGACGCTATTCCTTTTCTAGCAAAATTACTTTCGAGTTTTTCTAGTATTTCTTTTGACGTAGTACATTCTTTTATTAGTTCTAAATGCGAGTCCATAATACATTGCTTTTTAGGGTTCCGTAGCCGAATGGCAAAAAACGAAACCCTTATAAATTCGTCATGTCTGTCTGTCCGTCTGTCCGTCTGTCCATCCGTATGTCACAGCCACTTTTTTTCGAAACTATAAGAGCTATACTGTTGAAACTTGGTAAGTAGATGTATTATGTGAACCGCATTACTTATCATTTTTTTCTAAAATGAATAGCTTGCGCGAGAGACACTTCCAAAGTGGTAAAATGTGTGTGTCCCCCCCCCCCCCTGTAACTTCTAAAATAGGAGTATGATAAAACTAAAAAAACATTAAACTTTACATTAAACCTCTAAAAACAAAGTTAGTTTTGCGGTTCGATAAGAAAAGTGGTTTTTATGGTTTTATTCCTCCGGTTGTAGTACGGAACCCTCAGTAACGCACTTGACAGGTTATTCTTTCTCGAAAACGTATTTACTTAGGTACATAAATATTGCGATCTTAAAATAGTTTTCACGCGAAAAATCCAGTTGCTGTAATTTATTTCAGTAGATTTCAGAATAATGCATCAGATGAACATTTCATTTATTTGAAAAGGATTTTTAGGTACTTAAAGTTAACAGCAAATTATGGATTGGTGTATAAGAATAAGTAATAAAAAGTACAAAAATGTTGCTGAAGGATTCTGTGACGCAGACTGGGCAGCTGATGTTGATAGAAAGTCGGTTTCCCGTTTCAGTTTACTGTCACATGGGAATATTGTGTCGTGGTCAACTCAAAAACAGAAAACCATCTCTCTCTCAACTGCTGAATTAGTGTACATGGCTCTCAGTATGATTGCAAGAGAGTCAGTATGGTTTAAGAGACTGCTTATTATTTTAGGAGTTCAATGTACTTAATAAAATTGTAATATTTGAAGATAATCAGTCGTGTATTCATATTGCTAAAAAACAGTAGTAGAGTAAAACGCATTGATATTACTTAAGCATCATTTTATTAGAAACTTGATAGAACCAAACATTATTGTATGAGAATAAATATTCAAACATCAGCTAACAGATTGCACTATATGTTAACCAAACCACTAAACAAGGATTTATTCTGTTATTTTAGAACTCGTATGGGAGTAGAAGATTGACATTAAAGTACTTAATCTTTTTATTGTTTGTTTGCTGCTCTGCTAAGTATTATGTATGTATATATACCTACCTATCCCTTTCATTAATGGAGGTTTTATTTGTCATAAAATAAGTAAATAGAAAGTTAATATTTTTTGTTTGTTTTTGCTAATTAATAGAAAGAAGTTAACAAGTTCAGGGTTGAGGAGGAGTGTTATCTATGGAAATGTAAGTGGCAACCCATCCTTGGTTGTTGTCTTTGTCCAATGTCCGGTGTGAGTGTCCGGTGGGAATGTGCATTAAAAGAAGCTCTTGCAGTCTTATTGTGTTTTTATACGAGAATCCCTATAAGTTTAGCTATACTGAAGAGACCTTGCTGGAGCCAGAATACCCCAACAGAGTCAAATACCCAATCAGTGTAAAGAAAATCTAATTTAAAAATTAACCATCCACTACATTACTCTTGCAACGCGTATGAAGGCGTAGAGGGGCGTTCATTTTTAGATTTTAGACGATCTATAAAATATCACAAGAATTCATTTACGCACCTCCCTGGCGCAGTGGTGGCGCGCTCGGAATCTAGTGGGAGGTCGCGGGTTCGATTTCCGCCACGGGCCACTTTGGAACTTTATAATTTCTAAATTAGCTCAAGTCTGGTCTGGTGAGAGGCTTCGGCCGTGGCTAGTTACCACCCTACCAACAAAGACGCACCGCCAAGCGATTTATCGTTCCAGTGCGATGCTTGTAGAAACCGTTGGGATTTTACTTACTCCTCCAAGTTAGTACGATAACATCTTAGGCAGTATCATCACTTACCATCAGGTGAGATCGCAGTCTGTTCTGAGGTAAGGGTATACCTACATTTGTATTAAAAAACTTAATATTTAATTTATAAAATGCGGTCAGAAGTTCAGAACCACCGATAATAAACCTCAGGATATGGAGACGCCCCATTCGTTCATCTCTGTCTCATAGAGATAACAAAACTAGATTAGCCTTGCGTGACATGCGGCGCCAAGATTTGATGTCAAATGTTCGTGAGGTGACTCCCTCTTAAGCGCCACTTTACAGATTAAAAATAGTCGCGCTAATTTTGTAGACGTGCGTGGCCTGTCCATGTTGTTTGTGTGTCTGTGTCGCGTCTCAGTCAGTGTTTTCTCTCGTTCTTTGCTGTGGTTAAAGGTAGGTACATAAACAATACGTTGTCATAGGTTTGGGAACAGTGCTGAAGGAACCGATGTTATTCTCTCTCGTTAAGGTGCGTACAGACCAGCCCAACGAACGTCCAACGATGGATATTTATCGTTCGCTAGCGTTGGCTTCCGCACGCTCGTTGGAGTTCGTTAATACGTCCAAATACATTTAGTGCTCGAACGAACGTTCGTTGGCACTTGATTCCGGTTTTTTTCTCTTTCATTCGCAATTTAATCATGGACGACGACGACATCATTATAATTGCTAGTTTTATATACCAAAACGAGTTAGCAAGAACAAGAAAAAATAAACGTAAGCGAAGATGGTGGACAACCACATATTTAAAGAATAGGACTGTGTATAGTGGAAGTAAAATGAGCGTTCGTTCGTTGGCCTTCGGTGACCGTCCAAACAGAGTTCGATCAAATAGCTCGATTTCTTTGATGTTACCGCCACGCTTCGGATCGCCGGCACACGCCAACGAGCGATCGTTGGCATTCGCTAAGCAGTCCAGATTGCAGCAACGAAGGCCAACGAAACCCGTTCGTTGGCGTTCGTTTGGCCGGTCTGTACGCAGCATTAGAGAGTATAAGTGTTCTGTGGTTATTCTACAATAGTTTCTTTGAATCATAGACTGTATACAACCCCACTCACCCCAGGGCAAGGAACATACTACCTACTCTCCAAAGAGTATATAATCACTACGTGCTACTCTCCATCTACTCTCTGCCGAGACCCCAGGGTGGCAGGTGGCTGCTGGTTTCGTTGATTGAAGGATTGTTTTTAAAGAGTTGGGGTTTAAAGATTTTGGGGTTAGATTAATTTGTTTTTCAATTTTCGCTTCGTTTTCCCGTCTCCAGAAGTCCAGATTCCAATCATTTCGTTGATGATCGCAAGTAGCAATCATTGATTTGGATTTTGGCATAAATATCTTAAAACCACAAACGCTAAGCTAACTTCGCACCTGAGGGGAGCTAAGACAAACAAACAAGCATGCTCAAGATGTGCAGCGTGCCCTCGTGCAGTAACAGTTCCCGCGCAGCGTCCTCAGCAGAAGAACCCGATGTATCTTTCCATGAGTGAGTACTGAGTACGTTATTTGAGTTGTGACCAGTGGCCTGCTGTTTGTAGGGCGGGGCCATGGTTCTGACCGCCTTGAGTAAAGAGACCAAGAAAAAACAATGAATACAAAATGGTTAATTCTAAGATCTGGCCACAACATCTACATGATTAGATTTTCTACATCATTGTTTTTTGTTTTTGAATGGAAGTGTTTTGCTGATTGGCGTAATTGGGAGCGGTCCCGCCTTCTGCTTTGTGAGTTGTGTGTTCGATTCCCTATTTATTTAAGTTTCTATATTAATTCGCTCAATAATAATTTTTGTGTGCTATTTATTTTATTACATAATATAGCATGTTGTGATAATGTGCAGGTTCCCCAGTGAAGAGCGTCTGCGCACGGCTTGGCTCGCAGCCCTCGGCCTGCCAGACATTAGCCTGCCAGACTCTGCAGTGGTCTGCTCGTGGCACTTCTGTGCTGACCACATGTCTGTGACTGAAAGTGGCTCCAGGCAACTCCGCGCGGGCGCTGTTCCTTCACCAGTGCTGGTAACTTGTTCATATTGTCATCTTACTTATAAGCTGTTGTTGTTGTTACTGTATCATTGGTCTAGGTGTGGGCATGTTTGACTGCAGATCACAAGAGATCATTAACCCGCTGGTCATGCGCCCGATGTCTCTCTGGTCGTGTCGGAGCTGTGGTCCCATCGGATTATGAGACAGAGGAATAATATCTCTATTCCTCTATCGTGCACCTGTGTTTGCACACATTTTTGTAACATGTGTCCAGCAGCTGTGAAAATCTCCACAGAGATCAGATTATTTATTTATTTATTTAATTGTTACAATTGACAAGGTGCAGTAACTAGCAGCACTCTTGCAGGTCTGCATGACGTGCCTGCACACCCGCGCTGAGCTGCTGCTGATGAGCAGACAGGACCTGCGAGAGGCGTACGTCACACTGACAGGAGAACTTGTAAGTTTATGAGATCATGACATCATTCACAGGTGTGTTATATATGTTAGAATGATGTTAACCTTATGTAGAGAGTGTACATACATTTAATGCAGTATGTTTCATAATTTTGCATTGCAGTATCATATGAAGCATTGCATTGCACTCATCAGCCAGAGACATCAGTTCTTAGGTCTCATTTTGCCCAGTGAACTGATTGGCTACAGTGGCCTGCACACTGAAACACAACAATACATTACTGCTTAGCGTTAGAATACCTGATTAGTGATTGAGTTTCTCAGTTCAATACTTGAATTTCATGTCTCCATAACATGCATGCTATGAAAAGTTGCTTGTTTCAGCCGTGTGATGGAAACCTGCAGGCGACAGTCTGCCTGCGGTGCGCTCGCACACTGAGGAGCTTCAGTAGATTCAGAGAGCAGAGCTTGAGAGCTCGCTCCCTGATGATGGGCTTGCTGCAGCAACACGGAGCAGTGAGTACTTATTTATTACAAGCTTTTATTTAGCTTGCAATGTACGAGTTTGTTTGTTCGGGTGAAATCTAACAAGCCATTTTTGAAGCAGATATCTCCATCCGATTGAGCTGAAATTATGTAATTCAACATGGCAGAACACTCAAGATAGCAGACTAGTTATTTTTATGCACTTCTTCAATATGGGTATCAAATGAAAGGAACTGAAGAATATTAATATGTAGAAAATCTTGTTTAAAAAAAAATATTTTTTTACTCTGACTTAATTTATACTCACTCTACCTGAGGCTCCACAAATCCCAAGGGAATCCTAAATTTCTCGTTCCTGTTTCTGTTGCTCTGTGTGTTTGATGCTTGATTCAACAGAGAACCTGTTTCAGATAACAATGAGGCATGTGGAGCTCATCAACCGTGAACAGAAGCAACTTGAAAGGGACTTTGTGACGTCACCAGAGACTTCAGACCCCTGTGACTTTGTGACGTCATGTGTTGATGACAAACAGACAACATCAGAGGAGAATGATGTTGTAGTTAAAACAGAGTTCGATGAAGAGATGGAAATGTTGTACTCTGAAGGTGAGGAATTGTTTTAATCTTACATAATTTTATTAGTTGACTCAGCAAACGTTGTTTTGCTATTTATGGGTGAAAAATAGCTAACAACCTATTTTCAGACCCAACAAATGACAAAGACAAGAAAACAAAAAAAATTCCAACACAAGTGAGAGTTTTATCCGTTATTTTTGTGTTGGAGGTTAAAGATCATTATAATCTGTGACACAAAAGAATAATGAGATGAACAAGATGTTCACCTGATTTTAAAGTGTTGCGTGCCGTGTAAAATGCAGTGCATACCATAATTTAGCATTGCAGTATCATAGGACACACTGCACTGCTCATCACCATGAGACATCAGTTGTTAGGTCTCATTTTGGCCAGTTATCTCGTTGGCTACAAACTGAAACACAGCAGTACGTGACTGCTTCGCGGTACAATAACTGACGCCGCGCTGGCACCTACCCGGACGAACTTCGCGAGAAGAGTCTTACAACCAGTAACTGTCGTGTCGCTGCAGAGGCGGCTGAGGACGGCAAGGAGTCGCTGCTAGCCGCGGACTGCTCCGACCGCAGCATCGCGCTGCAGGCCAGGCTGCTGGACGAGGCCGCGGCCCCCGGGACCGAAGCCCTAGCGCTGGACGAGCTCAAGAGTGAACACGGAGGAGACACGTCAGTAATAATAGTAACAGTAGGGGAGCCCGAGTGGGCTTTCGGTAGTCACTCGAGCGTCGTGGGGATCATATGTTTCCGATGACGTCATAAAGAGATAGCTGCGTCACAACGAACGCTTAGGCCGATCGTGGCTCTCTATCGCTTGTCATTACACTCGCTCCGTGCGACGGTGCGACGGGGAAGCGCGTTCGTTACAATCGTGCCTGATGGACGGCAATGATGAGGTCTGGGGTGGAGCGCGCTCGCCTAGACAATGCCTATTCAGTCTCGGCTGGGAACACGGAAGCTGGAAGGGTGTTGCTGCTGTGCACAGCTGAGCCGAGAGAGAGATCTCTGAGCCGAGGGCTGCAGCTAGTTCACACTGTCAAGTATGATGTGGTGATGTTGTCCACAGGGAGGACACCCGCGAGCTGGCTCGTCGCCAGGACTGCGCGCAGAGTGTAGGTGAGTGACAAATCGTTTGTTCATTAGTGAGTACTTTGCTACCTGTTGCTGTTTGTACGAGTCCCGTTATAACGACTCCACGTGCAAACATTTACACGTGCATACAACTTTTAATGGAACCGTGCAATGCAACATTCTCAGTGGTGATTCGCTCCTATTGTCATAGCGTGATGTTATATAGCCTATAGCCTTCCTCGATAAATAGACGCCGAAGCCTTACTCTTGTAACATATGTACCTACTTACAACAATGCAAGGAACACTAACTGAGTGAGTCACATGACACAGTGAAAAGCCTTGTTGTTGTAAGTTTTGTAATTATAAAAGTGCAGATACAAGTACTTTGACGAGGCACACAAGAAGAAAACCTCCTTTGAACGATTGTTCCAGTAATTTAAAAAAAACCGTAGTAAATCTCAGAATTGTTTAACAATCTACATAAATACTAGTTCCTGTGAAACAATTGAAATAAAGCAATTGTGTGAAGATGTTGAACAAACAAACATGCATTACATATGAGCAATTTTAGTTTTTGGCTGGTATTGAAATATTCAAGTCTAATTTGCTGAACGATTCTCGCAATTTATAGTGCACATTGAGAAGTCCCAATATAAGTTTACATGGCTGCATAATAACGAGTAGTTACTGAGGACGTTTATTGTTGAATGAGAGAAATGTTTTGTTTCAGTCGCTCCTTTGTCCGCAGGACTTGTGACCAAAATAGAAAACAAAGCGCGCGTGACTGAAGAAGCCGACACAACCCAGCGAAGGGAACGAGCACTCGTGCACAGGAGCGCGTCACACAACCGACCATCCGACAGCGACGACGAACCAGAAACAATCATCAGACATTGCGTGGTCAAGTTGTATGACATCTTCAAAAATCCTGATTCGCTTGTATCAATACGAGATAGATCACCGACGCACACACGACAAGCTGTCGGTTCTTGTGATACTCTGAATACTTGTACTGCTTCTGAAGACGCCCAGCATCGCGCAGCTAGTGAGAGTGAAGTCGCTGCCTCACACAACGAGCCTGCTGCATCAGAACTGAGTGAAGCTGAGCCATCTTCATCAGGAAACAGACATCACATACACTCTCAGAACAAATCTTTTATCTGTGACGTTTGTCAACGTATGTTTGCACGAAAGAGTGCCCTCGTATATCACATCCAGACTCACAGTAAACCTTATTCCTGTAAGTTATGTAGTTACAAGTGTGCATTGAACAGTAGTTTAGTGAGTCACATGAGGACGCACACTGGTGAAAAGCCTTATGCTTGTAAGTTATGTAGTTACAAGTTTTCGAAGAAAAGTAATTTAGTGAGTCATATGAGGACTCACACTGATGAAAAACCTTATTCCTGTAAGTTATGTAGTTACAAGTGTGCACAGAACAGTAGTTTAGTGAGTCACATGAGGACGCACACTGGTGAAAAGCCTTATGCTTGTAAGTTATGTAGTTACAAGTTTTCGAAGAAAAGTAATTTAGTGAGTCATATGAGGACTCACACTGATGAAAAACCTTATTCCTGTAAGTTATGTAGTTACAAGTGTGCACAGAACAGTAATTTAGTGAGTCACATGACGACTCACACTGGTGAAAAGCCTCACTCTTGTAAGTTATGTAGTTACAAGTGTTCACAGAAAAGTAATTTAGTGAGTCATATGAAGACTCACACTGGTGAAAAGCCTTATGCTTGTAAGTTATGTAATTACAAGTGTGCATTGAACAGTCATTTAGTGAGTCACATGAGGACTCACACTGGTGAAAAGCCTTATGCTTGTAAGTTATGTAGTTACAAGTGTGCAAAGAACAGTCATTTAGTAAGGCACATGAGGACTCACACTGGTGAGAAGCCATATTCTTGTAAGTTATGTAGTTACAAGTGTTCAGAGAACGGTAATTTAGTGAGTCACATGAGGACTCACACTGGTGAAAAGCCTTATGCTTGTAAGTTTTGTAATTATAAATGTGCAGATGAAAGTACTTTGACGAGGCATAAAAGAACTCACACTGGTGAAAAGCCTTACTCTTGTAAGTTATGTAGTTACAAGAGTTCACAGAACAGTACCTTAGTGAGTCACATGAGGACTCACACTGGTGAAAAGCCTTATGCTTGTAAATTTTGTAATTATAAATGTGCAGATAGAAGTGCTTTGACAAAGCATACAAGAACACACCCTGGCGAAAAGCCTTAAATACTTGTACGATATGTAAGCATACATTTATAAATAGTTCTAGTTTAGTAAGACGTGTAGTGTAGAAGAAAGTTTAGTTTTTTTTCTTTTTCAAATCTGTATCTCGGCAATCTGTCATCGTTGGACATTGGGCCGTGCGGTTGTTGGTAGCAGTCATTGCTTGCTTCGAGCAAGGTATCCGTCCCTTGACGGAGTTTCCTATGGGCTGTAGAATCTGTGGGACAGATCGGAGACACTATTCCTTTTCAATCTACAGAAGCGGAGACTGCCCTCTCCCTCCAGTCTGCTTGCCAAGCTATTTATGTGAGCCGCGAGTCGCTTCTGATATTTCCCACTGTGTAATTCTTTTTCTTGCCTAACAGTTCTTATGTTGAGGTCTTTTTGAATGTTTTTGTTACTTATATAGGACGGGATGTTGAATATGGTTCTCATGGCCTTATTTTGGAAAATTTCTAGAATCTCAATATTGCTTGTGCTGGCTGTACCCCAGAGTTGTATACCGTATGTCCAGGCAGGTTTAATTATCCCTACTAATATATAAATGTGAATGTGAGTTTGTTGGTTTGTTGGTTTGTTGGTTTGTTGGTTTGTTGGTTTGTTTGTCCCTCAATCACGTCGCCGCCACGCAACGAATCGATCTGATTTTTTTGCACAGATATAGTTCAAGACCCGGAGAGTGACATAGGCTACTTTTTATCCCAGAAAAACAAGCCTATTCCTGTGGGATTGCATTAAAAGTGAAAATTTCACTGTTTCACAACATACGTATACGTAACTATACTCACAATATATGTTGAACCCTAGACTCCATAGGTTATAAATATTCAAAACTCCATATGTAGCTCTCAAAACCATAATACTCACAATATATGTTGAACCCCAGACTTCGTAGACTCGAAACTGTAAATAGGTTATAAATATTCAAAACTCCATATAAGTAGCTCTCAAAACCGTAAAACTCACAATATATGTTGAACCCTAGACTCCATAGACTCGAAACGGTAAATCCCTACTCCCTACTAATATATAAATGTGAATGTGAGTTTGTTGGTTTGTTGGTTTGTTGGTTTGTTGGTTTGTTGGTTTGTTTGTCCCTCAATCACGTCGCAGCCACGCAAAGAATCGATCTGATTTTTTTGCACAGATATAGTTCAAGACCCGGAGAGTGACATAGGCTACTTTTTATCCCAGAAAAACAAGCCTATTCCTGTGGGATTGCATTAAAAGTGAAATTTTCACTGTTTCACAACATACGTATACGTAACTATACTCACAATATATGTTGAACCCTAGACTCCATCCCTACTAATATATAAATGTGAATGTGAGTTTGTTGGTTTGTTGGTTTGTTGGTTTGTTGGTTTGTTGGTTTGTTTGTCCCTCAATCACGTCGCAGCCACGCAACGAATCGATCTGATTTTTTTGCACAGATATAGTTCAAGACCCGGAGAGTGACATAGGCTACTTTTTATCCCAGAAACACAAGCCTATTCCTGTGGGATTGCATTAAAAGTGAAAATTTCACTGTTTCACAACATACGTATACGTAACTATACTCACAATATATGTTGAACCCTAGACTCCATAGGTTATAAATATTCAAAACTCCATATGTAGCTCTCAAAACCATAATACTCACAATATATGTTGAACCCCAGACTCCGTAGACTCGAAACGGTAAATCCCTACTAATATATAAATGTGAATGTGAGTTTGTTGGTTTGTTGGTTTGTTGGTTTGTTGGTTTGTTGGTTTGTTTGTCCCTCAATCACGTCGCAGCCACGCAACGAATCGATCTGATTTTTTTGCACAGATATAGTTCAAGACCCGGAGAGTGACATAGGCTACTTTTTATCCCAGAAAAACAAGCCTATTCCTGTGGGATTGCATTAAAAGTGAAATTTTCACTGTTTCACAACATACGTATACGTAACTATACTCACAATATATGTTGAACCCTAGACTCCATAGGTTATAAATATTCAAAACTCCATATGTAGCTCTCAAAACCATAATACTCACAATATATGTTGAACCCCAGACTCCGTAGACTCGAAACGGTAAATAGGTTATAAATATTCAAAACTCCATATAAGTAGCTCTCAAAACCGTAAAACTCACAATATATGTTGAACCCTAGACTCCATAGACTCGAAACGGTAAATAGGTTATAAATATTCAAAACTCCATATGTAGCTCTCAAAACCGTAAATAGGTCATAAATACATAAGGCTCAATGGAAGGTCAATACCAACACTCAAAACCGAATAGGTTGTAAATACTCATAACTCCATACATAGCTCTCAAAACTGTCATAGCTCTCAAACCGTCAATCTGTAATCTGTAATTTGTTATCTGTAAATCTGTAATCTGTAAATAGTTCATAAATACTCGAGACTCTATCGACACTGAAAAGTGTAAATAGGTCATAAAAATAAGTTCCAATACTCACACTGTTTTCGCCTATATGAATGTTTTTAGACAATTTGGACAGAATATATAAATGTGAATGTGAGTTTGTTGGTTTGTTGGTTTGTTGGTTTGTTGGTTTGTTGGTTTGTTTGTCCCTCAATCACGTCGCAGCCACGCAACGAATCGATCTGATTTTTTTGCACAGATATAGTTCAAGACCCGGAGAGTGACATAGGCTACTTTTTATCCCAGAAAAACAAGCCTATTCCTGTGGGATTGCATTAAAAGTGAAATTTTCACTGTTTCACAACATACGTATACGTAACTATACTCACAATATATGTTGAACCCTAGACTCCATCCCTACTAATATATAAATGTGAATGTGAGTTTGTTGGTTTGTTGGTTTGTTGGTTTGTTGGTTTGTTGGTTTGTTGGTTTGTTTGTCCCTCAATCACGTCGCAGCCACGCAACGAATCGATCTGATTTTTTTGCACAGATATAGTTCAAGACCCGGAGAGTGACATAGGCTACTTTTTATCCCAGAAAAACAAGCCTATTCCTGTGGGATTGCATTAAAAGTGAAATTTTCACTGTTTCACAACATACGTATACGTAACTATACTCACAATATATGTTGAACCCTAGACTCCATCCCTACTAATATATAAATGTGAATGTGAGTTTGTTGGTTTGTTGGTTTGTTGGTTTGTTGGTTTGTTGGTTTGTTGGTTTGTTTGTCCCTCAATCACGTCGCAGCCACGCAACGAATCGATCTGATTTTTTTGCACAGATATAGTTCAAGACCCGGAGAGTGACATAGGCTACTTTTTATCCCAGAAAAACAAGCCTATTCCTGTGGGATTGCATTAAAAGTGAAAATTTCACTGTTTCACAACATACGTATACGTAACTATACTCACAATATATGTTGAACCCTAGACTTCATAGGTTATAAATATTCAAAACTCCATATGTATCCCTACTAATATATAAATGTGAATGTGAGTTTGTTGGTTTGTTGGTTTGTTTGTCCCTCAATCACGTCGCAGCCACGCAACGAATCGATCTGATTTTTTTGCACAGATATAGTTCAAGACCCGGAGAGTGACATAGGCTACTTTTTATCCCAGAAAAACAAGCCTATTCCTGTGGGATTGCATTAAAAGTGAAATTTTCACTGTTTCACAACATACGTATACGTAACTATACTCACAATATATGTTGAACCCTAGACTCCATCCCTACTAATATATAAATGTGAATGTGAGTTTGTTGGTTTGTTGGTTTGTTGGTTTGTTGGTTTGTTGGTTTGTTTGTCCCTCAATCACGTCGCAGCCACGCAACGAATCGATCTGATTTTTTTGCACAGATATAGTTCAAGACCCGGAGAGTGACATAGGCTACTTTTTATCCCAGAAAAACAAGCCTATTCCTGTGGGATTGCATTAAAAGTGAAAATTTCACTGTTTCACAACATACGTATACGTAACTATACTCACAATATATGTTGAACCCTAGACTCCATAGGTTATAAATATTCAAAACTCCATATGTAGCTCTCAAAACCATAATACTCACAATATATGTTGAACCCCAGACTCCGTAGACTCGAAACGGTAAATAGGTTATAAATATTCAAAACTCCATATAAGTAGCTCTCAAAACCGTAAAACTCACAATATATGTTGAACCCTAGACTCCATAGACTCGAAACGGTAAATAGGTTATAAATATTCAAAACTCCATATGTAGCTCTCAAAACCGTAAATAGGTCATAAATACATAAGGCTCAATGGAAGGTCAATACCAACACTCAAAACCGAATAGGTTGTAAATACTCATAACTCCATACATAGCTCTCAAAACTGTCATAGCTCTCAAACCGTCAATCTGTAATCTGTAATTTGTTATCTGTAAATCTGTAATCTGTAAATAGTTCATAAATACTCGAGACTCTATCGACACTGAAAAGTGTAAATAGGTCATAAAAATAAGTTCCAATACTCACACTGTTTTCGCCTATATGAATGTTTTTAGACAATTTGGACAGAATATACTCAGTTCTGTAAAGGGGTCCTGTATATGTAAAAGACCACTCCTTTTAATTTTGCGTTCACAGGTTGCTTGCCATATAATATGGTACTTATAAATTGCCAGGGTCTTAAACAATTCTTACGTCTGTCGTTTTTAATCCAGCGCAGTTTATTTTTTCAATATTTATCTTTTCCATAAATAACGCGGGCGAAGCCGCGGGTATAAGCTAGTAGCTTTATAAATAGCCATCTTGCTGGTGGGAGTTAGTTGAGATTTGTTGCCAATGAGCCAGTACAGACTTCGTAACTTCATGTCGAGCTGTTTGCGCTTGGTCCAGATGTATTTACGCCACGTTAGCCGTCTGTCGAGATGCATGCCCAAGTACTTTGCGTCCTCCGCTTGTGGCAGTTCTTTATTGTAGAGTTTAACGGATGGACAAGTCTGTTGGCAGAGGGTAAACGTTACGTGCATTGACTTGCTCTGATTTGCTTTGATACGCCACTTTGTAAGATGTTTTTGTAGGTTCAACGAGGTTGTATCTGGGTTTTTATGGACATACAATATAGCCGTGTCGTCAGTATATGTGGCAGTTGTTGTGCATTTTATGTAGGATAAGGTCCGCAGTGAACAAGAGGTACAGAACAGGTCCCAGAATACTTCCCTGAGGAACTCCAGATTTTATTTCAAATAAAGTGGATGTCTCTTCATTGCATTTAACTTGGTAGCCTTTTATGTAAGTATGACTTAAGAAGTAGGTAAAGAGAGTGTGGCACGTGTTTTTTGGTTTTGTAGAGTAAACCCTCATGCCAAACCTTATCAAAAGCCTGTCCGATATCTACAAATACAGCCGAGCAGTACTGTTTGTTTTCAAATGCTTTGCTGATTTCGTCTACTAGCCGGAGTATTTGCTCCACGGTATTATGTCTAGAGCGAAAATCGAATTGGTGAGTTGGTATCACCTCTTGACGATGGGGTGAAAACCGGTTGAGTAGGATTCTTTCGAAGACTTTTCCAATTACTGATAGCAGACTTATTGGCCTGTATGAGGATGTTTCTTGTGGCGGTTTCCCAGGCTTTGGGATCATAACAACTTGTGCTATTTTTCACTGACTTGGGAAATGCCCTAGTCTGATGCAGGCGTTAAAAATTACGACCAGGAGCATAAGTCCCTGATGTGGCAGTTTCTTTAATAATGAATCATCTATTTGATCAAAGCCAGGTGCTTTCTTTTCTTTAAGGCATTTTATAGCTTCAGAAACTTATTTTGGAGAACAGCTATTCAGAGGAAGACACATCTGAAGAGGAGTTTGGAGATATGAGTGCACTTCGTTATAGTGGTCTATGTCGGGACTGTCATGAGGTTTGAAGGCAGTTTCCAGGTAGTTCGCGTACTCTGTGGCTTTTTGCAGATCAGATGTGGCCCATGTTCCGTTTTGCTTTTTGATTGGCGGGATATGAGAACTAGGACCCTTCAATTTCCTGGTGGCTTTCCATAAATAATATTCGGTGCTTATTGTAGGTGTTAGTCCCGATAGGTAATTTTGTAGGCCATCATTTGTATGCGTTTTGATTAGGTTTGTAAGATTCCGAGAGCAATCATTAAACGCCTTTTTATCACTTGGATATCTTCTTTTTATCACTTGGATATCTTCTGTGGTGCCAGGTTTTCCTTAGATTACGGCGTACTTGATCTCTGATAAGTTTTGGGTAAAGTTGTGTCCTAGTTTGGGTTTCTTTGTTAGGTGGAGTAGCCTCATAAACTGCTCTGTGTAGGACTAAATTAAGTTTCTCGACATTCTGTTCTATGTCGCCATAAAGTCGCCAGTTTATCGGTGCCAAAAATGCTTCATTTGAACAGCAAGGTCACGATGTAGTTCGCTCTGCAGCCACCTATATAATTTAACAGATGGCGCTACTGTGTGCTTGTACGAAAAAGGTTTACGTAAATCGTTCGGATGCCCATATCCTGAGGGTTCTTATCGTTGTTCTGTAAAAATTCTGTTTATTATAAAGATAACTGATAAAACTTGGCCCTATTACGCACAAATCTTGCTCTACCCTGAAAAAGGCAGCCTTATTTGGTGTTAGATTGTAAATTTGTTTTTATTCTAAGCAAAACAACATGACAATTTTATAATGGCTACATTTTTCTTTTCTAAGTGAAAGAGCGAGAGTTTTCTTAAATGTAAAAAATATGTACTTTTTTTCAAACATCGTAATTGGGTATTTTCTTGATTTGAATTTGATAAATATTATTACTTTGATATAAACAAGGATAAAAATAATGACTTATGCGGGAAAAACAATTAAAATCCAACAAAGATTTGCGAAGTTACAGGCATTTTAATTTAGGAGTGGGAGGGTCTTCTGTCCCTTTTGTACGAAAAATTGCATGAAGCCGCACGAAGCTATACTATGGCATTCGTGAGGTGTGACGTCACAATTTAATATCGCTAACTGTCTAATCAGAAATATTTCAGTGCTTATAACTTTTTTGTCATTTGATCGATTTAATTAGTTTTTTTTCAGTGTTCGTCATTATCTTTATCCTTGTTTATAATAAAGTGATAAATAAATTGGAGTCAAATACCCAATTAGAGTAAAGAACATAATATCTAATTTAAAAATGAACCATCCACTACATTACTCTTGCAACGGGTATGAAGGCGTGGAGGGGCGTTCATTTTTAGATTTTAGACGATCTATAAAATAACACAAGAATTCATTTACGCACCTCCCTGGCGCAGTGGTGGCGCGCTCGGAATCTAGTGGGAGGTCGCGAGTTCGATTCCCGCCCCGGGCCACTTTGGAACTTTATAATTTCTAAATTAGCTCAAATCCGGTCTGGTGGGAGGCTTCGGCCGTGGCTAGTTACCACCCTACCAGCAAAGACGCACCGCCAAGCGATTTATCGTTCCAGTGCGATTCTTGTAGAAACCGTTGGGATTTCACTTACCCCTCCAAGTTAGTACGATAACATCTTAGGCAGCGTCATCACTTACCATCAGGTGAGATCGCAGTCTGTTCTGAGGTAAGGGTATACCTACATTTGTAGTAAAAAACTTAATATTTAATTCATAAAATGCGCTCAGAACCACCGATAATAAACATCAGGATAAGGAGACATTCGTTTATCTCTG